>OY986438.1:155011792-155654292 GCA_963920525.1 Dichetophora obliterata | reverse complement strand
TTCCGGCTCTGAACATAGGCTCCCATAAAGACCTATGTCAACCCTTGCGTGACCTCACTGCTTTCAAAGACAACCACGGGGATTGCTTGAAGCGACTGGACAAATCATGGGAAGATAGCGGCTCGAAGCGGGGACCCAATAGAAATGACTTCACAACAACAAACAAAACAACAACAACAATTTGATGAAGAACCTGCAGGTATATTTGTAGGGAGCAAAAAAACTCAGCGATCGCCGCCAAAAGGTTGCACTGCAGAAGCGCTGCTGATGCAAAAAGAAGCGATGCCATGGAAACCAGATAATACTATCATAACTCCAAGCAGCTGTGATGTGGCGCCCCTCCCGACTAGATACAGCACGCCAATCTCTTCACCAGCTCCGGCAATTCATAGCTCACCACGTCAGGAGTTCATTTTAAAAATGAGAGCATCAGAGGAAGAATCGCTTCAAGAGTGCAGAAAAGTGCTAAGGAAGATGAAAGCGGCCATGATAAGGCAGAAAAATGTCAACATGGACATTAAGAACGGGGTTTCAGAGCTTGACGAATTGCTTGATGTGATTGCTAGCTACAGAAGAAACTGGACAGGAGCAGAGAAAGAGGGAAAGCTTGCTGAAGCTGCTAAATGTCAGCCGTCAGCACAAGTATCAACACCTATGACGACAAACGCAAAACGAGCTGCTTCAAGTCCGTTAGCGCAAGGGACTCAAAAGAGGCCTAAAGAAACGGAAGCTGTAACAAACGAAACAAGTAGAGATCCAGAAGAAGATGCACAATGGAAGACTGTAACACACAAGAAAAAAAAATCAAAAGTATTACAGCAACAAGCCGAAAAAGAGAACAAGAAAGAAAAAATGAAAGGAGAAGGTAAACAAAAACAAGTACGCCTGCGAGAAAAACCAGAGGTACCTTGTCAACAAAACGATAAGGAGAAGAAGGATGGAAACAAGAGAGGAGGAAGGAAGCAGATTAAAGCACGCCCCCGAGAAAAACCAGATGCAGTTCTGGTTCAACCAGCAGACGGCCACAGCTACGCCGACACTTTAAAGAACCTGCGACAGAGGGTAAAACCAGAAATCTCAGACATTGCCATCCGCTCGATCCGGAAAACGAAAACTGGAGCCATTCTTTTAGAATTGGGAAAAGGCGGAAACAAGGATGAATTCCGAGAGGCAATAAAAAAAACACTGGGAGATGATGCAACCGTTACTGATCTTAAGCCAACGGTGACAATCGAAGTACGCGACCTGGATAGCTTTACCGACAAAGACGAGGTAGTAGTCGCCATTAGAAAAGCGCTCAAAAACCCAGGAGCAGAGGTGGGAGTAGCTATATCGCGCACTGACAGCAGAGAACAACGACGAGCATACGTTACGCTGCCAACGGAAAGTGCAAATGCCATCCTAAAAGAACGGCGTGTACTTATCGGCTGGACAAGTTGCAGAGTAAAATATCTTGAAGATACTAAGCGCTGCTACAGATGCTTCGGCACTGGACATGTCCAGTCAAGCTGCACTGGCCCTGATCGGAAAGGCCAAGGCTTATGTATACGCTGTGGAGAAGCAGGACACAAGCTAAAAGAATGCATCAACCCTCCAAAATGCTGCTTATGCCATCATGAGGGCCGGGCTTCAGTAGACCACCTACCGGGCTCCCGTAAGTGTGAAGCCAATAAGAAGAAATGAGAATACTTCAGGCGAATATGCATAGAAGTATTGGGGGTTGGAATTAATTTTAAAGGTTTTTTTTCGGTTTTTGAGCATTTATTTAGAAACAACGGTACAATGTATATTATTCAAAGTATTGTCCATCGTTAGCTACAACATTTTCCCATCTTTCTGGCAGCATATGGATTCCGCGCCGGAAGAACGATTCGTCTTTTGAGGCAATCCACGAATCGACCCATTTTTTGGTATCCTCGTAAGAAGTGAAGCGCTGCTCAGCCAAGCCATGCGTCATCGATCTGAATAGGTGGTAGTCGGAAGGGGCTATGTCTGGGCTATAAGGCGGGTGGGGTAGCACATCCCAATTCAGCGCCTCCAACGTTTCCTTGACGGTTCTTGCAACATGTGGCCGTGCGTTGTCATGTTGAAAAACCACTTTGTCGGGTCTTTTGGAATATTCCGGCCGTTTAACCTTTAATGCTCGGCTCAATTGCATCAATTGTTGTTGGTAGCGTTCCCCAGTGATGGTTTCGTTAGGTTTTAGCAGCTCATAGTACACGACACCCTTCTGATCCCACCAAATACACAGCATAAGCTTGGCGCCATGAATATTCGGCTTGGCCCTCGATGTTGATGCATGGCCGGGTGGTCCCCACGATTTTTTTCGCTTAGGATTATCGTAATGGATCCACTTTTCATCGTCAGTGACAATACGATGCAAAAAACTCTTCCTTTTATGCCGTTGAAGCAGTTGTTCGCACATGCAAAATCGCCGTTCAACGTCTCTCGGCTTCAACTGGTACGGCACCCAATTTCCTTGCTTTTGAATCATTCCCATGGCCTTCAAGCGTTTGCCGACCGTTGATAAGTCGACTCCCAATGATTCTGACAATTCTTGAAGGGTTTGACACGGGTCTTCATCGAGCAAAGCCTCCAATTCCTCATCTTCAATCTTTTTCGGCTGGCCCGGACGCTCTTTGTCTTCCGTATCAAAATCACCACTTTTAAACCGACGGATCCAGTACTCACAAGTAGAAATCGATGGAGCATAGTCCCCGTAAGCCTCAGTAAGCGTGCGTTGTGCTTCAACCGCTTTTTTCTTCAAATGGAAGCACAAAAGTAAACCTTCCCGCAAATTGCGTTTTGTTGGAACGAAAGTCGACATGTTCACAGAGAAAAAAATATATGTTGTTTACACTTCAGTGGAATGACACATACTGAAAAATTAAGCTTAGACAATGTGCTTTGAAATGAATATAGTCGCAGGTGTGCCCGATGCGATCTATTGATAGTTACGCCATCTCTTAGAAAACCTTTAAAACTAATTCCAACCCCCAATAGGACGGCAGACGCTCTTCTCTCGCAGCTAGTTCTAGATAGAGATGCAGATGTTGTTATTATCAGCGAACAATACAAAGAAAAAATAAGCGGAATCTGGGTGGAAGACTGTTCAAAGACAGCAGCCATTTGGCTCCCGGCTGAGAGCAAGCTCCGAATAAAGGGAAGCGGTGCAGGAAACGGCTTTGTTTGGATTCTTGGCCACAACTTTACCCTAATGAGTTGCTACTTGACCCCCAGCGATAATATAGAAGACTTTCAGGCCAAACTCGACTGCATAGAAGACAAAATTCTGCAGATCGGGGGAGAGTTTATTGTCGCAGGAGACTTTAATTCGCAGGCGATTGAATGGGGTATGCCTTCAACCAATCATAGAGGAAGACGAGTTCTAGATATGATTGCCAGGCAAGGCCTAGTAGTCGCAAACACTGGAACTGCCACCACTTTCCGAAGACCGGGATGCAATGCTACAACTCCAGATATCACACTAGTATCTGAGAAAATGGCTCACAGGCTAAAATCGTGGAAAGTCCTTGAAGACTTTACAGGCAGCGACCACCAATACATATCATACTGTGTAAATATGTCAAGTCGCCCTGCTCGAAACACCGCCAAAAAGAGCACACGCAAGTGGAATGCCTCTAAATTGAACCCAGACGCTTTTCTTGCCGAAATAGATGCAAACCCCCAAATAAGTTTTGCTACAAATAACGCAAGGTCCATAGTAAACCAAACTATGAGAACAATCGAGAGAGCTTGCGAAAGGTCAATGCCGAAAATAAAAACATGTAGGCACAAAAACTCCGTCTACTGGTGGACGGAAGAAATAGCGCAACTGAGACAAGCATGCTTGCAGAGTCGGAGAAGGTATACCAGAGCAAGACGCTTAGGTGCAGCTTTATCCGAAAATGATGAGTTTAAGATAGCCAAGAACAACCTCAAACAAGCTATCATATCGAGCAAAAAAAGAAAGTGGGAGGACCTCCGAAATGACATTAACAACGACCCCTGGGGGCTCGGATACAAGATTGTTATGCGAAAGCTCGTATCAAAACCACCGATGCTTGAGTTAGAAGCAGATAAAATGGACAACATCGTAAATGTCCTTTTTCCCACGCATGACGTAACAGAAGAAGTCTTGGAGATCCCTCAGGATGATTCGCCTCCACTTTTTACAGAAGACGAGCTCAAGCTAGCCGCGAGAACGCTTAAAAATAAAAAAGCACCCGGCCTTGACGGCGTCCCATCAGAGATTTTGAAAATACTTGCAATCTCGAGACCCAACGTACTGCTAAGCATGTACAACGCTTGCTTAACAGAAGGCATTTTTCCAGAAATATGGAAGAGACAAAGTCTAGTACTCATCAGCAAGGGAAAAGGAAACCCAGAGTCTCCTTCGGCCTACAGACCCCTCTGCATGCTTGACACATCTGGAAAGCTACTAGAAAGACTGCTTAAGCCTCGCCTTGCGACAGCAATTAACACTAGTGGGGGACTGTCCCCAAGACAGCATGGCTTTAGACCCGGTAGGTCTACAATTGGAGCTATCACAGAAGCCCTGACAAGCTTCGAAGATGCACAAACTAGGAACCACTACTCAAGGGGAATCGTCTTACTGGCGACCCTAGATGTAAGAAACGCCTTTAATAGCGTGAGCTGGAAAAATATAATTTACGCTCTGGAAAATCGCTTCCAAATCCCGTCGTATCTAATGAGAATGATGCGAAACTATCTTAAGGATCGTAAACTTACTTACGAAACCACAAGCGGTCCCAGACAAAAACAGATAACGTCAGGGGCCGCACAAGGGTCAATTCTCGGCCCAGATCTTTGGAACGTAAGTTACGACGAAATCCTTCGTATGGATATGCCCGATGATACATATCTTGTCGGGTACGCAGATGATATCGCTGCTATTATCACCGCACGAGACACCACAGACGCACAAAGAAAGCTCAATCAGGTCATGCTTAGAACAAAAGCATGGCTGGACTCTCACGGCCTCCAACTGGCTACAGAAAAAACTGAGCTCCTTCTTCTCACAAGAAAGCATATCCCACTAGAAGTAGAGCTGAGTGTATGCGCGAACACTATCACTACCCAGAAGGTGGTAAACTACCTAGGGATAAGGCTTGATAACAAGCTATCCTACTGGGCGCAGATACAATATGCAGCGACGAAAGCAGCCCAAATAACAGCATGGCTTAGCCATTTAATGGCAAACATAGGCGGTCCTATGCAGAGTAAGAGAAAGTTGTTAATGTCGACAACACACTCCATACTCCTGTATGGAAGTGAGCTGTGGGCTGATGTTCTGAAAACGACACGCAAAAGAAAGCCCCTATCGGCAGTACAGAGAACGGCAGCCTTACGGGTAGCTTCAGCGTACCGCACGGTTTCTGAAGCTGCAGTATTAGTGATCAGTGGAACCATACCAATCGATCTTCTAGCACAAGAGCGCAAAACGTTATGGGAACTGAAGAAGGAGAACAATAACGACAGAATGACCAAGCAGGCGGTTCAGCTACAGACCCTGCGACGGTGGCAAGACCGATGGGACACTGACACCAAAGGCAGGTGGACAGCCAAATTAGTCCCACACCTAGATAGATGGTATAATCGAGAATTCGGTGAGGTAAACTTTTACGTCACGCAGTTCCTGTCAGGCCACGGGTACTTTCGAAAGTACCTTCACAAAATGTGAAAAGTAGAAAGTCCCGATTGTATCTATGGCGACGGACAGCTAGATGACGCAGAGCACACCTTCTTCCAATGTGCACGGTGGCAAGCGGAGCGTAACGCCCTTATATTAATAGTAGGCGTTTTCAACGTAGATCGCGTGCTTGATATTATGGTCAGCAGCGAAGAAAACTAGATGCGTTGAAAATATTCTACGAAAAAAGAAACGCGATCTGGAAGCTGCCGAGCTACCGGTGGAAAGTAGATAGTGGTAGCTTGGCTAGCTGTGGCGAAATAAAGCGCTGCAGGCAGCTGATCTTGACCTATAACTTGAATGAGGAAATTTGAACCTCGAAGGCAAGAAAGGCAGAAGCGGAGGCCCGGACGCGGGTTTTTACAGATGCTGGCTCCCACAGCCAAATACAGGGACCACCCCGAAGTAATGCGAAAGCGGTTCCGGGGTGGGAAAAACTCCCGTATAAGAAGGAGGTGGTTTAGTCGGTAGGCGCTAGCAATAGGCGACAGCGGATCCCGACACACCGGTCAAGGGACGAACTTGGCTGACGGTGCGTAACAGGCATTCCACCTGACCTTTTCCGCAAAAAAAAAAAAAAAAAAAAAATTATTATTATTATTATTATTATTATTATTATTATTATTATTATTATTATTATTATTATTATTATTATTATTATTATTATTATTATTATTATTATTATTATTATTATTATTATTATTATTATTATTATTATTATTATTATTATTATTATTATTATTATTATTATTATTATTATTATTATTATTATTATTATTATTATTATTATTATTATTATTATTATTATTATTATTATTATTATTATTATTATTATTATTATTATTATTATTATTATTATTATTATTATTATTATTATTATTATTATTATTATTATTATTATTATTATTATTATTATTATTATTATTATTATTATTATTATTATTATTATTATTATTATTATTATTATTATTATTATTATTATTATTATTATTATTATTATTATTATTATTATTATTATTATTATTATTATTATTATTATTATTATTATTATTATTATTATTATTATTATTATTATTATTATTATTATTATTATTATTATTATTATTATTATTATTATTATTATTATTATTATTATTATTATTATTATTATTATTATTATTATTATTATTATTATTATTATTATTATTATTATTATTATTATTATTATTATTATTATTATTATTATTATTATTATTATTATTATTATTATTATTATTATTATTATTATTATTATTATTATTATTATTATTAATTATTATTATTATTATTATTATTATTATTATTATTATTATTATTATTATTATTATTATTATTATTATTATTATTATTATTATTATTATTATTATTATTATTATTATTATTATTATTATTATTATTATTATTATTATTATTATTATTATTATTATTATTATTATTATTATTATTATAATTATTATTAAGAATATACAAAAAGGATAATTGTTGCCCCAAACTTTAGTATTCGCAAACGTGAACTTTCTCAGTTTTAAATAGTTCATGTTATCGCGAGTGCACAGCATCTATATTAACAAATAAAGATAAATGATGAAATTTTATTGACTCTGTGAGTTTTTATTGCACTTGATTTTAGTGACACTTATTCTGGATTATACGGGTTTTTAAATGATTTTAAGCCATTTTTTGTATTTTATTTCAAGATTTTTCACTGCAAAGCTTAACTTGAGAGTTTGCCAATTTTGCTTCATGCAAGTTTTTTGTTCCCAAAGTCAACAGCATTTTTGATGACGTCTCCCCTGCCATAAAAAAGGCCCACAACAAATTTTAAGTTTATCGGTTCATTAGAACTTGAGACATCATGCCAACAAAAAGAAGTCTCGATAAAAACGCGTTTACAGTTTTTAAGTTAAGTTTCAGGCAGTTTGACGACATTTAAATGGCTTTTACTTTGAATTCAAAAAATTTTTTAAGCAAATATTTTAAAATATATTAACTATCGAAAAATAAAAAACAAACATTTTTAATTTTTTAAATTTTCTACACTAGAATATTAAAAGAGGGGAATCTGCTCTAGAGAAGAGGTTTTTAAATAATTATTTACAAAAAACTGAGAGTATTTATAACTTTAAATAAAAAAACATATTGATATTGATGTTCAAGTGACTACATACAAACTTTTTTTATAAGATGAGTTAATAAAATGGCGGCACTACAGCTTCTCAAATTTGGCTCCTTCAATTTACGCTGTGGATTGCCCGCACCTTGTAGCCTTCAACTGAAATTAACCTAACACAAGATTTTCATTAAAATAGGTTATTCCGCTTTGTACTTAAGTGAATAATTTAAATTTTATATCTTCGCTTTTATTAAGTGTGAGAGTCGGAAGTTTCATAAAATTTTTCTTTCTCAAGGTAAAGTTTGCCGACGATTTCTAACAAAAGAAGCGTATCGTATTTTTCCTGCCTATCAATTGTTGTTGTTGCTACTTAAATTGTTCTAATTTTAATATAAATTTTAAATTGCATTACTTTATGTCTTTATCTGTCTCTACCTGTCAGCCTGTCTAGCTTTCTGTCCTTCCGTCTGTCTGTGTGATTGTCTTTATGCATGCTTCATTGTAAGCAATATCATTTGCAGCTAACAAGTTTTAAGCTTCTTTGCTCAAAAATATTTCCATCTCCATGCAGACAAAAAAAAACTGTACAAAATTTCTTGGCCATTAATTTTCTTCTTATATCTTCTTTATTTAGTCTGTTTTATTTTTGTTTTTTTTTTATTTGCTTATTGTGTCGCTATGTTTGAGTGATTCGCACGATGTTGTTGTTATTATATTTATTGTTGCATTTTATGAGAAAAAGTGTTAGATTGTTTGTAGGTACGAGTATTCGTTGGATACCATCGTAACTCATACATTTTACAAAAGTTAAACTTTTTTACCTTATCTTGCAGTTGTTGGTTTTTGTTATGCTTAACATGCATATTTTAATAAGTTAACAACAGCAACAACATCATTATCAGCATGAACAACATTTTACCAACAATTGTTTTCATTTACTTTAATGCAAACAATTGTTGGCTATCTTCAAGATATAGAAATATTTTGCACGCGAGCTCAACTAAGTCTGTATTTTTCATCATCATTATCAACGTCGTCATCGTCACTATCATTCCCATCATTAACAACGTCATTATCATCATCATAGGAGAACATAATTGTCCACAGTTCAGCTGCTTTTTTAATCACTTTTATGCTTTTATAATTTTCACTTTGCTATTGTTGATTTTTTTGTATATATTGTTGTATATATTGTTTTGTATATATAGTTGTTGCTGTTTGTAAGGCTACATCAGAGTTTTGACTTATTTTTTAAGGAACCTACATGCAAAGAGAACAAACATAAGTTTTAACTAAGCACTTAAAACTAAATAAAATCTCAATTATTTACTCATATCTTGCTGGGAACTGCAGCACACAACAATAGCACTCGATAAATTTGACCAATAAGCACAGTCAAAGTAAACAAATTTTTGGTCAAATTGTTTAGTCATTGAATAATTTTGCTATTATTCAGTTGAGCGTGACTTTAAAAACATATAATGAGATATATTCTTAGGAAAATTTAACCCAACCATTTTCATTGTGTAAAATGGCTGAGAATTGTTGCAAGAAACAACATCTCTAGCTTCTGTGGGTGAAGGAATTAACACGGCGGTCCTTAACCCCCTGCAGATTTATCTGGATGAAATGTTGGTTTGCATCTAGACGCAAATATTATAATTATCAATCAAAGCACGGCAAGACTCTTATTTGTGCAAATTCTTATTTTTTCACAGTATTTGAAAAATAGTAAGTAAACAAAGCAAATAAACTTGTTGTATCATTCACCAGTGTATATTGTCTTTAAAAAACTAAACATATTTTGTTCGGTACAATAATTTCACAAAAGTACTCGTACTAAAAAAGGTTCGTTTTACGATGCGATTTTTTAAATCTATGTAACGAAATTGTGAAAATATACACCAATATATCGTCGCTGCGCCTACGAAAATGGTTATGTGATTTATGTAAATTTTTTTATTGCATATTTTTTTAACACTATCTATCGCCCATAATTCTGCATTTGCCGTTTTTTTAGATCTCTTTTGATTTAGAAGTGATCAAAACTGCTATGTGCTCGCAGTAGTAGAACTTCTCTAAAAAAAATAAGTTTTTTTGCTTTCTGAAAAGTTGCTGAAAAACACATAACCAATTTTGGATGCGCAACGACGATATATGGCTTTATTGCTTTAAGAAACAATTTAGAATAAAATGCATCATGTCGATGAGGGGGAATGAGGGGGAATCATGTTCTTTGTGATACTAGTCGATTTTCACTACAACTCTGCCATATCAATTGTTGAAAAAATGTGAGTAACGCGGTTATTATTTACAATTTTAAGGGTATGAAAAAGTATTGCTTTGACACACTTGAAAATTCATTAAACATCATAAAAAAATTTAAAATTTTACAATTACTTACTTTCGAGTACTTAGTTGGCGCTACAACCTTATATCGATATTGTAAACATCTAAGAACGTTCGCCAGCCATTTCTGTCTCTCGCTTGCTGACACCACTTGATTCCAAGCTTCGTCTGGTTATCCTCCATTTGGTCATTCCAACGAAGATGCGGTCGTCGTCTTCTGCGTTAACCGCCGCTGGGTACCGGATCGAATATTTTCTTAACTGTAGCATCACATTTTAATTTTTTTATGGCGCCTTACATATACATATATGCTTAAAATTGTACGCTGAATTCAAATCGGAAGTGTTATATACCGAAAACAATTTTCTTAGCTACGGTACCTGGCGGAGTTTTCTTAATCTGTCACATGTTTAAAATCAATGTTTTTATATTATAAGTTATAGCGAAAACTTTAAAAATTTATTGCTGTACAATAATTCAAATTATTTTATCGCTGATGCATTCGCAAAAATTAATCAAAATCCAATGCATGAATCTTCTTGTGATAAAAAAGAGAAAAGTGCCCCGTGAGGCAAAATATTTGCTCTTCTTGAAAAGTACAAATCAAATGAACTCGCTTCAAGATTTCTTATAAACGAGAAAACTACAAAACTTATTACAAAAATGTGTCAATGACAATTCTAACCCTAATTATAACAAGTTTCTAATTAGAATTTCCAGGAGTTGATATTTAACATGATACAATACAGAAAAATGTGTTTCTTAAAAGATCTATGCCAACTATGCCAAAGAGTTATGAAAATATAATTTTACCAAAACAGACTAGTGGAGAAAAGATCTATGTAACTGTAACTTCTGTCGAACCGAAAGACATCAAGGTTAAGAAAAGTTGAAAACAGGAAGAGAAGTAAAAATAACTTTTAATACTACAATATAATTGATTCATCAAAAGGCCGACGTGGTATAATTCAAGTATAAACTAAAATAAGCAAAAGTAATACAAGCACGGACCTCTGTACTAATATGTACTAGCTGTAGGTATACAAATTGGTAGAGGTATACTAGATGGATTCTGGGTTCCATACATTTACTAATCATATTTCAGAACCTCTCTGTGAGGCCAGATTCTGAATTCTGGATGTAATATAAGCATGTGACGCAAAAAAAGTTAATAAAATTCTCAAACTAGATGGGCGTCACAAAAAAAACGTGAATTTTAAGAAGTGAATTTTCAAATCGGGTTTTCTATTTACATTGAAGTCATACAAAAACTTTTGATCATAACATATTCTAATGTAAAATTGTTTGTTTAATCTGAAAATGGCATCAGATCTTTAAAACATTAGTCCTTGACACCTTATTGGCCTACTTTATTAAGAATTTCCTAATTTTTTATTTCGACTTTGAAAAAGAAACTTTATCTTTGCTTAGATCGCTGCAATTTTTGCAAATTTAAATTTTGCTGGATTATTGGCCAATTTATGGAGGTTAGGAAAAATAAAAAAATTATTCAAAATGGATAATTTTTATAAAGAAAAGCTATTTTTTTGTTAAGCCGAATTTTTGGAAATAATATATTTTTTTATTAAATTTAGTTTATTTTGTTTTCTGCATGTTTACAATGACTTTAAAAACATAAATTTCATCATATTCAACGTTTATATGCGTTATATTTAAACGCATCTAGCCATCTGTTGCTCCGAAGAATGATTTCTGACGTTTCAAAATTGATTATTGATGGTTTTGTTACGTCAAACACCCATAAATTCATTAACTGCGAAGTATTTCTATGCAGGAGATCTCAAAAGCTTTCTTACCATCGATCCAATGGTCAGCACAATTGTTATCATGAACGATTGTGCTAAAGTGCAATTAATTTAATATCAAGTTTTAATGCAAATCTTACCATGTTTTAATCCGAAAAACAATTGGCTTTGCAAATGATATAGGAGCACCAAAAACTTGATCCATATAACATAATAAAGAAAGATTTAATTTTAAATATGCAGCAAACAAAGTAAAGTGAATCTATTCAAAAATAATTATTTGCCAAAAATTCGGCTTCACAATAAAGTTATCTCCCCCTACTTCAGACTAACTTCAGTATGTTTTCTGCATATTTGCAATGAGGTACTTCATCGTGATGTTGTACAGAACAAGTATTTAGTTTTCCTCCGAAACATTCAGAGTCAAATGTTTTTTTCCTTTAAATATTTCCACAAAATCGTTCACGACAACAACTTCACTGATCATTGTAAGTCCGAAGAGTGCATTTTACAAATACAAAGTGTTGAAAAAAGGTCATAAATACGGAACTTGCCAATCATTGCACGGAACGATAATCAATGATATACCTTATTAGTCAGAGTAACAGAGGTAAGTGGCATTTAAATCAATAACGTATATAAACGTTAACGAAGATCCAATTTATGTTAGTGATGTCAGTGGCAAAAATACATCGATGTATTTCTTCGTTTCGATGCAACGAAATGTGCATCGATATTTTTCGATGCATCGATTGGCATAGGATTTTTCAGATATTACAAAATTGTACACAATTTAAAATTAAATACTATAACTGAGCTAATTATGTGTCTAACGGACTATTGAATCAAGTAAAAAACTTTTCGAAATTCCGCTACCGAGAGTTTTTCTAAAAAATCTAAAAAATAAGGGAGACTTTTGTATAACTTAAGAATTTAAAATTTCTAATTGTTCTAAGAAAAAGTGTTTCACCTTATTCAAAAGCCCGTTAGAAACATAGTCAACTTTGTTATAGTAACTAATTTAAAATTTTGCTTATAAATAATAAGTAAAAGAATTATTTTTACGAATACCAGTGCTTTAACAAATTTATTAGCGCAAAACACTAAACACTTTTCAATTATTTTTCAGAGAATCTTACATATTTTTCAAAAAACACTCTTATATTTCATATGATATTATATATATGTAGAATTTATCAAAATCTTTACAAGGTAATACAATTTTATGTTTCCCAGTATTTTTTGTCTATGCTTTGCAGGAACAATTGTTTGTTTAATCTGTGCCCTGCTAATCTATTCCTTTGCTGAGTAATGATTTGAGCGGCTTGTGAAAAAAGTCGTTCGGAAGGAACCGAGCTACCAACCAATCTTAAATATTTATACGCCACTTTGTATAATGTGGATTGTGTCGCGAATCGCGGGAATCGCGGGAATCGAGTTGTTTTCACATAGTTCTTCAAAAAACCGCCAAATCACACTTTTTGGAACCATTTCAATTTGTTGATCAAATTAACTCACTTTGTACAATTGAAAAACTGAAATGGCGGTTCAATGTACTAGAGATGTCAGTTTACAAAAAACATCGATATATCGATGCATCGATGCATTGACTTATTATACATCGAGTGGACAATTTTCGATGCATCGAAGCAAAACATCAATATTTTCGACATCCCTAATTTATGTTTTAAATTAATTGTAAACATGCAAAAAACAAAGCGATCTAGTTTTTATGATAAATAATTTTTTTCCCAAAAGTCGGCCTAACAAATCGTTTTTCTGTAATAAAAATAATCCAATTTGGATAATTTTTTTATCTTTTCTAAACTTCATAAAATAGCCAACCATTCCGTTATATTTATATTTGCAAAAATTGCAGCATTCTAGGCAAAGGTAAAGATTCTAGTTCAAAATCTAATAAAAATACTACGAAATTATTAATAAAGTAGGCCAATATGAGTCAAGGACTAATTTTTGTAAAAATACGATGCCATTTTCGGATTATTTCAGATTATTTCGGATACAATTTTATATAAGAATATATTATGGTAAAAAATTTTTGTATGACAATAAAATGTAACAATTTGCATACTTAAGACGTGGAACTCTTTCTAGCTACTAAAGACCGAAAATGTCCAGTGGTATATAATTCAATAATTTACGGAATAATAAGGGGTTTTCACTCAATGAGATGAAAAAATTAACAACATTTTTAAGGGCACCTGTTGGCAAAGAAATCCGTCCCAGAAAGCATCATAAAGTATTTGTCGATGCAATTAAAACTTCTAAAAGATGTTTATACATTAGATTCTGATTATTACGATTGTGACGATACGGGTGTATTGTTACATTTTTTATCGTTATCGTTTTTCGTTAAAAAATTAGACACCTTGCACATGCCTCTGAATTGCTCAATTTCGTAATAGCTGGAAGTAACTTTGAAGGAAAAATTAAAATTAAGCGCATGGTTGATGAACGGGAAGGTTTTTTAAAATTTCCATGGCAGTTCTAGGTTTGGTTGGGTTAGGTTAAGATGGCGGCAGGTCTTTGCACCAGCCCACTTAGACTGTGGTGATACCACAGAATGGAACAAGGGTGTAGTCAATTTAAACATATTTTGTAGGATGTTCTTAGCCCATTAACGTCGGCACCTTTATCCGTGGGCGCAGAGGGTTGAAACTTCGAGGAGGAAGCCTTAGGGTTACTCGTATTCCACGTGCAAAAAATTAGCCCCTTACACCAATTAGTTTTTTCCCCTTGCCTGGTGCGTTTTCGCACCCATCGGCGTCAGTGAGTACATTTTTACTAGTGGAAAGAGTGGCTATAAAAAGTATGAAGTATAAAGGAAAGTGCATGGATTAAGTCGGATTTTAGATTTTTTTTAATAAAAAAGAAAATAAATGTATGTCGATATAAACAAATTTACAATGTTCGATAAAATACGGTAAAAATTAAGTCATGCACATTCTCAAGGTTGCACGTTAAATCTGGCATTTCGGAAGCACTGCTACTTAACACTTTGCATAGCAGAAGATGATGTGCCATGTACAGTGGCGACAGCGAAGGCGTTTCATCTTTTCCATTTTGCAGCTGTACCGAAGTAAGGTATCTTCTTCAATGCTAAGGTTCTTATCAAACATGCCGAATTGCATAAATTTTTGATGGAGGATAACATTGAATGGATCCATCGTAGCAAACTTTTCATTCACATACAATTCGTTGTTGTTACAAACATAGATAATTTGTTTCTACTTCAGGAAACGATCACGACAGATTGCGACTCTTACAAAAAGGAGGACAGTTACTGACTTGGATCAATAGTTTCGCACTGATGGCAATCTTATGAATCCTGTGATATGAAGTATCACAATGAAAGTGCAACTTTCTGCGGCATACGTTCGAAAAGGATTATTGAATTATCCAGCACAGGCGTTGGTGTTTTTCACAAATGGTGTGATTGATCAACTCATCATCCACGACTAGATCCTTCTGTTACATAGGCGAGAACGAGACTAGAATGCGATGACTAACACGTTTAGCATAAAAACAATATCGAAAGAGGTCGAACACTTACCTTCTCTGCCAAAGTCTTCATTGCAATTTCTGACATATCGATGGGCTGCTCATATGCTTGAAAGGTACGTTTCCGCCACTTCGGTGGCTCAATTGGTAGCGCCAGCGTCGGGCTGTTGTACTGAGCAATGGGCGAATGGGACCACACTTCGTCGTTCATTTACTCAAAGTGCATTTCTGCGGTGTCACAAATCTTGGAAATACTTTGAAAGCCATTATCTATTTTAGTAGGTACAGCATCATCACAAAATATTTGGTCGCCTGGGATATCTTCTGTATACTTCCACATCGTCCACATCGTCCACAGCATCCGGCAGCAAAACGACTATATCAATGGCCAATACGTTTCAAAATTGTCGCTGTTGCTCTTTTTCCTCATCTTGAGACCACTTATTCTTAATTATGGCTTCTAATTCACAATTTAATGATACCTTCTTTTTCGAAATTACACTCGAATACGTCGTTATAATTTTTTCTGAATAGACCGGATACCCAATCACTGCCATAAATACTAAATACGGATAAACGCATTTAAATGCTACATGCATGGTTAGCTTATCGTAAATTTTTCATAGTAAAAAAGAACTCACTAGCGCCGATGGGTGCGACAACGCACAACATGTCTCTGTGCAAATGCCTTTACAGCTAAAAATATGTAATTATTATGAGATATACATAAGCCCAAGAACTACTGATCTCCATGAATTCATATCTTTTAAAAAAATGCTTCCATAAATTTTCGTTGTTTGGATGGTGATTTTTTCACTTGACGGAAAACCGGCACCTGGAGATGCTGAGATCAACTCGTAGATGGCGCAGATCGATACCAAAAGACGGCAAAGCGGTATCATTTACCTACCATATCCTATGAGTTTTAAATCTATATATATAAAAATGGATACATGTATGTGGGTATATCACGTATAGACTCCAAAACCGCTGAACCGATCTTTATGAAATTTTCAGGGAAACTGAAGCCACATCTTGAAATTGTTCCCGTGAGGTTTGGTAACGATTGAACAAGGGGGCGTGGTACCTACCATTCAAGCCAAATTTGCGCTATCGAACAGAAACCAAAAAAGGATATATATCAGGCGGTTTTGATCGTAGAAAATAAGATTTAGTAATTTTGTTCATATGGTTACTGTCGATAACTGTACAAAAAATGGGCGTGGTCGAAATATATTTACACCCACTTTTTCGAAATCATGTCAATTCCGGAGTTCTGCACATTTTTATATTGAAACTTGCTGTGTAGGTGCTCCAAGAGGCGCTAACTATATATAAATGTTTTCATGCCCACTTTTACCTCCCACAAATCAATATCTATATATAAAAAAAGCAAAACGATGTGTGTCTGTCTGTGTGATGCCTATAGACCCCAAAACTACTGAACCGATTGACCTGAAATTTCGGCAGTCGATTTGTTTCAGGCGCGAGATGGATGAAGAAAAAAGTTGCCACACCCCCTTTTTACCGCCTCCAAATCAATAAAAATGTTATATTTCAGTCGGTTTTGGGTCGTATAAGGCTAAAATTTTGATATTTTTTTATACGGTTACTGTCGACAACTGTACTAAAAATAGGTTTCCACGCCGCCTTTTACCGCCCACAAATCAATGAAAATTCTTTATTTCAGACGATTTTGGTCGTATGAAATTTAAATTTGTTAATTTGGTTTGTGTGGTAACTGTCAGTAACTGTACGAGAAATTGGCTCCCACGCCCCCTTTTTTCGCCCAAAAATCAGTGAAAATGCTATATTTCAAGCAGTTTGGCCGTATAAGACTAACATTTAATACTTAAGTTTGTATGGTTACTTTCGGCAACTGTACTAGAAAAGGCCGTTATCGCTTTATAGCCACACCCACTTTTTGAGAAATCATTAAAATTGACTACTGGGTCGATTGAGCTAATATTTTTGCTTTCTTTGTATGGTTACTGTCAGTAACTGCACCAAAAATTGGTTTCCACGCCCCCCTTTTACCGCCCACAAACCAATGAAAATGTTTTATTTCAACGGTTTGGGTCGTATTAGATAACAATTTTGTAATTTAGTTCATATGGTTACTCTCGGCAAGTGCACTTAAAATAAGTCTGTCCCACTGTAGTTAAACTCACTTTTCGGGGGGTCAGCGTGGAGTGAAGCAAAGTGCGCTAGGCTTAAGCTAAATTTTGAGCTGAAATTTTGGCAGTCGATTTGTTTCGAGTACGAGATGGTTTAAGGGAAAGAATTTTACCACACACGCTTACAAAACAACAAAAATGTTATATTTCGCACGGTTTTGATCGTATTAGACTAAATATTCGTATTTGGTAATTTAGTGCATATGGTTACTTTCTGCAGCTATACTGAAAATGGTGCATATATTTGGCATTTCTTGACATTTCTTGACATTTTCATATATGGCTGTGAGGCGGTCTGTGGCAGAACAATGTCTGCCGGGGAATACTATCTATACATATAAAAATGATTGTACGTTTGTTGGTTTGTCTGTTTGTGTGTCCTTAATACATTTCTACACCTTTCATCCGATCGCGATGAAATTTTTAAAATTGGTTGTTTGCATTCTTGCGCCCGGTTTTAGTCATAGTACAGGCAGCGTTGCACAAGGGGCGTGACACCTCCCATATAATCCAAATTTGAGATATCGTAAAGCTTTTGAGTTATAGCTCGCACAGCCATGGAATTTGGTATTCGATGACAATTTACACGTGCTGTTTTACTGATAACATGTTGTGGGTGTTGAGAAAGGGGGCGTGGCACCTCCCATACTACCCAAATTTGAGATTTTCTTTTATATTTTTAATAGCTCTTGAGTTATAATTCGCACAGCCTCGGAGTTCAGTATTCGACGACAATTTACACGTGCTGTTTTACTGATAACATTTTATGGGCGTTGACGAGGGGGGGTGGCACCTCTCATACCATCCAAATTTGCGATATCGAACATCTTTGGATTTATACACCGCATAGTCTCGGAATTCAGTATTCGAACTGAATTTACACATGAAGTTTAACTGATAACATTGTATGGCTTTTAACAAGGGGGCATGGCACCTCCCATACAACCCAAATATTAGATATGTAATAGCTTTTGAATTATAAACCGCACGGCCTCGGAATTCGAGCACAATTTATACATGTTGTTTTACTGAAAACATTTTATGGGAGTTGGACAAGGGGGAGTGGCACCTCCTATACAACCTAAATATGCGATATCGAATAGCTTTGGAGTTATAGAC
Source organism: Dichetophora obliterata (assembly GCA_963920525.1). NCBI lineage: Eukaryota > Metazoa > Arthropoda > Insecta > Diptera > Sciomyzidae > Dichetophora > Dichetophora obliterata. The sequence continues at coordinate 155,635,515 of OY986438.1, read as the reverse complement.
TTCTTCGAAAGAAGAAAGACAGCTTCGGAATTCGGTATTCGAGCACAATTGACACATGTCGTTTTGCTGATAACATTTTATGAGCGTAATACAAGGGGGCGTGGGAACCTCCCATAATTTGCGATATCGAATAGCGTTTGAGTTATAGTTCGCACAGGCATGGAATTCGGTATTCGACGACAATTTACACACTCTGTTCAGGGGGCGTGGCACCTCCCATAAAACCCAAATTTGTGATTTGCGATATCGAATAGCTTTGGAGTTATAGGCCGCACAGCCTAGGAATTCATTATTTGACCACGATTAACACATGCCGTCTCATTGATCAAATTTTATGGGCGTTAAACAAGGGGGCGTGGTACCACCCAAATTTGCGATATCGAATAGTTTTTTGAGTATAGGTCGTACAGCCGCAGAATTCGGTATTCGACCGCAATTTACACGCGTCGTTTCACTGATCAAATTTTATGGCCGTTGTAAAATGGTAAGTGACAACTTCCTTGCAGCCCAAATTTGCGATATCGAATTGCTTTGAAATTATAGGTCGCACAGCCTCGGAAGTCAGTATTCGACCTCAATTTACACATGCAGGTTCACTGATATCTTTTTATTGAAGTTTAGAAACGGGGGTGTGGCAGCAACGCGCCTGGTTTCAGCTAGTTAAATTTATATTTTTGGTGCGTTTTCGCACCCATCGGCGTTAATGGGTTAATATGGCAGAAGCTGTAGAAACATGTGATATTAAATCTGAAGCAATTGTTATACCTTTAACTCAGTCAAATCAAGTTACTAAGCGTTTCTCTCCAAAATCTTTTTCGACCACCATTCACTACAAGTTTTTGTCGTCAATTGATGTGTTTTGAAGTTCCTTTGATTAGAAAAAAGGAAAGAAAGGTTATAGCGTAGGACCATGGCCCGGCCAGGATTTGAACCCGGAACCCCTGAACGACAGTCAGCCTTGCACTATCGAGGCCACGATGGCAGTGTAACCTGAGAGTTATATTCCAGAAGTAAACGCTGAGACTAATAACTTATCTGACTATGATAACTCAAATGTTGATTATTTGAAAGTAAAAAGACCGAAATACTCTAAAGGTTATAAAAAAAATTAAAAAAAAATTGAGAGCATAAATATCGCTACGTCCGCGTAGTTAGTTCTGTGTTCGGCAAAAAGTGGTTAATTTTATGCATTTTAAGTAACTTAGGAAGGTATTTTTGAGATGAAGCGCCTCAGATTAGGATTGAGCGAACAAATTCACACAAAAATATGTACATCGCCATACACAAATTGATTAATTTCAATCAGTTGCATCGCAACAAAGGCAAAATGTTATTTTTCTTATGTGTTTTAAACGCTCGTATACTAAAATGCGCCTTGTTCTAAAATAAGATCAGGTATGATTTTAGGATTTGGAAATTTGAACAGTGCATCTATAAACGAAGAAAAATCCATGCTCAAAACGCTGATCTACTTTTTCAATACTTTCCAGTCGTTGAGGCCTACCGTGACTAAATAAAATATTCCGGAATTCCATTTACCAAAATTTGTAGGGATCCCTTTCCACACACTAAGTCGTTATATTTGTCTTTGGCACCGTTGACCCATCACCGATTTCCTTCCTTTATCTTTCCTGCTTGATTACAGCATAGTTGTCAGGGTCTTTTAAATAATTTGTTGAGGTGTTATGGTGACGATTTACCCTAGCAGCAAGGATTTATTTAAGCCTTTTTTAATTCCACGATCTTCTTCAGAGAATATGTGTTCCAAGTGACATATTTATATGAAAAAAATCACTGAAATTAGCTCATATTTTGTTCCAAAAATAAATTAAACCGTTATGTTTATTATTTTTCGTGCTAAGGATATCAACAAAAATTCGTAATTATTACGCTATCTCAGTCAAAACACAAATAAAACAATTTTGCACTTTCAAATATGCGATATTTAACTATCTTTCTGATTAAAGGTACTACTAATACGAAGAAGAATCCTCTATTATAAGTCGAACACTAACCTTTAGAAAAAGCTTTGGCACACTCAAAAAAATGGTATTGTGAGAAACCATAAAGAAAAACGAAAAAATATTTGTGCACATATAAATATTTGACTGATATAGTACAAGGTACGAATATAATCAATTTGATCCTTTTAATGAGTGAAAATTTTATGGCTTTCAGTGTATAAATTGTGTAGGCAAATAAAAATAAAAAAGTAGTTTGTTTTTTTCAGTAAAGTGCAGCTAGTTACACTAGTAAACAACAACACCTGTCAGTGCAACCAATTTTGTGTTCTCATGAGTAGTTTGACAGTCTGACAGTTGTGTGGCGGCATTTGTTCTTGTTCTTATTCGAATTCATGTTTTTGTTGCTGATGTTGCTGTTGTTGTTGGCGTTGTTGTTGCTAATATTAACTGGCGTTTGCAGTTGGCTGAACTGAATGATTAGTCGAACAAATAGAACAGTTAGTCAGCTAATCAAGAGCGTTAAAAAGCAGTTTGTTGCAATTTGTCGCAAGGCCAGCCAATAAATTAAAGCAAATCAAAAACTTGTTGCCTGTTTACTGGCGCTGCTACCTTGGTAAAACAAGTGAAAACAGCAAACTGAACAGTGACTGAAACTTAAACTATAATACTTATTTTTAAATTTTTAAATGCTTTAACGTTAATTGCAACATTTTCATACCTTAACAAAGGATTTCGGCTTTAAAGCTGCTTTTAGCTAACTTCTTTTTTGATACACTTGTTGCGTCGACTTGACTTTTATATATTGCCCTTTGTGGTTTTGTTGAGGTTTTCACATATTATTGGCTTCTTTACTCAAGTTCAGCTGCCCGATGCAACCAGCAACCATTCATAATTTATGCACCTTTTAGCTGTTTCTTAAAGTTCAGTTTAACAATTAAAATGTGTTTAATTTCGCATATGAAAGGTTTTTGAATTTTTTATTAACAGCAACTACCGCGATGTCTTTTTGTGGTGTTGCTTCTTTTTTTTCATTTGTCTTATGTGGACCCTTTTATGGATCAAAAAATGTGGTGGTTCTTGCATTGGTACATTAGGAGCAACACTTGGTTGTTTAGTGATGTGTTGCTGTTGGTGAGTCTTAATTTGCTAAGGTCTGACGCACAACCTGCTCGTGAGACCATTCACTGAAGACGTTTGTAATTTTTCACTTATGCTTACTTGATGAATGAAAAAGGAAAAAATAAACATTTTGTATGCAGAAAAATTAATTTTTTAATTCAATTTCATGATCAGGTAATTTAGTGAAGAGTCTTACAACACTTTAACTTACATGCAAGGTAAGTGATTATGTGGGGGTCGCATTGTCTTACTAAATCTGATAAGAATTTAAATTTGGTGTAAAATTATAAGGTTTATGACATATTATATAAAACCAAGAAAGAAATCCATGGCATATAAAATTATAAACACAATTTAATATATTAAAAACAAACATTTTTTATGTGCCGAAACATATGCCGAAATAAGGAAGAGTGCGGCATCTACATATTTCAAGATTCTGAGATAAACAACTTACAAAAATTTATAACAAATTCACTGATTAGGGTTTGGATATATATATATATTTAGTTCTAAAGGATAGTGAAATCCAGTTTGCTTTCAATATTAATGACATTTTTTTCGATTTTATTAAAATTGCCAAAACTGTGGAACAAACACTGTAGTTGCTGCATTTTTTTATTGTTTGTTCTATAAATTTAAATAAGTTCAAAAAGCCGTATCAACATCAAATGTACGTTTTATATAGCAAAACGCTTTATTGTTAATATATCTATGATACTTAAATGATATATTTTTAAAACCATCATATCTTGCGCAAGGATAGTTTATAAAAAATAAGTATGCTATGTTTCAAAAACCAATATTTAAAAGATTTTTTGTCACAAAAATAAAGAATTAAAAAGCATTTTACAAAGCATTAACTACAAATACAATGGGAAAACGCAGTATTTGTCTGTAGATACCGCTTTTTACACTTTTTATGTAGATACTGCGATTTCTGTTTGATTGATTGCTTTAAGTTGTGCAAATATGACATTTCATGTTAAAATATTAAGAAATTGATCAAAAACTTCGTAACTTTTATTTAATTTTTTTTTTCTTAAAGATGGAAGAAAGACGATTAACCCTAACCCTCCTGACACGGGTGCCTGGGTACCCAAAACGACTTTGAAGTCAAATATCTTTCCAGCCAAAAATGTTACTAACTTGAGGTTCGATGACATCTTATAAATAGTCGTTTTCTATCGTCTTCTCGCATTTTAAGCATTCTAGATTTTTTTGGTTGGTTGTAGAGTCGATCCAAAGTCGAATATTCCTTACCCAACTGATAAGCTGATAAGGAACCCGGGTACCCGTAAATTTCTTCACACATTTTTTATGAAGAATGTGATATAAAAGTAATTTTGGGTTCATTTAAGTTTTTTTTTTTATTTTATTATATATTATTAGGAATTTGAAGTTGTTTTAATACAAACTTTGTAGTATAATCTGGATGTATAAAAAGCAAAACATCCTCTGTAATCCTTTTCGTCTGTCTGTGTGATGTCTATAGCAGGGATCGGAAATAATAATTATTTCTCATCGTTGATTTAAAAAAAGCAGGCTCTGCCTTTTTAATTTTGATTATTAGAATAAAAGGCAAAATTTAACTATTACTTTCTGCCGTTTATTTTTGCTAGCATGAAATTATTAATATTTGCTGCTATTTATTTTTTCTAGCAAAAATAAATAGCAGCAGCTCTGTATCGAAAACTATGAATGCTAGGATAATGAAATCCGATATATGCATAGAAACTGTTTTAAAAAAATGGGCGGGCCACGCCCCTATTTAAAAATAACAATATTTCATAAACCAGACACGAAATAGTAATGAAATTCTGTATATGGTGTCTTTGCATTAAAATCTAACTGTTTGGAGAAAGTGTATGGGCCACGCCCCTATTTAAGGAAAATTACTATATCTCATGAACCAGACACGCAGAATTAATGAAATTCGGTTTATGGTATCGTCGCATAGAAATCTAACTGTTCGGAAAAAGTGGGTGGGCCACGCCCTATTTAAGGAAAATTACAATATCTCATGAACCAGACACGCAATGATGTTGAACTTTAGCTTATGGTGTCATTGCATAGATATCGAAATGTTAGGAGGAATCAAGCAGCCACGCCCCTTTTTAAGGAAAATTACACTTTCCCACAAACCAGACACGCAATGATTATGAAACTTGGAAGGCATTGTTGTAATATTAAAACTTTTTTCTTAAATAAGTAGGCAGGTGATTTCATTTTTGGGGAAATTCTAATATCTCTTAGCGCAAATAAAGTCTGTATAGGTAAGTTAGGGAAGTCCTTATTTTAGAAATTGTTGAGCAACCGGTTTTTTGTGTCTTTGCGTAAAATAAAATAAATCCCTTTTTTTAACGACAACAATTACACATGTCGCTCGCAGCTTGAAATTGACACAAAGGCAATAAACTGAATGAACATTATACAACAGTTTTCTCCCCCCCCCCCCCCCAAACCACCAAAGTTATTTTTGGATTTTAGTTCGATTAATAACCTTTCAAAGAGTAGTTCAAATTTAAGATTCTGTTAAGTGTTTGAGATTTTTTTCATTTTTTGTATTTTGTGCACTCTGTAACACCGCCAGAAATCAAGTCGAACTTTTTTTTCCAAATTAGATTTTTTCATATCCGTCAGTGATGCTCCATGCCGGTACGTTCCGTTCCGTTAGGCCGGTACGTTCAAAATTGAATTGCTGTTGTTTTTCCTATTAGATATTTTTTTGAATTTCTAGCTCAACGCGACACGTCTTATTCCAATTTTGTTGAATTTTTTTTATGCATTTTTACTATACTATTGGAAAAAAATAAAATGGTGCTCAAGTAAAGCAAACAAAAATTTTTTTCATAAAAATAAGACGTAATCGTTGCATTAAATGTATAACCTCAAAAAGTGAGTTGTTTTTAACAACTGAGCAAGAACATCACAACATTAAAAAAAATTTAAATACATTCTGTATAGCTCATAGCAACTACAAAACTGATTACAAAATTAATAATAAGAAAATGATTTCATACAAAAATTAGATTCATCGCACCTCTTAACAAATAAGAAAGAAGTTATTTATTACTTTTTATGTTCTTAACAACGCAACTCCCCGATTCCTCCTAGCATTTCGATTTCTATGCAATGCCACCATTAGCTAAAGTTATCATCATTGCGTGTCTGGTTCATGGGAAAGTGTAATTTTCCTTAAAAAGGGGGCTTCCCGATTCCTCCTAACATTCCGATTTCTAAGAAATGACACCATAAGCTTAAGTTCATCATCATTGCGTGTCTGGTTTGTGGGAAAGTGTAATTTTCCTTTAAAAGGGGCGTGGCTGCCCGATTCCTCCTAACATTTCGATATCTATGCAATGACACCATAAGCTAAAGTTCACCATCATTGCGTGTCTGGTTCATGAGATATTGTAAGTTTCCTTAAATAGGGGCGTGGCCCACCCACTTTCTCCAAAAAGTTAGATTTTAATGTAAAGACACCATATACCGAATTTCATTACTATTTCGTGTCTGGTTCATGAAATGTTGTTATTTTTTAAATAGGGGCGTGGCCCTTCCATTTTTTTAGAACAGTTAGATTTCTATGCAACGACCCCATATACCGAATTTCATTACCACTGCGTGTCTGGTTCATGAGATATTGTAATTTCCCTAAAAAAGGGCGTGGCCCGCCCAAATTATCATCTTATGTAGATTATCATGCCATGGTCTCATATATCGGATTTCATTATCCTAGCATTCATAGTTTTCGATACAGTGCTGCTGCTATTTATTTTTGCTAGAAAAAATAAATAGCAGCAAATAATAATTATTTCATGCTAGCAAAAATAAACTGCAGAAAGTAATAGTTAAATTTTATGAAAAAAAATAAAACTTACAAAATAACTATTATTTCTGCTTTTTTCGGAAAAAAGGCATAATAGTTACGGTCCCTGGTCTATAGACTTCAAAACTACTGGGTCGTTCGAGCTGAAATTTTGGTAGTCTATTTGTTTCAAGTACGAGATGGCTAAGGAAATTTTGCCACACCCAGCTTTTACCAAACACAAATCATTAAAAATGCTATATTTCAAAAGGTTTGCGTAATATTAGACTAAAATTTGGAAATTTAATTCGTTTGTTTACTGTCGGCGGCAATTGTGTTCAAAATGAACATACGGCTATTGAATGATTTGTGATCAATAGCCACGCAAACCACTCTTCGATGGCAATCGACCAGTTTTCTCTGAGTTTTCTATCAACGAGAATTTCATCTTTTTTCGCATTTTGATGAATGCTAGAATAGATACAAAATGCATCCAACTCAGCCACGTCGAACATGTTGTAAAAAATGGCCATCTACACCGTTTTGTAGTAATAGCTCTAGGGTTTTATATCTCTTAGTTTTCTCAAATTTCTTAAGTGATCGGCTCTCACACTTCTCTTGTATGCGTTGGAGTTTGTTTTTCATTTAGTGCTACATTTAGATAACATCTGGTCCATTAGGTAAAATAATCAGCCTTTGTATTTGTTGTATAAGAAATTTATGCCCCCTTTTTCTTTTCTTTAAAAAAAAAAAACGATTTTCTTCTTCCTGGTTACAACAGATAAAAGTTTAATTTTTGTTAAATGCACATAGGGATTATCCTACATCGTCTGTGGGGTGTGGTCGTAGATCTCTTCGAAGAAAGTTTTATTTTGTCCTAAGGTACCGACGAGTCTGATTCCTCTAACTCGTTGCTGATAAGCCAACAGAATTTGTGCGGAGATATTTAGATAACCATTTCGTCATGGTAAATTTTCCCAAGAACTCGAAGATGGTACATTTTTTTCTGGTTAAGGGGGCTTGAGTGGGGTTCGGTTGCCCGGTAGCACTTTGTATAGCAATATATTAAGGAGCTGCGCTAGAAAATTTGCACAAAAACTTTCATTTCGATAAAAAATGCATTTTGTTTGCGCGACATCGAAAAAATGTTATAAAATCAATCTAAAGTTATTCAACTTTACGAGCCGAAACCTAAACACGAACTGAAAACGAAGTGAAAAGACGAGCTCACACACAATTAATAAGGTGGATCGTTTTGTTCAGGGGTAAAAAACACTTTTTTCGACACTCATATTCTGTGAGCTGGATTCAAGTAGATCTTAAATCCGAAATGGTATCGAAATCAGTGGAATCGTCTTCCAGCGATTTTGATTTAAAAAAATCACTTTTTCGCCAAAAATCACCGGTTTTTCCGCTGTAAGTTTTTATCAATCCGACGTGCGACTGGGTTTTTTTTTTGGCTCTGAGCGCCGAAATATTTTATGCCCACTACCGCATCGTGAATTTTTAAAGGTTTTGATATCCCAGTTTGTTACTTCTCCAGGAAAAATAGGACAATGAATAGCAACGTTCAAGTTTCAATTCAATGTTTTTTCAATAATTATAAAACAAAATATTTTATAAATTCGTAATTTTATCTTTATTTTAACATACACAATTGCATTACCCTGAATTATATGGAATGGAAAAAACAGACGCAAAATATTCTTGTCGTGTAAAAAAAATGCAAAGAAATTCATATACGAAAATCGCAAAGACAGCTGGCCATGATTAATGGGCCTCGCTAGGGTCACTTACCGCCTCCTAGGAAGTCGCACATTCTAGGGTTAACAGGAGTTCAAGGCTTCGATTGGAACATAAGGTGAGGTAATACAATTCTGTTATTAAACCGATTTGGACTTTCCGTGCGTAGCTTTGGGAAAAAGCAAGTTCTTCTAATGTCGAGCTTAAACAGCGTTCACAATTAAAAATTTTACTAACTATTACGAATGCACCATAGTTTGTTAAGAATGCAAATATTCACAAAAACCTAAATGTTGCTATAGTTAAAACCAGTCTTATTTCACTTAATCAAAAATACAAAGAGTGACTTCAACACCATCCGAATATTTTGTAACTATCTTTAAAATGAAACATGACTATCCAGAGTGAGGCCATGCCCGTCTATGGGATTCAACTATCAGCAATCAAAAATTGCATTTTTGTCCTAAAAAATTATTCTTTATATATAATAAATAACGTTGATGTCATATAATTCGGACAAAATTTAGAAAAGTTCGACCATTACCTTGACCTGATAGGACGAGCAGTAAAAATGTTACAAAAAAACAAATTGTTTTTAAGTTCAAGCAATTTTGATTTTCATAAAAAAAGTTCTTTAATTTATAAAACATAAATAAAAAGTCATTAAACTTTTAGAACATGCTTAAAACTTTTTATGAAAATGTTGTTCCGTTTATGGTGCATCGGTTCTAGTGCACAGTGAAACGCAATCAAAGTGCTAAATTTAATCATTATTTTTCTGTTCCTTGGACATTTTTATAATGATGTCGCAAACAACTTGCATAGCTAGACGCCAGTCGAAAGTCATCTGTCAATAAAAAAATAAAAAAAATAATTTCAGCTCTAGAGCAAGCACTGTAACATAGAAATGAAGAGGTTAGCTGGGCGTAGCGTTCAACATAATTATTGATAAAAGTTATTTGACGTGGACAGTCTAAAAGGTATGAAAAATTGTTTAAGATACGGAATAATAAAAAAAAAAACGCTCAAGTATGTATATAACATATATGTACATTTGAAGCACTCTAAGGCGTTGGCGGCAAAGACAGATTTTATTCGGCCTAGAAATGGATGGATGAATGCTTGCCGTGAGAAAGGTGATGATGATGGTGTGGAAGATGCTTGTTTTAAAGTTATTGATGATGATAATTCCAAAGATAATGATACTAATGTTGTCTTTCTCGAAGCTTGCTAAAGCTTAACTAAAGTTTGTTGCATTTCGATTATGATTTTCTCTTACAATCATCATTATCAACATCATCATCACCACTATCCCATCATCATTGTCATCATTGTCACCGCCATCATCATATTTTTACATTCTTAGAAGATTTTGTTGTGGCTTTTTTATATCTTCTCCTCTTAGAGGTACCTTAAAACTCTTTTATGCTTTTATTAATGTTGTTGCCGTTGTTGTTGTGACAGCGTGTAAGTGCCTGGTATGCAGTGCCACCTAGCGTGTCTTGATGGAATGCTTTATATTTTAACATTTATTCATTTTTTGTTTTTGTTTTAAAATTTTATAATGCTGCCTTCATTTCTCTTTATCGCTCTGGGTTTTTGTTCTTGTCTTTAATATATATATGTATGTTTGTATATAATTTTTTTTTATATCATCTTCTTTGTTGTTTATTTTTTTATCGACCGATAAGTTGTGTTCTATCACGTTTTTATACTTTATTGATTTATTGTTTTGCATTTCTGTTTTGTCTTCATCTTTTGCTTTACACCAGATTTAACTTCATTTTGATCAGGTACTAGCATGGTATGTTCTTGTTGTTGTATTATGGAACGTAACATGAATGAGGTTTTTGCGTTTTGAAGCGTTTTGTATTGTGTATTGTGACGCGCTTGCTTTTGTTGTTGTCATTATCAATATATTTTGTCAGTTTTTAGTTGTTTTTTTTTTTTATTTATATTTTGAGAAATCAGGTTTTTGACTACTCCACTGTGTGTGTGGGAATATTTTGTGATTTGATGCTGATGGAATGCATTTTGATGATAGTTTTTTATGTTATTAATTTTTTTAGATACAGGTTTTTAAAGTGCATCACCTAAGTGATATTTTATACTGTTTTAAGCTTAAAGAAAGGACTTCTAAAAACAAATTTAGATGCTGCACAGCTATATTTATTTGTCATATATACTCAATAAGCAAAAAAAATATACAATAAAGCTAAAATTCATGAAGAATTGTAACACAAAAACATCTCAAACTCACAATAATTTTATAAATGCAAATACCCGCTTGTAAAAATTTGTCGGTGATGACATTGTAATTCAGACTGTAAGCGAGACGTTAAAAAAATTGTTTAGCTGTTAAGACCGATAGTTTATATTCGGACAGTTTAATTCGTCTGTGTAGCTACATAATGTTTTTTACGGGAAGTTTTGCAGTGAAGTATATTTATGAAATTATTATTCTTAATGTTTAAAACAAAGATTTTATATAAAATAAGTAAGAGATCTTAAACGTTTATTCTTAAATGCTAGAAAAAAAAGTCCATGAATTCGTTTCATGGGTTGCAAAAATGAGTTGCAAAAATGATTGTTTAATTAATTTGTGGTTTCATTTGCTTTTTTTTTTGCTTCTTTTCAGTTTGTTTTCTTTCGTTTTCGTTGCGTTTTTGGCAAAGATACAATTTTCGTACAATTTTTTTTTTGCGCTCTCGTTTCTTGTTTCTTCCCGTTTGTAAAGGCCCAACCAATTTATGCCTAAGCAAACAAAAGTTTGAGAGCAAAAGCATGCACTTACACAGCAATATATGAAGTCGCCCAAGTTTTGTCTAAGCATTCCTTTCGTTCAGTTTTTCAACTTTCGTTTACTTTTTGAAATTTGAGAGAGAGCGCTTGACATCGTAGTATGCTAAGCACAAAAGGGTTTCAAACAGTATTGAGCATGGTAGAAGAATAGAGGTAGTTGCACGGCTAAGACCATAACTGTCAAAAGGCAACTGACAGCTCATACAAAATCTGCAACCGATGAGAATGCGATGAGAAAGGAAAAATTAAAAAGAATCTGTCATGGCTGAAGCTTTTATGCTTTTTTAGTTTTTTGTTGATCAATCAATTAAAATTGGATTTTGGGCAGCTTGGATTTGGATGGTGGTGGATGGCAAACTACGTTTTCGTGGAAGTGTCTATAGCAGATACGAGCATATTTTTTAAAATTTTTGAAACATGTTCCTTCGTTATTTTCTAGGCTCGTCAGCTGGAACACGAAAACTGGGCTCATTTTCCTTGCCCAAATGTTTTTGGCAAAACACGCACTTCATTTTAATTAAAAAAAAATAAGTAATTCACTTCTATTCAAGTTTTTCAACACAACACAAAAATATCCAATAGAAGTAATTTAATATTTCGCTGTCTTCTTTGTTACCTTTAAAAAAAACTGATTTTGACAATTTTAGTAGTATTGTGAAAGAGATCACGATTAGCCACGAGACTACATGTTTCGTTTGTGCAATTTCATTATTTGTAAGCCAAATTTTTCGATGAAAAATATTGTTGTTTTTTTTGTGTATATTTAAGCAAATTAAGGTACATTTGTATCTTTTTACCGTGAAATTTGACGTTTACCACAGCTTATATGCCAAGCAGCACAAAAAACATGTTTTTGTGTTAGCTGATGGCAACCCTTTTTAACATATTAAACAAATTTTTTTTATCTGTCAATTGAAGAAAAGTGTTAATTTATTGATTCAAATTGAACGCAGATCTCAATTTTGTTGAAATACTTATAAAAAGTGTCTTAAAACATAAAAACATATATGAAAAGCTGACAGGCTTTTGACAGTTTTTCAACATTTTTTTCAAAGAACTTTTGAACTTTTTTCTAACATTTTTGTCAAGATTTATCACACTTTTACTATTTAACATACAATACAAAAGATATATCATACTTTTCGTCCACTTTTCTCTGAGTTTTTTGTTTGTTTAAGCATAACTTGGTTGGGCCTTAAGCATTCCTTTCTTTCAGTTTTTCAACTTTCGTTTAGTTTTGAAGACTTGAGAGAGAGCGCTTGACATCGTAGTTTGCTAAGCGGAATAGGGTTGCTAACAGTATTGAGAATATGTAAAATTTAAATTCTATTATTTGTGTGCCAAATTTTCAATGAAAAAGATTTTAATTTTTTTGTTTGTGTATATTTAAGCAGTTTATGGAAAATTTGTATCTTTTTGCTTAGCTTTTAAGCCAAGCAGCACAATAAACATGTTTTTGTGTTAGCTTATGGCAACCTTATTTAACATATAAGAACAAATTTTTTTAATTGTCAATTGAAAAAGATACGATAATTGATTGATTCGAAATTAATGCAGATTCCAATTTTTTTAAAAAAACTTATAAAAAGTGTAAAAAAACATAAAAATATTTATGAAAAAGCTGAAGTATGGCCTACTTAAACAAATATTTCAAAGAACTTTTGAACTTTTTTGATATATTTTTGACAAGATTTTGTAAACGTTTGAAATTTTGTTGAGTATGAAATCTGCCAACTTGGGCGACTTTTCTACTTAATCATACTTTTCGTCAACTTTTCTCTGAGACTTTTATTTGCTTAAGCATTACTTGGTTGTGCCTTAACAATTTGTCGGTGATGACATTGTAATGCAGAACTGAAAGCTGAAACAAAATCTTGTTTGTGCACACTTCGTGCTTGTGCTCACATTATTTTATTTTCAATGTTCAAAAAATAGTTTGATTTTTTTCGTCTTATGCTTGGGCATTTTAGTTCTCTAAAAAGATCGCTATTTTTAGTTCAGTTAAATTTAACGACCTAATTCATTCATATAGTTGCTCTTTTAGTTTGTTTCGTACACTCGTTCATGTTGTTAGTTCAATAGGTATTATAGTTCGCTTGGTGTTTTAGATCGTTAGGCATGTTAGCTCGTTATATGTTTTAGTTCAATAGGTCTTTTAGTTCGTTTTGCTTACTCGTTCATGATAAGGTCTATAAAATGAAACGAACTATAAGAATGAATTAATCATTAGTAACTGTGGATATAGAAGAAATTTACATAAAAGTACTACATAATATTTTCCAGAAAAATTTTTTTTTCTAAAAAACTTTTTTTCTTACCGTTCATTAGTGGAAAACTGCATCAGCACGGACTCAAAGCATTGTTGAATAAATTGTTTCTCGTTCATTTCGATCTGACTCGCTGAAAAATCGATTGAACTAAAAGAACGAGAATCAACGAACTAGATCATATCTACTATGTTTCCATGGCGAGTTGAGTCTGAGTTGGGTTTTCGTCAAGTTGACAAAATGGCGTTTCAAGCTCAAAAGTGTGTCCATGTACAACATCGAGTCGAGTTGCAATCGTCAATTTTTGAGGTTTTTCCACTTGTGCTCAATATGCACAATATTTTTATTTACGATGTCCCTTTTCTTAAACTCACTTTCGACAATTTTATATATTTCACTTCTTCTAAATTTTTTTCCATCCATTATATCAAGAATAAAACACCACTCCAAAAAACTCTTCCACTCGCCATTTTTTCTTGTGATAAAACTTATTCGCTTTGACAGATAGAATCAGCTAATTCTAACAAGTTTTGTGGAGTTTTGTGGATTTAACGAAGTTCAACTCAACTCGCGTTGCCATGGGGAGTTAATCCCTAGTAATCCCGACTCAACTCTCCATGGAAACGTAGTAATAGTTCATGAGTGCGAATAGTTCAATTGAACTAGTTTGGTTCGTGAACTACCGAAGCCTTATTCGTCTGTGTAGAAACATCGTGTTTTCTTACAGGAAGTTTTGCAGTGAAGTGTGTTGGTGAAAATTATTAATCATTATGTTTAAACCAGAACAAAGTTTTATTTATAAAATAACTAAGTGTTATTAAACATTAATTCTAAAATGCTTAATAAAAGGTAATAAGATCGTTCATTAATTTGTTAAAACTATTGTTTAAATAAATTGTGGCGTCATGAGCTTCATTGTTTACTTCTTTGCAGTGTGGTCTCTTTCGTTTTCGTTGTGTTTTTGGCGTATACAGAATTTTTGTTCAATTTTTTTTTTGTTCTCTCCAGTTTTTGTTTGCTTCTCTTCTATCTTGTGCATACCTACTCCCGTCGTCGCTTACCGCGGAAGGTAGATTTCATCAGTGTTTTTGCTGCCATGCCTATGAAATGTAATTCAGATTTGTATACAGGCGTTGGAGGCCTCGTAGCTACATTATATTTAAGAAATAATTGGTTACGTTATGAGTTCATTCACCACTGGGTTGTGTTTAATTTTTTATTTGCTCGCTCTTATCTCGCACATGATATCGTCGCTTACTGTTTAAGTTAGATGTCATCACTGTTTTAGCGGTCATGTCCGAACAAATGTAATTGAGAATTGTTATCAGGCTTGAAAGGCCTCTCAGATACATTGTAATTGAGATATAATTGGTTACGTAATGTGTCCATTTACCACTGGGTGGCTATAGCACATATACTCAGAGACTATCAGTTAGCAAATAAGCGCAGTGGTTATTGAAAAGCCTTACTGCATACATTCTAGCTAGCAACAAAATGCTTATTATTTCAACTTATTTAAAACAGCAGCATTTATAAATTGCTTCTATGAGTTGTTTCTTTTTCAAGTAGCGCACAAATACAAAAACATAAATAAACAAATGCAAAACGTGCAGCGCTTGCATTTATTAAATTTTAACCAAACTTGGTGTTGCCAAATGGATCTAGCGTAGTTATTGTATAGTTTTTGTTGCATTTGTTTTTGTTTTGCTTACCGATAATTACAGCCTATGCTGCTGCAGGCTTCCAGTCGCCAGTCATCATTCGTCATTCGTCAACTCGTACGCTCCCAAGTAATTTGTCTATAGTTTGTGTTTTTTCTTATTTATTATAATTGAGCGCTTATTTCAGTTTATTCAAGATTTGCATTCAAATGCGGCCTCTAGTTGTGACAAATCAGCAAAAATAATAAACAATTTTTTTTTTTGGTGATTTGTTTTTTCGATCGCAAACATTAACCTTACGATTCATTTTATAAAATATTTTCAAAGTATCAATAGCATTTCAATCAATTTAAAAATTTTTGGAAGGAATCTATCTTGATAAAATGTTCGTTTCATATTAATACTCTAATTTTAGCCGAATCACCCTGGCAGTAAACGCTTAAAATGTGGTGTTTTTAGTTTTAACAATTATGTTTATGTTTATGTAATGCTAATAGCTCATTTTTAAAATTAAAAAAAAATTTACGTAGATTTATTCGGGTTCAGTTACAGCCAACAAGATAGTTATAGAATGTGCAAGTAATCTGGTATATATGTTATTTTTTGGCTTTAATGTTAAATTGGTTTTGACGATTACAAAAATATTTTGCATCCTTGATAACATAAAGTAAAATATGGACACTCTACAAAAGTTTCAGGAAATACGAAAATCGATTTCAGATGAATTTTGACGCAGATTTTAGAGCATAGGTAATAAATGCGTTCATAAAGATCAGGTTCTCATGAAGCTCGACCAAAAATCTCATTTATTTTTTATTTTTTGAAAGAATGCGATATGTAGCATATGTTACCAAATCGGTTTACCGATAACAATTGCATAAAAAAGTTATCGCATTCGAAATAAACTCATATTTTCATGAACGCACTCGAAACAATTGTATTATCAATACAATATTGAATCTATCAATTCATAGTTTTAGCTGTGAAATTATAAAAGATTATTCGTCAGTATAACAGTTTCATAGCAATTAGCCGATAGGTGGCGCTAAATACCTCACACATTTTAAGGCATATGCTAAAATTAAAAAGAGAAAAAGCAACATAACAACAACAATTATAACAAACTTTAACTCGCTATTACTTAAAAAATATAATTTTTTAAGAAATAAAAAGTCCAGTTTGCACATCTACAGGTCTAAACCTACCATACTATACTAAATTCATTTAGATTGGACTTGTACTTCAAAAACCTTACGTCAGACAAAATTAGCGTTTGCGTAATATATATAAGATTATTTGTTCCTCTATTACGGAGGTTTTAAGAAATTTTCAGTAGTATTTAATATTTCAGTCGCAGTAGACTTTTGTGAAAATTCCCATAAACAAGTGCATACACGCACTCACATACTTGCATAAGAAAGCACAGAATAATAAAAATGACAAAAGCACATGTTTCGACACGCTAAAAACAAACATTTTTCTAGATGTGTAGACAACCAGCTAAGAGATAGTCAATTTTAGAAGTATGGTCTGGAGGTCTCGTAAAATTTTTTTTTAATGCCATTAGTGGCCACTGCCAAAACTGCTTAAAATTATTTTTAGGAAGCTATTGAAACGTCAGAGCCTATTGTTGTGAAATTTATTATTAAGTTTTTTTTTTATTTTAGTTTTTTTCGGCAAAAATGCTACAAATTAGACATCCAAGCACATGAAGGTTTATTCTTTAGTTAACACTTTCAATAGCTAGGCTAAACTAAGGCCAAAATAAATTTTTTGAAGTAATATTCCTATCATTTAAGTCCTCAAAAGATGAAAAAAAAAATATACCTTCGATTTTTACCTGCGCTACTTACGTTTTGCAAGCTTGTACAAAGAAAAAATGGTTTTGCTCCTGTTCGGCACAAAATTTGTTTTTTAATACCTCGAAGGTTTTTCATATTATTACCATTGAAGCTATAAAAAGATAAAAAAACATAAATTTGATATATGTCCTGTTGATTTTTTCTTATAAAATAGATCAAAAAAAAAAAATTGTTTGCTCTTCTTTGGCACGAAATCAAAAATCCAACTGACTTTAATGTCAATTATCTCTCTGAATTTATTTTTATTATGTTGGTTCATTTTTTTTTTTTTTCATAGAACCAAACGATCTGATTTAAAAAAAGGGTTGCAAAATAAAAATAAAAATTTCTTTCTGACGTGTCTAATATATTGGGCAAATCCACTGAAAGGGTTAAGGTGTGTTTGAGCTAGGTATATTTAAATACCAGATATGTGTGGTAAGAATTGTTATATGATATAACTTAAACTTAAACAAATTGTTGTGTGTGTGTGTAAATGGATTTCTGGGCTTGATAATGCATACAAATATTGCCTGTTTTAAGCATCAGTCAGGATTATCGTGCATGAGACGAGTTATTGTTCCTGTTTATTTTGATCGTTTAATTTTGGTTTTTTATTTTCTTTTTATGTTTTTTTTTCTATCTTATTTTTTTCTTATAGTTAGGAAAAATAATTATATTTATATATGAAAGTGACTAAAAACGTTATCATATAAGCAAAAACTTTAAAGTTCCAGAACTCCAAGATGATTTAAATATATATTCTGGTATCTTTTACTAAATATTAACTTAATTTCAGGTCAAATTTGCAAACATGAATCATCAGGTTAAGATTAACACATGCCATTCAGGTCAATTGCACCTGTTTTTTCCGTTTAACGATATTTAAACTTGAACTCAATAAGAAAGTTGATGGATATTTAATATTCTGTTCACACCTGACATATCCTAGGTACCACAGAAAACTAAAAACAAAATAGCAAGTACCTTATGTCCTTGCACCCGTTTTACATGTGCAATAATAACCTTTTATGATTTCGTCATCATGCTCAAACATACACAGCTAAAATTCTTGGACTAAATTTTAAACTTTTTTGGATAACATATAGGACAACACCACAAAAAGATTAATTTTTTTATACAAGGAAAAGTTTAAAAGTTTCTAATCCAAAAACTATTTTTTGATTAAAAAATTTTTTCAATGCTTCTTAGCAAAAAAAAAAAACAAACAATATAAACATAAACTTAAAATAAAATTTAGTCTGACCATCTCCTGATTTGAACACACGTCCTCTCGTCTGCGGGTTCGACATCTTATCCACTCGTGTATCGCAGTTGCTAACAAAGTTTCGCTCATTTTACTTCACTACGAATGCAAGTAATCTTTCAAGAATGTTAGTTCGAGACTCAGCTAAATTCGTGTTCCAAAAATAGTCTAAAATTGAAACTTTTTTTAGATTGAAACAAATTAATATTTTTAAAATTTTTTAAGCCAAAGTTTGGATTAAAAATGAGTCCAAAATTTTTATCCGTGTATCAAAATTAAATAGAAGTTAATCAGTTATTTTGCAATGGTACTACTAAGATTATATTAACATTAAGGAATTGGTGTGTAATTTTGCTATAATATAAATATTATTGATTTTATATTACAACATTAAACAAAATTAAACACTATATTTATATTAACCCATTAGTGCATAGACGAAACTATAAAAGTCACGAAGATGAAATTTGCTGAACCGTGTTATTTTTAGCTAAATAAGAAAATGGAACTACTCAAATCGATCGGAAAATTAATTTTCCTACTTTTCCAGACTGTTCTATTTAAAGGACCTTGTGCATAGAATACCATACCATAAAATACCATTCATCAAAAGAAAAACACACTTTTCGAAAGTTTTAAAAAATGTTTTTATATGAAAATTTTCGAATTGGAGCTCAGTATTTTATATTAATGAAAAATAAATTGTTTTTTATTCGTTTTGCGATATTGTTGCATTGTAGTAAGCCATAAAGCAGTCTTTTGGATGAAGTGGACTTTGGCATTTTACACAAATAAATTTTGATTTTAGGCCACAATGACCACAACGATGTTTATTACTAATGAAGTTAACTCAATGTTGATACCCATAATGTCTAGCATCATCACTGACAAAAGTTGCATTTATAGAAGAAAATATTCAGCCCAATTCTGCATGATTTTTCCTGGGGAATCGGAAAAAGGAGTTATCTCTTTTAAAATATAGTTCAAAGATATTTTAGAGATTTTTAAATGCCAATTTGTTCATCAACCGTCAATATTAATGAGTGTAAAAAAAAAATATAATGAGATATCTTTACCTTCTATCTTAACAATGAAAACTCCCTTTTCTAATTCCCGGGGAAAAATCATTCAGAATTAAGCTGATTATATAGTAGAACTACCGATTTTAGTTGGTTACCTGACACACGCTTTCTTTTTGATGGTCGTTTCAAAATTAGGTCCAGAGTCCGAATCAGAATAATCTTCGTTTGCAGTTATATGATGTAACTCTGCTTCAGTATTCATCAAATGACACCCAACATGATTGAGAGGAGATATAGGCCCTTATTATGAGTTGCGTTTGATCTTCGGTGGTTATCGAACAACGAGTATCGAACGTTAGATTCTTATTATGAGCAGTGCAACCCTATCGAAATGTTTGTTTTTCATCGAATTTTCGGTCGGATAACATTTTATTTTCGATGCGATGCTTGGTGAGCAATAATTGCTAAAAATGCAAGTATTACGATCAGCTGATAGAAATACACTACCGTGAACAAACCAAATGAACGAAATTCACAATAGCGCTACTCTTTGTCGAAAGCACGTTATAATACCAAATGCGAATTCGTTCGATCAGGCTATTCGACTACAGCCGAAGATCGAACGTGGCTCATAATAAGGGCCATACTTGGTTCAATCTCATCATAATCTGATGGCGTGAAATCGCAGTCTGATTCGGCTAGTGGTATCTCTCTTGGAGGCAAAAAAAAACATTTGTGCCAATGGTAGGAATTCCAACTTCTTATTAATCACATTCTTCAAGAATATCCAAAATCCCATGAAGTCTGAATTTATTTCTAAATAAACACAATTAAAGTCGACTTTAATAATTTTTATGTTGCACATAACACAATAATATTATCATAACACTTTCCTACAAAATGAATAGATGAATAGTATTCTATACGCGGTGGCCTTTATTGTATAAAGGTCGAAAAAAGTTTTTAGCAAAAAATGACACAAATTCAGGTGCTACCGGAATAAAAAGTATACGTGAAAAATTTTGATATATGGTAAATAATAAAAAAAAGCTTTTTCGCACAATAACAATTACATTTTTGACGTAGAATTACGTCTTACAGCGCGGTTTGTATGGGGGTCATTTTCACGAATTTTTTCAAAGTGATATTTGACACTTTGGGGTATACCTACAGCCTTTAATATTCATCGTACAAAGAAAAAAAAATGCCAAAATATCAGTTTTAGTGGGAATAAAACGAATATCTAATAAAAAAGCAAAATCTAAGAAGATGAAAAATTCATATATTCGTATGAGAAATGCACATGCTGCTTAGCTGCTTATGCTGTTCGTAATCACGTCGTTCGTTGTTGTGCTGCTTTTATTGTTGTTGTTGTTGTTGTTGTTTTTTATTAATATGTATGTAAAACATACATATATAAATACATACTCATCAGTTGCTTTCATTTTTTTTGTTTTCCAGATAGCCAATCGGCTCGGTTGAAAACGGTGTGCTTTTTTAAAAGCACTGAAGCGGACCGTTTCGTTGTCAGCAAGCTATGCAATGTGTGTTTCATATAAGCGTACCATTTATTAAGTTGTATATTAATGTTGATTTTCTATGATTTAATACAAATTCTAAATGTTTAATAGTTTAAATCATTCTTGATTTTAAATACAAATGCTAGTTGTTTGATACTTTAAAATCGTTTAAATTGCAAATAAAATTGAGCTTTAGGTCAAGTTAGAACAATTAATTGCTCTAACGAATTTTTTCCAAAGAAACAACAACAACAACATTTCAAATATGAAAAGGAAAACATCACTAGTTAATTAATTAGTTATCTGTTTGATTAAATAGTTAGAGCAGTTAATTGTTCTTACCTGACTTAAAGCTCAATAAACGATTTTAAACTATCAAACAACTAGAATTTGTAATTAAAATCAAGAATGATTTAAACTATCAAACATTTAGAATTTGTATTTAAATCAGAGAAAATCAACATAATAAATAACAAGGTCATATAGAAAACTTTAAGTTGTATATTAATTTTATTTGTTGTTAAACAATTGTAACCTTTTCTTAAAATAGTTGTATATTAATTTTATTTGTTGTTAAACAATTGTAACCTTTTCTTAAAATAGTTTTTATAAAGTTGCAACAATAAACTAAACAATAAATGGCAACTCAACGGGTGAAAAAGAGAGGGAAAAAAGACAAGAACAAACGACGCATCAAGCTTATATGACATAAATTTAAATTCGAATCTTGATATATATAAAAAAGGACTTTACAATTATATAGAGAACGGTTTGAAGGTACAAAAACATGTCGTTTTCATACCAGCAAATCAGACGCTGCCGTTTTAAGTACCTTTTAGCTGGAACAGTCACATTCATGGATTGTTGGGTTGTAATACAATAGAGAATACAGATGCATGTAGCTAAAGAGCCAGTATTTGGCTACAAAAAAAAAAGACACAGTTTCGATACTATCGTAAGTACAGACGTAGAATTCCTTTTTATACAGTAATAGAAAATATTCTGGTTTTTTATCTATATTTTTCAGAACTATTTTAAAACATTGCATCTTCTAAATAAAAATTATTCAAAAACAAATTTGTTGTTGTTGTTGCCTTCTTTAAACTTACTTGATCTAAAAAGCTCACAATTAAATTCACGTTAAAATTTGTTTTGTTTGATAAAAACTTTTCGTTTGATATATATATAATATGTCAATATAATATCGCTCATTTCGTGCAAGACTGGCACAACTCAAAATTTAGTATTTTTCAGGAGAGCCTTATGAAATTTTGAAATGATATCACGAGTATTAATTGTAAAGGTAGACTGAAAATTGTTAAGAATATTTGTTACCCATTATATTTTCTACCAAAAATATTATACATTTTTCATTTTGCGTCAATAGTGAATTTTAGAGCAATATTTTTGCAAGTGTCTGTTTGAGTTTTGACATTATTACTACAAAAACTCATTTTAAAAAGTGTTTAATTTTGAGTTGTGACGATTTTGCTACAATATGATGACATACTTTTGAGCTAGAGAGATGTTACGTTTTGAGTTGGTACTTTATTACTACAAAAAATATTAGGTTACTTGCTTCGAATTTTATTTAAAAATCGTTTTATGGTGTAATAAGACGTTCTTGTTGAAAAATTGTGCAGAAATTTAAAATAAATTTTGGTATAAATAGAAATGAAACGTTATTGATACAAAAAAGTGAAGAAATCGCTAAAAGACAAAACGACACAAGTGTCTGTAAAACCGTCAATTAACAGCAAATCGGTCTGGAATTCACTCAAATTGAAGATATGATAACAATGCATATTTCTGTATATTTAACTCAAAAAACCCAAATTTTGAGTTGTGACGGTCTTGCACGAAATGAGCGATATATATTAATGCTCTTTACTACAGGAAAAAGAAATAATTCAAATTTTTCCGATATCTATTTCCATTTATTAAACGTAACTTTGAATTAAATTTAGTTGTTACCAACATAAAAAAATTAACAACAAATTCATCACTAAAAATATCAAACGAAAACTTTTTATAAAACAAAACAAATTTTTACATTAATTTAATTGTGAGCTTTTTAGATCAAGTAAGTTTAAAAAGGCAACAACAACAGCAAATTTGTTTTTGAATAATTTTTATTTAGAAGATGAAATGTTTTTAAATAGTTTTCAAAAATATAAATGAAAAAAAGAAACAGACTTTTTTTCTATTACTATATAAAAAGGAATTCTACGTCTATACTTACGATGATATCGAAACTGTGCCTTTTTTTTATAAAATTTTAACATTTACCTTCGAGCCATATTTGCACTTTTTTCTTTTAAGAAATTTTCACTTTGATGCTTGATAAATTCTTACTTGAGTAAACTTTGAGAAAACAGCTGATTTCTTATTTAAATATATCTCCATATTTGTTTAAAAATCTAAACTATTTGGAAGAGATGCCAATTGAGTTTTAATAATTTAAGTTTTTCTTACCGGCCTTTTTAAAGGCCGCTGCACACTAATGGGTTAAGCAAAATTAAACACTTTATTTTGAATTTTAATTCAAGTATGCAATAATAAACTAAAAAAAAATAAACTGGCAATTTCAGCCCTTGGAAGGACTTTGACCTAGCTTCTATTGATCAATTGTGTTTTGCGTGTTGTTAAATGTTTGATCACAAATGACCGAGAACTGGACCTACGTGTTTTATGCCGACTCCGAACGGCTTATGTTCTCAAGAAGCTTGACATGGCAATATTTACTCTCTGAGGTTTGCCATTGTCTGCAGAGAGGTGACGACCGAACAGAAAAATTTTTTCAATTGAAAAAACTTTCTGTCTGAGCTGGAATTGAACCCGGGCTACCGCGGTTCTTTAGCTTAAGGGCCACGCATTCTATCCACTAGGCTACATTCGCCACTTATACTATAATAAACTACATATCTAATTAAATAAATGTGTGCAAATTTACTTAAAAAAGCTACAGTTATGATAGCTAACCTGTTGCCAACAACTGTTGCAGTAAATTTAAGCAAAAAATTTGTAGAGTGTATTTTATAAAAATATTTTTAGTAATATTTTATTATAGGTCTGTTTACACAACACCAGTGTTAAAGGCAGAATTTCCAAGCAACTTAAATAGGCTACATTGCCAATAGTTTAAATGTAATTTTTTTCTTTTGATTTTTACTTTTACATTGTAACTTCGTTTTTGACTCTTGGTATCAGTTTAAAAAATAAAACGAACGAAGTATTCGTTCGTTCCAGTTCAAAATATTTCAAGTTTTCGCTCCAGTACAAAATATTGAAAATACTACACACAATTCAAAACAGAGGGGAGGGGTACGTTTTATTTTAGGAAAAAATTACTCCAGAATTTGTTTTTGTGCTTTCATTAAAAAATCCACGTAAAAACTTTATTTTGTTAAATGGGCCTATGTCTTTCTGGGAAAACATTTCTTCCACGCCAGCCGCAGCCAGGATACACAAAGCAATGGCTAAAGGCAGAGTGGAGACAAGAATGTCACTTCTATTTCCAGACGGAAGCTATACGCC
Source organism: Dichetophora obliterata (assembly GCA_963920525.1). Taxonomy (NCBI): domain Eukaryota; kingdom Metazoa; phylum Arthropoda; class Insecta; order Diptera; family Sciomyzidae; genus Dichetophora; species Dichetophora obliterata. The sequence goes on along the minus strand of OY986438.1, from coordinate 155,610,961 downwards.
TAGAGAAGAGCAACGAGCCAGTCACTTTCTAGAAACTCATTTCCCGGGCAGCACACCAGTAACTGAGTATGAGACAGCAGACAGGCAGATTACTCCAAATCAAGAAGAATGGAAACTCGCAACGACCATTTGTACTAAGGCTCGACTAGATTGGGCACTCAGAACCTTTCAACCATTCAAATCAGCAGGTGTAGACGGCATCTTTCCTGCACTTCTACAAAAAGGTGCAGAAACTATATAAAACACCTAGTCAAAATAACTATAAGCAGCCTTGCGCTGGGCTATATCCCAAGGAAATGGAGAAGGGCGATAGTCACCTTCATACCAAAAGTAGGGAAAATAGACTACACGCTACCAAAGTCGTTTAGACCCATTAGACTTACCTCATTCGTTCTTGAAACAACGGAAAAGGTAATAGATAACTATATAAGAACTGAGATTCTGGGGAAGGCACCAATGCACCCGTGTCAACACGCGTATAGGGCGGGTAGGTCTACAAAATCTGCTTTATACCAGTTGGCTGGTAACATCCAGTCAGCTTTCAAAAACAAAGAAACAGTACTCTGTGCCTTTCTAGACATAGAGGGAGCCTTTGATAATACTTCTCACGAGGCTGTGAAGAAGTCTTTACACAAAAAAGGAGTAAATGATATGCTCAGCAGATGGATATGCCAAATGCTTAGCACTAGAACTGCAGAAACAAAAGTGGGAAACACTACTATAAGAATCAAAACAACAAAAGGCTGCCCACAAGGCGGAGTCCTTTCTCCACTGCTGTGGAATCTTGTTGTGGACGAATTATTAACGATGCTAACCGAGAATGGCATAAAATGTCAGGGTTATGCAGACGCCATCGCCATAATAGCGAGAGGGAAGTTCGACGATACGCTCTGTAACCCGATACAGAGAGGACTGTCAGTAACAAAGGAGTGGTGCAACACAGTGGGATTAAGTATCAACCCAGCGAAAACCACCATAGTACCTTTTACTAACAAAAGAAGCCTGCCAAACCTCCGAACAATGAGAATGGATGGTACTGAAATTCCCTTTAAAGGAGAAGTAAAGTATCTGGGACTTACACTAGATTCAAAGCTTCTCTGGAGAAGACATACAGAGGTAACTATAAACAAAGCAACGCGCGCACTCATGGTATGTAGGAGCCTTGTGGGGAAAAGCTGGGGTTGTAACCCAACAATTCTCCGCTAGATGTATACCATGATGGTGAGACCTATCCTCACCTATGGTGCAATAGCATGGGCTGAGAGAACCAAGCTAACCACAATGAGGAATATGCTAACAAAGGTGCAGAGACTGGCCTGTGTATGCATCACAGGGGCCATGAGGACATGCCCTACAGCAGCACTAGAAGTAATTCTGGACCTAACACCCTTAAACCTTGTCATAGAGGGAGTAGCCAAGCGAACTCTGTTGTGCATTGCAAAAGAGGGGACAGGCTTAGGTAAAACTATCAGCATTGCAAAGCACACTCCCTACATCGATCTACCAAGAGACGATATAGTGAAAAGGTATAACTTCAAAAACACTTCGGAATTAAGCTTAGTACCAAGAAAGAGTGGGACAGCGAGATGATATCGCAAGTCAAGAAACCACACAGTATAGCATGGTATACAGATGGGTCCAAGACATTGGAAGGTATAGGCGCAGGGGTGTACGGGCCAAGAACCAAGCACTTTGAACCTATGGGGACAACACCCAGTATCTTCCAAGCGGAAATCCTAGCAATACAGCTGTGTGCACAATTCAATCTGGACCGTAAATACAAAGGTCAGGATATAGTTGTGATGTCAGACAGCCAAGCAGCAATCAAAGCATTAGTTTCCTATGAGATATCACCGAAAATAACATGGGAATGCCTAACAAAACTCAACGAACTAGGCAAGAATAACACTGTTACTATACTTTGGGTCCCAGGACACAAAGGAATACAGGGTAACGAAGAAGCCGATGGTCTAGCGCGACAGGGTGCAGTCACAAAATTTATAGGACCAGAACCAGATTTTAACACTCGGAGAGCAAAATTGTGCATAAGCTTAGGCAAATACCACCTGATGAAATTGGGCATAGAGACCGATAGTAACTGCCGTTTCTGTGAAGAAGCAGAGGAGACTCCAATACACCTACTTACAAACTGCGACGCCGTGGCTCGCAGACGTAAACTAGCACTGGGGAACTATGAGCTGAGTCTAGAGCCGGTTTCATCCCTTGAACCTAAGAATATTCTCAAATTCATTAGAGAAAGCCCTATTTCGGCTTTCGCGGATGAAATTCTGTAATCCGCAAACCCAGCGGAGCTTTGAGAAGGAGGTACAATAGATCTCATTTAGGTCGCAGTACGCATCTCCACCACACAACATTAACATTAACATTACATGGGCCTATTCTAATGCATATATGTAAAATTTTGTTAAATTTACATATCAAAATTTTTATGAGTCTTCTTAATAGATAGTTTGCTTGGTTTTTTATATAACCACTTTCCATATTGGTTTTACTGCTTTAGATTATAAAATTTTTCAAATGATTCGAGTTTTAAATAACCTCGAATTCAGAATAATTTTTATTTGGTATGAATTTTTAATAGCTGACAAAAAACAAAACTTATAGAACTCTTGAAATTCTTAGGTAAACATTAAAATGTGCTCTATGAAACAACAAAAACATGATAGCAATGCATTAAGTAATAATTTATTCAGTTTGAAAAAAAAAAAATTAATATCATAAGGTAGTTTTATGACTTCTGGTACATATGTAGAACTATCACCAATATTTTTACAAATATTAAAAAACATAAGCTAAGCACACAATTTCCAAAGGCACCAGAACTTATAGAGTCATAAAATTAATAAAATTGCACTCCTCACTAAAATCGTCTAACTTCTGAATGCTTATCAGTAGAAAGCCTGGCTGCGAAATTGGCGTCATCAGTGGCTGATAAGAGAATTTTAAACAGAATAATAACCATTTTACGTACGGTATATATAAAGTATTTAACATCAAATATATACAAAAATATATTTATACACACTCGCACATTCATTCAAAGATATGTAAAATTCCGTTGTTTGAGAACTTCTGTTGTTTGGATTTTTTAAAAAGTTTTTTGTTAGTGGTTTTGTCCGCTTGTATCGTGTGATTCCACTGTCTTATCATAGGCATTCATTGTTTTTTCCGACTATTATTTCTTATCACAACAAATACTTGCGGTTCAGTATAATTTGTGTTGAAACAGACATGTTTTATTGGGGGGACTGTTGTTTTTTTTCTCATTTTTTCCCTTTTAGTGTGCACAAGCACGACAATTGTTCTCACCGCAGGTTGTTTGCTTATCATTGATTTAACAATTAGCAGGGATAAAATCAGTTCTTATCGCCCTAAATTAGTTAAATTTGAGTATTGTTTGTGGCGCGAACTGGAACAACAAGAAGATACAAGCAGAAAAATTTATAATTAAAAACTATAAACTAATAAGATAGAACACCATTTGTACTTGAAATAAAAATAAAACAGTAAAAACGTTATAAATAATTCAGGGAGTGAGCTTTTATTGTTCATCTTTTTTTCTGTCAATATTTAAGTTTTACCGAATAAAAACGGCACGGCATACATATCCAAGGTTTTTTTCGAGGGCATTAAGACAATTTTTCTATGGAAAGAATTTGTTCAAAGAACACTAAAAAAGTTTTTAAATAGATAAAAAAAACGATTTCAATTTATATAAATAAAAGTCGTCTTCTACATTTCAGACACTTAGTAACAGTCAAAGTTCAAATCATTAATATAAAAGAATTAGAAAATTAAATTCACTAAGTAAACAATAGTCACATAACAAACGTCTAAGTAGTAAATTTTAACGAAAACATTTTGTAACGAATGTGCTAGTGAATAGTAATGAGTTGACACAAAATTGCATTATGCTTTTTAAAAATAAACGCTTCTGGGTCTAATACAGGTATATTTATGCTGCATACTTAAATAACCCATTCGTTCTTCAAGAAAATTGTATTTAATTTGATCCCTGAATATGCGCATAGTAATAAAAACAATATATTATACATAATTTCAAAAAAATTTTATTTAAAAATGTTTTTCTTCCAAGCAAAATTGTTTACTCTTAATAATACTATGATATAATTTACAAAAAAAATTCTTTTGTATGCAAAACCATACGAATTAGGAACAATGTGACCTAAGATAATAAAAATATTCCTACCCTTGAAATACATTTCTATTTTTTTTCTTTAAAAAAAAATGTTATTATATTAAAATTTTATGAGATAAATTAATTAGATGTGCAATTGAAAAGCCAAAAAATTTTTATTTTTTGACTCTAAACAAATGTTTCAACAAAATACTATATTCATTAGTTTTCGAAACAAAATTTGAATCATTTTATTTATTTTTCCTGCAGCGCACAATGGGGTATTGAACCCTAAAAATGGGTATCAATTCCAACTAGAAGACGGAAAAAAACTAAATACTTTTTTTTAATTAGAATGGGTCCAAATAAGTTCGAAAAAAGCTGTCTGTCCGTTTTTTTGTCGACACGATTACAGCCGTAATTTTGAAGGTATCGTCATGAAATTTAGTGTGAAAGCTTGTATCTAAAATATAAGGATCAGGATCGAAAATTAACCAAATCGGATTAAAACCATGCCTTAGTTAGGTAAGGTTAGGTTAAGGTGGCGGCCGGTCAAAGGCCGACCTACATATACCGAATATTTGGTCCGTTGTGATGCCACAGGGGATCTACTCCTCCTCTACTAAGCACGGTGGTGAAACCAACCTGATCTAATAATAAAAAGCAGTATGCGCTTAACGTCTATCTCCTCAAGATCCCTGAGATCATCAAAAAAGAGGCTACCTAGATGCTTATGTCTTCTGCGGGCTAAAGTAGGGCATGAACAGAGGAGATGCGATACCGACTCCTCCTCTTCTTCATCCCTGCAACTCCTGCAGAAGTTATTCGCATGAACCTTCATTCTAAAGTCATGCCTACCAATAAGTCAGTGTCCTGTTATAACGCCTATCAGAATAGAGAGATCCTTACTCGCTAATTGAGTGAGCTTCGTCGTTCGTTTTTCTGTTGGTGATGCTAGGAACACACCTGCAAGGAATTAAATCGCTGCTTGGCTGTCCATAAAAATTTAGATATCTTTAGTTGATATCTCACTATACCACAGCAATTCCACAGCTCTATAAATAGCCATTATTTCAGACTTTGCTGTCAAGTTTTAAGACGCCAGTAAAAATTTGCTCACCAACTTGATTTAGCGGCAGTAACTCGTCCCATTCTACTCTGGTTGTGTGAAACGGCATTCGCACAGTAGTGAGGTAGTGGCAATAGTGTAATCGATTTTTCCAGGGACTGCTCCTGCAAGATCGATTATGGAGGAATGACCTGTTCGAGTGTTAGTATACTGCGAGGTTGTAGTGTTTTAAGCAGATGGCTGCTTCTTGCGCTATCCCTTTTTTCCATAATATCGATGGGTATTATGCAAAGAACCGCATTTAGCGCTTCCGGTGAAGTGGATCTTAGCTCCCCGCTGATACATACGGCAGCAGTTCTTTGTATTTTCCCTAACAATTTGCATTTAGACTGTGTTTTTCGTGCTGTCCAACACACACATACACCGTATAGCAAGATTGGCCTCACTATAGCTGCGTAAGTCCAACGTGCAATATTCAGGGTAAGCCCCTCGTTTAACCTATAGCTTTCTTACAGGCATATAAAGCAACATTGGCTTTCCTAGTTCTCTTAAAAATATTTGGTTTCAGTTCAATTTTTTAGGGATTTACCCCCAGCCCACAACTTTTGACCCAACTACAATATTAAGATCGAAGAGAGCTGACTCCAGCAGCTCCGAAAGAGTGTTAGGAAACTCTCCCTGTGCAGCAATAGCTACGTCATCCGCAAAGGAAATCACCTTGCAACAACCTTTTATATTTTGTTCAGAAGTTCATTGAAAACCGAGTTCCATAATAAAGGTTATAGAATACCACCCTCCCGAGGATTGCCTCTACTCAAAAATCTCCTGGCCTTTTGAGTCACCTAAAGATGCACTGACGACTCTGCTGATCAGCAGGTTTTTTATTAGTACACAGAGTTACTCAAACCTACCAGGTAGTGCAGGGCCGTTTCTACAGACCTACCTTTCCTGTAAGCGTGCTGTGAAGCTGAAAGTAAATTTGTGTTCATGCTACAACGAATATGAGCGTCAATCAGTATTTTTAGACTAATGGGTCTAAGGTCTTCTGGACCTGATTGCGATATCCTACCCGCCTTAGGGATAAATATTACCTTTACCTCCCTCTATTGTGATGGTATATATGTCATGTCAAGGTAGCCTGTGAGCTTATGATAATGAGTCATGGAAGGATTATAGACGCCGTCTGCTGTAGAGCGGCTGGAATAATGCCATCAGGCCTATCAGACTTGTAAGGCTTGAAACTAAACAGAGCCCATTTGATCCTGTTCTCTGATATGATAATTGTAGGATCACTAAACGTCAGAGTTCTCTAACACCTAGTGTGAGTGGGGTCCACAGAACAGTCCAGGAAGAGGGTACTTAGAAGAAGATTAAGGGTTTCCTCGCTAGAGGATGTCCAGATATCGTCTGATTTCTTTGCGTAGCTTGGACAGTTAGGAATAGAAGCGAGGATCTTACGGAGTCTTGATCCTTCAGAAGATTCCTCTATATTGCCTCAGAAAAGCCTTCAGGAATTGCACTGAGTCTTTCGAAGTGCTTACTAAAAAATTTTTAAACTGAATTTATACTCATTCCAGCATTAAGCTCTACCCGATTTCTTAACTTTATTAAAAATTTTCCTTTTTTAGCTTAGATAACTAATTTCCCTTGACCACCAAGGGCATGAGATTTCTAAAGTCTCATTCAGAGTCCCCGTCAGCTGCTTTACGATTGAATCTAGTTCATGTGTAGTCGAAGGAGGACTTTCTGAAAGAGGGGGTAACGATACTTCCAGTACATACCCAAATTCACACTTTTCTTCAGATTCTTAAAGACAACTTTGGCTATCTCTCTAATTCCACAATAAAATCTCTTTAAATTCCACAAAACTTAATATATGGATTTGAAATTTGGTATATGATCTTTGATATTTTATATGCGCTTTATGTATGAAATTCATCTAAATCGGATAAAAACCACGCCTACTCCCATATAAAGTAACTTTATCAATACTGTGAAACCTTTTAAAAATTCCACAAAAATTAACCTTCTGTCAGTGCATAGTAAATTTTACATAGTCTGTGCATGGGGTCAACCTGACCCCACATATATTTAAATGCATTTTCTAAGCTTTTTGTTAAAAAATAGTCGTTTCTATTGTTATTTATTAATGAAAAAAAAACTTATTTTATTCAGAATATATAAGATTGACATTAAGATAATTTAAATTATATTATATTACATAAAAAATTAGCCAGATGCATCGTCTGACATGATTTCGTTGTTTTCTTCTTCAAGGGAATCCATTACTTCTTCGTTGACACAGTTTATGCAAACGGTTTTTATATGTGTTGTGCAAGAAGGCTGATTGCAGACATAACATCTTGTTCCTGTTTTTTTATCAGCGGATCGAGGGCAAATGTAACATCTTGGTCGCTTACTGACAGATCTATTCGCCGCTGTTCCTTCAGTTGTTGTGCTCTGTCTTATGTTTATTATATCATATCCAATTTGATGAATAGCAATTTTAACATTTTTTTTCATTGCCCGTGGGTTTGATAATCGGTGCAATATATGATCATTTACCAATTGCATAGCCAGCTCCTTCAAAAAGATTTTACGTTCATTGTTTTTCCGCTGAATATATAGTTGTGGATTAGCACATTTGTACAGATTATAAGCGGCTATACCTGCGATATCAATCATATTAAAAAATAGAACCATTGGCCATCGTTTGGTCTTTCTCTTGCAGGTATAGGTACGAACTAATTTGTCGAGTGTGTCAACACCTCCCTTTGTTTTATTATAGTCCAATATTATGTTGGGTTTATTCGTATCGAGGTCAACAATATCATCATTGTGTAGAGTGGATAGTAACAATACATTCTTGTTTGGCTTCGGAACATAACTTACCAAAGTCAGATGGTTGTCGAAGCAAAATTTAGAAGAATTCAGGTCTCGCTTCTTAATTTCGGCCTTGTTCGTAAATTCTTTAGGTAGATCTGGTTTATTTGAGCGAATTGTTCCAATTATTGTTGTTTTTTTCTGCAACATTTGTTCTGCTAATGGACAGCTTGTAAAAAAGTTATCCATCGTAATAGTTCGTCCTTTATTGATATATGGTGTAGATAATCGATGAACTAAATTTAATGCGTAATCAACCGAACGTATCTCATTCGGTTGTTTGCCTACATAAACTTCTGCTTTCAATGGGTACGAATTCAACGCATCGCAAATCCAAAAAATCTTAATCCCGTACTTGCCTGGCTTTGATGGTATATACTGTCTGAATGAACATCGGCCACGAGTTAATACCAATTGTTCATCTATAGTTAAGAATGATGATGGTTTATAAGGTCCTTTGATATTTGCCAAAAACATATTCCAAACATCACGGAAAGCTGCTAGCTTATCTTCCTTCAAACGTTCTGCTCTAGTCTGATAATTGTCGAAGCGCAGGAATCGTAAAAGCTGCTGCACTCTTTGTAATGACATTGCAGCCCGATAAAAAGGACGATTGTCGAGGCGGTACAATTCATCCAATCTTTCGTCCCAGTTTTTATGAACACCAGCGTATATAAGTATACCAATCAGGGCATAAATTTCATTTGAATTTGTATCATACCAAATACGTGCAGGGTTACTATTTATAGTGTAGAAATGGCGAGCTTTTCTATTTGTTTCGGCCACTATTACATTTATTAATGTCTCTGGAACTAATTTTTTGAATGCGGACAGATGAGTATTTATATTTACAGCTGTTTCTGCAGAAATTCCTTGTCGTTCTCTCAAGATCTGAAAGTCGCGAACTCTGGTTACATTTGGTGGACTTGCTCTCCATTTTCTTTTGTACTTTTTATTTTGCGCGTAATACCAAATTCCTTCTTCTTCCACTTCAGGTTCCTCATCAGTTTCAATATTTTGTACTTCTTCTTCTTCACCAGTTTCTATATTTTCTTCTTCGTTTTCTATATTTTGCAATTCAACAGCAGCTTCATCTGCTGCTAAATCACAATCAGAAAAGTCACTATCAATGTTATCATCTGCTACCTCTTCCTCATCAGATTCGGTAATGCTATCGAAAAGATTTCGAATATCCTGGCTATTTTGTCTTTTTAGGGCCATCTAAATAACAAAACAAATTATTATATGCATAGAAAATTACACTACATAAAGTAATAAAAAAAATATATATACTCACCTTATAATAATAGTTATTTATGTGAATATATTTATAATTATTACAGACAAATAAATTTATAATAAAAACACCTCTATTCATATGTGTTGAATAGAAAACACTGAATGTTTTCTATTTTCAATTTTTGCATTTGCAAAAGAAAGAACTTCAATATATTGTTACACGGGAAATCCCCTAAAACACAAAGAAATTTAAAACTAAATACAAAATGCATAACAAAATAATTGTTACACGGGAAATCACCTAAAACACAAATAAATTGCTAAACGGGAAATCACCTAAAACACAAAGAAATTTAAAACTAAATACAAAATGCATAGCAAAATAATTGGGGTCAGATTAACCCCAATGCACCAAAATATGCTTGACTTGCTTAAAACTGTCGTAGCTTAGTCATTTATAATGTTTTTTCGATTATTTTTTTTGCAATGTGTGAGTTAAACATTAGTTGAGGCTTATCTAGTTGCTTGGTATAGTAAGTTGGTGTAAAACCTTATTAAATCACTTTTACAAAGACTGGGGTCAATTTGACCCCTATGCACTGACAGAAGGTTAATAAACGAACTTGAAATTCTGCACTTTTTGTTTGTTGTTATTTTTTTCGAGAAAATCATAGATTTGTGACTTAAAATTATAGCATAAAAATTCAAACACCGCAAAAGTGCACAGAACCCTGTAGTTCAGCTGATGACAGCATATCCCTTTGGGCATGCCATTTCTCAAGCCTTTACAGGTATGCTCTTTCCCATACCACAAAGAATTAAGCGAAAGGATAGGTTGTTAACTATCTCAAATTTTTGAATCATTTTTCAAAATCAAGTATTTCGTGAACATGTTTTCAATTATTTTTTTTAGTTTTAAGTGTCATCGTGCGCGAGTTGTTAATATTTTGTTTGATTTTTTTTAACGAAACAGCTTCTGTTTATTTGTTCTTTTTTTCTGATGAATAAAAAATAATTGTTTAAAAAAGGTAACAAAAACAATGACAAGATTTTTACCCTAAGATATAAAAAAGAACTGTGCAAATTCAGCCCAATTTGCAAAGGGTTTGAGAGAGCGCTGGGCCTGTTGAAAATCGCATTATTGTTAAAAACCTACCTTCTTTATTTAATAGATACAAGCTTTGAAAACTTTGATGCGCCCACATGGTAGTATTAAAAATTTCAAATTCATCCTTTCGGATGTAATAATAGCAAATTATAATGTCGATGGAGTTTCTGGTAAAAAGAGTCTAAAGGCTTACAAGCTTTTGTTCAATGCTGTCATTTAATCAATTTCTTTTGGGAATGCAGGCATTTCCGATGAGCAGCTACGAAATGCCATTCAACTTGCCAAACAAAATTTTTGACTGCCTAGTTAAAGAACTATTGGAGTACTTACATTTATGTGTGTATTAATTATTAATACGTCTACTACGTAATATACAACTTTTATTCTATTATTTATGTTCAATATATTTGTCCAAATGGATTTTGAAAAAGAATTATGTTTGCTTTCTTTAAAATATAAAAAGCTCTATAGACGACACAAAAAGTATTCATAAGATACTTAATTATAATGAACTCGCTCATTTATTCTTACGCAACACTTATTACGAGACAGCAAAAAACAGCTGCGAGTTTGAAATTATAAATAAATATTTTAGTATCTTAAGGCATTTTTCTATTGACTAATATATGATTAAATTACTAATTTAAGATTGCTTTTCAAGAAATAACAAAACAGTAAACGTGTTTCATACAAGGACCGTAAAGGTTAAGGTAGAATTTAAATTTATACGTTACTCTACATTACGTTTAGTCAATACGCAAATTAACATTGAGGTAAGTTTCGATTTCTTGTTAAGTTTTCGTTATTAATGTGATAGTTCTATATATCCACAGCTATGGATGACGAAGTTTTAATTGATCCTGAACTGTCACATTGACAGTTGACAACATTTCGTTACTTTACATTACGTCTATTATAATTGAACCTTTATTCCTTTTTTCCAAAAAAATAAGAAAGTAATAGTTATTTTATGACTTGAATTTTTTACACAAAATTTAACTGGTACTTTCTGCCGTTTATTTTTTGTACAGTGCCTGAATCTTATTAGTACAAAAAAAAAAAAAAATTAACACTGCGTGTAAGCGATAATAAATAATTGCAGGAAATACTGTCCTCATACGTCGTGCGTATATTTTTTGACAGTTTTTTTTTACAGCCGTTTTTAATAATTTTCATTAAAAATCAACTCATTATATAAATTAATATGTCTTCACGCTAAGCCGCCATATACCAAATTTTATTGTATAGTTTCTGAAATATATCAATCTGCTGGAAATTTTTGCTGGAAAAGTATCTAGCTGAAAATAGTTCAAATTTTTTGTCAAAATAAGTAAACGGCAGAAAATACTAGTTAAATTATTCTAATACTAGTTAAATTCTATAATTTTAAAATTTTAAAGCAAGCAAAATTTTATAAATAGTTTATTTACACAGCTAAATTAGCTGTGTATTTTATTAAAAATATTACAACTAGAGAATTTGCTATTACAAAAAGACAAGAAAATTCGCATGCCCCTTGCGGTAGGGGCTGCCCATTGGGAATGGAGAATTCGTTATCTCTTAAAGACTTGAAAATTCACAAACTCATTAGGACTTAAGAAATCGTATGCTCTTAAAGACTTGGAAATTCACATGCCCATTAGGATATTACAATTCGCATGCCCCTTGTGGCAAGGAAATTCGTATGCCCATTAGTACAGAAGAATTGTAAAGTCCATGGTACTGCACGTTGGGTCCGTTCGCCCCAGTCAATGACATCGCTGTGTTAAAAGGACGTGCAAAATACGTTGTGAGTAGATAGGCGAAGGGCGTGCCCCTTCCACTGAGGGTATGTGAATTCGCATACCAAGTAGTAGGTCCACCGAACTACAGGGAAATGACGCAACTTTTTTTTCTACAAAATGTTACTAGAATGTCCTTAGCTTACTATAATCTAAACCAGTGGTTCCCAACTGGTGGGGTGCGTCTTCCTAGGGGGGGGCATCTTCTGAGTACATCTTATTTTATCCTCTGCTTAGTGCAGCTACATTGCGTCTTTTAGTTCAGTTTTCCTCCACATATTTGTTTTAGTTAAACATCTCAGCTTTATTATATGTAAAAACATATAATAGGTCAAGACTAGGTCAACCTAGTCCAGATATAAAAAACTATGCAAAGTGATTTTTTGAGCCAATTTCAATATATATGTTTTATTTTAATATACAGGGTTGCCCATATTCGACGGACCCATCTGGCAACGCCATAACTTTTGACAGAGATGTCAGATCGCTTAATGACATACCGCGTTTGAAGCGTCAGTCCAAGCAGATTTTTACGATGGAACAATACACGCCACGCGAGCGCTCTGAAATAGTTGAAATTTACATTCAACAGAAGAAGTCAATTGTGAAAACTCAACGTGCTTTTAAAAGATTAAAAAATGTGAGAAGTGCACATTGAATGGGACCGTAAATAAGCAAAATTGCCGTATTTACGCCACTGAAAATCCTCAGGAGATTCAAGAAGTGCCTCTTCATGACGAAAAAGTCACAGTTTGGTGCGGCGTTAGTGCGAAAACGGTCATTGGGCCGTTTTTCTTCCAAAATGAAAATGGCCATGCTGTTACTATCAACCAGGAGCGTTATCGCGACATGATGACCAATTTTGTGATGCCAAATTATTCGTCGAAAGCGTATGAGGCAGTTCTGGTTTCAACAAGACGGCGCTCCACCGCACACAAGTCGCATAACAATCGATTTTCTGAAGAATTTGTTTCCGGCCGTTTGATGTCGAAAAGTGGTGATTTGGACTGGCCACCGCGTTCGCCCGATTTGACGTCGCCTGACTTCTTCTTGTGGGGATATTTGAAGTCAAAGGTTTACGTTAACAAGCCAAGGACCGTAGAAGAGCTCAAGGACAACATTCGTGAAGAAATAGCCGCTATTCCGGCCGAAATGTTGGCGAAAACGATGGAAAATGCTGCAAAAAGGGCACAATACGCCATCAACGCCAGAGGCGGCCATTTGAGAGATATCATATTCAAAAATTGATGTAAACAAATCTACTTGGAACAAATTAAATGATTAAGATTGCCAACCGCCAAATTTTTATTTTTTTCTTTGATTTTTTTAAAAAAAACATGGGTCCGTCGAATATGGGCAACCCTGTATTGTGGAGGTTTTTGACCATTGCTGTTCAATTGCAATTTTTAAATGTAAACTAAAAATAAAATTTTTTTTTACGTTTCGTAACTTGTTTGGCGACATCTTCAGGGGAGATTTTTTTATTTTTTCCTAAAATTGCAATAATTGACAATTTATCAACATTATATGAATTAAATTGCGAGCTTTAAATCAAGTAAGTTTTTAAGAAGGCAACAACAACAACAACAACTCTGTATGGAGTCAATCACTTAGGTGACTAGACAGTCTGTTTCGGAAATCGCTACATTTTCCTCTTCAGTAGTCTTTGAGTGATTAAGCTGTGATCAACTCACCGTTTAAATTTGTATATGACTTCACAGATTTTGGAATTCATTCTTTTGAATTGTATGGCTGCTAATCATATGACATTTTAAAGCAGTAGGCTATTTATAGATCACCACCATCAGCTTTACCAAGGTTGCCATCTGTTCTAGTAGCTTCTTTATTTATTTCAATATTCATTGGTGTTTGACTGTTTGTCGAAATGCACCATAGAAATGAAACGAGTTTTTTGCTTTGTGTTCTAACTGAAAGGTGGCTATTTTCACAACCAAAAATTTTAATCACTCGAAGACTACTGCAGAGAAAAATGTAGCGATTTCCGAAACAGACTGTCTAGTCAGCTAAGTGATTAGCCGCATTCAGCGCAGACAACTGTTGTGAACTGTAATGGTAGCCCTACCTTAGTTCACGATGTTTTTCTCTGAAGGTGTTGCTACTCTATACGTCAGAAGTTAGATTCAATTTAATTATATTTAATTTTTATGTGAATTTAATTCAATTGCAAAGGTTTCTCACTTAAATTTGTTGCGTTCTTTCTGTGTTTATTATTCGCGTGTTTATAACAGCGTCAGTAACAGCATCTGACAGTTAAGCCAACAGTTGTGTTCACGTAGCATATAATTTATTCGCTCGATTAAATGGCGTCCGCTGCCTGATCAGTTTTAGTTAGCGCTCCCAAAATTCGACCATTCAGCGAATTTTCACACAACAGTTGTCAACTGTTGTTTGCGCTGAATGCGGCCAATGACTCTATACAGAGTTGTTGTTGTTGCCTTCTTAAAAACTTATTTGATCTAAAGCTCGCAATTTAATTCATGTTATAATTTAAAAGAGCATAAAACTTATTAACTAATTTGTCAACATTTTTAAATAAAGTTTTTTTTTAATTGTTTTTTTCATGTTAAATGTTATAAATTGCTTTTAAAAAGTTTACTGAAATATGGTTTGTAAGAACCAATGTTCTTGTTTTTATAATAATTATTTTTTATTTTATGTTGTGTTATATACATTTTTTTCAAATTGAAACGGATTATATAAAACAGAAAAAAATTTATTGACCTTTCAAAAAAAATTTTGAGGGGGGCGCGAGTTTGACGTGAACGTGAAAAGGGGGCGCTACCTAAAACGGTTGAGAACCACTGATCGCAACAGCTTACCTCACCTTTGCTCAACTAACAACTGTATCTATATAAACGTAGTAAAAATACTAATTTATTTTAAGGTAGATTTATTCAAATAAAAAATTAAAATATATATAATAGGGCGTATCGAATTACAATTTTTTCGAATTTCACATTCTAAGAGGTCTCAAAAGTTGCATAGGGTGGTCAAAATCACCAAAACAAAAATTTAGAAAAATATAAGGATTTCTTCTTCCTCTCTCGCAAGGAAAAAGATGTTTTTTGAGAAAAACAGTAAAATATCACGATCTCAAAATGCTTTAATTTTTGTAAGTAAAACTACATATGTCTTAAAGTAAAAGTAAATATAGACATTAACTAACAATATTTTGGCAAATACGATGATTCTTGGTTTTTACCCACAGAGTCCTGTGTGAAGGTAAGTTGAATCTAAATGCACATTCGAGATTGCACAGAACTTTTAATAGTTATCTGATTGTCTACAATTGATATTGATGCTGATTATAGTGTTAATGTTTTTCTTTAATTTGGCGAATTAATAAATTGCATATTTTTTGCATTTGCATTTTCCTGTTTTGGAAAAATGTATATTTGAATGCAATTTTTTAACTTTAAAAAAAAAAATTAATATAAGGTTTTATATATCAGGCTCCAAAAGTCGTGCCGAAGATAATTTTCTCAATTCGGATTCTGCAAGTCTTTTTTAACTGTCTAAAAATATCTAATTTAAAACAGCAGGAAAAGGCCACGATTTTTTTCCTATTTTGAAATTAAAAAAAGTTACTTCAAGCATGAAATATAACAATTTTGTTCATATCTCCTTTATGATTATTATTTCATTAAAACACTTAACAACAATTGTTAAGTCAATTGAGTCTCATCGAATGGCAACATCAGAAACTCAAATTTTTAGTAGAAAATGTTTATGAATGATGAATTGAGGTGTTTTAACGAAATAATAAAATCCTTGCTAGGAAAATTTTTTTTTTAAATCGAAATACGAAAAAATCGTGGTCTTAGCGTGGTGTTGTAAATTGATACTCTTGGTTATGGTGTTGTTTAGAAATATTTGAAGAATCTAAATTAAGGAAATTGTCTTCGGTACCGCTTCTGGTGCCCCAGATATTTAACCTTATATTAATTTTTTTGAAAAATTTAAAAAATTGCATTCAAGTGTACATTTTTCAAAAATAAGAAAGTGCATATGCTGAAATTATGAAAATTATGAAGTTTTCAAATTTAAGGAAAACGTCAACACTTTAATCAAAATCGCCAAAATTTAGACAATCAAAAGTTATGTGCTACCTCGAGTGTACCTTTAGATTAGAATATCCTTCACACAGGACCTTGTGCGTAAAAACCGAGAGTGGCATCGGGTTTCGTAGGATAATGTTAGTTAAAGCCTTTAAATACTTTTACATCAAGACATATGTGGTTTTTGTAACAAAAATAAAAGCATTTTGAGATCGTGATTTTTTACTGTTTTTCTTAAAAAACAACTTTGTCCTTGCGGCTTCCTCTCCTACATCCTTATTTTTTCCTAAAAATTTTTTTGGTAGCTCTTGACCACCCTATGCAACTTTTGAGGCCTCTTAGAATACGATTTAAAGTTACGCCCTAATATATAAGCACTATTTAAAAAAATAATTGATTTTTTTAGCTTAAATTCCTGAACAAGAAGGTTCCATCATAGTTTTATGTAATTTAAATTAAATTTGAATTTAAATATTAAAAAATAATGCTCAAAAAAACACATTTGTCACTGCGCGCACTCAAAGTGAAAAAATTATGACTTTCAAAGTCCATTTACCTAGTAATACAGAATTTTATATTGAGTAGCTAAAACTACTACGTACCTTTTAATTTTTTTTTTAATTAATGCTCAATTTGTCCATAAAATACTCCATTGAATAGCGGTTATGAAGTTAATTTTTATACATATCATATTTCCTATAAAATAAATTTTTTAACTCTAGACGAAAAAGTTACCCTGAACTATATAGTTCAAATTCATGTTATATTTGATCATATCATTTGCTGGTTCTAAATATGACTTAGTTATTTTCACTTAATCTTTATTTATTATGACTTCAATAAAAATAGCCAATCAAAACCATTCAAATAAATATCTGCTTAGACCAAACTGATATGTTGTAAACTTGATACTATTTAGCATTATTTGTTTACAGTCAATAAATATTGCTACACAGATGCCAAATCAATACATTCGTTTAATAAAAACAACCCTGTTTTCTATTGCTAAAATTCTAAAATGTTTCAGTTTTAAGATTATGGTATTTATGTATTTGAATTTTGTGAACATCACCCGAGCAAGGCTGTGCCAAACAGCCAAGTAGCAAAGCTTATGTAGTATACAAACGCATAGCTTTGAGCTTAGAAATTAAGATATCTTAATCTTGAAATGACGAGTTCATGATATTATTCACGACTTTAAGCTTTTGACGCAAAAGAGCTATTCAAAATTCAATTCTAGAAATTATTCAATTCGAGACTGTTTTTTCTTTAGGTTTGCTATTTATTTTTGGTTGCTTATTGCTTTTTTTTCGTAATACCATAAGAGTAAAAATTCAAAATTCAAACTCAGTACAAAAAAACGTGAATTCAATTAACACGTAGCGACAAAATAAATATGCTTAATAATAAAACAAAAAGTAGTAGGAAAGTTTTTGTTTTTGTTATCGTTGCTATCATGATTTTAGCTTATTTTGCTATGGTTTACTTATTTTATTTGTTTGCCATATTTAAAAAAAAAATATTTAATTCTATAATGTGACCATAATAGTCGTATAACAAGATGGACAAAAAATACGTTTTGTGATATACATAGACAGAATGACAGTCAGAAAAACAATCAAACATAATTGTAGTCAAACTGGCATTCCTGTGAGTTAAGTTCATTTATACTTGTTGTAAAGTCGTTTTTACGGCACGTGTTTTAAAATAAACCAGAGAAAAAGAGTAAATTCCTTGAAATAAATTTTGTTTTTTATGTATTTATGTGTATGTTTATGAAAGTGGATTATTATGAATATAAGACCTAGAGAGGATTCCAAAAATAAAAAACAATGTTTTTGGACCTCCGAAAAACAGCCGAAATTTTATTTTTATAAATAATTTCATTTATTAAAATTAATATATGTATGTGTGCATATCATAGCTGTAAAGTAATGATTACTCGTCGTAATCATTACTTATTCGATTTTTTTTTCAAAAAGGTAAAAAAATTTATTAGGTACGATTCTTTTCTGTTTCGCTCAGTAATTAAAAGATTACGATTACAAATAGTCAAAGTAATCAAAAAGAATCAAAATTAATCAAAAAATAATCCGATTATTATTCGAGATTATTTTTGTTTCTTTTTTGATTATTTTTAGAATTTCAGACTTAAGTACAAAATATTTTGTTAAATTTTATTAAAAAAACAAAGTTATGTAATTCATTATAAAACAAAGGTTGCCAAAAAACAAAAACGAGAACAATAATGTATATACAAAATAAACGAAACAAAAATAAAACCGTTTTACACTAAATTACTATTTGCCTTCATAAGCACTAATTTTGCAAAAGAAAAATCAGACAATGATTGCCGTCTTGGAGTGTTTACTATGCCAGCGAAAGAAAATAATCTTTCCACTGGCGCTGAGGACATTAAAGGCGTATTGAATGAAAGAAATGGTTCCTTCAACAAGCCATACTTTTGCCAAACCATTTCATCACTTGAATTGTCATTCAAGTAGCAGAAGAGTTGGTGTGTCAATTGAGATCGCTGATTGGGCTTATCGGTGTCCTGTGAAGACCCAGTTGTGTCAATTTCATCATCTGCAAAATCAAAAGTCTTAAAATCTTTACTTAGATAAAATAATCTGAAAGATTGCCTCACCATCAAAATCGAAATCAAAATGTTTCAGTAAAGTCGATAGTTTGTAGAATTTTGTTATGTCAAAATTGAATGCATTTCAAAAAATTCTTAAATAATATGAGTATCGTGTGAACTAAAATGTTTAAGTTTGGCAAACAAAAAAAAAATTATGAATATTTAAAAAAAATCATAAGAAATGCAAGTTTTTTTTGGATTTTGTGCAAAAAAAAATATAGAAAAAAAATAAAATTTTTGCAATATTTTAGTTCACACGGACCCCCACGACTCCGGCAGCACCTTGACGTAAGTGGTCCATTCGATCGCTGGGTGTGGGGGCTTACGTTCTTCACAGGGTTGTGTTACCCTACAAATTCTGTGAGAACAACCAAGACTGCCTCCTTTTCCCCTAGTATCCCTTCTCTTCCCCCTGGGTCGGATCAAGGTGTCACACGTACCGTGCCGAGGATCAGCCTGGCCGGGGACCCAGTTTAAAATAATTGCCCGGTCTTGAACGGTGTGCTCCGGATACCTGGCGTCCTCCGGTTCTAATCAGCCCTACCCAGGTACTGCGGATCTCTGCCTGGGTCGACCTTCCTCTCTCCGCCACTCGTGGGATTTAATATGGAATCAAATTTACAAACAACAACAAAAACTTCAACACCCAAAAGGGGATCCGGAACCCTAACAAAAAACCCGGTAGGGACTTTATGTTCCGATGAAAGAGCTGTGGTACCACCAGGCTCCTCAATCACAAATAAGAGTCAGTCGATGATAGTGATACCATCAAATCATCGACCCCTCTCAACAACAGCAAGCACATCGAAAGCCTGTGCATCGGGCATTGGACCCTCAAGTTCCTCGAACACTGGTGGTAATCGACGCGGAAACGCGGGTTCGTCTAGTGGATCGGGGGCTAAGGTAATCCCAATGGTCAGTGCTAGGGCGGCCGATCATGAAAGAAGGGATCCTCTCAAAGCAGGTTACGCAGACCGCAAAAAGGCATCCCGAATTCTTCGACGTCTGGCCACTGACCCTATTAAGGAGGGACAGGTCTCGAAGAGTGACATTCTAAAAATTAAGGAGGATATTGAGTGGGCGAAAAAGGTCTTACCGGACTTCACGCTAGAGCCTTCCCCGGCAAATTGCAGCCGCTAAAAGAAATCGATCTGTGGAGGAACCTACCCAGAACCCGACCGCCAAGAGGGCTAAAGCCCATGGTGTAGGAGCAAGATCCTTCGCAGAGGTTGCTAAGAATAGCACAATTGTAGGGGTGATAGACCAAAATAGCGAGGATGGTTAGATACCCAAGCACCAGTGGAGCTGGATAGAGGCTTCGCTCGCTAAGGTCGCCTTGCAGGTCCTGAAGGACAACCCTGGGCCACCTCCAGCATGCACGGATACGGGATGGTTTCAGGGCAATGTTAAGCTGATGGCCTGTGAAAATGAACGATCCGCTGAGCTATTTAAAGCGGCGATTGGGAAAGTTGGTGAGGTCTACCCAGGCGCTCGTCTAAAAGCGGTAGATTTGGACGAAATTCCGTCTAGACCAAGAGCCAGAGTCCGGGTTCCAGTCACCCCATCTGAACCTGAGGAAATTTTGGAAAAGCTGAAGGTCTTCAACCCAGCCATATCCACCCAAAACTGGAAGGTGGTGAAGTTGGAGCCTAAAGCTGAGGATGCCAATACCGATCCCAAGAAATCCAAGATGGAGGTTTTGTTGATCCTCAACAACGAATGCATTGAGCAACTCAACAGAGATAAATGTACCCTAAACTATGGGTTCAGCAAGATTCACCCAAGAATCTATAAAACGGACACGGTGTCTCTCGTAAATCGTGCGGTCTGTAGTGCCACGATTGAGAATCCCAGCGACATCGACGAGCTGATTGGAAGCGAGGATGAGCTATCATCCGCGTCCAAACTAGCGACGGCGATGACAAATCTCCTTAAGGAGCAGGCTCCGTCAGAGGAGCCCTTCAGCGACGAAGAGGCTGACACCACGATTGTTGGAGTACCAAAGGATGTTCCGGGTACTCCAAATTAACTTGCATCACTGCAAAGCAGCTTCGGCTGCTCTCCAGCGTCACCTGGCAACGGGCGATGTCGACTTGGTGCTGATTCAGGAACCTTAGATGAACAACAACAAAATCCTTGGCCTGAATACACCAAACTACAAAATTTACTATGTATCCAACAAAGGTAAAACTCGAACTTGTATTTTAGCGAAAGTTAACTTGAATTGCTTTATTCTCCCTCAGTTTAGTCATGGGGACCTCTCTGTGGTCAGCCTGGAGCTGGGGCCCAATAAACTAAGGATTGCTTCCTTTTACTTTCCCTATGATGAGCCCATACCCACGCAATCTTTCCGAGAACTCCTGCAGGGAACTCATTCAGCCACGCACATCATTCTGGGTGGAGATACAAATGCACACCACTCACAATGGAACAGCACTAACAACAACGACAGAGGTGAGTCACTTTTTAACTTCCTACTAAACACTAAATTAAATATAATGAACAAGGGCAATGAGCCAACTTTTATTATCAAAAATCGAGAAGAAGTTCTGGATATCACCCTAGTATCAGAAAACTTCTCGGAAGAAATTCATTCTTGGAAGGTCTTAAAAGAACACTCGTTCTCGGACCATAGGTATATAGAATTCGGCTGGAAGATAACCAATCAATCCATGCCTCTAAAAATAAGAAATCTCCGTAAACCAAATTGGAGATGGTATAATAAACTAATTAAAACATCACTGAATTCAGTCACTTCTTCCCCCGTTGCTAACAAAGAAGAGTTGGACCTTCTGGTTCTAGAATTCACAAAAAAATGCTCGGATGCACTAAACAGAGCATGTCCGAAAAAAGTTTTCAAAAAATCCCATAAACCCGTATGGTGGTCTCGGGAGATTGAAATTCTCAGAAAGGACTGTCGTAAAGACTTTAACTACGCAAGGCGTAGCAATAGTGAGGACTCATGGAATAGCTATAAGTCTAAACTAGGCATTTACAAAACTGCAATCAGAAAAGCAAAGAGGGCCTCTTGGTCCTCCTTCTGCACAGAAATAGAGGGTACTTCCGAGGCTTCAAGGCTCAGGAAAATACTATCGAAATCCCCGACAGTACCAAGCTTTCTTGAAAAGGAAGATGGCACCTGGACGGATTCATGCATCGAAACCCTAGATATGCTCATGGATGCGCATTTTCCTGGTAATGTTTACTCTGACATTTCCAGCTTTCAAACACTTCCCTGCGACCTTATGCCTCAACAGATTGAGCAACTGACCAGCAAGGAGAAGTTAAAATGGGCGATCTATTCATTCCAATCTTATAAATCTCCAGGTCCCGATGGCATTATACCAGCTCAACTCCACTATAGCTTCAATGCAATAGTACCCTGGCTTCAGACGATCTACTATGGTTGCCTACGCCTTAACTATATTCCAACAGCTTGGAGAGAGACAAAAGTTATCTTTATACCGAAAGCGGGTAAGTCCTCTCACACTAAATCGAATGACTTCAGACCCATAAGCCTCTCTTCCTTTTAGGTTAAAATTTTAGAGAGACTTATTGGGCTTCTTCTCAAGCCGAAACTTGACAGGCTTCTAAAATCCCAACATGCCTACATTAAAGGCAAATCTACAGAGACAGCTCTGCACTCTCTTGTGTCTTCCATCGAAAAATCACTTGAGAGCAAAGAATACGCACTTGCTGCTTTTCTAGATATAGCAGGGGCATTCAATAACGTCCTTCCATGTGCAGTCACCTCGGCCTTGTCGGAACTGGGGGTGAAGGATTTTCTCGTGAGTTTCATACACCAGATGCTCTTGGGCAGGGTGGTGAACTCAGAACTGGGAGGATCCTCCACTCGTAGGTTTGTAAGCAGAGGCACTCCGCAGGGAGGAGTTTTGTCTCCACTTCTGTGGTCCGTGACGGTTGACCAGCTGTTGCGCATCATGGAAGGGGAAGGCTACAGGGTTGTTGCTTATGCAGACGATATTGCAATAATTTTTAACGGAAAGTTTCCCCAGACTCTCTGTCAACTCATGGAGAGAGCACTCTTAATTCTCTCGAGATGGGCATCTACGTGTGGTTTAAGTGTAAACCCCGAGAAAACAGATCTCATTCTTTTCACTAGGAAATATAAAACCCCCAACTTAGAACCTCCGCGTCTGAACGGCACGAGGTTGCTCTTTAGCGATAGCACGAAATACCTAGGAGTTATCCTGGATAAGAAGCTTATCTGGAATATTAACATTACGGAACGTGTTAAAAAGGCAAACATAGCACTATTTGCCTGTAAAAAAGCTATAGGTAAAAAGTGGGGTTTTTCCCCCAAAATAGTACGCTGGATTTATACAGCAATTGTCCGCCCCATACTAATGTATGGCTCACTGGTATGGTGGAGAGCCCTTGATAAGGCAACCGCACTTCAGAAGTTTGCAAAGGTGCAAAAAAGCGCAGGTCTTTGTATTACGGGGGCACTGTCCTCAACACCAACTAGCGCCCTCAATGTCATGCTTCACCTTCCTCCTCTCGATATCTTTGCCAGGGAATGTGCCAACACAGCAGCCCTGAGACTTAGAGAATCTGGTAATTGGATAGGTAACAACTGCGGCCACACAATTATTCTGAACTCGTCTGCACCCGACAAAACAGACTATTGTGTGCCGTGCTTAAATCTTGAAAAGAACTTTGCAGTTTTCATCCCTTCACGGCTAGACTGGGCAAACAAAATCCCCCTTAAAACCTCCGCCATAAAAATCTTCACAGATGGATCCAAACTTCGAGAACAAGTAGGGGGAGGTATCTACTCCCAGGATCTCGAAATCGAAGCGTCCTTTAGACTTCCTAACTATTGTAGTGTCTACCAAGCGGAAATGATGGCTATTCACGAAACCACTAGGATTCTAGGTCAAAAAGACCTTGAAGGAAAAAGTATTTCCATCTTTTCAGATAGCCAAGCTGCACTGAAAGCACTGAACTCAAATATTGACAACTCTAAAACTCTCACTGAGTGCCGCAAATCTCTTAACGAGATGGCAAGGCTACTCAGGATTCACCTCATATGGGTACCCGGACACAGGGATATCGAGGGCAACAATTTGGCCAACGAATTGGCAAGGAAGGGTACGACCTCTAACACCCTCTTAAATGAGGACTTTATTGGTATACCAATTTCCTCCTATAAACTCCAGTGCAAGAACAGATCCCTACGTCTTGCACAAGAACGCTGGGAACGCCTTGATACATGTAGGATAACTAAGCTAACATGGCCTACCTACGATTTAAAACGCACCAACTCACTGCTTGAGTTAAGCAGGGTAAACCTGTCAAAAATAGTACGAATCCTAACGGGTCACTGCCTGATCGGAGCGCATGCCCTTCGGTTGGGAGTTGCATCGAACGATTTCTGCAGAAGCTGCAGATGTGAGGAGGAGGTAGAAAGCGTTCAGCACCTCCTCTGCGAATGTCCGGCTCTAGCTAAAAGGAGAATGGCAACTCTGAGCCTTCCCTTTTTAAACGGACTTGCCGAAGTCTCATGCCTGGAAATCAAGCATATACTCAATTTCATTATCCGCTCGAACTGGTTTGAGGAGGGAAATCTCTATTAGGTTTTTAAAGAGATCATGTGGTATCACAACGGGCCTGCACTGGCCTAAGTGTACGAGTCGTCTATCGGCTCAGCCACCGTTACCTAACCTAACCTAGTCACACGGAAACTACACATGTGGAAAATATACAGTCGAATACCAAGCGCGCCAAGTAGCAACCTGCATTATGGTTTGTTGGCTGTTCAGTTGTAATTAAAACGATTTCTTGACTTTTGGAGAAAAAAAAAACAGGCACGGAAATTTGACGATTCTGAAATGTTTGGCATATTTGCTGTTTCAAACAGGTAATTAGCGAGGTAATGAGCAGGAGAGAAAAGCTTATATCTCATTTTATGCGAAAACAATAACAACAAAAAAGCTCACTCAACATGTTTGCCTAGCATACCCACGGCATAAGACTGAAATTCTTAAAATAATCAAAAAAGAATCAAAAATAATCTTGATAAGTGATCGGATTATTTTTTTGATTACTTTTGATTCTTTTTGATTATTTTTCATAATCTCAAGTAATCGTTATTATTTTATGATTATTTGTAAACGTAATCAATTACTAATCATAAACTTCTCCCTTAAAGATTATATAATCATTACAATTCTTTTTAAAAAGTAATCTAATTGATTACTAATCGTAATCGCAATTTCACAGCTATGGTGTATATCAAGTAAAGACTAGGAACCGCTGAATAAATTTTTATTCAATTTTCAGGGAAATGGTAGCAAAGTCTTGAAAAAGTTATTTTGAAGTCTAGTGCTGATTGCAAAAAGGGGCGTGGCAGCTCAAATATACCCCAATATTTTCGATATGAAATAGCTTTGGAATAATAAATCACACAGCTTCGGGATTCGGTTTCGTGAAACCTTAGAAAGCTTTAAAACGCATACCAAGGATGGTTTTTGAATTGGAAAAGGGGGGAGTAGCACCTCTTAAGCAGCCCGAATTTGCTATATCGAATAGCATTGCAATTATAGAGCACACAGCCTTGGAATTCGGTATTCGACCACAACTTACACGTGCCGTTCCACAATACAGTTTATGGGCGTCGAACAAGGGGGCGTGGTAGTAACACACCGAGTTTCAGCTAGCTAAAAAAAACTAAAAGTTTGGAAATTATCGAATCAAAAATTAACAATAAAGCAGAAGAACAGTTACGTAGGCGCGTCTAGATTATGGTGTGCAAATTTTACATAGTAGCAGCGACACCTAGCGTGAATAAAACGTCGAAAACATAAATTTTGTACATGATTTTTACATTGAGCCAAAATTCTACCTCGATTTGATGAACTTATATTAAAGAAATATCAGCTTGAAGTTGAAAAGTGTAAAATTACACAAAGAACCGATTAAGGTTAATATACACTTTGATTTTTTTTTTGTTTCCCATAAATTGGTACCAAAATATATTGACCCTGTGGGAAAACAACTACTTTTTGTTACGCCACCTAGCGAAAAGAAGATGCATTAAAAAAAGCTTTTTTGGATAATTATTTTGTCAATCAATAGCTGTAAATAAATATATATTTTCATACCATTTCACTACAGCAACATCTTTTAATTTAATTTAAATACGTTTGCTAATAATCAGAGCTAGGATTTCGATGACATGCTTTCTTTTTGTGCTGCTACTTAGTCATTTCTTGCTTGTTTAGAACGTCCTTTTAATTTTCCTTAATTCCACATATGAAAGGTTTTAGATAATTTTTTCGTAATTTTTCATAGTTTGTAATGGCTTTTAGTTTTCAGGTAATTTTAACTAGATTTAGGGCATTTTTTGGTAATTTTTGCGATTTTTTAAATTATTTTACTGTCATTTTTGGGCATTTTTAATTTTTATATCATTTTTTGGGTTTTTAGGTCATTTTAGCGAAATTTTAAAATATTTTTTTTTTCGTTATTTTTCGTACTAACAAATGTAAAAATGCAGAGTATATGTGCATTTAACAATAGAGTCCCTTCAATCAAACACATTACCTCTCGAAAAAGGAAAGCTTCGTTTAAAGACCTCTATGAAAAAACTTTGCGCGAGGTGAAACTGACGAAAGGGTATGAACAAAGAAGAATCAAGTGTTAGATAAAAACTCAGGATATGCTAGTTTTTATTATCTCTATTTTTATGCTTTTTTGCTGAAATATTAGTGAATTTTTTTTGTTCAGAAAAACATTTTTCCAGACAATCAACGATTTTTCGATGAACTTAAATAACTTAAAAATAACCTTGTAATATACTACCCCAACAACACTCAGTTCGTACGCCTGAATATTTTTTAATATAAACACTTTCAAGATTTATTTGTATTTAAAAATCAATGTTTTGGATCAGACAAAGTTTGTTGTATTCTCAAAGCTTGAAATTTAATTTCCAAGGCCGCGTTTTTAGTTTTTTTTTTTTGCAGAGATGTAAGGTTTTGCTGAAAAATGCTTTGTGTATAAACATATGGAAAAAGCTCAGTGTAAGCTGACTCCGAGCATAAAGCTAATTTTTAAATAGTTTTCAGCGCTTATATCTCCATCTCAAAAAAAGTTCTAAAAAGCTGCTTTATGAATCAGCTTCAGCCAAAGATTCCACTATGAACGCAGCCTTAGAAATGACATTTCAAGCTTTAAGAATACAACAAATTTTGTTTCATCAAAAAAATTTATTTTTTAATATACATAAAAGTTGAAATTGCTTATATTTAAAAATATTCAGGCGTACGAACTGAGTGTTGTTGGGGTAGTACTGTAACGCTATGTTTAAAAATTATGTAAAATTCATTTTAAGTCTAGTAATGTTTTACTTTTAAGCTCTTAGGTCATTTTCTGCAGTTTTTAGGTAATTTTTGCCATTTTTTGAGGTAATTTTTTGCATTTTTTAGGTCATCAAAATCCAAGCCCTGCTAATAACGAAAGCTTTCGTATATTTTTTAGTATTTATTGTAAATGGAGGAAAACACAAATGAGCAGACAGAAATTTGGGCTCATGACCTATGCTCCGAAATAAAAGCGTTATCAATTTTTAATTTTGCTTCCACAAAATGCTCAACCATGAAAGAAATCATGAGGTGTTTAAAAGAAATGTTGAAGATGACAATATAATGGGACCATCTTTTATATTTTACTCCTCTAAGAATCACTTTAATGCTAATAATAGCTATGAACTGATTTTCGGTAGTTTTCTTTACTGAAAATTGTATTTTTATCATTAATAAACATTGTTTTATTTTTTTCTGAAGCATAAATGTGGTTTATTTGATTAATGTAGAGGGTAATTTTTTTGGTTTTTTCAAATTGAAACAAAAAAGAAAATTTGCAATTGTGAAACAAAGATTTATTTGGAGCGATACCTCAATACCTGCTGTTAACTTTTTGAAGATTATTTAATGAAAATGTTACCCGCGGCTATGTCTGAGGTGGTCCACCCGTAAGCTCCAAGTTTTGCATACTTTTTCCAGTATTTTGGCAGGTATCTCAATGGCAGCTGTAATGTTGTCTTCTAGGGCTGCAAGTGTGACTGGCTTATCCCAGCACACGAGAGACTTCACGTAGTACCACAAAAATTAGTCTAGTGAGGTCAAATTACACGGAGATAATTATTTTGCTTATTGTTATATTTATATTTTTATACACCGTAATATATTTATTTTTATATAACGGTGTGATATTAGAAAAAAATTGCTAAATTAAAATCACTCCTTAGGAAAAAGCAAAAATAGAGTAAATTAAAGCAAATATTTGCTAAGTTATTATAAACTCAAAAAGCATATATTTACTAAACTCAAGCAAATATTTTGCAGGTAAAATATATTAAATACATGAATTAAAATTGTGAGCTTAACATCAAGTAAGTTTTTAAGAAGGCAACAACAACAACAACAACAACTCTGTATAGAGTCAATCACTTAACTGACTAGACAGTCTGTTTCGGAAATCGCTACATTTTCCTCTTCAGCAGTCTTTGAGTGATTAAGCTGTGATCAACTCACTGTTTTAAATTAGTATATGAATGTGCAGATTTTGGAATTCATTCGTATGAATTGTATGGCTGCTAATCATATGACATTTTAAAGCAGTAGGCTATTTATAGATCGCCACCATCAGCTTTACCAAGGTTGCCATCTGTTCTAGTTGCTTCTTTATTTATTTCAATATTCATTGGTGTTTGACTGTTTGTCGAAATGCACCATAGAAATGAAACGAGTTTTTTGCTTTGTGGTGGCTATACTGAAAGGTGGCTATTTTCAGAACCAAAAATTTTAATCACTCAAAGACTACTGAAGAGAAAAATGTAGCGATTTCCGAAACAGACTGTCTAGTCAGCTAAGTGATTGACTCCATACAGAGTTGTTGTTGTTGCCTTCTTTAAAAACTTCCTTGATCTAAAGCTCACAATTTTAATTCATGTAATTATATAATAGATCATAAAAACTAATTATATTAAATACATTTTTACCAAACTCAAGCAAATATTTGCTAAGTTATAGTAAACTCAAATTGCAAATTTTTACTAAATTCAAGCAAATTTCTTTTTTGTTAACAACGCAAACGATTGGTTAACAACTGCGATGGTCGAATGGATAAGCCCATTTACTTACACTTACTCCGCCGAGGTTCAAGTCTCCGGATAAAGGTAATTCATAAATTTAATTTAATGTTAATAATTATTTCACTTCAAAAATATGCTAGGTTTCAGCAAAAAACTAATCAAAATTTGCTTTTCTAATTTATAATAATTTAACATATATTTGCTTGAATTAAATAGAAATTTTGAATTCAATCAAGTTATTATAAAATGCAAAAGCAAATTTGTGAATAAATTTTAGCAAATTTTGCTAAGTAATTATGAACTGAAATAGCAAATTTTGATTAGTTTTTGCTGAAATTTAGCATAATTTTTAAGTGGCTGAGATTCAAGCGCAATATTACTTAACCACAATAAAAATTTAGCAAACAGTTTTCTTCGTGCACATGATCTTTAGTGCGGTTTGTGGGCCGATGTCATCATTGGACAGTACTTTTTCAAAAATAGTAAAAATCGCAACATTACAGTCAATGAAGCCAAAAATGGCCAATGAAGTCAAAAATGAAAGAATTGGACATGGTTGACATGTTGTTTCAACAAGACGGTGCCACATGCCACACCGCACACGATACCTTGGACCTATTGAGAGGCGAGTTTGGTGAGCAATTAATCTAACGTTTTGAAGCAGTTAAAGCCAAGATAATGTGATTTTACAAACTTTATTTTAGAAAAAAAATTACACCCTATAGAATAAGCTCACGATTGTTCATACTTTGCAGGTAAATTAAAAATTTATTTATTTATGCATAGTATTCACAAGTGTCCGCAATTTGTATTAACAAATTGAATTTTCTTCAAAAAGGCGCTCTAAAAATTGTTCATTCCTCCACTAAAATTATAATAAAAGAATGCCTGTTAAAAATTTCAGAAACCATTCTCGATTATTTGTGTTCAAACATTTTATAACATGCTCAACACAGTTGATCAATAACTCTTAAATTTTATCAATAAGGGCTTAAATTGACAAGTGGTTACTTTTTAGCACAATGCCTTTCTTGAATTGAATAATATTCTTGGAAAATTAAAAAATGTGATGGTGGCAACTCTGTTTTTGCTTTGGAATCTCAAGAAACTCTTTCAAAAAGATATTTTTCTCACAGGCATTTCTGGAATGCTTGTGTGACAACCACAATCGTTGTAAAGTATTTTCCGACAAGCAATGCGTTTACATTACAAAAATAAGCAAACAAATAAAAATTACTTTTTTCTATTATATTTATGGCAAAACAGGCGCATACAGCGTTGTAAGGCTAGACAGCGTTGCCACGCATTTAAATTAAATTTAGCGAATTGTTTACATGTTTTTGTTGGCTTTGCTGAGCTTGCTGGTTTGTTGTTGTACGTTTCTGTCATAGGCTTGGAAAATCGCTAAAAATCAAGCGAATTTTGCATAATTGTAACCGAACGAGCTTGCGTAATTTTATTGATTTGAACCATATCTGTGTTATAGTTGTTGTTGTGGTTGTTGTTGTTGTTTTTGTGAATAATGATTGTCCCCGCGGTCTTAACTTAGAAACTGCATTATTTTTCCCAATATTATATTGGGGTTGGGTTGGATTTGATTTGTTAGTATTGTATCTTTTTTGTGTGTGTTAGTGAGTGTGTGCTATGAATATTTAATTAATTGGCTTAAAAGTCAAAGTGATTCATAGCCGATAAGATTTGCATGCAGAGAGCAAAAAAAGAAAATGCTATATCAGCAAATGCCTAAAAATCCTGGGAAAATGTGGGAACATTTCATATTCTTTGGTGCTTTTAACTGCGTGGGATATAATTAACAATTTTTGTTATGAAATTTCTGACTGACTTTAGGTTTATTACCGTTTTGCTAGACATTATAGTAAACTGCAAATACATTTAAAGTTTGCACAACTAATGTTTGGAAAAAACTTGAACTTTGTACCTTAGCACTTAATGCCAAACTGTCACCTCTGCCTGATCTGATCGCTGATCAAAGGTCCAAAAATGACTTAATAAGGTTTAAAAGGAGACACAAGACAAAAAAAAAAACTAAACAACAAATTTAGTAAAAAATCACCAAAACTACATTAAAGGCACAAATATTATTACGGCATTTCAGTCACGATCTACAAACTGGAATGCAGTGCAAAAAAAAAATATAGCACAAAAACTTTGATGTGTTTGAATGCAATGGAAATGTTATGAAAAGACAGACAGACAGTGAGACAGGCAGTTATTAACTGCTATGTTGACAACTCCGTTCAACAAGTTGCAGACACAAAAACAGACTAAGTTGCAAAGACACATATATAATAGGCACCCCAACGGTATATTTTCACAGGTGTTTACCAATTGAAGGGCTTACAAAATGTTGAATGTAAGTAGTTTTACTCACAAAAAATACTTAGCGGTAAAAGCATCCCAAAATATTATTATTTTTACATTGATAAAAATATTTTTTCAAAGGGGAAAGACCATACAATACTTTGAAATTTTTAATATTTTCTTTGCTTTAAAAATTAATTTATAATCCAAAGATTATATTTTTCATGTTTTAAGCTCCATAGAAAGTCTAAAAGGTCTCTAGACAGGTCAGTGAACTGATGAAGTAGAATTTGATAAACATACTTTTGAGTTTTCAAAAAATAGTCAACGGTTGTTGTGATTTTTTCACTTTCCGAAAAAAAATTAATTGCTTTAGTAGCTTTATGTTGTGGAAACGTTTTCTTAAACTATAGCTAATACAGACACAAAAAATGGTGTGATAACGGTGAAAAACCAGACAGTTATAAAATAGTTTGGTAAAATTGCAACATTTCTATTTCATAAAATATTTTTATGAATAGTTAAAATCCCAAAGGCCAAAAATTGTAAAATTTAAAAAATCGTAAATCAATGTAAAAATATTTAATCGTATAGTTTGATCAGTTTATTGATCTATTTTGTGCGAGTAATGAAGAAATCATTAACTTGGACTTCAAAGTTATAGATGTTAATGTTATATGGTGGAAATCCGTACTGCGACCTAACAAAAAAATCTAGTGTACCTCCTTCTCAAGGCTCCGCTAGGTTGGCCGATTACAGTATTTCATCCAGACCCAGTTCTCTGATGAATTTGAGTATGTTTTTAGGTTCAAAGGATGAAATTTGCTCTAGACTCAGCTTATAGTTCCCCACAGCATCGCAGTTTGTTAGTATGTGTATTGGAGTCTCCTCAGCTTCCTCACAGAAACGGCAGTCAGGTGATATTTAACCCTATGATGCACGATTTTTCATATTGCGCAAAAAAAAAATTGTTTTGGTTTAGAAAAATATTTTATTGAATCTTTTGTTCAAGCAAAATTCACTCATGTAATTCTTATTATATAAAAAAGATATAAAAATGTAGTGATTCATATATACATAAATATACATTAAGACATCTACTAAGTGTAAGAATGTGAATGAAGGGTTGAATTTTTCGAAATGGTTTAAGCTTATTGTTTCCTTTAATATATTCACCTCAATTAACCCAATAATGATAACTTAGCTCTGAATATGTTAAGTGTTCAGATTCTAAGATACTTACGGAGATCATAAATTTTTACAGTAAACTTGGGTCACTGACAAATTGTAAAAAAACAATGATTTCTGTTTTAACCAAAATCGCAGTAGCTAAAAGAATAAATAAGAAACATGATGCAATATAATCATGCACTTTAATGTGTATTAATCATTATAAATTTGTAACCAATCGTAGCGATTCATATGTGAATCAGTATGCATCAAGGCTTAAGTAATGAAGTTATAGATGTTCAAACGTTACTTTCGAACATTTTTATCTAACGATACTTAAAAATATTTGTATGCATGTATTATTCAAACTATCCCTGCAGTGCGCTGCATCGTTGACGAATACATCATGAAACTTACCGCATGATATACACTTTGTCTATAATTGTATAACAAATCTGTATTGTTTTCGTTCATCGATAGCAGAAAGTTTTCAAACAGTGCACGAATTTGGAACTTTTATCTGAGTTTTAGTCACTGAAATGTAGAACAAACCAAATCAGCATGTTTCGTTAAATATGAAGAAAAATCGTGCATGATTCATTCAGGATTTCTTTGAGACTTTAACTAATGGGATGTCATGTGATGAGCTTTTTTTTGTGTTCGATGTGCCAGAAAGGTACACTTCAAGGATTTAAAAAAAAATCATGTCATAAGTTATCTTTAACTTTTTTATACGAATTTTTATTTTAATTGCAATTGTTAGTTTTCTATATGACCTTGTTATTTATTATGTTAATTTCATACGATTTAAATACAAATTTTAAATGTTTGATAGCTTAAATCATTCCTGATTTTAAAAACAAATTCCAGTTGTTGGATAGTTTAAAATATTTATTGAGCCTTAGGTCAGGTTTGAACAATTAATTGCTCTAACGAATTTTACCAAAGAAACAACAACCGCAACATTTTTCAATATGAGAAGGAACACATCACTAGCTTATTTTACTGCAATTTAGGCCCTGCTACAGGCCTCATCAGAAATCTTAATGATGCCACTGCCGGGGATCGAACCCGGGCCGTGGTTATTTATAACAACCCGGGCCAGCGCATTTTAGCGCACTATACCACAGAGGCGATGAGATTTCAGTGTCAATTTCTCAGTTTTTCTCCCTTTCATATTTTCTGTTGTTGTTCTATTTTGCTTTGCTTTAGTTTATGCTTGTTTTTATCATGGAGTCTGTTGGAAATCGCCACTAAAAAAGCATGGTTACTGAAGTTATTTTTAGATTTGCTGAAAAATCTTCAGGCTGTTTCAGTGTTTTTTTTTTTGGTTTGGCTCTATCATTTGATTACAAATGAATTTTATTTTATTTAAAACTATCCGATAAAAAATTTTTAGAATTTTGCTAGTTTAAGAAAATAATTCTACTGTATTTGGAACTTATCACATTTGGATTTTCGAGATTTTGTTTAAACAAGAAAACTTAATTTTTTTTTAAGTGAAAAATCACAACTTTTATAAATTTCGTCTGGTTTACGTAATTTTAGCTGAATTTAAAGAAAAACCCAATGAAGAATGAGGCCTACTACCCATTTTGAAAACGAAAGCCTTGTTAAAAATAATTAGCCTAAAAATTTTCCGTTTAAAATTAGTACTTGACCAATTTTTTCTTTTGAATTTTTTAACATTTACCACTAATGAAAAGAAAAATAGTAATAAAAATAAAATCTAATGAATTAAAACTGTTCTGCATTAGAAGAATTTTTTTTTTAAGATATTACGAAACCAAATAAAATAAAGTTCTCAACTTGTATAGCAAAATTGTTTTTTGAAGAGTACGCTTTGTAGTACATTAGGTATATCTGGGTTAAAAAAATAAATCTTTTTATTTTATAATTTACATATTAAAAGTTCAGTTGAAATTGGGTAAATCGAATGTTATCCGATCGGCTCAAAATTTTAGTTTAATGTTCAAAATATCATATAATTTTCATTGTGCATGTATGTATGTTAGGCTGGGTCGATTTGTATAGAGGTAAAAAAATTGGCAATAAGAGCAATAAACAAGGAGGCAATAAGGGTGCACTTTATCCTGCCAATCTTTAATTTTGTGAATTTTTTTGGAATGCTTTTGGAATTTTTTTAGAAAAATTGTTGTATATAAACGTGCACAACTAGAGCCAGAAACGAAATTCTCGTACCCGATTCAACCTAAAACCGGTCTCTCAATTATACGTTTTTTTACAAAAATTTATCGTAAGAAATTCTTGAAGAAAAAATTCACTAAATTCAAGGTATAATCTTAACGTTGGTGCGTATGTATTTTTGACCATCACGCTTTTTAATTTCTGTTGTAAATCTGTTATGAATCTGCAAAAAGATTTCAATTAAATTCGTATTATCAATATCAGAAATATTAGTTAATGAAAAGAATTCTAAAAAATATTATACCTTGAACTTTGTGACTTTTTTTCTTTAGGAATTTTTTGCGATAAATTTTTGTATAAAATGTTTCAATGTGAGACAGGTTTTAAGTTAAATCAGGTACGAGGATTTCATTTCAGTTTTGTTCTAGTTGTGCACGTTTATATACAACAATTTTTTTTTTAAATTACTACAGAAAAAACTCCGAAAATTAAAGATGTGATAGGGTAAAGTTCTTTTTTGTTTTTAATAACTTTTTATACACGATCCGAAAATCGCCCAGGTAACATAGGTTTGCAAATCGACCCAACCTAATATGTGTACGTAGTGCTTACCTTCATCCTTACCTACTGCTTATATATGCTGCTGACACTAACAGAATGGACGTGTTTGAACTTTGGTCATGGAAACTCTAAGCATAAATATTTTTCAAAGAGCAATAAGGCGAAAACAACTGGATAACATGAAAACCTATACAACAGCAGAAGCTTTGAGTGAATGTCACTGTTGGCTTACGTATGGCATACTTATTGACTAGCAGTGTATTGCTAGTAATATGTTTTAGTTGATTTTATTTACGTTCTGAATATTGTTGTCATTCTAATAGTTATTGCAGCTAAATGTCATGTCAAAATGTTGTTAGGTAAATTTTGGTGGCATGCATACGTACAGCAACAACATGAAAAAAAAAAACTGAAAACTCTAGCGTCATAAAAGAGGAAAACCACAATCTATAAATGTGAGTGTAAAAATACGCCTTCCTCATATGAAAAATAATAAATTGTGTGTTGGAAAAACTAATTTTAAAAACGTCTCAAGTAAGCTTTTTGGCTTCTCAGCACGCTTAAATATTTAATTTCGCCACCTCTGAAAAGTACACAAAAAAATATGTCTTTGAATGATTTGCTGAAGCTGTTAGGTTTGCTTGCACAAGATCTAAGCGACCTGCTTACAACAACAATAACAATTACTTACACTACTAATACAAAAACTGAAGTTGCAACAACAACAATTACAATAACAATAACAACAACAACAACAACAACAAAAGTGAATGGATTCATAACTTGTCTCGTAGCAGTTAACAAAAACTCAAAACGGGGCAGTGGAGCAGCACAGCGATTTATTGTTGTATATTGTTGTTGTTACTATTTATTACTTGTGTGATGTTTTCTTTTTGCAAAGCCAGTCAAATTATTTTGTTATTAAAAAAAATTTCCCACGAACTCTACGTATTATGAAATAATTTTAAACCAAAAAAAAAAATAAAAAACACAATAAACAATTATTAATTAATCTAAAAATGTATCGTAATGATATATTCGATTGAATGCGAATAAACAATTTATCATTTTATTAAAAGTAGCTCAGAGTCAAACAAGAAATAAACGCGCATCAAGTTTAAAATTACAGTTAGGTGAGAAAAAAAAGATACTCTAACAACATTTCAAAATAGAAATAAACAAGCTTTTAGATAATTAATTAATTTGCTTTGTTCGGAAAGAACAGCAATAACAACAACTACAAACAAATCGTGAAAATTATCTACAATGTTATTGTATGTGAAGCTACACACTTTGCTTTAAAAATAAATCTATCTGGCTAATGTATCTATAAAGTGCAAGACATTATTAATTTCAGCTAGAAAAGCTACAACAATTGGAGAAAATCCGTCGAAGATGCGCCAAATGGCTTTTACTACAACAAACAATAAGTTACTATTAGAAAGTAAACCAAAGTAAATGCAGTAAAACAAAAAGCTTAACAAAAAAAACAACCAAAAGTGGCAACATTTCAAACTTGGCGTTGAATGAAAACCTACAACAAAAACAAAAAAAAAAAAAATAACAACCAAATAGCAACAATCGAAACAGAAGATTTTGGGCCAGGTTTATAAAGCAGAAACAAGATCAAAACAACAACAAAGGCAAAAAACTATCAAAATAGAAAGAAGGGGAGGAGGGGATTCATAAATACGCTCAGTGGACATCATAGTCAAAACACCAACAAACACGTAAACGATTTTGACTTTGTTACACATACAGTTACGGACAAAACAATAGAATCAGCTTAAGCTTAATTATTTGAGGTAAAGAAACTTAAAAAAAAACAACAATTTAAGTTAATGTATGAATTTTTTGAAAACTTTTTTCAGTTATTTGTCACTTTTAAAAACAAAAAAAAAGCATTTCAAGCACTTATGTATGTATATAAATTATATATAAATAAATTTATAAGAACTAAATTTAAATTTAAAAGAAAAAAGTTTTAATAATTATTAATTATTTATTACACTGTTCATGAATCGGTCACTTTTTTGCAAACAAGCTAGGGACATATTATTTCAGCATAATTCGAGGACGCTGAATTTAATGGCGTTTACTGTTTTTTAATTCTTCGGCCCGTTTTCGAGAAATTGAAGGTTCAAGGTCAAGTACATGTTGATGTAGTTTTTGCTAGAAACACGTTGTTCTGGTTAAATTTATCATGTAAATGAGTGAAATATTAAGAACTACCTGGAGAATAATTTCTTAAATAGTTTAACCCTCGAAACGCAGCTCTTATTTTCCAAATTGACCTCATAAATCAAAAAAACCCTTTTTTCAAATAAAAGCTTTGTTTAAACAAAAAGAGAAGTAAGCTTTTTGACGGAAAAATATTCCCCTGATATAGTGGCGCTAAATGAAATAACAAATTAAACAAAATTAGCTTACCTACTGTGTCCCTAAACCACCTGAAAGGTATTAAAACTAAGTTTTTCATACATATTTAAAAAAATTTTTAAAAATAAATTTTATAAATTTTTTCATTTCATTTGTTCAACTATCGAACACTAATGAATATTGAAATAAATTAAGAAGCAACTAGAATAGATGGCAGCCCTTGATAGAGTTGATGGCGGTGATCTATAAATAGCCAACTGCTTTGAAGTGTCATATGATTAGCAGCCATACAATTCATAAGAATGAATTCCAAAATCTGCACATTCATATGCTAGTTTAAACAGTGAGTTGATCACAGCTCAATCACTCAAAGACTACTGAAGAGGAAAATGTAGCGATTTCCGAAACAGACTGTCTGGTCAGCTAAGTGATTGACTCTATACAGAGTTGTTGTTGTTGCCTTCTTGAAAACTTACTTGATCTAAAGCTCACAATCTTAATTCATGTAATTATTCAATAGATCATAAAAACTAATTAAATTACAGATTTTATAAAAAAGTTTCGCTATTTTTTTTACTATCAGGCCAAACTCACTATAAATGTCTAAAATTGAGTCGTTTATCTTGTTACGTGCAATTTCATCTTAAATTTAGAAGTTCATATATAATCATATATTCGACATCATACAGAAAATCTATTATTCTTATCGTTTTTAGTTAGTTTTAAATCAGTAGAAATGCGTTCAGCAGCAGCTATGGCATACTTAAAATATTTTTCACAAAATTTAAAAGTTTTTTGTAAAGAGGTAGCTTTAATACATTTTTTTAATAAAATATTGCCCAAAAATGTCACATGTCATAATTCATCTTAACGTTTTTTCGAATTTAAGGGACTGCTTACTTTTTATATTATGCAAAGAAAAACATATATTCTTTAAAAAAAAGTGTTTGAAAAAAAAAATCCAAACTTACACTGAGCCTTAAAAAAAGTATTCATCAATTTTGGAAAGAAAAAAGTATCCAAATGGATCCAAACGGCAACACTGTATAGAAACACTAAAGTCTCAACGATGGAGAAAAATTTGGTGGATTTGGAAACTACATCATCAGCAGTAAGGAAGTTGTCCATTGAGTCACAGAAACGAGCTACTGAAAATATCTTAACCCTTAAAAGCCAGACTTTTTTTAAATAAATTTGGTGTATTATGACATCTTGAACGATTTTGACATTCTACGATTTTGTACAATTTCGAGTTTTCGATATTTAAGGGGTGGTTTTATGAGTTGGTTCTATGAAAAACCACAAGGCACTCATTAAAAAACTAAAATGCATATGATATACGTATTAGAAATCAATATTCTGTAGAGGTTGTTCATGCAAAGCTCACAAAGCGTATGTTCAGTGATGTCAGTCACCTTGTAATGTTAACCATTAGATGAAGCATACATAAATACGAGGAATAACTGTAAATACAATATTTATTTATTTATTTATTTCTATTTTAACTATCAACAATCGTTTAACAGTTTGAGTAACAACATGTAAATTATAAAAACAATATGATATAAAACTAATAAAATGTAAACATAATTAAATTAAAGAATATTACACTTTTATAAATTCATTTTAAACAATTCTTAATAAATTTTGTTTAAAAGCTTGTCTATTCAAAGTGACATCTATTTGAGCACTTATGGAATTGAACGCTAAGCACATATTATTAATTGGATCATTACGGCCATAGTTTGTCCTATGATACGGAATGTAAAAGAAATCTCTTTGCCTAAAATATCTCTCAGGCGCATATATTCTTAAAAGAGCGAGGAGTGGCGCGCAGTCTATATGTGACATAATTATATTGTGAACAAAAATAACAAGAAAAACGTCTGGAGGCTTATTTATTAAGACCCAGAAGAGCACACCTGAATACGTACGTTGGCATAAAATTCCAACTTAATTTAAACATTATGTAACGAGTGAAACGTTTTTGTATTCTTTCCAATCGCAAAGAATCTACCTCGTAATATGGATTCCAGATCACACATCCATATTCCAAGATAGACCTTACTAAAGATAAAAATAACGTTCTAAGGGTATATGGATCCTTAAATTCCTTCGAATTACGCCTCAAAAAACCCTTCATTGCATTAGCCTTAGTAATCATGCAATCGCAATGGTTGGAAAAAGAAATTTTTCTATCAAATAGAATTCCCAGATCAGATGTAGACTCGACACGTGAAAGACCACTATTTGCGATGGAGTAATTAAAAAAATTTGGTTCTTTTTTCATATAAAAAGACATAATGTTGCATTTGGCAACATTTAAATAAAGTCTATTAACTGAACACCATTTAATCATATTGTTTAAATCAATTTGAAGAAGCCGATGGTCGGAAGGTGAAGAAACCGAATTGAACAGTTTAACATCATCAGCATACATCAAACAGTTAGTATGCTGTAAAAAATTTGGGAGATCGTTGATGAACAAGACAAACAATAGAGGTCCAAGGTGGCTTCCTTGGGGCACACCAGAATGGTTGGTAATAGATTTTGAGTAGCAGTTACCAATACGGACAACTTGATATCTATCAGAAAGGTAATTCCTCAGCCAGGATAACAAAGAGGAACGGGATTTCGTTTAGGGAAAGTTTTTTAACCATAATGGAGTGCTGAACTCTATCAAAGGCTTTGGCGAAATCAGTAAAAATTACGTCAATTTGATTTCCTTTTTCCATTTCAGTTTTAATGAAGTGAGAGAACAGTGTTAGGTTTGTAGAAGTAGATTTACCACTAACAAAACCGTGTTGAAATTCAGAGATAGAGTTTTTAATTCTAGCATAAATGTGTTTTTTGACAATTGACTCAAATAATTTAGGGATCAAGGGCAATTTCGATATCGGTCGATAGTTCGCTATATTTTGCCTACAGCCAGACTTGTGGATAGGGACTATAATGGATTCTTTCCAAATATTCAAAAGCTGCCCTGTCTTTAAAGAAAAATTAAATAAAAGCGCTAATGGCTGGGCTAGCACAGCTGCGCAGTTTTTTAGAAATATTGGGGGAATATTATCAGGACCAGTTAATTTATTAATGTCTAGAGTGAGCAAATTTTGTAAGACATCATCATCATTGTTGATGAATGAGGGCTGAGGGTTGTCATTATAATAAAAAGGGCAGTTCACGTCATCTCCGTCGTCTAATAAAAAATTCGATTGAAAATAATCAGCAAAAAGATTTCTGACGTCTGAAGTGCTACTTGCAGTTTTTTCTTTAAAAAACATATTTTTAGGGAAACCCTTCGTGTTCCTTTTTTTATTCAAGAAATTCCAAAAGTTCTTCGGATTTGCTCTAACAATAGACTCCAGCTTATTAAGGTGAGATTTGTAGAGC
This sequence comes from Dichetophora obliterata, assembly GCA_963920525.1. Lineage (NCBI taxonomy): Eukaryota > Metazoa > Arthropoda > Insecta > Diptera > Sciomyzidae > Dichetophora > Dichetophora obliterata. The sequence continues at coordinate 155,569,912 of OY986438.1, read as the reverse complement.
AATTCTTTAAGAGATGCGCATTCACTACGCGCCTGTAAATAGTTTTGACGAAAAGATATATTTATTTTACTTTTTATGAACAATTTGTTCATACGGTTTTTTTAATTTTGAAAGACTTTTATTGAACCACTTCGGCTTAGAACTTTTCCTTATCTTTTTAATAGGAACAAAGCAAGTAAATGCTTGATTTATAATTTCGATAAAAAATTCATAATTATCTGACTAGATATCACCAAAACCCAGACGCCAGTCCACACTCGATAAAAATGTAGATATCGCTGTGTAATCAGCTTTTTTAAATGCAAAAACAAAAGTATCTTCTTCTATGGCAGATATATCATTAATAACGCCTCTAAAGTTACGGTTTCTAGAGGAACAACCAGGATTTTAAGGGTTAAGTCGTTGTAATAGATATGGAAACATGAGAAAAAGTTGAAGTCAGCATTTTAAATTTAAAGTGGCAAAGCAATAGTTACGTTCATCAGGTGTGCCTGCAACATATTTCAACATCTTATTCCTTTTTTTATTTAATTTTTTTATCTGGCCACAACTTAACATATTTATTAACCAAATGTCAGAGTAAAAATTTGTTGTGGCTTTTTTTAATCAACATTATAAACTGATTGACAGTTTTGGTAAATTGTGCAAGATTGCTGCATTTTTGTGGGTTGCCATACAACATTTAAGTTTTTTAAAAAGATACTTTCAAAGCAAATTTAATATTGTCAAAAAAGTTAACAATAAAGAATTGCATAATTTTTGAAAACAAAACAAAACGAAACAAACCAAATATGGTGAAAATAAAAGAAATAACATTTTTCTTAAGTTTCTCATGAGCTGCCAATCACCTCGTGCTCAAAAAGAGGTAACTAAAAATAAACGAAAAATTAAAAACAGCAACAAATCGAAGGTCTTAGCTGCAAGCCGAAGAAATCCAAAACCTCCTCCACACTCACAGCAACAACAACAACAACAACAACTGTTAGTCAAAACAATAACAATGTAAATAATAGCAACAACAAATAAAAACAGCTCCAAAAACAACAACAATAACTTGTACTTTTCAATCATCGTCTAGCGCAAACGTTAACGCAAACGCCCTGCAATACGTCAATAAAACGCTCTTCGCGTCGTATTTTGTTGTTAGCCGCTGTTGCCAGCATTATGTTAAAATGCAAGCTCTCAGCATTAATGTAAAATATTGCTGCATGCTGCTGTTGAATGTTTTTTATTTCGTTCATTGCTGGTAATCGAACGTGTTCCCATTGTTCCAGTTCAAATTCAGGCAGGTTTTTAATGTGCCACATTATGAGAGGTTTTTTGTTTCGCTACTTTTATTTTTTTATAAGTCACACAGCTGCCCCAGCCGCTCGGACCACCTTGTGCGACCTTCTTTTCTTAAACAACAATAACAACAACAACAACATTTATCGAAGTAAACCAAAACAATTACATCCAAGCTTCAGTTGGTCGCCAATCGAATCAGCAGCGTTCAATAGATTTCGTCGGAATCATTTAATACAGAAAAGTTATAGTCAAGTTAACAGAGAATAAAAAATATGTGTTAGGTTACATAGATTAAGCTGAAAATTCGCTTTTTACTTTTAAAAAATTTAAAGTTCTAGAACTTACCTTTTGATTTCCTTGTTCGATTTTAGATGAATCACTTTTATTAACATGGTATCTTTCGCAATGTTTGCAAATAAATGGCAAAAAAAAATGCTTTTCTACCATCAACAATATCAGTAATTTGCAAAAAAAATAACATATAAATTTAAAATGCTTAAACTAAGAATTTCAAAAACTTTTATTCATAGTTAATATATTTGAAGTATTATAAGAAGAAGGATTAAAAGATTTAATTTATTTACTGCTTGCCGTTGAAAAGTTCCTATCTTGGGTTTGATGGACTGCATTAAAAGCTTCATAGTTTTGGTTGTAATCATATCTATGTTGATAAGCAAAAATCGCTTACGTCGACTTAAAATTGAACTGAGTTATTGATGTAGCTGTGTTTAACGCATAAAGTACTATAAACCCACAAAATCTAGAGCTTTTAGCATGACTCTAGCCAAAGTTATGACACGAAAACAAAAGAATCTTTCATATAACTTATATGGTGATTGAAAACTTTGAAATAAGACTTCTCGAAACTTTGAAATCAGACTTAAGCTGTTATTGTTTATCAACACAGATATTTGTCGCATGCCTTTCTTTCTGCAATTTTTGGCTGAGTGAATATATTTTCTTCATTTAGTTTTGATAATAGCCCAACAAATATCGATCGGGTTTAAACTTTTCTCAAAAAGGTTTTTGCTTTGGTACTAATTCCTTAACAAAATTGAATATAGTAGTTGCCAGCTAGGGCCAAAAATTGTCAGTAAGTGTGTTTTTTTATTAAAAGCAATATTATTTTCTTCAAACATTCATTTAAATAAGTTTCAGAATTAATAAAGCCGGTTGTAAAATATGGAGTATTTCGTTTACATCAATGGCAAATGGCCTATTAAACCACACATTTTTGGGAAATTTTTTCGCGTTGAACATTGAACCGTTTTTAGGAACCTCAGATCGTTCAACTGCAGAAAATAGTTCCCTTCCAGGAAGCGCTCGAAAGTCTCTATTTATAGATATACGTTTCATCATCCATGATATTGCATGTGTTCTTATTGGTCACAAGAAGCTTATGTATATTTTTGTTCCCTTCGAGATATAACATATTTTTCATATGACTTCATATTAAATTTTCACTTGTTTTTAATATCCGCACATGTTTTTTTAAAATTGCTTTCCCAAATCGCGTAATGAGAGATTGGGAATTTGATTCAAGCTTTTAATGACCTTTATCTTCAATTTCTTTTATTTTCCAGTACTTTTTACCCGTTCCTCTCTGTATTTTTATTAATATTATTGTTGGGATTCGCACTGTGACCTTAATGATCTATTATGACCCTTCATGGAACTAAAAAACCTCGTTTAGTCCGATTTCTGAATAAAGAATATAATATATGTCCTATATCTCTTGATTTATAAGAGTTATCTGGTATTATGTGGTAACCGAGATATTTCTGTCGAGCTTAGACCAGTGCGGGACACTGTTCCAAAATGTGCATCTCAGATTTTTTGTCTTTCATGCAAAACTTACATGTGTTTTCACTTAGAATTCCCAGTTTTGTGAGGAGATAGTTCAACCTACAGTGACCTGTTAGCAATACTGTGGTGATTCTAAGATCATTCTGTGTAAGCTTCATGTGTTCCTTAACTTCCTCAAAACCGCACCAAGAAATACAATGAAAAAATATTTTTTTAAGGTAGTATTCTTACTAAATAGGGTCTAGTTAAGACATTTCTGCAAACAAAAAATTTAAATTTTTTGTGGAAGTAATCACCCTAATTGTTGCATCCACGTCGAGTAAATGTCTTCGTCGTGAGCTCACTTTCACCAATGAATCATCGTCGAAGATCATTTCGACGATAAAAAATTTTAATATTTATTTGACGATGTTTGCTCAATAATTGAGTAAACAATCGCTGCAGATCTCGACGTCGAAATTGAAGGTTTTAAAAATATAACAATTTGGTTCGATGTCGTTTTGAGAGCGAGCGCGGGTACAAGAATAAGGGTGAATAGTTTTTAAATGTGCTCATATATAGACAATTTGTACTTTTTTTAAAATAAATTCGTTATTTATCAAGACTTTTTTAATTTCCAGACATAGGAGCTTTCTTACGCGATATACAGGTCCGCCATCTAACGTTTTTTTTTTTTCAACTAGTGCTTATTTCGTGATTGGTAACACTTAGCTCATGTCTGATTTGACAGATAATTAGTTTCATCTTTCCGCTGAACGAATATGGTTGTGTATACTCTTGAACAACGCTGGGAAATATTGCGACATTACTTTGAAAATCATGGTAATGCTGCAGAATGTGTGCGAAAATTGCGTACGGGTTTTGGAAAAAGAGAAACACCGTCCAGCTCCGTATGTTCGTTATCTTGTGAAAAAATGAAAGAAACTGGCATCCTCATCGATAAACCAAAGCGTGGAGAGCTAAAAGCAGTGCGTACACCCGAGAATATTGCTGCTGTTGCAGAAAGTGTGTGTGAAGCGCCATCAACATCAATTCACCGTCGTTCTCAACAATTGAACATTTCGGAGACATCATTGAGACGAATTTTGCATAAAGACCATGGTATGACGCCATACAAAATCCAGTTGGTTCAGGAGTTGAAGCCAACTGACCATCCAATGCGTTTTCGCTTCGCTAAGTGGGCCTGCGATCGACTTACAAAAGATGCCGATTTTTCCAAAAAAATCATCTTTTCAGATGAAGCTCATTTTGATCTTGGCGGACAAGCAAAATTGTCGCATTTGAGGCACAGAAAAACCGCACGCATACATTGAAAAGCCGCTGCACCCAAAACGAGTCACTGTTTGGTGCGCCAAAGGAGTGCCCGTTACAGTCAATGGCGATCGTTATCGGGCCATGTTGAACGAATTTTTGTTCACAAAAATTGAAGAGGAGGATATTGGCAACATTTGGTTTCAACAGGACGGCGCTACGTGCCATACAGCCGAAGCTACACTCGATGTTTTGCGCCCTGTTTTTGAAGATCGCATTATCAGCCGCAGAGCTGATGCTGTTTGGCCACCTCGGAGCTGCAATTTGACACCGTTGGACTATTATTTGTGAAGTGCCCTCAAAGATAAGTGTGACGCCGACAAGCCAGAGACAATTGACGCTTTAAAGGACAATATTCGTGAAGCAATTGGTGAAATACAGCTGCACACAATCGATAATGTGCTTAAAAATTGGACCGATCGTGTAGGCTACTGCATGGCCAGCCAAGGCAGCCTTTTGAATGAAGTTATTTTTCATCAAACCGGAAGGATTGTACTTTCAAATAAAAAAAGAAATTTGAGAAAATATCCAGTAGTTTTTTTATAGATTTTTACAAAAAAAAAATTATTTGGCGGACCCTGTATTTGCATTTTGCATTAAAACAATTTATTGGCAGTAATAGTTTTTAGATATGTGGATATTTTGTACTTTTTTACAATAAATTTATTATTTATCAACACTTTTTTACTTACCGTACAGAGGAGACTTCTAACGAGACATATTTGAGAAATTAAAAGAAAGCTAATGTGGAAGAGTATTTTCTCTATCCATTGCGCTCATATTTGAAAGAAATTACGAAAAATCAGAAACTATTTCAATACAAAAACTTTTGTTCACATTCGTGACCATTCTTCTCGAATAGGTTAAATATCTTTAGGTCGTATGTTCCTAAGAGTAGTTTAGAGTGCACGAACCCTGGCAGATTTCCTAAAAAGGTTTCTCTTTGTTTTTTTTTCATTTTTTTTTATTGAAAGATAGAGGATTGCTTTACCCATTCCACAGAATGATTCCGGACTAACGAAAGGAATCGATGCTCGTTTCTTTGCCGACGAAATAGAAGGAAGTTTCGTTTCTTTCTATACCTTTATGTACCGAAACCCAGAGGATTCAGACCAGGTTTTGTTCCCCAAGCGTATTAAGTGTATCAAGACACTCATCACCACATTGCAGGCTCCCTGATTACATTTCAGTGCCTTGATAGCCGCTTGACTGTCAGATAAGATAGCTATCTTTTGGTTCCAGGTTAAAGTACATGCATCTGCCAATCGCATATAAAGGGTCCGCCAAATGACTATTTTTTTTTAAATTCTATAAAAAAAATACTGGACATTTTCTCAAATTTCTTTTTTTATATGAAAGTACAATCTTTTCGGTTAATAATGAAAAATAATTTCATTCAAATGGCTGCCTCGGCTGGCCATGCAGTAGCCTACACGATCGGTCCAATTTTTAAGCACATTATCGATTGTGTGCAGCTGTATTTCACCAATTGCTTCACGAATATTGTCCTTTAAAGCGTCAATTGTCTCTGGCATGTCGGCGTAACACTTATCTTTGAGGACATCCCACAAATAATAGTCCAACGGTGTCAAATCGCAGCTCCGAGGTGGCCAAACGACTTCAGCTCTGCGGCTGATAATGCGATCTTCAAAAACAGGGTGCAAAACATCGAGTGTAGCTTCGGCTGTGTGACACGTAGCGCCGTCCTGTTGAAACCAAATATTGCCAATATCCTTCTCTTCAATTTTTGTGAACGAAAATTCGGTCAACATGGCTCGATAACGATCGCCATAGACTGTAACTGGCACTCCTTGCTCATTTTCGAAGAAAAATGGCCCAATTATGCCTCTGGACCAAAATCCGCACCAAACAGTGACTCGTTTTGGGTGCAGCGTCTTTTCAATGTATGCGTGCGGGTTTTCTGTGCCCCAAATGCGACATTTTTGCTTGTTTACATACCCGCCAAGATCAAAATGAGCTTCATCTGAAAAGATGATTTTTTTGGCAAAATCGGCATCTTCTGTAAATCGATCGCAGGCCCACTTAGCGAAGCGAAAACGCATTGGATGGTCAGTTGGCTTCAACTCCTGAACCAATTGGACTTTGTATGGCGTCATACCATGGTCTTTATGCAAAATTCGTCTCAATGATGTCTCCGAAAAGTTCAATAGTTGAGAACGACGGTGAATTGATGTTGATGGCGCTTCACGCACACTTTCTGCCACAGCAGCAATATTCTCGGGTGTACGCACTGCTTTTGGCTTTTCACGCTTTGGTTTATCGATGAGGATGCCAGTTTCTTTCACTTTTACTTCACAAGGTAAAGAACATACGGAGCTGACGGTGCTTCTCTTCTTCCAAAATCCGTACGCAATTTTCGCACACATTCTGCAACATTACCATAATTTTCAAAGTAATGTCGCAATATTTCCCAGCGTTGTTCAAGCGTATACACAATCATATTCGTGCAGCAGAAGGATAAAACTAATTTTCTGTCAAATCAGACATGAGCTAAGTGTTACCATTCACGAAAAAAGCACTAGTTGAAAAAAAACGTTAGATGGCGGACCCTGTATGTCCGCTTGAAATATGCTGCTGTTCTTGCCCATGAGCTAGAAAAAGTAATCTCTGGCCCGTAGACTCCTGTTGCAGTCCCTTCTACCGTAAGAGACCCATCAATGTACCATATAATTATGTATTGGTTTATCTTTTAAGTTTCGGATAGACTTTCACATTTTTTTTTTTTACTATTTAGAACAGTTTGGAATCTTTTAGTGAAACTGAGTTTGAGATGCATGTTGTCCCCCGGATTTGCTATTTCAGGATATTGTCTCGATAGAATACTAAACTTCTTTCGAGTTACGCAATCGCTTTGCCCAATATCTTCAGTAGTCATCCTTAGAATATCAAGAAAAGCACATAGAGCTGTTTCTTTCATATCTAAGGTTTCCTAAAGTTCATTTGTCAGTTGATATAAATAAAGTGCAGTCTCTGTTGATCTACCTGTTCTCTCCGCATGCTGACAGGGCTGAAAGGGGTGTAAAGGAGATATTATTACTGGTCATTATATGGTTATCTAATACTTTTTCTAAAGTTTTTCCTAAGAAGGATGTTGGACAGATTGGACTGAAGGATTTTTGAAGAAGAAGGTCCCTTTTTCCTGTCTTCCGAATGAATACCACTTTGTCCTAATTCCATTCAGTTGGCATATAACCCACTGCAAAACTATTTCTATATATTTTCCTAAGAGGTTTGATAAGAATGTATATACCTTTTTGCAGCATTGCGGCAAAAATTCCATTAACGTCTGGTGATTTCCTTCCAATAAAAATTTTCAGAACAACAGAAAACGTACAATACTTTGCAATTTAAAGAAATTTCGTATAATTTTCTAAGCTTGAGCTTAGTTATTCTTCCTTCTGACCACGGATTTTATGCTATTGCTCTGATATTGATCATTCTTCAAATCAACAAATATCTAATAAAAGCACGGACCTTAATGCGCTTCTTTTTTTTTTTTTGGTAGGGCAATTCACAATCTCGTTTATTTTGGAAATTTTTGCTTTTGTTAAAAAATTTAAAAATTTCCAATCAATTGTGAATGGTCTTTTTGATATAATTTGCTATAGTTTTTGCAAATTCAGAACTTATTTATGAAAACCAAAATTATTTTCCTCTGGAAATTTTGCTTTACTCAAATTCATGTCGAAAAAATTTTAAGCACAATTTATTTGTTTTTTATTCGCTTATCTTTCATATCAGTTTTTTCACCTTTATTTTTTTTTTTTTTTTTTTTGTAAATCACCAGTCAGTTTGCAATTTAGTACTGTAATGTATAGTAAATCTTAGCTATTAATTTCAGTTTTGTATATAAGCAATATCGTAGTAAATGCATTCCTTTTTATTTTCTTAATGTAGAGAAAACAGGGTCCGCCATATAACGTTTTTTTTCAACTAGTGCTTATTTCGTGAATGGTAACACTTAGCTCATGTCTGATTTGACAGATAATTAGTTTTATCCTTCCGCTAAACGAATATGGTTGTGTATACGCTTGAACAACGCTGAGAAGTGGGCCTGCGATCGACTTACAGAAGATGCCGATTTTGCCAAAAAAAATCATCTTTTCAGATGAAGCTCATTTTGATCTTGGCTGGTATGTAAATAAGCAAAATTGTCGCATTTGGGGCACAGAAAACCCGCACTTATACATTGAAAAGCCGCTGCACTCAAAACGAGTCACTGTTTGGTGCGGATTTTGGTCCAGAGGCATAATTGGGCCATTTTTCTTAGAAAATGAGCAAGGAGTGGCCGTTACAGTCAATGGCGATCGTTAGCGGGCCATGTTCAACGAATTTTTGTTCACAAAAATTGAAGAGGAGGATATTCGCAACATTTGGTTTCAGCAGGACGGCGCTACGTGCCACACAGCCGAAGCTACACTCGATGTTTTGCGCCCTGTTTTTGAAGATCGCATTATCTGCCGCAGAACTGATGTCCTTTGGCCACCTCGGAGCTGCGATTTGACACCGTTGGACTATTATTTGTGGGGTGCCCTCAAAGATAAGTGTTACGTTGACAAGCCAGGGACAATTGACGCTTTAAAGGACAATATTCGTAAAGCAATTGGTGAAATACAGCTGCACACAATCGATAATGTGCTTAAAAATTGGACCGATCGTGTAGGCTATTGCATGGCCAGCCGAGGCAGCCATTTGAATAAAATTTTTTTCCATTATTAACCAGAAGAATTGTACTTTCAAATAAAAAAAAATTTGAGAAAATATCCAGTCGTTTTTTTTATAGAATTTTCAAAAAAAAAAGTTATTTGGCGGACTCTGAATTTAACCATTTTGCAAATAATATGGTGCAACACCATTTGCACTGGATAGTGAATAGCTTTAGTATGTTCTCAGCATTACGAAGCATTGTATTGTATTCTACTGTTATTTTTTTTGTTTTTATACAGCTTTTCTGCTATGAGTTGGCCTTTGAGACCTTCACTGGCTTTTCTATATTATACAGTTTTTCAATATTTTTTCTTGTAAGGAATTTATTCGGATGCATCCTTCCTTGTAATGTACGAATGAAAAACTTGTTGGATAGTAAAAAATTTTAAAAAATTTAACTATTAAATGATCCAGTAGAAAGAGACATAGGGCTTGTTAGAGACAAATATGTTTAAAACTACTTGGACAATAAAAATGATCCGGAAAACAGAAAACGTACAATACTTCGCAACTTAAACTAAAGTCTTATAATTTTTTTTTTCTTTTGGTTATTTACATAAATACTTATGTAGCTACATTTAATAAAAATAAATTGAATTTTTTTCGGAAAATTCACTGTTCAGTTGTGTTGCTTTCTGGTAAAAATACCGTATTATATATCGTTGAATTATATATTCCTCAAAATACGAAATTTACATAATCAAAAATTCCTTCCTCATGCTCTTGTAACGCGGGGTAATGTGAGTTGAAGTCATCATATTTTCAAAAAACTTTTAAACAAAATTTCACATTGCAGAGTTTTATGAAAAAATGTACTGAACGAAATGCAATGTTTCTTATAACATAAGACGGAAAATTTTATTAGCTTTTAAATAAGTATAAATTGATAAAAATTATTTCATTAGTTTCATAGTTATATGTAAAATACTGAAGAAGAAATTTCTTGCTTTTTCGAAAAAATTAATTTTTAGCCAAAAAGCCTTTCAGCCGGTTTCGCGACTATTTACCGTTAGTTAATATTAAAATGTTATGTACTAAAATTAATGTTTTTAAGAGTAGAATCAGAAATCAACGTGTACCGGGAACTTTTCGAAAAACGTTGAAAGTGTGGGACGGTCTAATGCACATACTATGTTTTGATTTTGTAAATTTGTTTTTGCTTATATTTTCAAAAAGGTTAACAAAACAAAGTTAGTAATTTGATACTTAATTTGAGACAATAATTACTAAGACAAAAAATACAAAAACTCAGTTTTCTCAAAACTGTGAAAATGGTGATACTATGTTTTGTCGTTGTCTGGTGACAAGCACTCGAAAAACAGACCTAAATAACTTAAATCTTCTCCGTAAAGTTAAAATATCAGCGGAACTGTGCATCAGTGAAGCAATAAGAACCACTCCGACAGACGCATTCGACACAATGCTCCATCTTACACCACTTGACATCCTAGCTAATCAGATGGCCGCTAATACAGCCATCCGCCTAGAAGCCACCTCCCAGTGGAAAAAAGGTACACTAGGAAATTCTTGCATTAGAAAATTTATCCCTCCCATACCTAGGTCCGTTGACTACATTACACAAAAACTATTCTTTGAAAGTAAGTTCGATGTATCCATTCCCTGTCAAGAAGAGAGAGAACTAGGAAACGTTTCCCCTCACAATGTTATTGAGATCTTTACTGATGGATCAAGCTTAGATGGCAAAGTAGGTGGAGAAGTCTACTCAGAAGCATAAAGCATTAATTTAGCCTTCAGGCTCCCTGGCCACTGCAGTGTATTTCAAGCTGAAATTGCTGCTATACGTGAAGCGTTAACTTGGCTTCAGGTAAATGAAATATCTTCCATGGATATTTGCATACTATTTGCATGGATATTTGAAAGCCCTAGGAATTGTTGAAATAACATCTGAAATAGTTCTCAACTGCCGCAATTCTCTAAACGAGATAGCAGAGCAGCTTAAAATACTTTTATGCTGGATTCCTGGACATAAGGGTTTTCTAGGTAACTGCAAAGCAGATGAACTCGCTCGTACAAGTACTACCAAACAACTTTAGACAAGGCAAGCCTTAGTATTCCTCTCACCACATGTAAACTCCTTACACATGAGTTATCCTGCATCAAAACCAACAACAGATGGTCAATAGTAGGGATGGCAATACCGGGATCTCGAAATCCCAGGATCTCGGGATCCCGATCTTTTTTAAGACCCGAGTATCCCGGGATTATTCGATTCAAATCCCGGGATTGTTGAAAACAATTTTTTTTAATATCTAATTTTTCTAAAATCTAATTAAATCTAAAATTTTTCAAATCACCATCACATATATCTCCCTTTCAACGATCGAACTAACAAGCGTTTAGGCGGAGCGGTGCTTCTTCTCTGCAGGTCTTATATGCAATAAATGAAGGTCTAAGTTAGGGGATAAAACCATTAATGCTTTCATTTCATAAAGATCGTATTTTGATCAAAAGAAGGAATATTTTTACTAAGCTCTAAATAGAAAGAGTATTGTATTTATTTTTACTTAAATGTATTGACTTTTTTATTTTAATTTGAATGTGCTATAGCATATAATTAAAGGGAGGTTTTAGGTCAAAGCGGTTAAAATTAAGGCATATTTTAGAAGATGTTTTCTAAAAAATTTTATTACATACACAAAAAATTTAATTTGCATGGTAATTTTACATCATCACGCTGATCACCTGAAAATTAAATGTTTTTCGAAGAAAGACTCTTGAATGCACATCTTTTACCAAAATGTAAAATTAAGAAAATTACGAAGCGTGGAAAAAAAGTGGAAAGAATTGTCATTATATTTAACCATATTGTTGCGTGTAAAACCAAGAAAAATTTTCCAAAGACGCTAATTTTGGTAAAATATATGTAGAATTATAATAGAAACAGATTAAAATAAATTTTCATTGGTCGATTAGTTTGTTTTCAGCAGTGTAGCCAGTTTTGAAAAAGTATGTTTCAAGAAAAATCGTGCTTAAAGTTACTCTTCTTAGTTAAATTTACTCTGGCGCACTAAAGCCTGGTGCGCCCTGTAGAATCTGTATTATAAGCGGAATTGATTTACTGAAGGATAATTAAACAATAATCAATCTAAAAAAAAATTTAATTTTTAAACAATTGCTGTTTAAATACTGATTTAAAATAATTTTATGTAAGCAGTTACTGCTAAAGCTTAGTATGCTGTAGGAACAAAAAATTTTAGGCATTTAATTCTACACGCAAAATTTTGACGTAGACTTAACACTAACACATACTTACCATAAAGTGTTTGTTGAATGTGTTAGTTGAACGTTATTGTTAAATGTCAAATTTCTACGCCAATTCAATGTACGGTTATATAAAAGGCAGCGAAATTTTGACATTTTAACTGTCCAGTCATGGTTGTGAACTTGGCTGCATTGAAAAATTTTTCGGTACAACAGCGTACTAACCAACGAAAAAGAATTTTGCCACCTTTTCGCTGTCAAAAACGCGATGTATTTCTTAAGGAAGATTTTTTTTCGCTTCTACAGCATACTAAGCTTAGACCAAAAAAATGTATTTGAGCTTGTATTACAAAAACTATGTTATAAATTACTGAAGATATATGTTGGTCAAATTTTATGTTTGGTTTTTCTTTTTTGTTGAATTGGTACAAATTGTGCTTCTTTGTTTTATCGATTTAATACAGAGTATGTACTATAAACGAATAGAAGTGAATGTGCTGCACTTTTGCAAAAAAAAAATAACGAAATAAAAACTTCTTGAATTTCGGGACGATCCCGGGATCCCAGGATTGTATTTTCAGATCCCGAATATCCCGGGATCGAAAAACTCCAAAAATTGCCATCCCTAGTCAGTAGGAAACACGTGTAATATAACACGGAAAATCTGGCCTAAACTCAATCTAAAGCGTTCAAAAGAACTCATTTCTCTCAGTAGAGACCACATTAGCACCATGGTAGGGATCCTTACAGGGCACTGCCTTATTGGCAACACGCTTAAAGATTAATCATACCCCACAACGGCTTTTGCAGAAGCTCTAGAGATGAGGAGGATGAAGAATCTACAGTACATTTCCGCTGCACTTGCCCAGCGCTGGCTCAAAAGCGCTTCCTCCACTTAGGCAACTGGTTCTTCAATGACCTCGACGAACTCTCGGAATCTTCGATGTACCGAATCCTAGACTTAGTAAACAGCTCAAACTGGTTTAAATAGAGATAGGAAGAATTAACCCTTGGTATCACAATGGGCCTCATTGGCCTATGTGTGTCTCGTTCGAGACAGCCACACTAACCTAATCTAACCTAAAGGCTCATCGATCCGTGACTTCTACTACAACACTGAACTAACCATACGGAGAAAACCGGTTCAGAACCTATCATGTGATAGGTCCTCAAGTGATAGGGACTTGTCCCAATTCTGCCATCAACATATAAAACATACCAGTCACTTCTACACGGCGTTGTCATTGACAGGGGTCATTTGCCATCTGCTGCATCCGCTTCCACCCGTCCAGTAACCGGTCAAGAAGAACATATGAGCTGCGCAGATCACAACTGGCATAAGAAAATTTTTGGTAACTTGTAGAAATTTCAATATTTACAAACTTCAAATAAAGAAATTAATGTATTGATAATTGTTTTCAATCCTAAATTGGAAAACGAGTTCATAAAAAAGCTTTTCCTATCATAAAGCAAATAAATATAAACCCAAAAACGGCCATTTGTGCACTGCGAAGTTCATATTGGTGTGAAAACCTAATACGGTTCTTTGGCATTTCGACTTTATAGACATCATTCATCATGCCATGCATGCTTTCTATGTGTTTTGCATAATTGATCTGCCTCCGCTTATCTATAGTAATATAACTCATTTGTTTGTTTGTTTGTTTGTTTGTTTGTTTGTTTGGCCTTTATACAAATCTAAACGGCTCAACGGATTTCGCTCAAACTAGGTGCACATATTAGGTTTCTCTTAACTTACTATGTTCAATACTTATTTTTTGCCACGCCCCCTCTAAAATTTTTTAACTAACGGTAATTTTGTTATTATAAAACTTTTTAGATCGGAGATTTTTGCGTATTTAATTTCATAAATTTTTTGTTATTTTGACATCAAAAACACTCACATATCTTCAAAATTGGAGAAATTTTCAGTACAACGACTTTTTCATAAAACATCGTTACCTAAGAATGAGAAAAAAAACGATATGAAAATCAAAGTTTGGTCTTTCGATGCAAATATCTCCGCTGTCTATTAATATATTTCATTCAAATTTTTTTTGTTGAAAAGTTCAATAAAACCACTTTACAGAAATAGGTTGAACTGTACCGTTAAGTCAGTGTATATATGTTTTATGATTATGTCAAAAAGGTACAAAATAAAAATTGTTGCTGTTGTAAAAATGAAATCAATGAAAAATTGCATATATGACTCCTTTCATATGACAAAGCATTTATTTGCAAGATGTCTTCCAATTAAGCGCAAAAACTATTTTACTGTTTTTGTCATCAAAACAACAAAACCCCCTTTGATTTTTTTCGCTAAATTTATTTATTCCAAATTGTTGTTTTTATATTTTTTACAAAAAATTCAGGTCTCAAAAATAATTTATGTGAAAAAATTACCCCAATATCTCTTTCCAATCAAAAGTTATGGCTAAAAATATATTTTTTCATACCAGACTATTAATAAAACTTAGTTTTGTGTTAAAATTCTCTATATAATTTGAACGTCCCCACTTATCTCTAAGAATGAAGTTGTGTGTCTAAAGTAATTACAAACATTTTGGATTATATTAAATCTTCCTTTTAGTAATCTACTTATTTTTTGCCTCCCCAACCCCCGCCCCCCTCCTGTTAAATTTGTTTTGTTGTGATGGCTCTATTTTTTCTCACTATTGTGTCACCGTTGTCACTTAGTTCTTTATCAATGGTACTTTAAATGTTGCATTTATATCAAAATTTTATCGAAAAGATGACTGTGAATAAGAATGCTGTAAAAGTTAATATTTTCATGTAATAAGTTTCAGGTATATGGCGATATAATAAAACATATGAGCATATCTGGTCAGCACAATTATTTCATTAGTTTTGATCTGTGCGATAAATTTACAGATAGATGGCACCACATTTGTAAGAACTGTGGGTACAAACTAAACATACACCTTGCGGTGAATAGCTGAATAATGTTTTTTCAAAAGTTTCTTCAAATTTAACTCCACACGTTTGGGATTACAGACAGGTGGCGCTATTTTCTGCTTACAGAAGAATATCTGATGTTCTTATGCAGCCAGCAGATAAGTTTTGCGAAATATTTTGCGAAAATGCTATTGCTACCAAACTTTTAAAAAGTAAAATAATGCAGTACTGCCAGTTTTTTCAGTCGCAGCGTCATCTAGCGTCATAAACTATTAAAAACATAGAATTGGATCAATTTAAATGTCCAGCTCACTTGCTGGACTTTTTGTTGTTTTTGCTTTGCTTGCAAATGCGATTATATGATCCTGATCTTCAATGAAAAAACGCAGCTAATAGAAATTTTAGTAGGTACAATAATTTTTAGTACAACGAATTTTCATAAAACATTGAAAGCTTATAATGAGAAAAAAATTATATGAAAATCAAAGTTTTTACTTTTAATGCCAATAACTCCGCTGTTTTTAATATATTTCATTGAAATTTTTTTTTTGTTAAAAAGTTCAATATGTTTTTTAATATAAATCTTTGTTAAGAGGTTAAAATTTCCTTATCTCAAGGACGCATTGAGTCACACCATAATTTTTATTTTGTTAAAAAGGTAATTGTGCTTGCTTTAAGATTAAGTAAATATAAAAATTCTTTTTAATTTTTAAAATATGTTTTTCGTACCCCTTCTTTGAATTCAATTAGCTCACCGCAAGAGATGGAACCAATAACAACAAAAATTTTCCAAAACTTTTTTGGATTAATGTTATTTCAATTTCCGATCTAACTGTAGCTTACAAATAAAATTCAACATGTTTTTCATTATTCCAAATTTCAAAAAAACATTTAATCGAGAAGTGTATGTTAAAATGTTTATATAAATGACTCTCGAGTAACACCGGGTATATCAGCTAGTATCATATAAAATTGGTCCCTTGCTGAGTTAAATAAAATCTGTCCCATAACAGGCACAAAGGACCAGTTCCGTATCAAGTTATATCGAACCTGTCTTGTGATAGATTTAATTTGAGCTGTTTCTGAAGCAGTTACTTAAGAGAAATTTACTCTAATACAATGGTAGTAACGTTATACGTCTTTATGCTATATTCTGTGGATTATTACAGCACTCTCTCATGAATTGGCTTTGACTTTCGTGAGGTAACATGGTACTCTAAATATCATGTTATTAATTAATTATTCTTGATTCTAAATACAAATTATAGTTGTTTGATAGTTTAAAATCGTTTATTGAGCTTTAGGTCAGGTGAGAACAATTAATTGCTCTAAAGAATTTTTTCCAAAGTAACAACAATGGACAACATTTTCAATAAGAAAAGAAAAACATCACTAGCTGTTTAAGCAAGTAAAGCAAAAAGATCAGCAACAACAAGAAATATGAAAGGGAAAAAAACTGAGAAATTTTGGCTGAAAATCTCATCGCCTCTGTAGTGTAGTGCGCTAAAATGCGCTTGAACGGCAACCACGGCCCGGGTTTGATTCCTGGCAGTGGCATCACAAAGATTTTTTTATGAAGCCTGTAGCAGGGCCGAAATTGCAATAAAATCAGCTAGTGATGTTTTCCTTTTCATATTGAAACATGTTGTTGTTGTTGTTTCTTTGGGAAAAATTCGTTAAGGCAATTAATTGTTCTAACCTGATCTGAAAGCTCAATAAACGATTTTAAACTATCAAACAACTAGAATTTGTATTTAAAATCAAGAATTTTTTAAACTATCAAACATTTAAAATTTGTATTTAAATCATAAAAAATCAGCATAGTATATAACAAGGTCATATAGAAAACTTTCAATTATTATTGGTTAATGTTATAACAAACAATCACGTGTGTTTGAACCAAGTTACATAAAAAAAAACCTAATTAGAACTTTTTCTGAAAATGTTTCTTATTTTTTATTTTACTAAGCCACAAATTCAATAAATCACAAAACCCAATTAAAAAACCAATTAATAACTTAATGGGATTGACTCACACAATAACAGTGCAATACAAACAAAATTCCATACAACAACAAATTAATTTTTTTAACTTTATTACAAATACCTATAAGATGCTAATAGATTGTAATTGCAAATGTACCATTAAAACTAGTATGGCATGATTTTCGATTGGATCGAAGTTAAAATATTCCCGCCGTATATTCCAAAATAGATGCGATACCGACTCCTTCCCTTCCTCTTTCCTACAACTTCATTAGCATGAAATTCCATGGCAAGGACACCTACATATAAAAAGATAAATTTTTTCAATTATATAAATATTTTGGTTCAGCCGTCAACTCTCTGCAGACAAATGTTAGCCTTAGAGAGTAAGCCGTCAAGTAAAGCTTTTGGAACATGAGTTGTTCGGTGTTGGCATAAAACTCGAAAGTCCAGTACTCAACCACTTCTATTGAAATATTTAATGCTCAATAAAAGCTTTTTCCTGGACTTTCAAGGGCTAATGTTGCCAATTTATTTTCTTTATGCTCTAAAAAATCTCCCTCAAAACATTCCTAAAAGTTGTATGATTAACAATTTTAGTTACATGACAGATGGGCGTGTTTGTGAACTTAATTGGTTAATTTTTACACCAACTTCTTATTGCTACAAAATATAAAGTATATACAAAATTCTATTGCTCTGGATACAAAAAAAAAATTAGAGAGTTCAATGCTATGGAAGGTGGTCGTGCTATTTTCCTAAAAATGTACACTCTAGGGCAGCGTTTCTTAACCTTTTTCACTCCGCGGACCCCTAGAAAATCACGCACAAGTTCAAGGACCCCCTTAAAAAAAACACAGGAATAAATTTTGGACAAATTATTTTAGTACTAAAAAAATGACATTTTTATAAAACTTAAAAGTTCTGTATTAATTTGAAGGTTGGTGCTGCTTTTTTGAAACTAAATTAGTAATATTTGGGTTGATGTTTTTTTTTAGTTGTAATCTCAAATCTGATTCCAATTGTAATCTGTTTCTGTATTTGTTTTTGGTGTATACAAGAGCAGAGAATGCCTTTTCACAGAGGTATGTGGACGAGAAAAGCAGTAAATATTTTAGTGCTTCTTAGACATTTTTTAAATTTACACAAAAACTTGATAAAGACAATTCTTTCAAATTACGTTTTGAAGCTGAATCACATGATATTTCTATTAATTGATTTTCCTGTACCGTTGTCAAGCCAATTATCTAAAATATCTAAAACATCTGCGTTGAAGGGGTCTTCTAACCAGTTTTTATTTCTGTCGGGTTCTGAAAAATAATCCCGAAAAGAAGACGTCAAACCGCGGAGGGGTTTAATTATTTCCTGTTCTACTTACGTTGGCAACATTTCTCCACCAGAGTATTCCAAAAACGCTACCAGTGTAGGAAAATGATAATAGTTTTTCTTAATTATACGATTATTTCAAAGGTCAAGTTTTGCTATCATAGTTTCTATTTTTTCTTCAACTTGGAAGATGTTATGATCTCTTCCTTGTAGACTTAAGTTCAGCTCGTTCAGGGCACTAAAGATATCAGCCAAATATGCCACCATTGTAAGCCATTCAAAGTTATTGAATTATTTAAAAAAAACATTCTGATCTCATCTTTCAGCTCAAAAACACGCGACACGACTTTGCCACGAGACAACCAACGCACCTCAGCATGCAATAACAACTGCATGTGAATGCTGCCCATTTCTTCACATATCATACCGAAAATACGGGAATTTGGAGGCCTGGCTTTAATAAAATTCATGACCTGCACTATGTCGTCCAAAACTGTTTTTAATTTTTCTGGCATATTCTCAGCAGCTAATGCCTCTTTATGAATGCAACAGTGATGCCAGATAATAGATTGATTCATCTTCTTTACGCGCGCCTGAAGTCCTGTTTGTGTACCGGTCATAGCCCAAGCACCTTCGGAACTAACTGCCACACATTTATCCCACGGTATTTCATGAATGGACATAAAATTGTTTATACTTAAAACAATTATTAATTCAAATGTCCATAGATTAGACGGCGGACCCCAAGTTAAGAAACGCTGCTCTAGGGCATGGCGTAAAAATTAAAAAAATTTATGTTTTTTATATGCTAGGTACAGTTATCAGTTAAAATGGATACTGTTAAAGAAAATGACTAATTTTAAGCCTAATAATAGTTTAAACAGCGGTTTAAAAAAATAAAACACAAGAGCTTTATGGAGCAGTCTTCAAAATTAAGAAAAAACAAATTTTTATCCGACTTCTCTGATAGAAATAGAAACAATTCTAATGCCAAAAAAATGTATGATTTATTGCTAGAGAAGTCATATAGAAAATAATATGTTCATACTAGTAAATATTGCAAATATAGCAAATATTGTTTTCATGCTATCGGACTTTTATTATTTGGCAGATCCTACGAGAAGTTGTATGCTTTGTCAGATAGTCAGATAGAAGCAGCTTTTACGGTCTGTGATGAAATAATAATTACACATTTCGGTATAAAGTTCAAACTTAGCACACATTTTTTTAAAAATTTTAAGGTTTTTCACATTTCTGTTTTCAGCGGAAAATATCGTTTAATTATTACTGGTCGGACTTCAGTAGGTACATTTGAAAAAGTGTAAGAAGGGATAGTAAAGCACAAGCAATTGTTGATTTGATTAAAAGATCTTAAGTGACATAAACTTGATACATTTAAATGATTTTAAAAACGCCAGTGTCTATAAGATCTCCTTTCAAAATAATTGAGCAATGAAGATATTACGATTCTTTGGTCTTAAAATATGTATCATTATATATCAAATATTTATCTTTTCTAATGTTTGTTTTTGCTAAAAAATTTAGATGTGGCAGAAAAAATTTTTAGCACGTCATCTTGTTTTGCATCTTTGATGTATAGGTAGGTAAAATCAACTATCGAAGCATTTGAGCTTTTTTGAAGATGTTCAGTGAAGTTTTTAAGAATTTTGAAAAGTCAATAAACTCATAATAAATAGTATAACTGTAAATGTAAGCGTAGGCAGCAAAAAAAGCTTACATATCTTTAAGTCTGGCAATGCCGTCTGTAAGAAAAGGAAACTATTCAAATAAGCACTTAAAATAACGCAACTTGCATTTATTGCGGATGTTTTGCTATACTCTTAACTATGTTTCCAAATTTCGTTTTGTCGTGTGCGGCAGCAAAGGTAATGGTACATCAGTGACGGCCTCCAACAAGCTGGTGTCTGAGGTTATGTTTAGGCCGCGCCGCGTCAACGACTATGCGAAAATAACTCAAAAGAAATCATTGCAAATCGCCGCAATTTATTGGCAAACACAGCTACAACAAAAAAAAAAAAGGAAAACAAAATATTGGCTTATTTAACAGCTCAATAGAAGCAACAACAACAAGTTTCAACTAAAAAGCATAACAAAAACAAAAATAGCAACAGCGACAAACTAAAAAACAAGCGGCGCGCAAATCACTTGAGCTACTTAAATGCACACGAAAACTAGACAATAGCGGTGAATAGATATATAACAACAACAACAAGAGTTTATGTGTTCAAACAGAAACAGTGCAACCGCAACAACAATAACGACAGCAACAAGAGTCACTTACTTATGTTCACCATTTGCCAGATTTGAACTCTTAACGGTTGCGCATGCGCAAAAGATTTCATTTATTTATTTGGGCTTGAGTTGTAAGTTTTTTCCATTTTTCATTATTATGAGCTGAGCTAGTGTATTTAACATGAGTATCAGTGTATATCTTCTGTATGTGAGCATGTGTGTGTGTGTGTGTGCCTCTTAGCCCATTTGCTTGTGACAGTAATCGACACGCTTAACCGAATCGCTGCGCAGCCACATTCAGTCTTTCAGTCAACAGCTTCGAGCAAAGTTTTCGAGCTTGGCTCACTTAATTGGCCGCTAACGAAGCCGCATCGGCGGCATACAACTGTAAATGACGAGTTATATAGACAAATAGCTGGGTCAAAATATAAAATGAGGAAGACTGAAAGGCAGCAAGAGACAGTCAAAGAACAAAAAAATGGAACGAGTGAGTAGGAGCGATAGCAAGGAGAAAGACAGCTAAGCAAATGAGGTTAACTTAAGATTAAAATTGCTATATAGCCCATTTGAAATGTGTTGCTTTTGTTGTTATTATTTGTTCTTTTTTTGCTGGTTTCGTTTTTTTTTACTGCTTAAAGTAGAGCTATAATAAAAAATAGGGTAAATGTACGTGGTGCTACATAAATGTTTTAGAGATTAGGCTTAACTACTCCAGGACCTTCATAAGTGTTTGATTTGTCCACTCAAAACGAAAAAATGTTTGCCACATGCATATTTATTTGTGGAATACGTACATCTTTCTTGTGCCAAATATCTTTGAAATATATTCAAAACTAGCTGATATACCCAGTGTTTCTTGGTAGTTCGTATAAATATTGGTATTTTCAAAAATATTAATTATCAGTCCCTGTTCCTCGATGTTTCAATGTTATCTTTCAATGAATGTTGGCTTCACCATAATATAAACGATAAGCTTAGGTCTCTTTAAGCACCGATTATATATCTTTTTGATAAGCATGTACCGCTACGAACGACAACCGTGAAAAATGTGTCTTGTCCCTGGCCCACCCAATACGTGTCTAATAGCATTAAAAAAAGAAACAAATTACTGAAAATATGGAAAATCAGACCATCTCCTGAAAACTGGGAATCTTTTCGCATGGCTAGAAATGAAGCTGTTCTGTTAGTAAGACAGGCCAAAACACGATTTTTTTCCGAGAAACTAGATTTATCCCTTAATTCCAAAACGTTGTGAAACAACATAAAAAAACTTGGGTTATGTAATAAAAATCGTTATGAATGCATTGAAGATCCTGAGATTCTAAATAATTTTTTTGTTGACACTTTTTCTAACTCTAACGATACCTCTACGCTTTCCTGTGACAACCTGACTATACCACAGTCTTTTAAGTTTAAAACGGTTAGTGAAATTGATGTTGGAAACTGTGTTATGCAGATAAAATCAAATGCAGTTGCAGAAGATGGCATTTCCATAAAATTCTTTAAACTTTTACTACCTCACATAATAACTTCTCTTACGCACATTATAAATCATTGCTTTATAACATCCTCCTTTCGCGACATGTGGAAAATTGCCATCATTACACCTATAGCTAAAAAGCAAAATCCATCTGGTGCGAATGATTATAGGCTTATAAGTATATTGTCACCATTGTCAAAGGTATGTGAAAAACTTATGGCTCAACAAATTAGCAGATATCTTTCTGAGAAAAAACTGCTATCCCGCTATCAGTCTGGTTTTAGGGCAGGGCATGGGTGTTCCTCAGCGGTAGTAAAGGTTCTTGATGATATTCGACCCGAATATGATGCCAGCTCTATGGCTATACTCTGCTTACTTGATTTTTCCAAGGCCTTTGATATAGTCAATCATTGTTATTTGTGTCAAAAGCTTAGGTATCTTTTTGGGTTCTGTGATAGTGCTGTTAATCTAATGTCTAGTTATTTGTGTAATAGAATGCTAAGAGTTAAGGTTGGTCAGGTATCCTCGTCATACAAATTAGTAGTTAGTGGTGTTCCACAAGGCTCTATACTAGGTCCTCTGTTATTTGCAATTTTTATAAACGACATCTTCATTGTATGCCGGAATGCATCTGTTCATGCTTATGCGGATGATATCCAGCTTTATCTTTCGAGACGAACTGGATATCTTGATTATCTGTGTTGTAGCTTAAATGAGTATCTCAGTAGCATCAATGAGTGGGCCAAAAGTAATGGCCTTCAACTATATGCTGCCAAATCGTATGTTCTTCCTATATGTAAGAGTAAAACTTGTGTCGTTGATGTCCCTGATCTGTTTATTGGCAAAAGCAAACTGATTGTGGTGTCGAAAGTAGTAAATTTAGGTTTCTACATTAATTCTTCCATGTCCTGTGTAGACCACGTTAATAGTGTTGTCCAAAAAGTTTATTATATCCTACGAAACTTAAGAATGTCTGCTAGTGTCACTCATACTGAAATTAAACGTAAATTACACTGTGCAACAATTTGAGGGTCATGCAATCTAACGGAGAAGCGACTAGCGCAGGTCGATAGTGCGGGTCTAGAACAACGAAACCCTAAAAGGGTTTTGCAAAGTTAGCTCGCTTTTAAATGTTATAGCCTTTGAAAGTTGAGGTGTTTTACAGTATTTTTCAATTAAATTTTTTATAGAAAACTGGAAAAATATATACAAATATACATAAATATTCTTGTTGGTTTTTGTCTTTTAACTACATAATGGAGATATTAATGTGCTTAAAAAGCGTACAATGTGTAAAAAGTCATTTTCTGTCATAACTGAATATAAGTGCGATCGGAATTAAAGTATTAAATTTGTAAAAATGAAGTGCAAAGGAAATATCGACAATTTTTGTTATGTTTGTGGTTATTTCACGCCCGTAAAAAATTATAGTTACATTAGATCATTTACAAAAGATCACATACATGCGTATGAATCATATTTTAATCAAAAAGTTATTTGTAATGTACCGTGGGCTCCGAAAAATGTGTGCAACACATGCTATGCTAACATTTTAAATTGGAAAGCAAAAAAAGTTACTTCACTACGTTTTGGTGTACCTATGTTATGGTTCGATCCGGGAATTCACGATTCTAAAAATTGTTATGCTTGCGCAAATTTTGCAAATGGAATGAATAAAAAACCCTTTCTGATGCACTGGATCTATGTAACGGTAGTGCGTTCTATTCTGCTATATAAGATTATTGTGTGGTGGCCGGCTGTGAACAAATCAACATTCCTCAGGCACTTGGAGAAAACTCAGCGGCAGGCAGCACTATGCATCACGGGGACACTGAAGTCATCTCCAACTAAAGCGCTTGAAACCATTCTAAGTATGGACCCCCTGGACATACACGCAAAATTAATTGCCGGAAAAACGGCACAACGCCTTACGGCGGCAGGCAACATGCACATTCAAAATTTTTAGTAGCACGGACTACATGGTGCCTCGCACGACAATCAATACCAAAGCAAGAACTCTTCTGGGACGAAATGACTGGTGCAAAGGTATAGAACAAGCACAGCAGGCGGTCAACATATTTACAGACGGCTCAAAAATGCCTACAGGGGTAGGTGCGGCTGTGTATTGCGCAGAGCCTAATATAAGGCAGCATTATAAACTGCCGAACCACTGCAGTATCTTCTAGGCGGAAATATTTGCCATAAGGAAGGCTGCTGAGATAGCCCTCAGCATGGACACACAACACTTTTACATCAACATTTTCGTTGACAGTCAAGCGGCGATCAAATCCATGCGCTCCGCTAGCATCAAGTCCAAAAGTGTCTTGGCTGGCAGAGATGCACTAGATGCACTATGCGCTTCGAAGAGAGTGCGCATCTACTGGGTCCCTAGCCACCAGGGCATTGAGGGAAACGAGATGGGAGAGGGTTTAGCCCAGGAAGGCGCCTTGCTGGAATCAGAACTCGCAGAACATGTACTTACTCCGCTACAAGAGTTTTACAGGAACCTCGAAAGAAGATCAAAATCTCGAAAATCATGTGCAATGCACAATGCGAAAATCGAACTCTGTTCATCTGGGCACGCCCGCGCAAAGATTGCAGGACACTAGTGGGCATGCTCACTGGTCACTGCATGACGGCAGTCCACGCGAGTATGCTTGGCATCACCACGGATGACAACTGCAGGAAGTGCAAGGAACCGGGCACAGTGGAGACCCTGGAGCACCTACTATGTACATGCCCCGCCCTACTTAGATCGAGACTAAAATACCTAGGCTCATCGACGTTCCCGTCGTTTAAAGATGTAACCAAAGTATCTCTGGAATCCCTCCTAAGGTTTGCGAATTCAACACAAATCTTTAAAGACTTTAAATAAACACAAAGGTTCCTTTTGTTCGCTACCGGTACCACTAAGGACCTGAATTGGTCTATGTGAGCCTTCACGAAGGCATCCGGATTAACATAACCTAGATCATTCAAAAGGTAATGCGCCCTATATGTGCAGAATCATTTAAGATTTTAATTTTATGACCTCTGACCTGAAATAGTATTAACGTTAAAAGTTTGTATTATTTTTAGTTAGGAATCTCAGGGCTAGGAAGAGGTAGAATAGTGAATGAGGTATCAAATGAAAGATCTGGCTACACAGTATGTGATTAAATTTTAGATTAGTGACCTTCGATCTGAAATATGAGCGTAAAAGAGCATTTATTACATAATTGCTAACAGATGGAAGAATATAATGTAAGAGGGAATTTTAGACATTGATAAGATGTGCAAAAAATACTTCCGACATTTTTCGCCATCTCTTACGGATACCCTACACTAAGCATTTTTTAATACAACAAGAGTGAATATATCTGTGGAGTTTTGACAAAACCCTTTAAGTTGATACGACATTCATATAGACTTAAGTTGTTTTGTCTATGAATTTCAGACAGACTTAAGTTGTTTTGTCAAAACTCCACAGATATATTGTGGTGGTGAAATTTCTTACAAATAGTAAAGTCTGAAAAGTTTTCGTTATATTGACATAAAAATTATAGCGATATCTCGAAAACTATATATGTTCTCAGTACAAAATATTTTTGTATGAAAATTCGTTGGTTGAGGATTATAACGGTATACGAAAGCTTTCATGGTAATATTTTTCACGGATAGTATGATAAAGCATTATACCCTAAAAATGACATTAAAATTATTTATATATCTCGAAGAATTTATATCTTTTCAGTTTCCTTGAAGCAAGGCCATTGCCTCAGATTGAGAAAAAAACTATTGAAATTTCAAGTTTTGATTTTGCAAGCAAGATGAAAGATATCTTAGCCATTTATTAATAGATTTTCAACAAATTTTCATTGTCTGAAAGATCAGTTAAATGACTTTGGAGAAATAAGAAAAGATTAACTGTTATCTCATTAATTCAATGTTTTATATTGTTTTAAAAAAAAATCTATAGGTTTTGCTCAAAAAAATAAGACAAACGTTTTTTCGTTGTAATTTTTTTTTCTTATTACATTTTCTTTTTTCACACTCTTGTATATGACATATCATTAACTTGCAAAATTACCTCATTTTGACACATAATTCAATAAACAGTTCCTATCATCGATATTCATGAGCTACCCCCAATGATTTTTTTGATGAAAATTTAATTGTTCAAAATGTGGTTTTTTTTGATTTTTTACAAAGTTCTACAGCTCAAGAAATAATTTCTGTGAAAAAATTTTCAAATATTTTAGACCACTTCATAGTTATATAACACCAATCTATGTTTTAAGCCATTTCGGTATTTATATAGAAATATGCGCGAGAGAAACTGTTCTTCCGTGTTTCTAAACCGATTTTGATAATTTTTTAAAGAAATTAAAGTAGGGAGAAGAAGTTCACTGAATTTTTTGTGACCTTCGACCTGAAATATTAGCGTTTAAATATTTCTTAAGTAAAATCTAAACTATAAAAAATGGAAGAACATGGTGTAAGAGGAAATTTTCGACATTAATACAATGGCCGCATTCTAGCCGAAAAAGTGCTCAAGTAGCGAAGTAGCATAAAATATTTTCGCTATATAAATTGTGACATCTCAAGGAACATGTTCTGTGAGAGCATACCATTCAGCCCAAAAGTTGTGGAACAGTTCTTTCCGCTGAATGCAGGCAATGTACAAAAAACATTTTTCGCTATCTCTTACGAATACCCTACTAAAGGCATTTTAGTATGTAACATGTGTGAATATATATTGTGATGGTGAAATTTCTTATAAATATCAAATTCTGAAAAATTTCCTTTATTTTGACACTAAAGTTGTTACGATATCTTGAAAATTATAGCTTTTCTCAGTACAACGTATTTTTATATGAAAAGCACTGGTTGTGAAAAATAACGGTGTACGAAAGTTTTTATGGGTAATGATTTTACAGATGTTTTTAAAAAAATGTCGAATACTTTTATATCAAAATTATTGCGATAATTTGAAACTTAAGACTTTCTTAGTACATCACATTTTCTTAAAGCAAGGTCATGCCTCCAAACTAGAAAAAACGATTGAAATTCCAGAAGGTTGGTCGAATTTCGGCCACAGGCGATACTAGTTGTTATTATTTTTTGTTAAGTCATTAAATGTTAATTTTAAGTTATATTTATTTTTCTGTTGTTTATATATAGTTGTTATTCTGAACTGCTTAATGCATTCAAAAGACTCTGTCTTATATGTAAACATTATCATTTCTAAATAAAAATAAATAAATAACCTAAATAAATATGTATGTATTTTTTTTATTGTTTTCTGAAAAGGCAAGCTTTTCGAAAGATTAAAAGACTTAAAATATACTTCTTAAATAAGATGTTTAGATTTATTTTTCTAACTTCCAGACAAAAAAGTTTTAAAAAATGATATGAAAATAATATTCTGGTGTTTGAATATCGGTATGAACAAATTTACACTGGAAAAAATAAGCACTATGTTCCCAAAACTCTTCTCTTCATAGCTACCATTTTACTGTCTCGCTTTATATAGATATGCATATGAACTGGATTTACAGAGTGTAATTGTTATTAAAGTAGTATAATACATTTTTTTTATAGATTTCATAAAGCACGCCAAAAGAACAGAACGAAATTGTGCTGCCACCCTATGCTCAAAACTAACAGCAGTTTGCTGCCAAATGCACATGCATCCAAAAATCATCAACAAAAATCAATAGTTTCTCCAGTTTCGTTTTGGCATTTGCAACAACAGCAGCTACAACAACAAAAAACTACAATAAAAAACGAAAAAAAAACTATTAACAAAAGCAAAGCAACTTAGACAACAATAACTAATGCAACAACAATGCATTAGCAGCACAACTCAATGCCAACTACATTTGGCTAAAAGGCAGCTAGTGCAAAATTATTGGCTAGATAAGAAGCGCAGAAAAAAAAGCAAAACACTGAACAGCAACGCTTCCTCATGAGTGGCAGATATACAACAAAAACAACAGCAACAACCAGCTACTCTGGCCCAAGGGGTAAAAGAGGTGTTAAGAAATGCATGCCAAATCAAAAAAAAATCTCAAAAATAAGAAATGAAAACACATTTTCACAGTTTGTGATGCGCAACTCATTTCTTTGGATTTTATTGGCTTGTGGGCTAAACATTGGACAAGATGAAAGGGTAGAGTACAGTACAAGAAGAAGAAGAAGAAGACGAGCATAAGATAGTGAAAGATACTTTTAACTGTTTGTTCGAGAACACAAAAAAAAAGCAACTAAAACAACTAAAAAACAACAAAAGCAATAAAATACAGAGTCAGTTTAGAAAAATGTTGCTGCTTTCAAATATTACTCCACTCCACAGCGATTAATTGCAACAAAGCAGTCATCATATGAAGCTAGTTTGGAGTGAGCGAGTGCGCTGATTAACTATGATAGATCTGGTAAAACAACGATTCGTAAAGACAAAACTATCTGCATGCTTAAAAGTTGTATTTTTGCACGTTTTGCCAGTTGAATGAATGACGACTGGACTGGCGGATGAAGTTGATAGTGATGGAGATGGTGACGGTGATGACGGTGGCGATGGTGATGTTGACTTGTGCTGGCCAAAGAAATGCAACAACTACAAAAACAATAACAGAAAAAGCAGCAAAAAAATACAATTGAAAACATTTGTGCAACTGTGTCTGCGAGTTGTTGTGGCGACTGCAAAATATTAAGTTGCCAACATAAGCAGTTGCCCGCAACAACAACAATAATAGTAACAACAAAATAGCCACTTACTAATTATAGCTTCCATAGAGTCACACTCAAGCTGCACGCATGCTCAGCAGCAGCAGATTGGTTGTTATTATTTGTAATTAAAAAATAAATATATATATATATTAGGCCGGGTGGATTTGTAGGGAGTGAAAAAATTCACCAATTTCCCTATGATTTCCGTATTCTATGGGTTATTCCATAAAAGTTTGCCGAAGGAACCATACCTCTATCGTTAAAATCGAGTACCCTACTTTTTGTTGGTAAAAAGTTCAAAAGATACGGGCATTTTTGTCCAAATTTTGGACCATTTTTCCATTTTTTTCATGATTTTGTCCAAGAATATTACTTTCATGGCCATTTTTTTTTTGCTCAATTCATTATTTAATTCAATTTACAATTCAAAACGAAGAGTTTAAGCCCAAATTTATCGCATTCGGTTGATTAATTCATGCGATATTGCTAAAACAAAATAACACATAAAACCAACTTTTTGATTTTTTTTCCCTTTTTATTTTTTTTCTACAAAAATTCAAATTAAGAGATAATAAAGTATCTATCAACCTATTATCAAAAAAAAATATTCAATTTGAGTGTAGTAAAAGACAAAATGTGAAAAAAAACATTATTTTTTCTGAAAGTCTTGTTTGCTTTCAAGTCTTGGTGTTTTCGTACGGCTCTCTTATGTCGTCGCCATAGCGCCTTCTACATTCTTTCCTGCAACTCGTTTAGCAGTGGCAGCCAGCAATTGGACATGTCTTTCCGTTCCTTGAATGTGTAAAGGAATTTGTGGATCATCGAACGGTGGCACTTCGTAATTAAAAATCCCTCCAAATGTTCATACGAATAACTTTGCGTAAACGGTGGTTCGAATAAAATGGTATCGTCATTTTTGTATATTCCGTACAATTAAGTTTATAAGAGATTTTTTATAAACTCTAAGTTCCGTTGGGTCGACAATATCTCTTCGGTAATGTAAAATCTTCTTTATAGCAATGTTTCGTTTTTCCATTCTATCATCAAACAACATAGATAGCAAGATATTTTCTGAGTGTGCAAAATATGGATTATCTTGAATTACTGTATTTACAACTCCAAGTAAATTCGGTGGTAAAAATCGTGTCCAAGTAATAAATTTAAAAAGTAATGTACTACCGTATGCGGCAGAGCTATAATACTTAACATTAAAATACATTGGCGTGTATACTTTTATTATATAGTTAGGCAGAATTTTAAAATTTTCAGTTGGATTATTAGTTGTCACATACAACCGTAATAATCTATTGGCTTTGGTCAGCCAACGAGAATGTGCAATTGGCCCTGGTTTTATGTGAGACAAATCCGCAGGAACCACACCATTAGAAATTGCATTGGCCATTAACATCAAGTACCTCGAATCGGTAGATAATTCTTCTTGATTTAAATCACCAGGAGGCATATTTTCCAAAGCGATTTCCTCAAAATCGGTTACCACCTGAAAAGAAAACATAAAAGCAAAAAAATAGAATGAAAAATGGTAAAGAATCAGCTATAAAAATTACATACCGGAAGATTTTCACAATCAGCAATTTTTGAGCTCAACTTTCCGGTAGTTGATCGTGGTCCAGTGGTGGTTGATTTGTCTAAAGTGTCAAACAAATGTCTAAACGGAAGCTCGTTAAAGTGCAGAAGACACACAAACCAGTGCAGTGGTCTCTTTAACTGTTTTTCGAATAGTCGCAAAATTCCAACGTGTACGCCAGTTTTGTTGGTTCACCATACGCGCATATGGCAATTAATGAATCGAGAGACAATTGTTTTTCTTGGAAGAATTCGATCAATTTGTTGACTTTGCTTGCCGCAGTTTCACTTTCTAGTTTTGTGTAGCCTATCAATTGAGATTTTGGTTCCCTCAAAACAACTAGATGAGGTTCTTTAACCATCCTTGGATGCAACTTCTCATCAATTTTTTCTACAGTTAGAGCATCATTTTTCCTGCCATCGAATGAAAATGATATCAAATTCGAGCCATCATACCGCTTACGAAGTGCGTGTTGTCTCCATTTTTCTCTTTCTCTACGAAGTTTACTTTTGTCCATGATGACAAGATTATCATGAGCATCTTTTACGCCCAGGTCTTCCATCAGAGCTGTTGCCAATGCTGATCCCATTCTGTCATGCACACCAAATCTGTCACACATCATTGCATAGTTTTTAGTATTGTATCTGGGAGTGTATGTTTGTGGTGGTAGAACTAAATCTGAACCTCCTCTCACATCAACGTACATTTCGTCATAATGTGGTTCGTATGTAGGATCGTTGCTCACTGGGATTGTTGGTATAGTCGTTGGTATCGTCTCTTCACTTCCACTATCGTGACCGGTATCGTTTGTATTCTGTCATTATATTGATCGCGCATGAAATCTTTTAAGTTTTCTGGGATAGATCGACATGAGCAGTCGTTTTCTTTCAAGTTGCATTTACATTTTCCAATGTTGAATAATTGGTTTGTTGATTCTACGAATTTTTTGAATTCTGTTGCGCGTTTTACTCGTTGTTTATCTGGATTACTATATGCTTTAAGCAAATTATTCAATTTTCTAATGATGCTACCTTTGAGTATAAGTTCAATATTAAGTTGATTCCAAATTTCAAACAATCTGTCTGCTACTTGGAGAGTAAATGTTTTATAGGAAAACTTTTTGCTTTGGGCTTTTGAACGTTCGGCCAAGAAAAAATAGTACTTCAATATATCTCGTTTAGTTGACAGATTAATATCAGGTAATTCACAGGCCACGCCAAAAGAAAAAACATCATGAGAGACCAAATGTTGCAAACTACTGCGTTAGGTATCTGTTGGATTTTGCGATGAACCAGGCTCTGAATCCATTTTTTAAGCCGTCACTAAAAGAATTAAATATGTTTTTCATAGAATAATAATATAACAATCGCGTCGGAAGCGACTTTCATCTGGGTGGGAAGTACAAATGGGGGGCAGTACAAATAGTGGTGCAAAAAAAGTTCACCAAAATTTCTTCACATGAAACATGAAGAAGAGAGAAAGAAGAGGAAAATATATAATACAAAAATATTATCGTTGCAAAAAACTGATATTTTGAATAACTTTTCCTTTTAAATTGTTTATCTAGCTAAAAAAGTGGGGGGGCAACTGCCCACCTTGCCCCCCGCTTCCGACGCCAATGTAATATAACTATTAACTATAATAGTTAGCAATGTTTTTACACTTACCTTTAAATCTTTTCTAAATTTCAAAATAGTTTGATTATTTGTTAGTTATTTCAAGTAACACTTCACTGAAATGACGCTCAAACAAAACTAGCATACACTGGAATATTATAAACAAACAAAAATAAAGAAGTCTATAAAGAAACTAAAAACAAAAAGAAATAAACAAACATAACACAGGGTGTGCACCCTGTGAAAAATATGCCAATAATGTAAAGCGCAAATCAGTCCAGTCGTAACGCAAGGTTCGTAAGCTTCGTAAGTCAAAAACATTGAGCCAAAAAAATGGCCATGAAAGTAATATTCTTGGACAAAATCATGAAAAAAATGGAAAAATGCTGCAAAATTTGGACAAAAATGCCCGTAACTTTTGAACCGTTGGACCAATGTTGGAGATTTTTTTTTGTCATTTTGATCAAAATGAGCTCACCTTTCCAACGCGCCTACTGGCGATTAAACCCGATCGATAGTTTTTGAGTTATGGATGTGAACGTGTAGGTAATATTTCATACGAACGTCAATTTGGGAAAAAATCTACCAACAAAAAGTAGGGGACTCGATTTTAACGATAGAGGTATGGTTCCTTTGGCAAATTTTCATGGAATAACCCATAGAATACGGAAATCATAGGGAAATTGTCGAAAAATAAATCGACCCGCCCTAATATTTATATATATACACATACACAAATTTTTCGTGAAAATTAGTTTTCTATTTATTCCCCTTTTTTGTGTTTGTTTTTGCATTAACAAACACTAGTTACAAAGCAGCAACAAAAACTTTCACCAGCGTTAAGCTGAACACCAACGTTGTTGCTGTTTCTGCGTGCGCAATGACAATAGCAACAACAGCAATAACAATAATGCAGGCCAACCAACAAGAAACCAACAACAATAACAAATATTCAAGAAAAACTATAGCCATGATTTGTGCGACTGCGCAGCGCTTGGCTATCGACCGATTGAGCAGCAGAAGTGAGCAACACGCACATAATTGGCAATAAATTATTGCTAATTGTTGTTACTGTGATTTTTTTCTGTAACTGACTTGTGGAAAATGTAAAACTTTTACTTTATTTAGCTTGGCTTCGTTTTTTTGAACTGTCTTAATTTTGCATATGCAACAATGCGCCAGAGCAACAGCAACAGCAGCAGAAACAGTAGCAGTAGCAAGAGGCAACAACATGTTGCTGATGGGCCATTAAAGTGAAAATGCAATTTCATGCGGAGAAAGGAATCGATTTTCTTTGTCCGATGCAAAAAGGGTTTTAGCGTGCAATGTATCATTACGTTTACGCGCTGTTTTGAGCACACGAAATGAAAGTCAATGAATTGATGCGATAAAAATAATGACAACAACAATTGGAAACTAAGGAGAAGATAAATAACTGCATTTAACCCATTGCAACTTGGTTTTTGAAAGAGTTTTTCTTAAATTAATTTAAATAATTGTTCGTTAAATCGATTCATTTTGAGAATTTTAAGAGTAAGAAAAATAAAAGATCAATCAATCAATAATTAAATCGATTCATTTTGAGAATTTTAAGAATAAGAAAAATAAAAGATCAATCATACCTTGAACACTGGCTAATCTTTGGATAAAAAACTTGGTTTTACAATATTTGTTTAATTATATTTTTAACTTTTATTACATGGCCAAATTTGTATCTCTCCATTTTTCATTGTCAAGATTTAAAAAATAAATATAGTTGGTTTTATAAAATTCTCCAACTTTACAAAAAAAAAAAACTTTTTTAGCTTATACCTACACTCAGAAAAAAAACACCTATCTTTTTGTGATAAAAAATTTCTCTATTTTCGATAATAGCAATTTTCTTTATTTCAAATAAAATTTTCTTCAATTATAATAAATTTTCACATATTCAAAGAAATATTTCCTTCCTTGTGGGAAATGAAAATATTACATGTCTCTCATAATTATAAGCATTTTTCTCTCACTGAAAAAATCTCATTTATAGAGAAAAATTTATAGAAAATGAAAAATGTTCTCTATTGTTGATAAATAATTCACTATGCGAAATATTTTCTTCAATAACAACAAATCCTTTCTCAAAAATTAAAATGG
Source organism: Dichetophora obliterata (assembly GCA_963920525.1). NCBI lineage: Eukaryota > Metazoa > Arthropoda > Insecta > Diptera > Sciomyzidae > Dichetophora > Dichetophora obliterata. The sequence goes on along the minus strand of OY986438.1, from coordinate 155,535,552 downwards.
CTTCTTCTCAAAAATCGATATATTTTTCTTATATTGAAAGAGGTACGAAAAAAAATAGAAAGCGTGAGAGCAATTGATTAATGTTGTGAAAAGTAAGTGTTGCATTTTATGACGATTGTTCCTTCAAAAGGTTTTTTTTAGTTAACATAGCTACGCAAAGTGATGTTGTTTATTACTACTGCTTTTTGGATGCATTTACAAAATCGTTTTTCAGAATAAATTTCTGGAATATTTATAAAGAGTCCCCAAAAACAATGCCACAACAATAATTCTACCTCTTAACACACTTTTAACTAATATTTTTAAAACCGAATCAAAATTTGATATTAATACTTCTACTTTGCGTAGAACTGAGTTAAAGCAAATGTTTGACAAAAATAATTTTTTAATCGTAATTGCGGATATACTTCTGTGTTTTAAAGAAAAATGTACGCAATAAAAAAATATGTTGTATCAATGCTAAGAAAATATATCTTTCTTTTAAAGAAAGTGTTATTTTTTGTGAGAAACTATAAACGCAACTTTAAGCAAACATTTATTAAAATTACATAAATATTTCTCTGTTTTCGGAAAAAAATTAAAACAAAAAAGAAAACGGTTGAACGTATTATATAGAAATATTTTTCTATTAAAGAGAAAGTCTCTTTTATTAATGAGAAAATATTTCTCATTTTCATGGAAGCTTTTTGCCATTTTTAGGGAATTTTTGGGATCACATTTAGAGAAAAGCATTCTCTGGAGCAAAGTCAATACCATTTTTCACTTAATATGATGCCTTTTTTCTCATATTCCGATAAAATTTTTTCTGAGTGTATACACTCTGTTGCAATTGTATAAATTGCTTCCAAATGTTTATAGGTTTGATATTGCTAACGGTAATTTTAAATTAATTTTTTTCCACAACATATTCTCAATTCTGAGTGAATTAGAGACGAAAAAATTTTATGAGTGGTTGGAGAATAACGGTAATTTTATCTACTCTTTTATTAAAATTAGCATTTTTTGCACTTGCATTTCTATAAATGCAGTAGTTCTTTGAAAATAATTGAAGCGTTTCAAAGATTATTTCTGTTTTGGAATAATAAGAATCATGTGTGTGTGTATTTTTTAATATGTCACGTGCAATTAGATTAGCAGATATTGAAGGGGGAAAGATAATTGTTGGATATTCAGAAGGCTTTGGTTTTTGTGAAATTTCTCGAAAAATCGGTCGAAGTCTTAAACCAATAGGCTTCCTCTTACGAAACCCTGGAAGCTGTGGATGTGCAAAAAATGTATCAGAAAAAGAAAGCGATAAGCGTAGAATAATTAGAGCTGCAAGCAACTTGCTGCTCTTTGCTCAGTGAATGTGTGCCGATGAACAGTGAATTTGGCTCGAAAACGAGATTCCAATATAAAGAGTGTCAAAATGAAGAAGGCTCAGCGGCTTTTCCATTGGCATGTCGATGCCCACATGCAATTTGCAGAAGATCGTATTGGAATGAATTGGACCTCGGTAAGTTACTTTTGTGCCATTGTTATTTTATTACCCACAAAACTTTCCATTTTTGGTAACTTTTTCCGATGAGAAAAATTTAATCTAGACGGTTCTGATGGCTTCCATGGGTATTAACACGATTAACGTTGAGAACCGCAATATTTCTCTCACGGTCGCACATACAGGTATTTCAACGATCTGGGCGGCCAAAATTATTTTTGTGCTTAAATGCAGATATCTTGTCGAGTACAACAAGACTCTGTTCTTGAAATTTGCGAAACCCTCTAAAATCTTGAGTTAAGGGTAAAAAACCGGGTTTTCTGCCCTTTTGCAGATATAAGCTAGTAACTTTGTGGAATATGAACTCATTTTGAATTTCTCAGTGGATTTAGAAAGAAGAAACTTAGACATTTCGAAGATATGAAAATGATATTAAAGTAATATTGAAACATCTGCGTGTATTCCTCCAGAAAAATAACTTTTCCAAAAAAAATTGGCTATTTTTCAACTTTGGAGATGTTTTTACACATTTTTTCAATTAGAAACTGTATAATTTAAGACTGTAATATAAAAGTATATTTATTTATGAGTAAAATGCAGCTTTGGTTTAAAACATCCGTTAAAAATCGACTGGGTTAATAAACTTTTAATAAAACCAAAATTTTGGAATAAATGCCTACACAAAAGTAATAAACAAAAAAAAATAAAAAATGGTATGTAAATGATGTAAATATATAATGAACATGTTTTATTGAAAAAAATAACAAAAACAAGATAAAAGATTAAGAAAACATTTAATTGAATATTGCATCGCTCTCTGAAGAAATATCATTTGTATATGGCTCGTCAGATATGAACATTGATATTGCTTCTGGCAAGAACGCGTTAGTATTTCTATTCTTTATTGCTCTTATACAGCTTAACAAAGGGTCCAAAATAAGTAGAAGGCGATTAAATATATCTTCATTGCCGTTGTCTCTAGAAAATTTTCTTGCGAAGTCTTGCCGATAACTTCTGAAATGCTTATTACGAACTTCTGGCGCCTCCTCCGAAAGTTGTCCTATAGGTAACAGAGATTTTCCAATTACAACTGCCCCATGAACCAAAATTTTGTGCAACGTTGGAGTCATAGGATGCCATGGGTACAGGTCAATCAATGTTGCTTTTGCTATGCACATGAATTTCACTACACTTATTATAATGATGTTTAAGAGTTACCACTTATTATAAAAAAGCTTTTGAAATCCAAAATGTTTAAAGTATCAAAAAAGTGCTTATCCGGGACTATCCGGGAAAAATTTTTTAGTACTTCATTAAAGGAAAGATTGAATAATGCTTAACAAAAAAAATTATTGCTTGATCTACCTTGATAACATATCAAAAAGCTTCTTGAAAAATAAATTCAACAAAAATTTACTACAAAAAGAAGGTTACTTTCAATCAATAAAAATCAGCATTGTTATGACTAATTATATGTTGTAAAATGATTTTTCATAAGTCCATTATCTAAAGTACTACGATCCATCATTTTTTTCTTGTGCGATTAACTTGTTTTGCTAATATTTACTATGAAAACCGGTTGGTTTTGTAAGGGAAACGAGTACTATAACGAGAACTCTGTGAAACACTCAACTTTCGACTGCTCGTACGTGCGCGTGGTGCGCGAAAAAAATTTTGGTTGTTGTCTTATGTTCTATGGAATCTCTTTTAACACAGTGACTATTTTTTTCAATATTATTCCTACTTTGGCTGTTGTGCTTTTGGCCGCTCACAACGAGCAAATACCTCTATGTGGGTCGCCAAATCTTTCAAAAACACTCTTCTGAAAATTCTTCTGCATGGATGTCTTTGAAAAATATGTGAAGCCTTTTTCATTTTGGCACTCTTTATATTGGGATTTAATTTTAGAGCCACACTGTTTGTCGGCACACATTCACTGAGCAAAGAGCAGCAAGTTGCTTGCAGATCTTTGAAAACTCTGATAATCTGATTGCACGTGACATATCAAAAAATACACACACACGATCCTTTATATTCCAAAACAGAAATAATCTTTGAAACGCTTCAATTATTTTCAAAGAACTACTATTTTCAGTGATCTACTCGAGCTGATTTTTTGCAGGCAGACTCGTGGAAATGTCTGTAGCACGTCAAATTTTTTAAAAACAATTTTTATCAATTCTCAGATTTTCCACAAATTTTTATTATTTTTGAAAAAAAAATATTTTTTTCACTTTTCTTAGCATAACTTGAAGGGACTCCAAATTTTTAAACTACTAAAGCGTTAGGAAAAAAAAATGTTTTTTGACCCATCCTACTCGATATAGTTGTAGTTAATCAATAGTAACCTTCTAACACTAAACAGTTTTTGACTTTTACAACACTTACAACTTGTCTAGGGGCCCTCAAACGATACAACATGTCCATCCAACTTTCATTGGACATGTCCATCCGCCTTGATTTCTTGCACACGAACGATACTACATGTGTGATGATTTGACAGGTCGGATGGACATTTAGTATCGTTTGAGGGCCCCTTCTGACAGATGAAATTAGGAATTGCAATATTGTTTTAAGTTCTGTTGTGCGAAAACGTATTTCTATATATTTCATCTGAAAAAAATGCAGTGTCCGACGCGAAATAACTTTTGTTACGTTTGTGGCTTATTCGCACCAAGTAAAAATTTCAAAAATATTACTAAAAAAGTGGTGAATTCGTTTCAGAAAATATTTAAGACTGCTTATGTTCCTTACTTGTGGTATACTCCGGAAGTCGTGTGCGGCTATTGCTGCAGAAATTTGTGCAAGTTTACTGATGGAAGGTCAACAATAAAGTACGCTGTACCAACAATTTGGCTACCACGCACGAAGCACTGCAATGAATTGTGCTACTTTTGTGTAACTTTTGCTCAAACAAAAGGGTACCAATACATTCACCGCAACAAAATTCGCTACGCTAATGTAGAATCGGTAATTCCAGTGTAGCGGCTTCAGTGGAGATTTTTGATAGTGTTCCCGAAATAAGCGATGCAGAATCAACAGTTGTACCAAAACTGCTATCAATTTTTCTTCCATCGAAAGCGAGATGCGAGAGTCCACAAGTATCGGAATTTGTGGCAACACCCAGTGAAATTGGGACTGCAATGCCGCATTTTATAACGCAAGCCGACTTCAATGACCTCGTACGAGACGGAAATTTGTCGAGGAGAACAGCAGAACTCTTTGCATCACGCTGATTTTAAAATAACAGCCGCTCGTGATCGAGGTAGCACTATTCCATATGACCAGTGATCTGCAAGCGATGGCATTTTCGCTACTTGCAATCTACCCTCAACAAATACAGTGACAGTCTGACCGCACTACGCAAGCGCTGCGATTGTTGGTTTGATAACCAGCGCAGGGTCTTTTCAATTTCTGGTATGCAATGGTAAGTATGGTCATTTACAAGCAACAAAACAAAGACATAAAGCGTAACTCCTGCATAAAAAAACCAGCGCTTATTTTGTTCTCCGAACACAAAGTATTTGCAGTAACATTGCAGTAACATTGCAGTTACTTTGCGTGACTTTTGAGAGCTTGTAGCTCATAAGCTAATGGTTCAATTGAGCTGATTTCTTTTTTAAAATAAATTCTAAAGTTTAATTGAGTAAGCAATAAAATTTGTTTAATAAATTTTTAAAGATATTTATTAAATTTAGTTTTTTAAGAAATTATATCAGACGCCATTTTACTATAAAACACCTTTAATCACTGATTTTGATAAGATTTTGTATGCATGCAGATCTTTAATAAAGCTACATTTTTTGTTCAATTGTTCAAAATTTTGAAATAAAAGGGTCGCCACCTAATAATATGTCTTTTCAAGAGTTTAAAACTGATAAATGACGTTTAAAACTCTTGAAAAGATATATTATTAGGTGGCAACCCTATTATTTCAAAATTTTATAATTTTGATATTCTGACACTGGATTCGGATTAAGCGACCCATTTTTGGTGTACGATTTTTTTTTGCCAGCCCCGAATTCATAAAAATACAAAAAATTAAGGTGACAACCCTAACCACCATCTTGAATTTTAAAATTCTAACTTTAGATTCGAAATCAGCGACCCCTTAACACTGATAAATAACGTTTAAAACTCTTGAAAAGACATATTATTAGGTGGCAACCCTATTATTTCAAAACTTTATAATTTTGAAATTCTTACAATGGATTCGGATTAAGCGACCCATTTTTGGTGTATGATTTTTTTTTTGCCAGCCCCGAATTCATAAAACTACAAAAAATTAAGGTGGCAACCCTATCCACCATCTTGAATTTTAAAATTCTAACTTTAGATTCGAAATCAGCGACCCATTAACACTGACAAATGACGTTTAAAACTCTTGAAAAGACATATTATTAGGTGGCAACCCTATTATTTCAAAACTTTATAATTTTGAAATTCTTACAATGGATTCGGATTAAGCGACCCATTTTTGGTGTATGATTTTTTTTTTGCCAGCCCCGAATTCATAAAACTACAAAAAATTAAGGTGGCAACCCTATCCACCATCTTGAATTTTAAAATTCTAACTTTAGATTCGAAATCAGCGACTCCTTAACACTGATAAATTATGTTTAAAACTCTTAAAAATACATATTATTAGGTGGCAATATTGTGGTAAAAATTTAGGTGGCAACCCTAACCTCCATCTTAAATTTTAAAACTGTGACATTATATTCGAAATCAAATCCGTTGTCAGAATTTCAAAATTACAAGAATTCGCAAAAATGAAAAAAATCTAGGTGGCAACTCTATCCGCCATCTTAAATTTTAAAGTTTGACATCATCTTCGAAATAAGTTACCCCTAAAACTTCCTAAAACTATTTACTCTATTCATACTGAAGTAATCTACAAACACTTGAGTAAAAATGCAGTGTACGCGTTGATTTCATCGTTCGTAAGCTTACTTTTGTATCACTGCTTAGCCGAAGTTGAAATCAACTTGCAATGGTACACGAGGCAGTAGCTCAAAATAATGCATAATTATAACGATTGCCGTTCGTGCGCTGTGGTTTATACACATAATTATTTTATGCAAACATCTATACTTTCCACTGAAGTCGAAGCACACATCACACAGTGTTTGACTTTAGTACAATTGGCTAATGCAACATGCTTGATGTTGTAAGTGAGCTCGATGGCATAGAATATGTTGCATGGTATTAATGATATTGAAGTCATACAAAAACTAAGTATGTACTGAGTGTAAAAGCAGTTGCAGTTCATCGCTGCAGGTCTCTGCATATGACCAATTTTTTAGATTGCACGAAGATCGGGAAAAAAACTTGGCTTGTTGTTGTGACATTGATTCGCTGTTTGCAAAAATCGGTTAACCACATATTTCAGAGGAGTGGCGACTTTTCATCGATGCATCGGTCAACAGCCTTAAAGTCGTGCTGCTTCATATCGGCAACACACATCCATCTGTCCCGATCGCATATGCCACAAACCTCAAGGAAACATACGAAGGCATGGAATTAATATTACAGTTGATAAAGTACAAAGAGCATAATTGGAAAATATGCTGCGATCTGAAAGTGGTCGGTTTACTCATGGGTGTTAAGCGTGGATTTCCAACCCACCAGTGCTTTTTGTGTACATGGGAAGGTCGAAAAAGAGATGAGCATTACACTTAATTTAAGTGGAAGCCGCGAACATGCTACAAAGTAGGCGTAGAAAGTATAGAGAATCTACCATTGGTGCAACCGTCTCAAATCATTTAGCCTCCATTACACATTAAGCTCGGTCTCGTATCAAATTTTGTTAAAAAACTGGATCGTGATGGCGAGGCCATTGCAAATTTGCGCAACATTTTCCCGAAATTGAGCGGCGCAAAGATTCATGCAGGTATTTTTTTTTTAAGAAGTTATTCAGTAACTTTATGTTTTTTAATGATTTTTTTGATTTAAGGTGTTTTCAATGGTCCGCAGATAAAACAAATAATTGCAAGTTCTGAATTTTCATCAAAATTAAATGCTATGGAACAACGTGCATAGAAAGGTACAGTTGCCGTTATTGAGCAGTTTCCTGGCAACAAATTATAAATAATAATTATAAAAATGATTTCGGCATATGGCGAAATGGGCATTTTAATGTCGCTAAAGATCCATTTTCTTCACAATCATTTGGATTTTTTTCCCTGATGATTTAGGAGCTTGTAGCGATGAGCATGGCGAAAGGTTCCATCAGGACATTGCGGCTATTGAAAAGCGCTTTAAAGGAAAAGACATTACGCATATGCTTGGCAAATACTGTTGGTCTATTTGTCACGATACTGAAGCAAATGCTTACAACCGCAAAAATAAAAGGCTTAAATTTCTTTAAAAACATTAAAATTTTTAATGTAACAATTCTTTATTTTTATAACACAAAAGTAATAAAAAAAATTGTTTTTTTAACGAACTGAAACCTTAAAAAAACGATAACCATTAAAAAAAAACATATATACTTCAAACTTAAAAAAAAAATTCTGACGTGTACATGAAAATCGCCGATACACGTGTATTTTTATTTCTTATCCCCTTTCCGAAAAAGTAAATTTGGTTCATAGAACAGAATGTGTGTAACACGGTGTAATTGTGAAATATTTTTTGCAAAAATTAAAAAAAAGCAAAATTTTGATACCAAAGTTATAGCTATTGAAACTTGACTTTTTTTCCAAAAACTCTCAAAGTGCTTGTTTCTGGCATTTCGAACACAAAAAAAAAATCACAAAGAAACCTCAATAAATATTTTTCTCATTATAAATAATTTTGATTATTTAAAAAAACATATAACTGATTTTAATTAAAATTTTTCTATATTACCTTGTTATTGTTATGTTTAATTATATACAAATTCCAAATGTTTGATAGTTTAAATCATACTGAATTTTAAATACAAATTCTAGTTGTTTGATAGTTTCGTTTATCGTTTATTGATAGTAATCGTTTATTGAGCTTTAGGTCAGGTAAGAATACTTAATTGCTCTAACGAATTTTTCCAAAGAAACAAAACACTGATTTTAGTTATTAAAAGTTTTGGAATTCCAGGAATAGCATCATATCATACCTTGGTTTTAGGAGGGTAAAAAAATGAGAAAAACCCTAAAAACCAACAAATTTCCTTGGTTGGCGCTACACTGTCTAAAAATGTATATATTTAGACATCAGTCAAAATTCACTTTACTAAAAGAAGAAATATTTGTGCGTTTACTATAGGTTTTTACGTAAACGTTTGGTTAAAATGAACATTTCACAAAATCACCAAAAAATAACCAAAAATTTTCACAATTTTAGAAAAAATGTCAAGTTTCAACAGCTATAACTTTGGAATCCAAATTTTGGTTTTTTTTTTCAATTTTTGGCAAAAAATAGCTCACAACTATCCCTTAATAAGTTCTTTGCATTTTTTTCAAAATGTGCATTTTTAAATTAAAACCCTAAATTTTCAAAAAGGTTCACTTCAACTAAAAAATTTCGTTACGATTAGGTTATTTAACGTAATCAAACAATTTTCTTGTAAATGTTTGAAATACACTGAGGAGCAAAACTGTAACATGATGTAACAGATCTCATTTCAGCAATCGTTATCTTCTCTAAATTATAACTAATTACATATTTTTATTTATTAATGTTATTAGTGCACTTTTACTCTTTCTACTAAACCGTTTTGAAGTTAATCTAACAACAACGAAAAAACTAGCTGACAAAAATGTAAAAAATGGCAAATGTTACAGTTTAGCACTCATTTCTTATTTATTGTTTTTTAACGATTTTCGTGACAAAAAATATTATTAATAACATGTTCAGTATCCTTTTGCTTATTTTAATACCCAGATACGAAATTTTGGTGTTGTAGCCTCACAAACATCCTTAGTTCGCTCCCACAGTGGACTATTTGAGCGGAGTATTTACGTAACTCCACAAATTTTCGATGGGATTCATGTCCAAAGATTGTGGAGGCCGTTTCAAATTAGCAAATTTCTGGTTTTGTATCCAGTCTTTAACAACATATGCAGTGTGCTTTGGATCATTTTCTTGCTAGAAAATTACTTTTTCAGCAGCAGGATGAACAGGTACTTTTTTATTGCAGGATGGACAGGTACTGTTCCCCACGCATAATCCCATCGATGCGTATTAAGGGACCAACTCCATTTTGCGAAATACAACCCCAAACCATTATTGACCCACCACTATGTTTCATTGCTTGCTTTACATGATGTGGTTGGGCTGTATTTTGGTCCTTGGTCCAATACCACGCACAACCATCTCACTGGAAACGGTTGATTTTAGTTTCATCAGACCAAATAACCTGAAATTCAAAAGAACAACGAATAAAAAATATTGCATCACAATGTAAGTTAAAAGACTCACCATATCCCAATCTGCGACTGTCGAGTGTTCGTGCGCTGCAGCAAAATCCTGCCTTAACCGCACATGTCTTTTGGTCAGCATTGGTGCTTTAATGCCCAATTTCGTAATGCTTCGCTGAGCTGTCTACTGGCTAGCACTGATGTTTGAAATTTTCAGGAGTATCTGCATCATTGCTGGACACCAAGTTCGCAAGAGGTCGGGCCTCACGGTCACTAATTTTTCTTGATCTACCTCCTTTGTTCTTAGGATCACTTTTTACTATATTTTTCTCTTATGTGTTGCATTGTCATGTAGCTTATTTGGAAATCTTTGACCATTTTTCTAACTGACCTCCCCTTCCGCAATAAATTTATTATTTGGTTTTTTTTAATATTGATCATACCTAATGCTACCAACTATACTTACTTTGTAAGTATCATACTTATTTACTGATAGTATATACTTATGATACTTACTTTGTAAGTATCATAAGTATATACTTACTAAAATTCCATACTTATAAGTATACTTACTTTTAAGATTTATACTTAATTATGCTTACTTTTCAGCTCTGGTTGTTATCAACAGCGATAAAAATACAGACTGTTTTATTATTTTAAAAAAGAATATTGAATACAGCTGTGTCGAATTTTACATTTTTTTAAAGACAAGACCTGAAATACTAAGTGTGTAGTCTAGTTCGTCAGCAAAAAAATAGGCTATTTTTGGGAATTTTTCATGAGCTTGCTGTGAAAGATATGTTTATATAAGTTGTTAGGAATGTTAAATGAAGTCTTGAATTACAAAAATAAAAAAAATTTATTAATTTTTTTTAGTAATTTGGAGGCAGGTCGGCTCCCACACGATATCTTGTCATCTGTTTATCTGAAACAAAAAACCGAGGTGTTTTACATTCAAAATGACAATGACTATAAAATAGACTATTAATGATAATTTTTAGCAATTGTTTTTAACTTTAAGTAACAAAAAAAAAATTAAAAATGGTTTGTTTTGCTGTTATGTGTAAAAAAATGTAGAAAACATCAATCTTTTAAAACGATTTTAGTCTATTTTGAAAGTAGTTTTGTGTTAAATATGTGGTTAAAAATTCAGAAGGATCAGCCCACGGGTTCCAGAGAAATAGTGTGGGGCGTCCGTGAAAACGTTGCTTAAAGCTTTTTAAATGCGTTCTAATATGAGTTCAGGTAGAGTAAGCTTTGGGTTGAAAAAAATTACTTACACTGCTCGGATCTTCATAAAAATTTAATACAATATTCTTAGATACATATACATTCGAAAAATGTAAAAAAAAATAAAAAACTTTCGAAAGTGACCAATTAGACTTCACCCTTAAATAAAATTTACAGCCAAGACAAATGCGATTTCAAGCAAAAAGAAAAAAAAAACAAATTAATGTAGCGCTTCAATTAAGTGGCAGTGAGAGCGAATAATGATAACTTTTCTTTGGTTTCTGTATACATTTGAGTGTGATTTTTTTATTTTTTTTATTTAACTACTTTGAAAGTGCGTATAACTTTTTACTTTTGTTTATGCTTTTGTTTGTTTTTAAACTATTTTATGTATAAGAAATATGTATGAATTTCAAATATATAAAATTAGTATTTTGTTTTTTTTATCTGAAGACTTTTTGGTTTTACATAGATTGCATACACAAAACTTTTTAAGGAGAACAAATAGGGGGTGTGACAATATTTAAATAATATTGTGGGTTCTATTTATTTTAACATAAATTAGAAAATTATATCAAAAAATTATTCAATTTATTTTTCTAAGGTAAAATACTTACTTACACTTATTGAAAAAAAAATTATACTTACTTATACTTACTTTTCAGTGTTTTAAGATGCAAATATACTTATTTTTTAATAACATGAGTTGGTAGCATTAATCATACCGCTTGCTTATATTATCACTTTATAAGTACATTTCAATCAAGAAAAGGCTATTAAGCTTAAAAATAAGCAATAGATAGCGGTACAATGTAAAATTGAGAGTGAGTGCAAAACTGCAACATTTGTCTTTTTTACATTTTTGTCTGCTAGTTTTTTGTTGGTGTTAGATAAACTTCAAACCTGTTTCTAATACTAATACATTATGAACTAAAAATCTGTAATTCGTTATTGTTTGGAGAAGATAACGGTTTCTGAAATGAGAAGTGTTACAGCATGTTACAGTATTGCTCCTCAGTGTATAGTTTAAGAAATTATTTCCTCAAAATTTCAATGAAATTTTTTCAAATTTGGATTTTTGCAATTTCTTTAATACAACATGGAAAAACTTAGATTTTTTTCGAAAATTAAAAAATCACAACTCAGTTAGTTTTTGTCTATTTTTCATGTTTGAGACAATATTTTGAAGAAAAATAATATTAAAAAAGAGACGCGAACCATATTTTCAAAAATATGCACTTAAAAAATTATTGAGATTTTTTAGAAAAGGAGCACTTTTCCCCCATATAAATCAGATTTTCAACTTAAGGTCGCAAGCGGCACATTTATATATTTTTATTTTTTCCTGAAATTTTCGGAATATACTATATAGAGGGCACCATTCTATTTATAAAAAAACAAATTCGCATACAGTTAAGGGCCACCATAATATACATAAATCATATATGATGCATATAATATTATGAATATTACAAAATTTTATTATATATCAGTATAAAAAGTCAACTCTATTTTTTTGGGAATTATTCGTGTGAAATTTTGCATATCCATAAAAAAAATAACAGATATAAATTGCTTCTCACACTGCGTATGAGTAACATTTAATAACCTTGGCGCTACATAAAATATACGATTAAAAGTTACTCATACGCCATGAAGAGATTGAAAACATTTTTATTATAGCCCATTTAAATAAATATACATAGATGCTTTTATGTTCATTTTTGTATGAATTTGTGCTTAATCTCAATCACATAACCACACATTCATCTGAAATGTAATTGCAACAGTTTACTGTTAAAGATAGATTTATTGACTTTTCATGACACAGCGGTTGGAATATTTATATTTTTTAATTTCATAATCAATACATAAAATGATGGCTTACATTTATGTAAATATAAAAAATAACTCGAAAAAATATGATAAACAGCTATGAAGTATAAGGCTCTAAAACAAATAACCACAATAACAACTAAGGCAATGTTTTCAAAGCAATATTTAGATACGATACAGGGTAAATATTAAATATTTATATATTCGATTTTATTGCGCCACAAACATTATTCTTCATCAAATGAGAAGAGATTAGCATGTGTGTGTATGTGTGCGTTATTAATTTTAAAACGTGAGAACATGAGTATGAGTGTAGTCATGCGTTTTATTGTAAGGCGGTTAGAGTGTAAGTATATATTGCATGAATACGAACACACACACCTGAATGTTTTCTTGGTGAAGTATTGATAAATGTGTTGCTGGGACAAATAGACGCCATCATTATCAAAGGCACTAAACTATTGTGAATGATATTTCTTTTATTTCTTATATTTTATTCTGTAAATAAATGACTACAAAATATAATCGAAAATACACATTTTTCTCATTTTATTAGAAAGTTTTCAGCAATTTATTCAACTCAAGCTGAGGCATCAGTTTTATGATGCAACAGTTTACGCTAAGCATACTGTCTTGGTTTTTATGACAGAAACTCTGTAGCTGCTGCTGGAAATAAATATTTTACGATCATACTCGTAAGATACAAAATATTTAGAGCATTAAAAATATTGTCTAAGCAGTTTTTTGATACATTTGAGACGAATAAAAATGTTTATGACTTTTAGATATAGTCAATATGTTGGTAAATAATTATTTTTGTTTATATCATTTATTCTATTCTGAAAATATATTACTTTTTTATTCTTAGTTTTGTATAAATTAAATTTATTAGTTACTAGAATTAGATTTGTTTCATTTTCGTGACATATTTTAAATAATAGATATCTTGATACCAGTGCTGCGGAGTTGGAGTCGGAGTCGGAGTCTGTAGGAATTCTTGTGCAAAGGAGTCGGAGTCGGGAAAAATGCATCGACTCCGACTCCGGCAAAACAATCATGAAAAATAAATAATATTTCGCATAATTTTGTAAATTTTGTTTAAAACAGTATTAAAGCAGTAATATTTTTTAATTTGGTTCACCCTGTGAAATTATCCACTACGCATTAAAAATGAAACACTTAAGCTATCATGACTGAAATATCAGTGATAGCTTGAAACTGTAATTTAAACATTTAATTATATTAACGGTTAAGAAAATGGTAAAAAATGTCGATAAGTCAACAGTTTTCGACCATTTTAAAATTACACCCGACGGAAAACATTACTCATGTCAGTGTTTAATTAAAGATGAAGATGAAGAAACAAATTGTGATGGTAAAATAAGTAGTTTTTGTGGAACGTATAAAAACGCTCCACCAAGAGCACCTGACCTAAAAAGGCACCTTCAACGATTTCATCCAGAAATATTGAAAATTGTAATTGAAAAAGATAATAATATCACTCGAAATAGTTTAGTAGCAAGAAAAAACTCGCTTTCAACAAGGTATATTCAACATGTAGAGTCGTCCCAGAGAAAAGGGTACCGTAGCTGTCAAACATAAGAAGAGCGTAAAAGACAATGAATAAGAACTTGAACCAGGGATGGAACTATAGCCACAATTGTGCTATTTTTGGTACTTTCGAAATCAGACTAGAGTTTAGGCACGTGCGTTTTCATTTTCGACTATTTAAATTTCTCGGATTTAAAGAAATCAAGTTGCATGTAAATGTAATTAATGAAATTTTCAATTTTAGATGCACCTTGTTGCTTACTTTGACATTTCGTTATTCTAATCATTGCTATTAAAGTTACTTGAACATAATTACACTACGCCAAAAATTTTGGAAAACTTTCACTATAGCAAACAGTGATAACATATAATAACATTTTTTAATAGTGAAATTTTTCGTTGAATCCAAATATCGTATTAGTTTTTTTTATTAGCTCCAATTTGTTATTTTTTACTCAATTTCAATAAAAGTGGTCTTTTCCATAACCAGTCTTACTAAACAGAACTTTTTTTAATTTTTGGTTTCAGGTGATGCTCGGTTCGTGTTTTGCCCACTGGCGCACATCGCCCCTGGTCTGCTTTAGAATTTTGTTTTTTTTTTTTTTTTTTTGAATATTGATTAAATAATCTAAAAATTTTATACAATCTTCTTCAAAGTACTATAAATATACCTGAAAAGTTTTAAGTACCTATATTTATATTTTTTTTAAAAAAAATTCATAAAATTTGCATATTTATCGGCCTGTTTAACTAGACTGGAATCTTAAAATAAATAAAATTTCATTAACACTTTTCATATCGACTGTTGCAATTGGTTAAGAAACTGGAAAGATCTTAGGCATTCAGAAATCCGTATAGAAATGATGGAAATGAAAAAATATATATTTTCAGCAAGTCTATTATAAACGCCTCTTTTTTTTTGTGTAAGCACAATTTTTTTAAAAAGGTACTATTTTTCTCTGCAATAAGGCACAATCTGAAAAATTCCACTTCCATCCCTGACTTGAACACATTGAAGACAGATGACAGACAACTTCGTATTTCTTCACGAGGCACACAAAAAATGAGCCATTTTCTTTTTGAAAAGGCTTTTAGCAAATTGCACAATTTCTTGGCGTTCAATTCTATCAATTAAATCAATTTAAATCAAAAAAATTCACAACACAATTCTAATTGACAAGTTTTGTTATTTGCCTTGTTTTTGTTCGTAAGCAACTGAATTTGATAGCTAAGGTACCCACCACAAGAGATAATTGTATCTACTAACACTACCTCCTTATATATACCTTGGCTTTCAATAAAAAGCTAAGCTCCACTTGAAACATTTTTTATATTAAACAAAGTTACAGTGACAATGACATTAGAAAAATTAAAGAGCTATATAATAGAGCTCTCTGTAAAAAATAATGTTTCACTCTCCTTTTTTTCCCAACCGGCTTTTTTGGGTTTAAGTGAGGAGGAGTGAGGTTTCGAGCCACCTTGGTGTTTCCCTTGAACGAGAAAGTGTATGGCGTCTTATAATTAAAGAGGCTGAAAATAAAAAAGAAGCACTGCGAAAGAGTTAAAAAGGTATCTTCTTATTCATTAAAATGGATGCATGCACACGTCATCGAGTGAACTATTTTGCGGTCAATGTTTGATATGTTGATGAAAATAATAGAATTGTAACTCGTACATTGGGAATATACGATTCACTGGGGCCATCACAGCGGTGAATACCTACGTCACTTGGTAGAAAATCTTTTAAAAAAAATTTGAAATTAAAGAAATGTAAGTTCTTAGTATTCTTGCTGATAATGCATCAAATATGATAAGTACTATTGAAAAAATTAACAGTGATCACGAAAAAATAACACAGCCATTGTAAGATGAATTCGAAGACGAAGATGACATATTGGATACTGCCACAGTGGGGGCATCTAAGCTTATTTCAATTGTTGTTCACACTTTGCAACTTGCACTTAGAGATGAACTGAAAGACCACTTTGTTGTTCCTCTCATTTACAAAGTCAGGCAAATCGCTATTGCTGCTAGGGTTCTCAAAATATATGCTTTTTTGCAAAGACGTGCTGGAAAAGGTGCCATTTTCGATCAAGCAACTCGCTGGGGTAGCATCTATTTTATGATAGAAATATTGCTAGAACTTAAGGAGTTTTTTTCTGAACTCGACTCGAATCTTTCAATGACTAAAAGCCAATGGTTGAAAGTAGAAGAACTAGAAAAAGTACTTTCACATACCTTCATTGTCACCAAAAATTTACCGTCTGAAGATTTAACACCTAGAAAATTTTAATTAGAATGGAAAAGCTTTATATATTCCTTGAAAAAGCACGAAGGAACAATTGCTGATAGTACTGTTACTTTAATAATATGGAGAAAAGTATCCCTTCTTAATAGCAACTATTGGAAACTCCATTCGTTTTAGTATATCTGCTTTTACTTACTCAAAAACGCAACTCTGCAAAATTAACATGAAATGTCACTTGAGCATTAGAGCTAATAGAATAAAGTTACCTTTTATATTTTATATGATTAATTAAAATAAATGTGTTTTTTTCTGGACTACAACAGTAACATCTTGTTAGCTGCAGTATATTTCGATCCTATGAATCTGGTATTTCTAACTAGCGAACAGATTGAGACTGCAATGAAAACATTCTTTGAGCTTGCAGTTAGTTTGAAAGAGATTCAAGATCCACCTGAATCGTATAAAACTCTACAAGAATCAGAAAGTACCATTAGAACCGCTTCATCTTCCAGTTCAAATGATGATTTTGAATCCTTTTTAAACAAGTTTGAATATACAAATATAAAAAGACGCCGGCTTAACAAACAAGGTCCAGTAGATATAAAAAAGCAAGACTTTTTAAAAGCGTTAAAGGAGGTTGAATCATACAACAGATCTTTCAAACATGATGTACAAGAAGCCATTAGTATGAATCCTGGTACTGTTAAAGAAGTAGCCATGATAATAACAGAAATGCCGCCAACTCAAGTCAGTGTCGAAAGGCTTTTTTCAGCACTTAAGGTAATCAAATCGATTTACGATCAACTATGAAAGAGGATCTCATAGAAGCAATTTTATTTCTAAAAAACTCATAAAATTTTATTTGTTTAAGTACTAAGTACCTGGGCGACTGAGTTTAGCTCGGCTTTCCGCCAAAACTAATGTATGTATTAAATTCTTTTTTGATTATATATCAATGAAAAAAATAAATTTTTTTACAGCTACTGTATTCATGAATTTGCAAAACAATATTTTCACCTCACAGTTTAACAGTACGTAAAGCGCCAATAAATGTACGAAAATCCGCAAAAATTTACACTGTTCAACACAAAGAAAAATAACATGGTTCCGCTAACGGATTTTGACAGAGGGAACCAAAAAAAATACACACGTATCGGTGTTTTGAAAGTTTACGTCTGAGTTTTATTTTAGAGGGGGTTTAATTTATCCCGCTTTTGAACATTCTCATAGTGAATTGGCAAACGAAACCATGTGAACCTTACGTTTTTGGTATAAGATGTGTTCAGCATATTTATTTAAAATATTACGAGGAACATTTTCGTGGAACAATTTAATCCTCTAACTCTTCAATGTATGGGTCTTTTTTGACCTCTTTTTGATAAAGAGCAAATAAGACCCAGAAAACAGGGATATAACGGGTTAAATTATTCTACAAAAATATTAAAAAATTCTACTATTAGTCTCTGAATACACTAAAGCTCAAAAACAAACTTGAATGCCAAAAATAAGTGAAAACTTGACATTTTTTTAAGGGTTAATTTCTCACTTATTTAGAATTGGTGTTAAAATGTCCCACAAAACTCAGTATTAGGGTGTTTGTTCCTATAACAAAAATGGTGTACGTAAAATTTCATTCTAAATCAACATACAAAAGAAACCTCTACATATAATATCTATAAATACAAAGTACACAGTAAAAAATATGAGCATAAATTTCATTCTATTTTTTTAAAAGTTATACCATCAAATCTTATAAATTTTTCCAGACCATTTTTCTCGTCAGACCAATCGAAACAACTATATTTTTAAATTTCCCGATTTCAGTGAACCAGAATATATTTTGATTTACACATACAATTTTTAAATTATGTTTGTTCTATTATTTTTATAATATTTAGCGGAATAAAATTTATAAATTATTTGGAATAAAAAAGTTTATACCACACAAATGTTACAAAAAAGATAAAATTTACCCTCAAATTTTTTACTGTGTAGAGATCAAATTTAGGTTTAGCTCTAAGCAATTCTGTACCATTATCAAACAATGTCCAGCATATTTCAGCTATGGTAGAATGAATTCTCTTGCCTTTATAGTGTTTTTTAATAGGTGCACATGCCTGATGAAATCGTTCAACATGTTCATCAGATTCTGTTGCCAACTGATACTCGAAGTAATCCATATGGGAATGGAAAAAATTAATGTTTGTTGTCGTATGAACACCTAGTTTTTCAAAAGAACTTAGCATGTTGTCGACGTTATTCTATGCTCAGAATTAGTATGCCTGCCACAGACATAGCAAAACCAATCAAGTTTGTCTAAACAATTAGACATTTTCGCTAAAACTGAAATTTCATTATTCAATGCTCACAAACCAAGTATTTCACAAATCGATTTAATTTCCTTACTTAAATTTGATGTTATTTTGATTAATTCATTCACTCAGGCTTTGTTTTAAAATCTGAAATTTTTCTTTTAAGAAGCACCGGAAGTTGTGTACAATAAGAAATAACACAGTAACACACTTCAGCACAATATAAAAGAATGTAGAGCGGGAAAGGGAATTGACTTTAATTTTAGTTTTGATTTTGCTTTTCATAGTTTTTTATTGGAACGTAATGGATCTTATCAGTCAAAATGCAGCTGATAAGGTTCATTGTCATTGCTAAGTATGATGCGCCAAATTAGTGCAAAATTGCTCTCTTTTTTTATTTATAGATATAATATGTAGAGCTTTCTTTTGTATGGTGACTTAGAGTGAAATTTTACCTGTAACATTTTTGTTATAGTAACTAACACCCTAACACTGAGTTTTGTGGGACATTTTAACACCAATTCAAAATAAGTGAGAAATTAACCCTTAAACACATTTTAAATTTTCACTTTTTTTGGCATTCAAGTTCGTTTTTGAACTTTGGTGTATTCAGAGACTAATAGTAGAATTTTACGGCAAATATTTTTATGGAATAATTTAACACGTTATATCCCTGTTTTATGGGTCTTATTTTCCCTTTATCAAAAACAGGTCAAAAAAGACCCATGCATTGAAGAGTTAGAGGGTTAAATTGTTTCACGAAAATATTCCTCGTAATATTTTACATAAATATGCTGAACACATTCTATATCAAAAACGTAAGGGTCACATGGTTTCGTTTGCCGATTCACTATGAGAATGTTCAAAAAGGGGATAAAATAAGCCCCCTCTAAAATAAAACTCAGACGTAGACTTTAAAAACGCCGATACACGTATATTTTTTTTGTCCCCTTTATCAGAATCCGTTGGCGGAACCTTGTTATTTTGGAAAAATATAGACTCTTTTTACCGGTTGCCTTAATCGATCAAGTACCCTAATGTGCGCTGCTAAACGATTTATTTTTTAATGTAGAATTGTGCTGAATATTTCTTAATGATTGTCAGGGCTTAAATCAAATAACAGACTTCAATAGAATTTTTTTACCGAATAAAATCATTTTGGCTGCCTAAATTGGTCAAATAGCCCAATGTGCGCTGCTAAATGAATTTTCTCAGAGATGAGACCTAGTCAGATCGATTTTTTTTTTTCTTAAACAGCTTATATTAAGGAGTCATTTTTATAAAATTATTTATTAAAAATTAAAATAAAAATGTTTTCTAACTATTTGGTCAGAGTCTGAGTCGGAGTCGGAGCTTCGATATTTTGAGGAGTTGGAGTCAAAAATTTTTGGTCCAACTCCACAGCCCTGATTGATACAATAAAAATTTACAAAGTTTTTTGTAAAGATTAGTGCAAGATAGTCAGAAAAAAAGATCTGAAATGAAATGAAGTCTAATATACATAACTTTACATTAATTAGCTTGCTTTCAAAATAGCTCTCACAGAGTTTTGAAAATAGCAAAAATATCAACAACAATCAATTTATGTATCTTCATTTATATTAATCAAATAAATGCTACTTTTAATAACAGAAATTAGCAGCTGTTTTATGGCATAAGATTGACAACTATATCATTTACTCTTTCAAGAACCAGCAAGTAACCGGAAACAAAACATACTAAGAAGACAACTATCCACAGGATAAGACTTATAAGAAGTTTAACGCTTGCCCTTGACAGGTCATCAAGCTCGGAAAAAGAAAACGACCCCGGGCGCGGGACAGGAACATAGAAGATGGTTTCTTCCTCCTCCCAGTCTGGAGGCATGTCTGCCTACTAAGCAGTGCCCTGTGGTAACGGCCACTAGCGTGACTATCTCCAGTCTTCCCAGCGAGAGAAGGGTCCTTGATCGCTGTAGTGCCAGAGTCGGCCAGATAACCCTTGTTGTTCTGTGCATTGTGAGTTCAGCCCATTTTATTATGGCTCACGGGTACTTTTATTTTTGACCAGCTTTCCAAATTAAAATCCATTAAGGAAGGTTTTAGGCACACAGTTTTTGAAGCGAAGCTTTTGACGCCTCGTTTTGTGGTTTGCTTGAGTGAAATTTCAAAAACGACACTTTTTCCCATATACCTTTTTTTAGAATTGTTGTTGTTTTTTTACTTGTGTCTTTTCAACATGAGTATATAAAATTAAAAATATTTATTTTAAAGCGTGATAATTGAACTCGCAACGTTTCGATCGGGAGTTCTACACACTAACCACTACTCCAAAACCCTTTCTGTTATGATGTGATTCATACATTATTAGGTATTAACTGAAGCTATGTTGCAGTAGATGACAGGAATTTATTAAATGGATTGTGCATCAGCTATCCTACATATTCTATTTTTAATGCGTGAAGCTATGATGCAGCAGAGCACAATAATCGATCAAAAGCCTTCCTACTTGTTGGAAAAGGCTATCCTACATGTTGGATGGAGTATTTTATTTTTCAGCGGTCAAGAAGATAGCAACGTGCAATGGCAAACAATTTCTTGCTGTTTTATAATTTATGAAGTTTACTTCTATAAAGTTTAATGAACTCCTTTTAAAAACAGTATCCGAACCACCTGCCATTTTTATATATTGGGGGTTGGAATTAGTTTTAAAGGTTTTATAAGAGATGGCGTAACTATCAATAGATCTCATCGGGCACACCTGTGACTATATTCATTTCAAAGCACATTGTGTAAGCTTCATTTTTCAGTATGTGTCATTCCACTGAAGTGTAAACAACATATATTTTTTTCTCTGTGAACATGTCGACTTTCGTTCCAGCAAAACGCAATTTGCGGGAAGGTTTACTTTTGTGCTTCCATTTGAAGAAAAAAGCGGTTGAAGCACAACGCACGCTTACTGAGGCTTACGGGGACTATGCTCCATCGATTTCTACTTGTGAGTACTGGCTCCGTCGGTTTAAAAGTGGTGATTTTGATACGGAAGACAAAGAGCGTCCGGGCCAGCCGAAAAAGTTTGAAGATGAGGAATTGGAGGCTTTGCTCGATGAAGACCCGTGTCAAACCCTTCAAGAATTGTCAGAATCATTGGGAGTCGACATATCAACGGTCGGCAAACGCTTGAAGGCCATGGGAATGATTCAAAAGCAAGGAAATTGGGTGCCGTACCAGTTGAAGCCGAGAGACGTTGAACGGCGATTTTGCATGTGCGAACAACTGCTTCAACGGCATAAAAGGAAGAGTTTTTTGCATCGTATTGTCACTGGTGATGAAAAGTGGATCCATTACGATAATCCTAAGCGAAAAAAATCGTGGGGACCACCCGGCCATGCATCAACATCGAGGGCCAAGCCGAATATTCATGGCGCCAAGCTTATGCTGTGTATTTGGTGGGATCAGAAGGGTGTCGTGTACTATGAGCTGCTAAAACCTAACGAAACCATCACTGGGGAACGCTACCAACAACAATTGATGCAATTGAGCCGAGCATTAAAGGTTAAACGGCCGGAATATGCCAAAAGACACGACAAAGTGGTTTTTCAACATGACAACGCACGGCCACATGTTGCAAGAACCGTCAAGGAAACGTTGGAGGCGCTGAATTGGGATGTGCTACCCCACCCGCCTTATAGCCCAGACATAGCCCCTTCCGACTACCACCTATTCAGATCGATGACGCATGGCTTGGCTGAGCAGCGCTTCACTTCTTACGAGGATACCAAAAAATGGGTCGATTCGTGGATTGCCTCAAAAGACGAATCGTTCTTCCGGCGCGGAATCCATATGCTGCCAGAAAGATGGGAAAATGTTGTAGCTAACGATGGACAATACTTTGAATAATATACATTGTACCGTTGTTTCTAAATAAATGCTCAAAAACCGAAAAAAACCCTTAAAATTAATTCCAACCCCCAATACTAAGCTTTGCACTTTGTTTATGTTTTTCTTTATATACTCACTCCACGACTATTTTTTTTTAATGAGAAAATGTATGAAGTCGGATGAGCGTGCGTTCCCACATGCTACATATAGGATGGATCGCCACAAAAAATCAAAAGTTTTTGATTTCCAACCTACATGTAGGACGGACCACAGTATTTGCTTTCACACATCCTACATGTCCATCCGACCTGTCAAATCCGTCCTACAGGTAGGATAGTTTAAAACCCCATATTAGTATTTAAACTACAAAAGTAGCAAGGTTTCATTGAACGGGTTGAAAATATCACAAGATGATTGTTTTAAGTGTAAATTTTAATTGCTTTTTCAGACATGAATGGTCATAGGCACTTAAGGCAAGGCCGGTGGTCTAGCGCTAGAAAATTTAAGGTATTTTTAGGATTTTTTTAAAAACTTACAATATTGAACAACGATATTTAACGATTTGAGGTATATTGTAACACTCATTCATCAAAAAAAAACATTATTTTTTTTAATTCAGAAATTGTTGATCTTGTTCAATATTCCGCTCAATGAGACGCTCTCAAGGAAAAGGGGCATGTAGATTTTGACTTTTCTATTTATCCGAAAAATAAAAACCAAGAATATTACTAATCACTATGAGTGCAGATATGGCTGGAACTAGAAAAAATATTGAAAATTGACAGAATGACGCGTTTTTCAAAATAAAGTTTTTAAAACAACTTATTTTCTACCGGTTATTAAGTGTAAAATATACGAAGTTTTTGAAATAAAACTTTGATTCTAGTTCCAGCGATAGCCACTGATGTTATGAATAGCATATTTAAATTTCAGATGATTCGGCTGAATAGTTTTTTTTTCTACAACACCATGCCGAAAAAAATAGTTTTGAGAAAAATAAGTATAACGAGAATGAATTTAGACAAATCACTGTGACTGGACACCTACTAAAACGGCTGTAGAAGTAAAAATAACGTCAGAAATACTTTACTTTTGAAGTATCAAAAAAAAAATCAATTTCACACAAATTCTAAGCCTTAAACAATGCCGCTTTAATAAATAAAATTTGCGAATGATAAGCGTAGAAGTATTTGCACAACAGGATTAGGACAACTATTGATGTAATATTTGCTAGAAATATCGATGACACTACATCTATATAATATGCGTTTGATATATTAGATATTAAAAACCAATAATTTCATTAGCATTTACTAAAATAATTTAAAGCTAATATAAAATAATAATGTAAGTTAATACAAATTGCTGGTGGTAATATTATTTTTTAGTTAATATTATGGTATTTAAAATTTTGTAATTTACAAATTTTTTTATTAAAAAATCCATTAAATTATCATTCTTATGAAACTGCAAAAAAGCTTCGCTTCTCTCGTGTGTCCAGCGAAGCATCTGTTTTTTTTAAATGCTTATTGTTGTAGAAATTCAAAAATATATAAGAAGAAATCAAACCTGGTGCGTCAGAGTAACTTTAAACGCGTTTTTCTCGAAACTTTTCAAAACGGCTCACACTTCTGCAAACAATCTAATCGACCAATTTAAATAATTTATTTGATCTGTTTGCATTGTAATTCTACACATCTTTTACTGAAAAAATGGTCAAAAATAAGGTACATTTTTAGATTTTCTCTTTCACGCTTTAGAATTTGCTTATTTTTCCATATTTCCATTCCATTTGGGTAAATGAATTATATTTAAGGGTCTTCTTTCGAATGCTTTTTTCAGATGATCTGAAGCCGAGTTCGATTTTAACCTTTGTTTTAAGCACACCAACTTCAGCGCCATCTTTATATATAAAAACTACATCTTACAAAAAAAAAAATTTATTTCAAATGATGATGTAAAATTAACTTTTTCAGAAAATATATTCTGAAATATTTCTTTCACTTTCAATCGCTTTTGCCTCGAACCTTCCTTAATACTACTTTGAATTTCTTCTTTGACTTTACACAGCGGAGTTCTTTAAAAGTCATAATTTCCGGCTGTAGGGTATCAGGCACTGGTGAAGTAAAACCAACATAGGTTATATCAGTCTCTTTCCTGAAGAATTTTGTAAGCAATACCCAAAATTTAAGTATCTAGCGTTAATAATAGAGAATCTAGCGTCAAAAACAGGCGATATGAGCGTTTTCAGTACGTTTTTCCCAACGTGCGTAGTATGCGTGTTTCATCGGTCCTTGTATCATGTATGTGAGTGTATGTCATTGTATAAGTACGCGTGTTTTTGTGTTAGTATAGGCAAACCTTATACAACAGAAATTCAGAAAATGATTTTACTAAAATTTCTAACTTTTAGAAAGGCGCCAAAAGCAACAAAACAAATTCACACCCTTCAGCAGACAAGCAGAAACAACCCGCTGTTGCTCTGGCTCTGTCGCTTTTACACTCATCCAGCATGTCTCTTCGTATTTCACTCTCTTTCGCTTGACAGAAGTTAAACTCTTGCATCCTTAAACACCTTCTTGATAGCTATGCGATGACGCCGCATTATGACGTGATGCGCGGCGCCGCTGCCTGGCATGCGAAACCGCGGGCTTCAACCCGGCGCTCAGAAAGAAGCAACACAACGAAATCACCAACAAAACTACGAAAACGAGAAAAGCCCAACATGCTTGACACCATGACAGAGATGAAGTAATGGTGGAAGCGAGAGAGAAAACAAGAGCTAAGTATGCCGAAGTACCAAAGGCAGGTCGGTGCCATCAATATGTCGACAAAAACTAATGGAACGCAAAAAGCGGGCTGGAACGAGGTGGGCTGAGTTGTTGGGGGTATGAATCAAGGGGTGGTATGTCTGTTGAAGACCGCTCAAGGGTGGCGGTATGGCAGTAAAAAAATCAACAAATGGTTTGCTAACTACGAGCTGAATGCGGATAAAAAGAGGTTGAAAGAGAATATCAGGGGGATTAAAAGAGGTTTGAAAGAAAAAAATGGTTTGGAAAAGTGGTTACTTAGAGTTCAGAAAAAAGATCTGTGCGAGGCGTTCGGGAAGGGACTGCATACAGATTGTAAGGCGGGAGGATTTATTAAGTCTGAGCCATGGTTTGGGAAAGTTTGAAGATTGGTTAAAAAAGGGGTTGGTTAAGGCATATGGCACTGTTAGTTTGCCTGTGTTTGTGTGTATACAAATGCCTTTGCATGTGTATGCTTGTGTATTTAACGGTGTTGTGTAGGGAATTCAGAAAATTTTGAAATGCTGGCGCGCGCGAAATAGACTGTAAGGCAAAAAAATATGTCAACGAGTGCTGGTTGTTGTTTTGTGTTACTCTGTTTTTTGTTCTGTTATTGCATTTTTTTTTATTATTTTGTATTGTTGTTATTTTCATGATTCTTGTTTTTGTTTTTGTTTTGATATGACTTTTCTGCTTTTTGTTGTTGCCTTTTGTTAATTACATTTTCGTAGCTTTATCAAGTAGTCGATTTGCGCCCACTTTTACTGTAAATTTGGGTGGTTTTGTGGACCTTTCGTACTTGAATGGTGGTTGTTGTTGGGTGTTGAGCAGGACGTTTGTGGGTGTCTCCATGAATAGAAAAGCTGCCGCTGTTCTTTAAATATTAAATAGGCACTTTTTAAGGTAAATTTAGTGGGTGGTTGGATTCGGTCTTGATTTTTTTTTTGGTTGTGTTTTTTTTTTCTTTTAAAAAATAGGTCGAGTAGCGTGGCGCTGTAGCACGGTTTCAAATTTTAATGCTACTGTTGAAAAGTTCTTCCGGAGAAGTTGTGCTCATTTTTTTTTTGTTTTAATTTTTTAATTTAATAAACACAAGGTTGCGTTTTAAGAGGACTAAAAAAAGATGCTCATTTTAAAAATATAATAACTTTAATAAGCGGGTTACAAGGAACAATGGGAATTTTAACTGCTTTCTATTTATCTAAACAGGTGTGTGACTTTTTGAGTAAGTAAAAAACTGCATCATATATTTGACGATATAAGAATACAAATTAACCTAATGCTATAGTAACTACTAACGAGTTGAAAGCTTGCTTCAAAACTTACTAGCTAGTTAAAATACTCCTTAACAAAGTTATTCCATAAGTGTGAATCATTGCTAACAAAAGACATTTTTGGCTTGGTAATTTTTTTTATCTGATTCTCGTTATTTTAATAAAACTTGCAATGTGACTCCACTATAAGATAAGATTTAAAATTTAATTTCCTAGTTTTCTTAATTTATATTTTTTTCTAAAGAACAAGTTGAAATAAGATTTACATAAACTCTTTAAACTCTTTGGAATTTAATATATCAATATTACGTTATTGGTTGGTCACAGAAATAGCATATTTGTACAAATCTTTTACGACTGAAACAAATACTTGAAGAACTCAATTTCTTGTTTTTTTTTTATTAAAGCTACCATATTATTGTAGTATTATGTAGCAGAAAAATTATTTTTATTACTGATCATCATGAATAACATAGCAAAATTCTTATGATCTTTTGGGCATCCATCGCGGAAAAGCATTATCAAGAGTTCTTCTTTCCCGCCAAAAGAATGTCCAAATTTACTACAAGATTTTTATGGTTTTGGCTTACCAAATTTATTATTGAGATCTTATGATTGGATCTTTGAGCTGGTAAGATCAGAACCTGAATTCAAACCAGCTGATAAAACTGTGACTCAAAAATACATTTTGGTAAAATAACTGGATTCTGCGATATAGGGTCGGTACTATGACCAGAGGTGAGTAAAACCCTAGCTTAGTTTTGCGAGTTTGGTGAACTTTTTTTATGGCTTCCTATATATTGGTGATTTTGAGAAAAAATAGCATCATTAGTTTTTGTTCAACAGCTCCTTCAGATATTTAGATATCGGTTTACTTTTTTTGGCAAAAATGTAGCTAACAATGTAATGAACAAATTTAAAAACAAACAAATTCATAAAATAATTTTTTTCAATATTTTTTTTTTTAAAATAGCGAAATTTTTTTACAAGTTTTCGCTTTTTGGTCATAACTTTAAGAAAATTCAAATGTTTCCTTTTTTATCTTTAACAAAAATGTAGCCAAAAAAAAATGCATAACTAATTTGAATAAGTTTTATGTGAACATCAAATAGAGGTATCGCACTTTCAATAAATTAATTAGAATCACTGAGTGTTATAGAAGTCTATTAAGACTATGATGATGATTTTTCGAGCAGTGAAGACTTGTAAGACCATGCTGGTTAAGGTCAATTATCCCAAAAATTTACCCCAGCTAACGTGAACCGTGAGATTGAAATAAATTTAATAGATTCTTTCATGAGTGTTGATCTATTACAGATACATCATTTCGTGAACAGACTCTATAGGTTTTTTGATCAAATTTTTGTAACTGAAAACGTTAAATTTTCTATCGATATTTGCGCATTCCCAATATCGCCTCCAAGTGTCCATCATAGACCACTAGATGTAACATTGAAATTTTTTTTGTATTTATTAAACCTGCAGCCCTTGACGCTGATTTAAGATATAATTTTAATTTGTGTGACTTTGATGTAATTAATTATTGGATCAATAGCGTTGATTGGATAGCTTCATTTGACACTTAAGATACAGGAGCCTGTTTCAAAACTTTTATAGAAACAATCAATAGTATTCTCAAACAAAATGTTCCGTACTTGCCTAAAAAATCCATAAAATGCCATGGTATACTAAAGGGCTTAACAGATTGAAAAATCAAAGAAACAAATTTTATAATCTTTACAAGGAAACGAAAAGTGCTTTGTATCAATCAATGCAAATACTTATTTTTTATTTTTTTTTTTTGGATTCGCCCGGAGGTATGAATCTTCCAAAGATACGTATACCCGTCATACACGCATGTACGATTTACATTCTAGACCCTATTGGCAATTAGGATTTTCCACTAAGCACATTAATTGGCTTTTCAGTGGAATTTAAAAATTTAATATATACCAAACGCGTTTTTAAATATATTTACTGCTATATAAATAAGACACAATGAATTAAATTATAGTGATTATCAATTTAAGGTACTCGAAAAACAATCTTGATTTCAAAAACAATCCAAAACACTATACTCATTTTAACTGGTTTGCGGCCATTGTCCAACCCAAGGACCTACGTGGAAATGAGATAACTCATATCCGCCAATCCAAAATCCCAATTAGTTGGATATGCATTTGGACCAACGCAGGCATAAACTTGTGTGGAAAAGAGATATACTCTGGCAAACCAATCCAGGTGATAGTGTGAGTTCAGTCCAATTTCAAATCAGGAAGCCACGTGAGCACGTAAATCACAATTCGATTTATAACTAAAATATTGAATAATTAAAAAGCAAGGTTGAAAAGCATTAGGTTGAAAAAGTCGCACGATAAGGAATCACCTTGTCTGAAACCTCGTTTGGTAATAAATGGTGGGGAGAGGTCCTTCCCGATTTTAACTGCGCTGCTGGTGTTGCTCAGTGTCATCCTGCAAAGTCGTATTAGTTTTACAGGAATACCAAATTCAGACATGGTGGAGTGCAGGTGCTTCCTTATTGGGCTGTCGAAGGCGGCTTTGTAGTCGACAAAAATATGGTGGGTGTCGACTTGTTTTTCTTGAGTCTTCTCCAAGATTTGTCGATGGCGGACTTTCCAGGTCTGAAGCTACACTGATAAGGTCCGATCAGTTCGTTTACAATGGGCTTCAATCTTTCACATAAAACGCTCGACAGGACCTTATATGCGATATTAAGAAGGCTTATCCCATGGTAATTGTCACAGATAGTGGGATTGCCTTTCTTGTGGATTGGGCAGAGCACACTGAGATTCCAATCGTTCGGAATGCATTTTTCCAACCATATTCTTCACAGAAGCTCGTGAATGCATTTAAGTAGAGCTTTGCCTTCGTTCTTGAACAGCTCAGCAGTTAAGCCATCAGCTCCCGCGGCTTTGTTATTTTTAAGCCGAGCTATAGCTGTCAGCACTTCATCATAGTCGGGCAGTGGAACCTCAACGCTGTCATCCAAAATTGGGGTTTCCGGAATATCATCTCTATTGGCGGGATTGTTGTCAGCGTCACCATTGAGAAGAGTAGAGAAGTGTTCCCTCCATAACGTCAGTGTACTCTGGACATCTGTCACTAGATTCCCGTTTTCATCCTTGCAGGAAGAGGCCCCGGTTTTAAAACCATCGGCAAGGCGTCTTTTTTTTCGAAAGCCTCATTCCTGTCACCAAACATCTCAATCTTCTCTTGCTCGTGCTTTTCTGCCTCTCTTTTTTTCCGCCTGAAATATGTCTCTCTTCCCTCCTCTTTTCTTTGTATCGCTCCTTAGCAGCGCGCGTTACAACCGACTGCAGGGTGGCTTTGTAGGCGGCGTCTTTCTCTGCAGTGGCGTCGCGACACTCCTGGTCGTACCACTGGTTTCGGCGAGGGCGTTGGTAGCCAATCACCTCTTCAGCAGCTGTACGCATGGAGTTGGAAATGTGTGTCCACTGCGAGCATATATCATCGATTGGAGGAGTGCTTTGAAGCAGGAGTGAGAGTCGAGTGGCGAAAGCATCGGCTGTCTGTTTCGATTGCAGCTTGTCGACGTCTAGCTTTCTCTGTGTAGGGTTGCGTGTATTCTTAGCTGCGCACAGACGTGTACGGATTTTGGCTGCAACAAGATAGTGATCCGAGTCAATGTTTGCACCACGGATCTTGCATACATCCAATACACTGGAAGAGTGCCTTCCGTCGATCAAAACGTGATCAATTTGATTCTTGGTTTTTTGATCAGGGAACATCCAGGTGGCTTTATGAATATTGAGATGCTTGAATCTAGTGCTACTTACGACCATGTTTCGTGCTGCGGCGAAGTCAATCAGCCTCATTCCGTTATCGGAGGTGTTGTCGTGGAGGCTGAACTTTCCGATTGTTGGATCAAAAATATTTTCCTAGCCCACCTTAGCGTTGAAGTCACCAAGCACGACTTTTACGTCATGACGGGGGCAGCACTCGTAATCATTTTCAAGGCGCCCGCAGAAAATTTCCTTGATCTTATCGCCCTTGTCTTCTGTCGGAGCGTGCGCACATACTAGGCTTATATTGAAAAATTTAACCTTGATGCTGATTATGGCAAGTCGTTCGTTCACAGATGTGAATCGCAGGACTTGTGGCCGTAGTCTCTTGCCAACTACAAATCCGCATCCAAACTCATGCTTCTCCGCATGGCCGCTGTAGTAGATATCACAGGATGCATGCCGAATGCAAACCTGTACCTTCCATCGCATTTCTTGGATAGCAGTGATATCAGCTTTGTATCTTTCCAAGACATCAGTCAGTTGGATAGAGGCACCTTCCCAATTAAGGGTTCGGACATTCCAGGTGCATATCCGTAAATCATTATCAGTTTTTCGTTTGCGGAAGTCATCATCAGATTTGGAGATCAGTTTTCTTCTATTCTTCTTAGTTTTCATTGAAATGGGTTTTTACGGTTGGGCTTCAACCGACGCACAACCTATTTTAAGCCTAGGGAGTGCCGCCGCTCGCTTGTAAGTTATATATATATATATATATATATGTATTTATTAGGGCGGGTCGATTTGTAGGGAGTGAAAAAATTCACCAATTTCCCTATGATTTCCGTATTCTATGGGTTATTCCATGAAAATTTGCTAAAGGAACCATACCTCTATCGTTAAAATCGAGTCCCCTACTTTTTGTTGGTAGATTTTTTCCCAAATTGACGTTCGTATGAAATATTACCTACACGTTCACATCCATAACTCAAAAACTATTGATCAGGTTTAATTGCCAGTAGGCGCGTTGAAAAGGTGAGCTCATTTTGATCAATTTACAAGAAAAATCTCCAACATTGGTCCAACGGTTCAAAAGTTACGGGCATTTTTGTCCACATTTTGGACCATTTTTCCATTTTTTTCAGACTTTCAGAAAAAATAATGTTTTTTTCACATTTTGTCTTTTACTACACTCAAATTGAATATTTTTTTTTTTGATAATAAGTTGATAGATACTTTATTATCTCTTAATTTATATTTTTGTAGAAAAAAAAATAAAAAGGGAAAAAACATCAAAAAGTTGGTTTTATGTGTTATTTTGTTTTAGCAATATCGCATGAATTAATCAACCGAATTCGATAAATTTGGGCTTAAACTCTTCGTTTTTAATTGTAAATTGAATTAAATAATGAATTGAGCCAAAAAAATGGCCCTGAAAGCAATATTCTTGGACAAAATCATGAAAAAAATGGAAAAATGGTCCAAAATTTGGACCTACTTTTTCATGGAATAACATGGAATAAAATACGGAAATCATAGGGAAATTGTCGAAAAATAAATCGACCCGCCCTAATATATATATATATATATATATATATATATATATCTGTAAGGGCCAAGCCTGGTTGATGAAATAAATAAATAAATAAAATTAAATGCATTCATTATCGGACCATGGAGTAAAAACTGTAGCTCAATCTATTGGCTAGCTTATAGAATTGCAAGGAATGAGTATGTTTTTTTTTAATCAGACAGTCTAAATCACGCTATTTTGAGGCCAAACTAAAACTATGCCTTCCAACCAAAAAGCTATGGAATAACATTAAAACACTTGGGGTTTGCAATAAAAATACCACTGAATGCCTGTTAAATCCAAAAGACCTTAATAATATTTTTATTGACTCTATCACTTCATCCAGTTATAAAACTTTCCTCCCTTGTAGTCTGGCAGTGCAACAATCTTTTAAGTTTGCTGCAGTAAATGAGCTTGATGTTGGCAAATGTCTCATGCAGATTAAATCAGATGCAATAGGTGAAGATGGAATTCATATAAAGTTTCTGAAACTTATACTGCCACATATAATCAGCGCTCTAGCATATATTATAAATGCAGGCTTCTTGTCATCTTCATTTCCTGACTTGTGAAAAGTTGCGATTGTCTTACCGGTAGCAAAAAAGACAAATCCATCTGGTCCCAATGATTTCAGACCTATAAACATTTTGCCAACTCTATCAAAAGAATGTGAGAAACTTATGGCTGCACAAGTCAATAAATATCTATTGAAAAAACTTTTGTCACCTTTTCAATCAGGTTTTTGGGCTGAGAATGGGTGTTGTTCAGCAGTTGTTAAAGTTATTGATGACATTCTACCAGAATATGATGCTGGTTTATGACTTAACTGTGCTTACTTGATTTTTGCAAGGCTTTTGATAAAGTGAATCATAAATTCTTGTGTCATAAATTGAAGACTTTATTTGGATTTTGTGATATTGCTGTCAATGTAATGTCCAGTTATTTGTGTAATAGGTCTCAAAAGGTTAAAGTTGGTGAATTTTTTTCGCAATATAAATTAGTTTTAAGTGGAGTTCCGCAAGGTTCTATACTTGGTCCTCTGCTATTCTCAAAAAAGTTTATTATATCCAACGTAATCTAAGAATGCCTGCTAATGTTACCCCTGTTGCTATAAAGCTTAAACTAGTGATACAGCTGATTTTACCTGTGATAACGTACTCAGAAGTAGTATACTGTAAAAACGACTCATCCTCCCTGTTAAAACTACAAATTGCTTATAATTATGCCACACGTTATGTATATGGCTAACGAAGATTTGATCATCTCAGCACTTTGAGAAAAACAATTCTTGGATGTGACCTAACTGCATATGTTAGCGCAAGAAACTGCATTTACCTACATAAGCTCATTCATGAAAAGACACCTCTTTATCTATATGAAAAACTTCAATTTTGCTTGTCTAGAAGAAGTCGTATTTTGATTGTATCTAGGCATAATTCACTAAGCACCTCCAGTTTGTTCTTCATTAGCGCCATTGGATTTTGGAATGCTCTGTCTCGAAGGCTAAAAGAAATCGTAGGGAGAGGCTTTTATATACAATCTATTCTTACTTTTTTCGCTTCTTCTCCTCAATAAACTGCTCTCAATATTTGATTATTTTTAACTGCTTACTTATATTATATTTTAATTTTTGATATTTAAGTTAAACATATATTTAGATTTAGTCTTTAAAGGCTTTTGTTAAGCTAATCTTGTCATTGGTTTTTATAATTAAATAAAACAAAATTTATTGCTGAACAATTGTGTAGTGTAAAATTACAATAAAAAAATTAAGACATAAGTGACGCATGAATTGGTAACTGAACACCTCAATTCCTTGGAATTAAATTGAAAAAATTGTCAATTTCATTACAGGAATTGTAGTTGGTAATTGAACACTTCAACTCCTCAAAACTAGACTTGGAAAAAATCGTCAATTCCATTACAGATTTAAAGTTAAAATTTCAACTACTTTTTCATTGACAGAAAACTACTTCATTTTTTATTAGAAAGCCTTATTCGACTCGCTCTGTTAAAGAGTTATTGAAATATTAACAAATAAATGTATTTTCGAAGAGACTAATTTTTTAATGCAATACCACATTTTGAGTTAGTACAAAATATATAGCTGCAACGCTACCCGGTCGAATCCAACCTACTCTTTGCAAAATGCTTGGTACACAACCTCCGAATCCCTGTAAAAAATTGCATTAATCTACTAACAAAAGCAACTTTTTCAATTCTAATCCTGAAGAATTGAGGCGTTTAATTACCAATTACATTTCCCGTAATGGAATTTATAATTTTTGTTTAATTCCATTCATGAGCAACTGAAGTGTTCAGTTACCAATTGCTACTCATGTAATGTAATTGAGAAGTTTTTCTAATTACTTTCCTGAGGAATTGAGATGTCCAAGGATTCCAAAGAATTGAAATTGAGGTGGAATTAATTTCAAAAGGAATCATTACAACTCCCCTCTGATTGTTATGATATAATTTTGATTCAATTAAAATTTACATTTTTTGTTAAGTCATACATATGGCAATATCTGGCCAACGTCCTTGAAGAACCTTGACCACGTGATTTTTTTTCATCTGTTCATTTTAAGTATTTTACAACTGCTTTGACATTATCAACATTGGCAGCAAAGCTTATTTTGTTTATCGTTCTATGTCAATACTTGTTTTTTTCCCTGAATCTTCTCAATATCGATTCTTTCGTATTTAACTGCTCTATTTTTGCTTACTCATTCATTGGATTTTTTTTTTTATTTTATTTTCTTTTTCTCTATTTTTTGTAAGTTCGTATACTACTCTAAACATGGTTTTCTTGGTGTATCGTTGTCTGTGATCCTCTTTTATTTGTCTAAATCCCAAAAAGCAAACCAGTCCTCAGTCTCCACCTCACCTCATCCTACTCTTCCCACTACAGCTACTTCCATTATGACCACTTCATGACACCTTTCATCACTTCAATACTAACATCGATGTAGGCATGCATGCCTATACAAGAATGTGTGGGTGTGTGCTTGGTAGTGAGCATGAAGTTAAGGACACTTCATATAAAGTCCTTTCAATGAAACTGTCACCGAAACAAATCCAAATGAAACCGTGTATAAAAATGGCAACCCAGAGAATTGATTGTGGGTGATTTCGGTCTGATGAAAGCGTGATGAATCTGAGCATGTGTGGGTGGCTAAGGTTGTGGGTGTCTTTGCACTAAAAGCTACAAACATGAAAGATCCTATTTATGTATGTATTATGGTGGAAATGTACGACTGATGCCTTGTACACTGAATTAAATATGGTTCTTAGAATCAGTGATTTTCGTTAAATTAATGAAAAATGGCTCAAAAAACAAATTCTTCAAATTTTATTTACTTTGAATTCATTATTCACAAAAAGGTTCTAATTTAAAAAAATCTGCGTTCATTAAAATTGGTCTATTATTTTTTTGTTGCTTCCAAACTAGTTTCAAATGTTTAAAAACATATTCATTTACTTAAGAACGCATTTTTGTAGAACGTAAGGAATTCATCTTTCATCAAAAGCTTATTCTTACATTGAATTAAAAGAAATGTTCATATGAATTAATTAATTTTTTCACAATCACAATAAAAGTCCTAAGTTTCAGACATTCAGTCTGAAACGTAAGAAATCCAAATCGAGCATAAGTGTTCTAAAAACTAAGAAATCGAACATTAGAACAATTCAGAAAAAAACTTTTTCTCTGTTTTTCTATACGTTTCTTGTTCAGTGTATGTATTAAAATGTTATTCCACACAGTCAGATGCCGCTGGCGCTGCCGAGCAAGCTTATAAAAAAAAACTTGAAATCATCAAGCAAGGATGAAAAAATAACCGTTGCTATATTGAAAGTTTTTTTCACATGCTGTCTACATACAGGGTGGTTTTTAGTCATTTTATTGTTATGAGTTCTAAGGTTGTTTTTCCTCTAGTTTCATTTTATTTGTTTTAATTTTTTTTTATTATTTTGTCGTTTGCCATTCGCTTTGCTTTGCTTTCGTGACAATAAAGTTGATGTGTATCTTTGTCAAAGTTAGTGAGTTTGTAGGTGTATATATGTGCATCTCTGTATGTTTGTATAGCCAAGATAATGTCATACTCTAAATACACATATACACCAACATACTCTCTTCATGATTTCAGTTATGAATCCCCAAGTTGAGTTGGAGGCAACCAGAATGTGTTTTGAAGGAGGCAGGATGCAACTTTTAGTGTATGTTTGGCTCTGTTAGAAAGTGTGTGCTTTTGTATTTATATGAAATCTGTTTTGTATGCTTTGTTTGCTGTTGGAGATATCCTGGCATAAATATGTGTGCGTATGTGTATTTTCGTGTACGTGTGTGTATTTTTGGCTGTTAATATGACACACAAGCAGCATTTTATGCCATGGCTTGAAAAATGTATATGATAACATTTTTTTGCCATTGTTGTTGTTCTTGTTTTTTTTTTCTTTCTAGGGATATCTTCACTTTATACATAATTTTTTTTTTATCATCACGTATTTTTATTTTTCTTTGAGTCAATTTTTTTTTTTTCTTGTAAGGCATTTGATTATTTTTGACTTACAGGGCTATTAGAAATTTCTGGAAAATATCATGATTCAATAATTTTTGTTACTCAGAGATTGCGTAAAATTATTTTACAAGATTATTCAGCAATGAGACGTATCCGGATTGGAAATCATTTGAGTTTTTTTAGACTCTATTATGACTAGAAAACTTTTAAGAGAAACGAAAAAAATCAAAAAAATACTTGGGTTTTAATATTGTTTGGATTGCGAATGGTAGTGTACTAATGTGGGGAAAAAAGTAGAAATGCCATGTAATATATTCAATTGAGGATTTCAATAAACTTAGTTTTCATGTACTTCAACAAAATATGCGAAGCAAGAGTAAGAATTTTTATAATTTTCTTGATTATTTGGAGTTATTTTTATATAAGTCCTTTTTTATTTTTATTTGGAGAAATTTTAAAATAAGTCCTTTTTCATTTTTATAACGGAAACATGGGTATAACATGGGTATAGCACAGAAGTAACACTTTTTAGTATTCCAGGAAATGATTTTTTTTAAACTGTTATAACAATATGCGACAAGTGGTGTTGCTGTGTTTGTTAAATCAGCAGTTACCGCTTACTGCGTTAAGTTTTGAATGATCAGATGCGATTAAAGTTAGATGTTCTATAAATAGTATAAAATGAACTTTTATGTTTACGTACAGATTTCATGATCACAATGAGAATGAGGTGTTTTTGAATAATTAAAATGGAATTTTGGTTGCGGAAAAGTCACAAAATTTAGTTGTTCTGGGTTATATTATTTTAAATATCTTGCAAGATTTGACAATAAAAGTATTTTTGTCGTTTCACGGATAACAGTCCTGTATAAGTCAGTCAGCTTTTTTTTAAATTTTTCTGCAACATATATTGATCATATTATTGTACCCCTAAAAAAAACAAATAAATTAGTTATGAGTAGCGCTATAGCTGACCTTCAAACCATAGGCAAACTATAGGTTTAACTTTTTAAGCTTTGAAAATAGAAAAATATCAAGTAAATGAAGTATCTACCGTAAATATTTTGTAAAAACAGATTTCTTTGCTTTAAATAATAGAAATTTCCTCTTTATTTACAAGAAAATATAAAAATTTTCTGCAACTATAAATGCAACTGCAATGCAACTATAAAAGCCCAATAATCCTGCGCTTTTAATTTCAAACACATGTCGATTGGATTAAAAATTTTTTGAAACATGATAAAGACTATAATGACCTCAAACGTGCTGTAAAAAATAAAAATTGCGAGTTTTTCATTTACGAAAAAAGCTAGTCGACCGCTGAAGTTTGCTCTCTCTGGACTCCATGAGCAGCCTGTTTCGGATGTGTACAAAGAGCTCCAAGATAATAATATTCCTTGCATTGAAGTGAAACCTATCAGATTGAAGAATAAACGATTTGATGATCAAATAAACTACCTAGTGGTATTTAGAAAAGGAACTGTGCAGTTTTCTGATTTAAAAAAATTTAAATCGTTGTTTCAAATAATTATACAATTTAGTCATTGGAGAAAGAGACCCTCATCTGTGACGCAATGCTATCGCTGTCAAATGTTTGTCTATGGTGAGCTAAATTGCCATCTTCCACCAAAATGCAAATCATTTGTCTGCCACATTTCCTTCTACTTCAATTATTAAGTGTTCAAATTTTGGAGAAAATCATAAATCCTTCGATCCAGTGTGTCGCAAAAAGTTGGAGTATGTCAACATTTTAAACAATTTCAGATCTAAATCAAAGCAAAGGTTGCAACATAGCAATAGGCCAGTTACTCAAGTTTCTTATTTTCCACCTCTTCAAGGTCATTCTTATAATGATCCTATTAACTATACTTTGCCTTATTTGAGTTACTTTTGTGTCGCAAGACAAGGCAGAGAGACTGCAGGTGTCGGTGAAGAATTGTTTTCAACTTCCGAGTTAATAGAAATTACAAAGGAATTGTTACAACTCCTTCGGTCTGCTCGCACAAGAGAGTCTCAAATTATGGCAATCGCTACTGTTGTAACTAAATACGCTTACAATAATGTCTAGCTTAAAGTGTATTTTATGGAATTGTCGCAGCATTGTAAACAAAAAACTCGACTTTTTTAATTATATTAGCTTAAAAAATATAGATATTGCATTATTATGCGGAGCATGGCTTTCGCCTAAAATTAATTTTAAGCATCAAAACTTTTTTATACATAGACTCGATCGAACTTCTGCAAGAGGTGGTGGAGTTTCAATAATAAATAAAAAGGGTATTCAGCATGACCTCTGTCCATTTTTAAAACT
The DNA here is from genome assembly GCA_963920525.1 of Dichetophora obliterata. Classification (NCBI taxonomy): domain Eukaryota; kingdom Metazoa; phylum Arthropoda; class Insecta; order Diptera; family Sciomyzidae; genus Dichetophora; species Dichetophora obliterata. The sequence goes on along the minus strand of OY986438.1, from coordinate 155,496,468 downwards.
TGAAATTATTGAAGCTATATCAATAAAAATTAAACTTAATAAAAACAGGGGCATCACTCTGACTGCTGCCTATTTTCCTGGTGGTGCGTACGACTCGATAAAATCTACCAAATTCAATAACGATTTAAGTAAGCTCTCGCGTTGCAGCAATGAATTTGTGATTTGTGGGTATTTCAATGCTCGTCATACTTATTGGGGCTGTTTAAGGAAAAATAAATGGGGTGATTTGATTTTTTTTAATTACTTAAGAGGCCATTTTTCAGTGTTATATCCTCCTGATCTTACTCACATACCATGTGCGGCACGGGCTTCACCCTCAGTATGAGACATTTTATTGACAAATTGTCCTTATTTTTGTACCCAACCTATTTGCTCTGATTCTTTAAGTTTGGACCACCGACCTGTACTTTTTGACATTAACTGTCAGGCGATTTGTAATAATAATAATAACAGAAATGATTTTAAAAATGCCAACTGGTCACTTTATAAAACTAATATAAAAATAGTTTAAATTCCTTTTCTCTCATTTCGCAATCTTCTTGTATCGCACAAATTGATAACAGAATTTCCTTTTTAAGCTCTACCATCAAAGCTGCATTCGATGTGTCGGTGACGACAACATCTTTTTCTATAAACCAAAAGCCGATTCCACGATATATAAAAACTTTGATTAGAGAACGTAAGGTAGTCTGCAGACAGTGGCAAAGAAGTTGACTTGACCATTTAAAGGACAAGTTAAATCTTCTGAGCTTCAGCATTAAAAATGCGCTGGAAAGATTTAGAAATGAATCATTTAAAAAATGTTTAAGAACTCTAGACAAAGGAGGTAAAAAGTTTTGGAAACTTGCGAAGGTATTCAAAAATAAATTTTTTTCGATTCCTGCCCTTAAGACGAACGGATCCATTGCAGTTACAAGACATGTAAAATGAATTGATGAGAAATCGATTTTATTCTATTTAAAGAAACTTAAGACCCGAAAAGCGTCTGGCATTGATAGTATTTCCAATCTGCACCTTAAAAATCTTCCTTTTATTGCGATTCGATTACCTTGCAGTATATATAATGATTGCCTTCGGTTATCTTACTTTCCTAAAGACTGGAAATATGTAAAAGTACATATTAGTTGGAGGTGATTAGTTGGAGGGTGGATAGATGGAGTAGTGTAGGTGAAGATTTGTTTTAAATTTCCACAGCTCAAAACTGCCGGGAATAACACTCGCAGGGAGACTATTCCACAACTTAACCATGCGACCAAAGAACGAATTATCACGGTAATGCGAGGTTCTATTAGGCATCGATGCAATGGTAAAGAGGTGGGCTTGGACAGCTGCCCGAGTGGACCTGGGAAACACACGAGCTGGTAGCGTCAGGTCATGTAATGCAATAACAATAGAGTTCAGCTACTACAGCTTTTTCGCACTTCCTCCGCATTAGATCATCTTAAGAACCAGCCCAAATAACATTAAAACATCTCAATAAGGCCATTCAGAGTTCAAACACGCTGGTCCGCCATTTGTACGACCTGCTATTTGTACGCCAATTTACGAAAGCGCATTTTGCCTTGTTGTTGTTTTGCATACAAACGCAAATACGCAGGCACGCGTAAATAAAAGCAGCCCTTGGACGTATTTTTTGTACCTCGTATTTTTATGCTCTGTCTACAGCCGCATAATCACATACATAACAGGGTTGCACAATTTTTTTTATACGACAGTCATATGGCGAGGTGCTCACAGTTTGAACAATAACAAATGCTATAAATACGATTTGTTAAAAGTACGCTCAAACTGTGAATAGCCTTAATGATATCGATAAGAGTGGTCCAAAACAATCCAAAGTGAGAAAAATTTACCCACCATAATATGGGTTGGGCTCAGGGACAACACAAGACATAACAACTAACCATGCGTTTACATAGATCTAATCATATATTAGTTTTCAATCTACTTTTGAGTTGACCTTTCCATAAGTTAACATCAAAAAAGGTACAGTTGTTCACAAAGGTACTCATGCTATGTAAAAGAGCAGTAGCCATATAATTTGTTCTACTAAAAGGTAAGTAAATTAAATTGTTAGCATTTATACTGCTTCTACGGTTAGTGTTAAAATTTATAAGAGTTAGGAGTTCTGGAGAATCGAATACACCAGTTATGAGTTTGTGTTAAAAGACGATATCTGCAGACTTCCTTCTCTCATTCAAAGATTGCATTTTTAATAGTTTTAAACGATCCTCATAAGGAGGAAGGTTTAAAGTGTCCGTTTCACTTAAGCCCCTTAGAGCAAACCGAACAAAACGTTTTTGGATTCTATCTATACGTTCAACATGTACATTGTAACTTGGGGACCAAACTTGACTTGCATACTCTAAGTGAGGTCACACAATTGCATAATACAGCGTTGTAGTTGTGATCATACTATTAAATTCTTTGGCCCAGCGTTTCATAAACCCGAGCATAGAAGATGCTTTTTTACAAATGTAATCAATATGAACGTTAAACGATAGCTTAGAATCCATGCATACACCAAGATCTTTGACAGCATCTACACGACTTAAAGCAGTATCTTTTATCTTATAATCAAAAATTAAATTTTTCCTTTTTCGCGAAAAGTCATAGTTTGGCACTTATCTGGATTTAAAAACATATTATTTTTAGAACACCAAATTTTAGAGGATTTGAAATCAGACTGGAGCAGATCTGAATTGTCATTAGCATTTATTGTTCTGTATATTTTCATATGATATGCATAGATAAGTAGATGAGAGTGTTTGATGATGTGGGTTACATCATTAATGGCTAAAATAAACAGAAGTGGACCAAGGTGGCTACCTTGAGGAACACCTGATTCAGCAATAAATTCAGCTGACAATACACCTCGAAATCGTATTTGATAAGATCGCTCTGTCAGATACGATTGAATCCAGCTTACAAAAAATTGTGGAAAACCGATTAACTTTAGTTTAAATAGAATTAAGTTGTGTGGCAGTTTATCAAATGCTTTACTAAAATCAGTGTAAATACAGTCAACCTGGTTACCTGAATAAAATGAATTTAAGCAAAACGTTGTAAAATTGAGGAGATTAGACACAGTGGATCTGCCAGTAACAAATCCATGCTGACGAGTTGTCATGACCTTCCTACAGCGAATCTTCACACGATCATACACGAGTCGCTCAAAAAGTTTTGGAATCGACGAGAGTTTCGCGATAGGCCTGTAGTTGTTTACATCATTCATAAAACCTTTTTTATAAATAGGACTTTTATAATAGGACTTATAAAAGATTTTTTCCAAAAAAATGGAAAAATACTTTCGCTAATTGATTTATTGAATAACATGGACAGCGGTTGACTTAGAACGGAACCACATCGTGTTAACACTGCGGCAGGAATTTCGTCAGGTCCAGCATTAAAATCCTTATCGATCAATCCAATATACTTTAAAATATCCTCTGAAGTAAAGGATATAGAATCCAACGAAACCCTGGGTGTAGAGTTCATATACTCAAAGTACTCTTCATCAGGATTGAAAGAGTCTGAACAAAAGGACTCTTTAAAGAGATTGGCAAATAGACCACAAATTACGACAGGATCGTCAGTAAATCCGTCAGAGGTTTTAAATGATGAATGATGAAATCCATCAGATTTTTTTTTTGGTGCTTATGAAACCCCAGAATTTCTTCGGATCAGACAATATTCTCAGCTTAATACTGTCTAAATAATTTTGATATAAGGTAGCTGAGCAATTTTCAAAATCCAGAAACAAACGCTTGTAGATTTCTAGGTCGTTCAAGTCTAAGCTACAGACATATTTTTTCCATTCCCTATTCCTGCTGTTGCGAAGAATCTTTAACTCCTTTGTGTACCAGGGGTTAGCACAATTTTTCGTAAATTTGAGGCTATATGGCACGGACAGAGAAAACACAGCAAAGATTTCCATATAAAAAAAATTAATTGAATCATCAAGAGTGTTATTATTAACATATTCTAAAAAAGTATGAAGTTTACTTTGAAGTAAATGATTCAACTTCAAAAATTCAGCTTTTTTTAAAATTGAATTCATAAACTTTATCTATTGAGTTTATCTATTCATAAACTTTACTATATTATCCCTGTCTGAATTGTACCATATGCTCAATGGTGGATGGTATTCATCAACAGCAGTCAAAGCATGAGGGGCCCTCTCAACAATCACATTCTTACTGTCTGTAGTTAAGACCAGGTCAAGAAGTCTTTCACGACTATTATAAATACAACTCACTTGTTGTAAGTCAGAACATATATTATCAACAATTATATGCTCTTGGCGAGTCTTCAAATTAGATGCACAAAAATATGTATCATCGTCAGAAGATTCCTATTTCAAGTCAGGCAGATTAAAATCACATAACAATAAAATGTCGTCATTAACGTCAATTATGCTTATAACGTATTCTATGCAATCCGCAAGGCTTGCATAAACTTCTACACTGCTCTTAGGAGGAACGTATGCATTAATAAGATATACATTAGAATTGCAATGTACAACCTTGACGCATATAAGTTCGATGTTAGCAGAGCAGGGAATAACAATAATGGAACTAACTAAGGAGTTCCTTACAGCTAATAAGACACCTCCACCGACAGCAGAAGTATTGTCAGCATGTCTATCTCTTCTATAAACTTCAAAAATGTTATCAAACAATTCTAAGTCAGTAATTCTTCCGTTTAACCAAGTTTCAGTCAGTGCGATAATATCCTCAGAGAAATTCTGAGACATTAAAAATATGTCTCGCGTCTAAGAGCGTAATCTCCTTACATAGTAAAGGGATAACCTATTCAGTTTTTTTTGGGATTGACGAGCGGCTTGAGTCGTCCCTCTAGGCTTATTCTTAGGCTGAAATTCTGTAACGAGTATATTATCAGTCCACAAATTAGAGTTTAGAACAGTTGCAAACTCTTCAGCTGGAACTGTGAGTATAAAGGAATCATGGGAAGGTTTGTACCTATTTTTTTGCATGAGCAAAATGTATTTTGACTCAACAAGTTATTATGTTTGATAAAGGTCAATACATTTTCAACAGTTGTGTCTGGCTGAAGACGTGAAATAAATAAAAAATTTTTCCTCGACACTGCCCTTAAGCTTGATAGATTTCTAGGCTCAATAGGAGTCAAAACTGAACTATTAATCAAAGAAGGAATGTTAGAAGGTGACGAGGAAGTAACTGGAGTGTTCCTGTTCAAAAGCAGTGCTGAGGGCTGCTTGGCCTCAGAAGTAGATCCAGATGATTTTCGCTTCTTATTAGTTTTTTTATTTGTTCTCTTTCTTTTTGAGATAATATGGTCTTCTGATGAAAGGATTGTTTGTCTCCCGGAAGAAACAGTCTGTGACAAAGCAAACGGGATATTTTCCGAAATGGAATTTTCATCATAGACGCTGGTACTGGGTGCGGCCCTAACTTCACAAAAAATGTTACAATTTCTCGAAAATTGTTGTTTAATGAGTTAAGACTTTCCCCAAAAAGCTTAATTTTTGAATAAAGTTTATCTGAGGAAAGTGCCATGTATCTCCCTTGAACACTTCCCATGGTAATACCTAAACAGAAGGCTTAGGCAACCTACATTACGTCGATGCCCAAGAGAGTTGAGAGAGATCTTTATAACGTATGTTGTATATTTGGTGGCCCAAGGTGTTTCCATTCCTGAAATGTTAAGAGACACAGCATGAACGACTGTGTATACATAGAAGGGCGGTAAAAGTAGGCGTGACTAAAATTAAATATATAGTGATCACTACTGGGTCTAATAGCACATATACACTATTTTTCATTATGCAAAACATGCAATTTTTCATTATATCAACATGCAAAACTCGGTAATAATAATGCTTTACGAAAGGTGGGCATAGTTATAGTTCAACCACGCACACTTTTAGCTGAGTTTCCGAGAGTAACCATACGAACTTAATTACAATTTTTTACCAATACAGCAAAAATCGTCTGAGATATAGCATTTCCATTAATTTGTAGGTGGTTATAGGGGGTGTGGCAACTATCTCTTTTTTATAACTTGTGATATAAACCTTGATAACAGATGTTGTTATTTTGGTGGCCTTAGGTGTTATCGTTCCTGAGATCTTAAAAGACACTACACAAACGATTCTGTGTGTAAAGAAGGGGCGGTAAAAATAGGCGTGCCAATGTTTATGTCTAAAGTGACCATCACTTGGTCTCATAGCACATATACACCAAGTTTCAATATAAAAACATACACGACTCAGGACTTATCTTTCGTACCTGAAACACAAAAAGTTTTTAGTACTAATTTTATTTTTAGGTGAAATAAAAAAAAATAAATCAAAAATGAAAGTGCTGACTTTGAAAGTGAATAGCTCGGTCATGTTACAAAGGATTGCATTTTTTACAAATTTTGGTTAATTTTATGTCCAATCGTGCTTCAATCTTTTTTATTTTTGTTTCCTTTCTAATTTGTATAATTTTCTAAAACCAACCTAAACGAATTTCTTTATTTCGAAAAAAAATTAGGTAAAAATATTTGTTGATAAAAAAATATTCAAAGCCAAGCATGGCTTTTTTAATGCTCTTTCATGTGGTATGCCTAATTATAATGTTTTTTAAAGTTTCTGTTGTAAAAATATAAAAACGTTTTATACGATCGAAAAATCAAGCCTATCATAAAAATGTAAAATTTTTTTTTTGTTAATGTTTATTCATTTTTTATTTTTGTAAGTATGACAATTTATCAACTAGTTTTTGAGTTATTCTCTCAAATACCCCTTTTAAACACTACCACAGCAACAACAGCGCAACCAACTGGTTCAGACTTTACAGACCCAGCCGCATACACACACCAAATTTCACCAAAATCGGTTCAGCGTTTTAGGAGGAGTTCAGTGCCATAGTCATGTACAGAAAAGTTTTATATATAAAGATATTTTTTTTTAAGTTAATTAATTTTTATGATCTATTGAATAATTACATGAATTAAGATTGTGAGCTTTAGATCAAGTGAGTTTTCAAGAATAGAAAAGAAATAATTTTTATTCAATAGATTATAAAAATTAATTAACTTAACTATGGCAGAGCACGGCCAAATAAGTTTAATTAATGTCAAATTAATTAAATAAATCTAATAATTGATCGATTTTTCGGTCAAAGTCATGTGTAATTGAACATTTGGTTGTGAAAATAGCCACCTTTCAGTTAGAACACTAGCTTCTGACGAAGCAAAAACTCGTTTCATTTCTATGGTGCATTTCGACAAATAATCGAACACCAATGAATATTGAAATAAATGAAGAAGCAACTTGAACAGATGGCAACCCTTGATAGAGTTAATGGCGGTGATCTAAAATGGCCTCCTGCTTTGAAATGTCATATGATTAGCAGCCATACAATTCATGAGAATGAATTAGAGGATCTGTTCATTCATATGCTAGTTTAAACAGTGAGTTGATCACAGCTTAATCACTCAAAAGACTACTGATGAGGAATATGTAGCGATTTCCGAAACAGACTGTCTAGTCAGCTAAGTGATAGACTCTATACAGAGTTGTTGTTGTTGTTGTTGCCTTCTTGAAAACTCACTTGATCTAAAGCTCACAATCTTAATTCATGTAGATATTTTTTTTTGTTTTTTTTATTGGGAAAATATCAAAGAACCAAGGCAATGCGCCTTATACAAACAAGGTTTGGTCTTTGACCTGAAAGGAAATGGAAAGATATATTTAGAGGAATTGATTGGAACCATACGTGAATTATTGATTAGGTGAAACCACCGTGAAAGACAATTTGAATTGCTTTTAACAGAGGCTAGGCTGTTATACCTTAACCTCGGCAAGCATTTCCAGCACTTAGTTCTTCCTATCCTTTTAATTACACATTTTCCACAATTTTAGGTGTGGATTTTTATTTTTCCATATTTCTTCAATGTAGAAAAGAACAAAAAAAGTAAGAAGAACCATGCCCGAACCTGGATTCAAACCAAGGACCTATGGATTGATATTCTAGCGCACCCTCCACTAGACTACAAAGGCCGACAATTTCCCGGCAGACGTTGTCCTGCCACTGCCTTACTGCCATATACGAATTTACATGCTAATCCAAGAAAAACTTTTTATATTTTCACTATTTTTAGTATAGTTGCCGAAAGTAACTATATAAACTAAATTACCAAATTTTAGTCCAATACAACCAAAACCGTCCAAAATATAGCATTTTTTTTTTTGATTTGTAGGCGGTACACCCAAAAACTATTTTGGATAAAATTACGAATAAAATCTTTGTAGAAATACAAACAGAGGATATTCGTAGAATGTACAAACATTTGTAGTGTTGGCCGCATGAAAAAAATTTTTGTATTCGTAACTTTGTACATTCTACTAACGCTAGTTTGTAAAAATCTATAATGTATAAATTTGTGAACTGAACGAACATTGTTTGATAATATACAAAGCGGTGGCAGCAGCGTTCGTATATTTGTTCGTATCTTTGTAGATGAAACGAATGCGTTTGTAAAATGTACAAATATTTCTTTGTACAATGTGCAAACGGTCATTTGTATTATTTACAAAGTCGTTCGTAGGCTGAAAAGAACAAACAACTTAGTAGAATATCATAATTGTTTTGTACATAGTACGAAGCTTTTTTTTTTGGGTGTAAAAGAGGGTGTGGCAAAATATTTTTTCCTTAAACCATCTAGAACTCAAAACAAATCGAGTGCCAAAATTCGAGTTTAATTTAGTTTACACCTATTGAACTTTGCTTCACTTCATGCTTATCCCCTGAAAAAGGGGCGTAAACATAGTGCGACCACGCTAATTTTTAGTACAGTTGCTGAAAGTAGCCATACGAACTATTGAACCAAATTTTAATCTTAAACAAGCAAAACCGCCTGAAATATAGCATTTTGATTGATTTGTGGGCGGTAAAAGGGGGAGTGGAAACCAAATTTTAGTACAGTTGCCGGCAATAAAATAAAAAAATAAATTACCATGTTTTAGTCTTATACGACCAAAACTGTCTCAAATATATAGGTTTTTATTAATTTGTGGGCGGTGATTTGTGTTGTGTGGCAAAAATTTTGTCTTTTATTTCCCACATAACGTTATAAATTTATTTATTTATTTATTAATTTACTGCCAGGTGATAACAAAATCACTTTAGGCATAATTATAGTTAAATATACAAAGTAAGTGTAATATACCTTTTATAACAAAAAAAAATGAAACTCTTAACTTAAGTTAACAAAAAAATCTGCCACAATATTCTTAAATACTTCCCTAGACATAGAGAAATCTAATGGAATAAGTGAACACAAATTGTTAAAATTATTTAAAGCTCTAGTGATAGGCTCATTGCCCGCATAATTATACTTATAAGCTCTGAGATAAAAAGGATTAAATGAACGCAATGGTCTTCATGGAGTATAAAAATTTATACGTTCCAGCGGAGATGCACAATCAATAGTACTACATATTAATCCACGAATAATTTGAAGAGACTGAATAGTTCTTCTATCTTTGAGTGAATTTAGATGCAACAGTTTACAGCGCACACAGTAAGACGGTATCGGCTCAGTTAAATTCAAAGGCTTCAGCGTAAATTTTAGGAATCGTTTTTGAACACACAAAAGACGATTAGAATGAACTTCATAAAACTTATTCCAGATGAAAGAGCAGTATTCAAGCCTAGACCTAACATAAGCAGAAAAAAGAAACAAATGCGTATATGGGTCTTTAAAATCATAACTGTTACGTTTTATAAAAGCTAAAACCGAATAAGCCTTTGGAATAATGAAATCCAAATGCTTAGTAAATTAAAACTTTGCATCGAATAAAACACCCAAATCACAAACTTGGTCACTGGAATTTAAAACATTATTATGAATTTTATAGAAAGATAATATATTATTGCAACGCTTAGAAAAAGTGACGTGGAAGCATTTTGTTAAGTTTATGGCAAAATAATTTCTAGCACACCAATCAACAAGATTCGACAGATCAGATTGAAGCATATGAACATCCAAAACTGAACAAACTCTACGGTAAAGCTTTAAATCGTCGGCAAAAAGCAAATAATTACAACTATTAAAACACATTCCTATATCATTTACAAATAAGAGAAATAAAAGTGGCCCAAGAATACTTCCTTGCGGTACACGAGATGTAGCATAAAAAGTGTAGGAATTTACATTATCAATGGAGACCACACATCGGTGATTCATTAGATAAGAGTTAATCCAATCAAGAAAATTAGAATGAAAACCTAACTTTTTTAGTTTACCAACTAACGCATTGTGGCAAACTTTGTCAAAAGCTTTGGAAAAATCTGTGTATATGACATCTACCTGATTTCCAGTCTCAAAGGAAGAGATACAATATTCAGAAAAAACTGCTAAGTTCGTGACAGTTGACCGACCAGTAACAAATCCATGTTGAAAAGGGCTTATTATATTTTTTACTGCAAAATAAAGTTTATTTTTTACAATAATTTCAAAAAGTTTCGATACCGTTGAAAGCTTTGAGATAGCTCGATAGTTTTCTACGTTATTTTTTGGCCCAGATTTAAAAACAGGCGTAATAAAAGCGTATTTCCATTCATCAATAAAAATACCCGCACTAAGAGATTGGTTAAAAATAAAAAATAGTGGATTAATTAGAGAATAAACACATTTTTTAAATAAAAAAGGAGAAAAACCATTTATATCTGGCTTATAAGAATTTTTTACGGACATTATACCATTTAAAACATCTTCCATCGAGATTGCAAGATTTTCAAAATTAGTACAAGGTGTTATATTATTTAAAGTTTCAGCATCTGACCAACTTCTATTAGTTTCATAAACCGAGCTAAAGAAAACAGCAAACAGGTTTACAATATCTGGAATAACATTTGATGTTGTTCCATTAAAGTACATTGTAGATGGTATAGAAGAACATGCTTTTTTAAATTCAATAAAACTCCAAAAAGCTTTAGGATTTGACTTTATGTTCACTTCGAAACCCATTATATATTGATTATATAAAAATTTATGGAGAAAATTAAATTCTCGCATGTAATGTTTATACTTTGACTCAAAAACCAAATTATTAGATTTTAAATTAAATTTTTTGCAAAATTTATTACGTAAATTTCTTAGTTTCATAACTCCTTTAGTGTACCTCTCTTAAAGTTCCTTTTACGAAATCTCGGCACATGCTTATTTAAAATCTCAGTCACACCACTAACAAAAATTTTAAACCAACCTTGTTCTTATAATTACAAACACAACAAAAAAATCTCGAAGCAAATCGGACGCTACCATTGTTCAACTGACCAATTCAAGCGAGTACTTGCAAAATTAAGTCTGGAATATAGAATTTTTTACTGATTTAAGCCAAAAGAGAGTATGTCCTAAAAGCAAATTTTCGTTCTAAGTGCTTTTTTGTTTGCATTCGCTTCTTCGCTGGTCTGTAATTACTTAAGTAGCTTTTAAAGCACGCCGACGAATAGTACTCGAGTTCTCGTTTGAACTTAGTTTATTGACAACAGACTCAGATGATAAAAAAGGATATTTGTGAAAAGCTACACGCAAAAAACTATATCTGTAAAGTTTCATACAAATTTCATACAAAATGTACTGTTTTTTCCTGTAATTGTGCTACAGGAGAGCCAAAACTAAACATTTTCCTAATAAAAGTACCACATTTTACTGTGCTTATGAAAGCATATTCTGATTCATTCCTATGAACATTTTTGTGTTTTAACCGTAGTCCTACGTTGGTGTAGAAAACTACATATTTTTTAATTTTTATATATTTCCAAAACCATTTTGTTTTGGGATAAAAGCAAGCTTACATGATTTGTATTTTATGCAAAATGTAGACCGAAATCATGTTCCTTGTAGCATCTCAATTTTAAATTTTTTCAAAATATTTAAAAACTTCAATTCCTCATCTACGCGGAATTTTAAAGTTTTTCTCAACGTAGGACTACGGTTAAATGTTAAATTTTACTGTGCTCAAAGGTAATTTTACCGTTTGCGCAAATGTGTACAATACTAACCTACCGTCGTCGCTTTTACTGTGTTGACCATGAAATTTTGTCAACACGATAAGCTTGGTAGTGTGAATCAAAATAAAGTATTTTTATTTCGTTTACAATAAAAAAAAAATTTTGTATTATTATGTAAAAATATATATTTGAGTTTTAGGACAGATCTTAGATCCCATATAAGTTATCCATTTAACTAAATTTAACTTTTCAAAGATTATATTGTCTGGTAAGATATTCTGAATAGAAGATTTATCTTTTAAAAAATTCACACCGGTATTTAAATACGGGCCAACTTGAGGGTAAAAATCTGCTGTTATATCCATAGTATACTTATGGTGCAGTTTTGATTGATATTTTAAAGCCAATGTGTAAGGTAAGTTTTTTCTCGAAACTGTTGCTCGAGCTGCTATTTTTGACTCCCTGTGCTTACTTTCATCACGCATTGACCAAAAATGTACTAATGGACCAGCTAATTTAATTATTCTTGGATAATATGTTAAGTTGTGGTGTTTCGGTTTCAGGCCTTTTTTAAAAACTGATTTGTAAAGGTCTAAATTTGTTTACTAACTTGACGAACTGGACTCGAAAATAAAATGAAGGGTAGCCATTGCAGGTTGCAGAAGCTGTTATTTAAAGGTACTGTGTGGCTCAAGCAAAAATAAAAGCAAATAATGTACTTTTTACTGTGTACACAAAAAGTTTTTAAGTTCTCGTACAGGAATTTTTGATTTCACGTTTTGATTAGTGGTGCATATGGTATATTTTACTATTTTCCACCGCAAAATAAAATACTTACAACGTTATTTTGTGGTGTGATTTCATTAAAATGACTATAGAACTGTGTTCATGTGTAGTTTTTCTTGTAAGTAAAGTAATATCTACGGACCATTTTTTTCCGTGTAGGTTTATTTGTCGGTCCAATTATGTCGGGTTTTCCAATACCCAATAATCCAATAGGATTTTCACAATTTTTTTCAGTCTCAAACTTTTTTATAAGACGCGAAATTATTAATTTATCTATTTTTTACTATTTTGATAATGAAATTTGTGATGCTCTTTATTTATACTAATCAATTACTTGCTATATAAAGTAATCTGGGTATTTACCACGCGCCATGAGGTTTTGGTTATTTTAAATGTCCTTTTCATACAAAAAATTATTTGTAAATGACTCTCTTTAGTCTCAATCAGTACTTACTAAGCAAAAAATTAAAAATATAACCTCATGATTGAGTAAAACTAACTATTACAGTTTTGAGAAAAGAAGTAAGACGATAAAAAAATATGAAGATGTTTGCAACTTCAAGTTTGGTATGAGAAATAGTTTTGTAGACTATTCTTACCATCTTTCTAAACACTTTAGCTTCATTGACATTAGTAAAAATTAAATCTTATTTGCTTTAAATATGATTTAACTTTGCTAACAATCGATCAATTTCCATGAAAATTCACATGGCAAGGTTTTTGAGCAGAGGAGTTTATTTTTGGATTCAGTTTAAAACAAAAACAAGCTTCAAAAAAAGCGGTTCCAGTATAAAATTGTACAAAAAATAACAAAAAAGTCAAAATTGAAAAATTTTTTTTTTCTCTAATAAAAAGAACATGTAAAATGTAGTTTCATTAAATCAGCCAAACATAATATTTACTATGTTTGCGTAATAAATTGCGTTCTTTGCGTTTTTTAAAGTTTATTTGTGTTTTTTATATAAGAACAATTATTGATTTGTATATTAAAAGTTCGGCAAGAAAAAATGTTTTACTGCTGAAAAAATATAACATTAATTCTTGCGCTCTTGCTTTTTTGTTAAAAAAAATACACTTACATGAAAATTTGCCACTCACCCTGTTCTCATAATAAAATTTATTTCTGTTTGAAAAATGCTGCTGCTTTTTTTATATACATACATATTTTAAATTTTATTTCTTTCCCAAGCGCTGCAGTGTAAAAGTGAAATATTCTAAAGTATCACAAGCAAACAAGCCTACAAACATGCATATTTACACTGTTGCCAAAGCACACACACACACACACACACACATACACCCAGACACAAGCACTTACAGTGACTTGGTGCACACAGTCCAACTTATGCTTAAAATCCCTACGAAAACTTTTTGCTTAAGCTTAAAAGGAATGAAAACCTGCCAGCGTTATAGCAGCAACAGCAGCAGTAGCAGCAACAACAAAAACAACAGCGACAACAACGTAACGAAGTTAGCAAGCACAAAAAAAAGCAGACAAAATTATATAGGAAATAGCAGCACGAAAATAATAATAAGAACAAGTAGAAGCAGAAAAGCAAAAAGCAAAGCAAGAAGTTGAAAACTTTTACATTTTCCTGAAACCCACTCTTAATGCTGCGCCATAACTTTTAGGAGCCATGTTATAAATATTTTTTTGCTACTTTAATTTTTTTTTTGTTCGCTATTTTCCTTGTCGTCCTTTGCTTTATTTAATTTTTTTCTATTGGGTGTACTTAGAAGCTGCCAACCCAGAACCACCCACAACAACCTCAATGCATGTTTTTATCTACAGCATTATAATATCTCGATCAAAAGCAAAAAACTCAAACTCACACTGAAAAAAAAATTAAGTAGAGAAAAATGTAGCTCAGTAATAGAGCAAAATGGAGAAGGAAAGCATTAGCATCTGCAGTGCAGGCACTACAGGCGGCAAGTTTTATTCTAAGTTTATTTATTTCATATTTTTAAATTGACATTTGAGTACAATGTTTTGAGAAGAAGTTTTGAGGATTGAAGAAATAGAACAGTGCTGGATAACAAAATTCTCACAAATGTAAATTTTTGAAAAAGCTTTTAAAAAAGCTCACAGTGCGAAAATATGGCAATCTAGCGGAACTTTATTAATTTTTCGAAATATATCAAATTTAAAAAATAACTGCTGCTTTGCAATGTTAAATGCCTACAATTTAAGAATACAACATAAATTTTCACCGTTACTCATGCATAATATCAGTAAAACACGATAGAACGAGACTAAAGCCCCAATTGGTTTAATATTAAGCAGACGCTATTTGGCATATGCCTCGTAGAAATTTGATTGCTACAAACAAGTTTTTTTTACTTACAACAAAAATTTAACTTTTATTGGCTTTTTAGGTATATTTTTATTATAAAATTGGCGTTTTAAATTAATTTGTTTTTTTTTCGTTATGTACCTTTAAAAAGGTTATTTAATTTTCAGAGCACGCAAATAAATTCAAAATTTTTGATAGAGTTTTTTTTTATAGAATGGAATCAACTGGCGCCCAAAATTTAACGTAGTTACGATTTAGGAGTCTTACCATACTCAAAACTTTTTTAAACCACTGCTACATTTTGCAACCCTGAATCTCAAATTTATAAATTTTTGAGATTAGGGTCCAGCTTCCTAAAGCGAACAAAGTAAACAGAATAATATCTCGTTTAATGGAAGAATTTGGTATTTTAGAACTATCAAAGGACTCTCATTAATCTTTGAAGACCCTTCATACACACTTGGGCACGTACAATTGACAAAAATGGGCACAGTCAAGTAGAGTTCGAGAGAGGTTTTTAAAAAAAATCATATCTAGCTTTCAACCGGCATTACTTTTCCAAAAAATCTTTTAGATGACTTTCCTTCTTCAAGTATCTCTTGCAATATAAGTGGAAGGCCAAGTAAACAATTTGAGGAATGCAGCTCAAAAGTAAATCTCAAAAACTTAAAGTTTTAGTTGTGTAACATGACGTTACAAATATTATATACTTTTATAATATTATATACTTAAATATTTTTACCTATTATTATAAATATAAAGACGTAACAAATATTATATACTTTGTATTCACTAAATAAACTATAATATTAAATATTATCGATGTATATATATATTCATATTATATCACTTAAATATTCCTACTTATTATTATAAATATAAAGACGTTACAAATATTATATTTTTATACACTACGTAAACTATAATATTAAATATTATCGATATATATATTCATTAGGGCGGGTCAATTTGTATGGACGAATTTTTTGGAGGTCTGGCTCAGCGAAATTCGTAAAATACATGTAATTTCAAGACTTTTTCTCCACTACAGCATATACAAATTCTGAAAAAAAGCTGTGCGGACTTTCGTAAATAGATTTTGTTCTCAATTATAAAATATGAATGTATGAATGTATGTGTATGAATCTATTTACGAAAGTCCGCACAGCTTTTTTTCAGAATTTGTATATGCTGTAGTGGAGAAAAAGTCTTGAAATTACATGTATTTTACGAATTTCGCTGAGCCAGAATATGACCCGCCCTAATATTCATATTGTTTTACTTAAATATTTCTTCTTATTTTTATTAACCTTTAACTGTGGAGGTGGTGGTAAGTTTTACCTCATCTTTTCATATTTTTGTCGTCTTTAAAAGAAGGCTAGTTAAATAAGTGCGAGTTTTATTTAATTGAAAAATAAAACAAATTGAAATTTGTATTTATTTTAAGCAGAAATATTAAAACTTCTTTTTAAACAAGAAATAATTTTAAAATCCTCCTTTTATTAGAATTTTTTAGTAAAATCAAAATGGGGTCAAATTTACCACCACGTCACAGACTATGTCAAAAAAATTCACCTCCTAAGTTAAAGGTTAAAGCAGCAATAACACACAACCGCACTACAACACCAGACCATAAAAACAAACACACGCTACATACCTACTCAATAAAACTAATTGACAACACACAATCGCACTACTGCATAAGCCACTAATTAATACGCATACCACCTATCTATGCATAGCCAGGCAGGCCAAAAACAAAACTAATCGTATAATTCCCAACTGGTTTTCTGTCCATATCGAATAAAAGAGCGACACAAAACCAACCAAAGCAGCATTACTTCAGGTAAGCTTGAAGTAGTAACTCTATGGCGAGCCAGCTTGCTGGCTCTTCCCTTAGAGTCTCTGCTTGAGATGTCGCTCTTGCGGTGAGAACCAATACTTGGTTCGTCCAACGCAGTCGGCATACTCTACATTTTTGGTCGCAGTGTCTCAATGGCGAGCTAGCTTGCTGGTTCTTCCCTTTGAGTCTCTGTTTGAGATGTCGCACCGACGGTGAGAACCATCTTTGGTTCGTCCAACGCAGTCGGCATACTCTAAGGGGGTTTTGGCGCCGGGACTAGATGGCGAGCCAGCTTGCTGGTTCTTCCCTTTTAGTCTCTGTTCGAAACGTCACACTTGCGGTGAGAACCAGTCTCCGGTTCGTCCAACGCAGTCGGCATACTTTTGTTTTGTTTATTTTATCTCGGCCGCAGTAGCTCAATGGTGAGCCAGCTTGCTGGTTCTTCCCTTTGAGTACCTGTTTTAGACGTCGCACTTGCGCTGAGAACCAGTCTTTGGTTCGTCCAACGCAGTCGGCATACCTTTATTAAATTGTTTATTGATTATATATATTTGCATGGTGCGAACTTCATAGAGGTTTTTCCACCATGATTGTCTCTAAAAATATTAAATGTGAGCATTACTTCAGGGGCCCTAGCAGGATTCACCGATTCACCGATTTACCGATCTACCGATTACTGAATACCGATCTTCGCTTTAGGGGCCCTGGCAGGATTCACTGAATTACCGATTTACCGATTACCGAATTACTGATTACCAATTCACCGATTTACCGATTTACCGATTCACCGATTTACCGATCTACCGATCTACCGATTACCGAATACCGATTACCGAATTATCGATTGCTAATCCACCGATTAACCTAATACCGATTTTGCCGTCAGCTGGACCCACAACCTCTGACCATTCGACCGCCTACATTCCCTTTTACCCAAACTACTGACGTCACGCTGCATTAAGTATTTTTAAGGAGAATATATCAATAAAATACAAAATTATAATATTAAACAAACACCGACTGCGTTCTTATTTGATGAAAGTTTGTGGATCTTTCACTCTATTCTGGCAAGGCTGAGCTGACCTCAGCCAGAATATAAAACCACTGTTACAGTTGACTCTTCAAATCTAGAAGCGTGCAAGTTGTACAAAACTGGTAAGCGATATGCGGCCGCAAGTGTCAGGGAATTAAGGTCTTTTTCTCCTACTGCACGTACAAAATATAAAAGAATGAGAAACGAAGCTTCCAAGAAGCCTCCAGCTATAAATCCAGATAAGGATCTAGTTGTGGATGCTAATCTATCCACAGGCCAATACAATGCTATAAGGGATCAAGCCAGTGAGTGTCAAGGTAAATTATATCCATCTTATTACAGAATAACGCAAGCAAAAAAAATGTTTTATCCTTCAGGTATAAATATAACTGAAATTTCGGCAGAAGTACCTTTACATTCGCTGATTGATCACACTACAATGACACTATGTAAGGTCAAAAGCAAGCTCTTAAAAATCTTACAAGTACCGGAAATCTTGTCATGATTGCAAAATGTCAATGTGATGGGGCAGTACAGACCAGATACAGGCAAGAGTTTTCTGACAGAAATCGTTCGAACGAAAGTTTTTTTAGTATATGGATGGTTCCAATTCAATAACACTTACTAGACAGTGAGTGTAAGACCATTATGTGGAAAAATCCTGCGACATCTTCTACAAGATTATGTCGCCCAGTCGCATTTTATTTTTAAAAAGAATCTGTTGATTTCATTAATTAAGAAGTTTCGAATACACAACAGCAAGCTTCATTACTCTCCTCAACTAACATTGAAATCGGTGACAAAAGATTTAAATTAACAACATATATTATATTCTGTATGGTAGATGGAAAAATCTGCAATGCTGTATCTTCGTGTGCTTCATCTCAATATTGTTACTTATGCCACGGAAAATCCAAAGAAATATAAATATTGTTTGAGAAATATAAATATTGTAAATGAGCAAATCCTTTCTTTTGGACTGTCTCTACTCCACTCATGGATACGTTTTTTTCAATTTGCGCTACACATAGCTTATAGGCTCGATTTTAAAGCATGGCAGGCTCGTCGCCCCGAAAACAAACCAAAAAAGACTGTAAAAAAATACGCGCAAGATCAATTAAGAGCGGAATTAGAACTGTTAGTAGACATGCCAACACAAAACGAAGAAAAAAAAAACGAACAATGGCAACACTGCCCGAAAATTTTGTAGAAATGCTGAGATATCAGCACTAATCACAGGAGTGAATTTTGAATTAATCAAACGATTCTGTGTCACATTAGATTATACTAATTCTGGGCATGAAATAGACTTGATCAAATTTGAAACATATTGCAAAGAAACAGTTGCGGTCTATTTAAATGAGTACTCCTGCTATAATATGCCTGTCACCGAACATAAAGATCCTTCTTCACGGAAGAGAAATAATTGCTTCATATATCTTGCCTATTGGACAACTATCCGAAGAAGCTCAAGAGGCGAGAAATAAAGATTTTCGGAAATATCGCGAAATGTTCACCAGAAAAACATCACGAAAAGACACTAACACCGATCTAATGAATAGCCATCTAATAACATCGGATCCATATATTGCAAGTATTCGAGCAAACCCTAAAAGAACACTTTCAGGTATTGAGCCGGATGTTCTAAGCTTATTATATTATTATACATACAAAGATGTATCATTATTTCAGGAAAACGACGGAGACACAGATTCTTAAAGTATGGCTTTATTCTTTAATATAATTATTTATTATTACCTTAGTTAGTTTATAGTGGGCCCATGTGCACCACGACCCATAGGATCTATTGTGCATGCCCTTAATTAACACTCCAGATTTAGGCTTTTTATATATTTTAGCACTGTCTCTGGCTTGGTGTTCCAAATTGTGGACGGGGGCACTACTTCCCCTCCAAAATGGAGACGTCTTAGGCTATGGGTTGCCGTACATTCACATAAAATGTGTTCGGGACGAGACTTCCTCCTCGCATAGTCTGCAGACGTCTGATTCAGAAAAACCATCTTTTTAAGATGGTATCTGAGTGAGCAGTGACCTGTGAAGAATCTGGTGAGAGTTCTAAGGTCTGCTTTGGTAAGCTTGATTAAATCTTTGGATTTTGCTTTACTTGGAGTTAAAAATTTCTTAGAGTGCCTTTGTCCATTAGTGTTGTTCCAGTGGCACTGAAATTTCTTACCCAGCCTAATTCTATTTTGTTGCTTTGTCTCAGCGTATTAAATAGCTCTACTAGTCTTGATTCAAGTTCGTAGACTTGAAGGGCTTTAAAGCAGCTTGACTATCTGAAAGTATATAGATGTGAGCCCCATTTAAATTCCTGCGGATACATTCTCTGACACAAACTTCAATGGCATATACCTCCGCCTGGAATATTGTCGGCGTGTATCCCATTGGAAGAGCTTTTTGGACCAAAACTTGGGACCATATCTCCCCGCTCCCGTTACTCCATTTTCGAGTTTTGACCCATCAGTGTACCATATCTGTGAGCCAGGTCAACTGTCAACTGTGAAGCTATCATTCCTTCATAGTTGCTTATTAGGTATAACGAACTTGTAGCGTTTTGTGAAGTTTACCTTCGGCAGCATCCTGTCGGGGATTTTTAAAAAGGGGTCATTTTCGAAGGTTTTTAGTATCTTCATGTGACCCGTAAAATTCCCTGCCTTGTAATCAACGATTTCCTCCATTCTTAGTGCACTTAGACATGCCTCTTTTTCGATAATGATCGTTAAAGGGGGTAGCCCTATTATTATATTCAGAGCTTCATATGGGCACGTTCTCATTGCCCCAGTGATACTAATGCACGCCATTCTTTGCAGCTTTGTCCGTTGATTAGCTGCTGTGCGCTGTTGGACCTTGGGCCACCATGCAAATGCTGCATACGTTACCATAGGTCTCACAATTTTTGTAAACGTCTAATAAATCATTTTCGGTTTGAAGCCCCACATTTTGCCATGGGGGCGTTGACAGGCAAAAAGGGCACGTGTTGCCCTGCCTGTAATTGAATCTAAGTGGATGTTCCAACGGAGCTGCATATCAAAAACCATTCCTAAGTACTTGATCTCATTTGAAAATCAATAACTGTTCCATCCAGGGTTGGTCTTACCAGATTTAGGCACCTTTTCCTGGGTACCAGAATAGTTTTGTCAGGATTTATGCTTAACCCTTTTTCGTTACACCACTTTGAAGTTATACGGAGGGCACTCTGCATTCTGTCCGATATCGTCGGTTCATGACTGCCCAGACTTGAAATAACCAGATCATCCGTATATCCTCTGGTGTCAAAACCCTGGTTGTTGAGACTTGCGATAAGTTCGTCCACCTTTATTATTACCTTTATACAGATTCTCTTTTTTTTTTAGTTCTATACTGAACAATTAAATTTGCATTTTTTGCTACGTCTTTAGTTTTTATAAAAAAAAATTATAATAAACCTTCAAAACTTTGAATTTTATATAAGGTTAGATGAATAATTAAAGTTAAGTTCACACGTTTTATTTTTTTTTTCTATTAAAATCTAGTTGACCCGGCCTACTTTGTCCCGGTCAGAAGGGATTTTTAGAATAAATATGAATGATTTCTGAAAATTAGGCGTATATACAGTTCGACCACACCCATTTTTAGTGCAGTTATTGCAGTTCGCATAAGAACAAATTTTTAGTCTCATACGACCAAGACTGTTTTAAATAACGACGTTTTATTGATTACTGGGCGGAGAAAGGGGGTGTGGCCACCTTTGTTTCCATACAAAATTTCGTACAAAAATTTTCTACTTGGAAACATTCTACTGCCAAAATTTCAGCTCAATCGGCCCAGTAGTTTTGAAGTCTTCATGATTACTTAAAAGTGGGCGTAGATATAGTGTAACCACGCCCATTTTTAAAAAGTTACCGACAGTAGCCATACGCACTAGGCTTTTATTTTAGTCTAATACGGTCTAAGCTAAATCGGTTGAAAATTACGGGCAGAAATAATAAAAATCCGCTTGATTGCGGAAACATCACACTGTGAAGCGTAGAGAACTTTTGTCGGGAAGTGACGTAAAATAACTTTTGACGACGCATTTAAATAAAAAGAGGCAATCTGAGGTTAATGTTAAATTACACCCAAAGAAAAGCTTTGTACTATGTACAAAACAATTAATATAGTTTTGCATAAATGCTGCGGTATTTCATTAATGCAGCGTTCAATTTCCTCTTTTAAGGCTTGAGTCGTCGTCGGCCTATTCGCGTAAACCATCGACTTCAAAAAACCCCAAAGAAAAAATATAATGGTGTTAAGTCGCACGATCTAAGCGGCCAATTCTGATCTCCAAAACGCGAAATAACACGACCGGGAAATGACTGATGCAGCAATTGAATTGTTTCTCTGGCTGTATGACATGTGTCGCCGTCTTGGTGGAACCACATGCCCTCCACATTCATTTCTTCAATTCTAGGCAAGAAAAAACTGGTTATCATTTCACGATACCGAACACCATTGACTGTTTGCGCTTGACCTGCCTCATTTTCATAAAAAAAAGGTCCAATGATTCCTCCAGCCAAAAAACCACACCACACAGTGACACGTTGAGGATGCATTTGCTTCTCGTGAATCACTCGAGGATTTTTCTCACCCCAAATGTGACAATTCTGCCTATTAACGAAGCCATCAAGATGGAAATGGGCCTCGTCACTGAAGATGATTTTAGCGGCAAAATCAGCATTTTCATGTTGTCTCTCCAATACCCAATTAACGAACTTCCTTCGCTGTCAGCTGGCTTCAGTTCCTGAGTCAATTGAACTTTGTATGCATGAAGATGCAAATCTTTCATCAAAATTCGCTGCATAGTGGATTTGGAGACACCAATTTGCTGAGCTCGGTGTCGAATTGAGGTGGATGGAGTTTGAGCGACATCATCACGTACAGCTGCGACATTTTCGGTCGATCAACCTGGTCGAAGGCGCGTTGTTGTCTTTACATCACTACCAGACCCAGTTTCAGCAAATTTATCCATTAATCTCTTTACAGTTGACTCTTTTGGAGCATTATTGTGACCCCAAATTGATCGCAATTTGCGAACTGTAGCCGCAAAACTTTCACCATTTTGGTAAAACAATTTCACAATGAGAATGCGTTGTTCATTCGTGTAGCGCTCCATTTTTACTAACCCCGTACCTTCTACTAGCAAACAATAACAATTGTTCAAATGTCAAACAATGACACTTCGAATGGCGCCAAATTTAAAAATTGCGTTCTTGTTGGGACACCCTTTATTCTACAAAGCTGTTTGTTCTTTTCAGCCTACGAACGACTTTGTAAATAATACAAATGACCATTTGCACATTGTACAAAAAAATATTTGTATATTTTACAAACGCATTCGTTTCATCTACAAAGATACGAACAAATATACGAACGCTGCTGCTAACGCTTTGTATATTATCAAACAATGTTCGTTCAGTTCACAAATTTATACATTATAGATTTTTACAAACTAGTGTTTGTAGAATGTACAAAGTTACGAATACAAAAAATTTTTTTCATGCGGCCAACACTACAAGCGTTTGTGCTATGTACAAAACATTTGTACATTTTACGAATAGCCTCTGTTCGTATTTCTACAAAGATTTTGTTCGTAATTTTGTCCTAAATATTTTTGGGTGTAGAATGTCTACTTTTTGCTTTAAGACAACGATTGGAGAAAGAAAAAGTTCCCCTATTGACCTTATACTTAATACCTTATATACTTAAAACTTATACAGAAAATTTAATTGCTTTAACAAAGTTCTCTAAAAATTAAATAGGTCCAAAAACTGGAATAAAAATGTTGATTTCACGAAACAAGTATAAATTTAACAGGGAGAAATTGAGCAATTTATGACAGAATATATCTGTAGGAATATTTTGCATATTTTAGTAGTTTTGGCTCCCAACAAGGATGCAATTATAGAAAATTACAAAAATTGCTAATTTTTAATTTTTTAATTTAATCTTAAGTGTATATGGACTGTTGTATATTTAAAAATTGATTTCTTAATAATAATAAAAAAAAAACATAAAAAGTTAATAAAAAAAGTTAAAGTTAAATACAAAATAAACAATATTGTAAAAAAAATTAATATGTGATGAAAATGCAATTTTTTAAGTGCAAAGTTCTTAAAACATTTTTAATAAGTACCTTCCATAATTTAGTAAAAATAGGTCTCATTCTATTTTTACACGCTTAATACATTCTTGAATTTGCACGTTCTGATCTTAAACATTTTTTCAAAAGTCCTATAACATGTCAATTTTCTTTAAAAAAGAACAAAATATATATAAACTAAGAAGAACATTTTACTACAACTATTTTTTGTAAGCATACTTATCTTGAAATGAAAAAACTGTATACTATAGATTTATATTTAATCTCTAAATTATTTGTGTTTGTTTGTATGTATGTTTTGAATAGACTCTTAGGCTACTGAACGGATTTTTTTAAAACCTATATTAAACGACTCTTTATATTACTGCTCTGAACATAGGCTATATTAATTTAATCAAGCCCTTTTTTACCGCCCACAAATCAGTAAAAATCCTATATATCAAACGGTTTCGACCGAATTGGACTAAGATTTGGTACTTAGGTTTGTATGCTAACTGTCAGCAACTGTGCATAAAATGGGTTGCCACACCCCCTTTTATCGCCCAAAAACATAATAAAAATAGGAGTGGTATCCCTACAGCTACGCCCACTATTCATAAATAATGATTATTCCTGAGACGTAAATGCTTTCATAATAAAATATGGTGTGTAGGTGCTAAGTAAAATGTTGATATTTATTGACAATGGCTCATAAGACAGCAATAGAAGCTTTAGCCAGAACATTGCAAGACATTAAGAGACCAAGCACGTGATGGGCAAAGTGACATTGGTTTTAGCAGGATATTTAAAGCAAACATTGCCTATTGTTCCCAGAGGTATGCGTGCGGATGAAATAAAAGCTTGTATTAAATGATATTTATGGAAAAATATAAGAAAGTTTGAGTTAAAAACAAATGTGAGAGCTCACCTCTATGAAAACGAATAATCTGGGTTTTCGCAAACAACCTGTTGAAACTAGGAAGTGCACAACTTGAAAAAGATGCGCAAGGTTAAGTTTATTTAAGTCCAATTTCTACAATAGTCAAATCTGCAGCAGAGCTCTAACTTAAAGTTTTTTTAGAATGTCGTCAGCAATTATAAAAACTAAAGTTTTTTATGCGAGAGGGCAATTTTGGCGCCGAAAAACATCACGGTCAATGCAATCAACTTCCAACTTTTACGACAGCTTTAGGGAGATATTCGCACTTATAAATCGGTAAATACCGTTCCTGATCAGAACGAGCCAGTTAATTACCCCGTCGAGTTTTTAAATTCGTTGGAGTCACCAGGAGTAACTCCTCATAGCCTCAGCCTAAAAGTTTGAGCACCTATAATGCTATTAAGAAATTTAGATTCACCACGACTTTGCCATGGCACCAGGCTCTCGGTTAAGAAATTATTGCCAAATGTTATATTGGGGCTACTATTCTTACAGGTCGCGGCAAAGGAGATGACGTTTTTCTGCCTCGCATCCCAGCTATACCAACTGACATGCCATTTCAGTTCAAGAGGCTGCAATTTCCAATCCATCTGAGTTTCGCCATGTCTATTAACAAATTCCAAGGACAAACACTAAAAGTTGCAGGACTTGACTTGACCGAAAACTGCTTCGCTCATGGCCAATTATATGTTGGCTGCTCACGCGTTGGGAGTTCAAATAATTTATGTTTTGACACCAAATGAAAAGTCTTTAAATATTGTGTACGCAGAAGCTTTAAAATAGTTACAAAAAGACATAATAAAAATTTGCAAAACTTACATAACATTAATTAGATGTTAAATTAAATGTATTTAATTTTGAAATAAAATTACATTTACAACACCGTTCTTCTTCATGTCTCTTAATTTTTGAAAAAACACTGAAAATTAAAAAAAAATAACTTTGTATATGACTTCACAGATTTGGGAATTCATTCTTTTGAATTGTATGGCTGCTAATCATGGCTGACTAGACAGTCTGTTTCGGAAATCGCTACATATTCCTTTTCAGTAGTCTTTGAGTGATTAAGCTGTGATCAACTCACTGTTTAAACTAGCATATGAATGTGCAGATCCTCTAATTCATTCTTATGAATTGTATGGCTGCTAATCATATGACACTTCAAAGCAGTAGGCCATTTTAGATCACCGCCATCAACTCTATCAAGGGTTGCCATCTGTTCTAGTTGCTTCTTCATTTATTTCAATATTCATTGGTGTTCGATTGTTTGTCGAAATGCACCATAGAAATGAAACGAATTTTTGCTTCGCCAGAAGCTAGTGTTCTAACTGAAAGGTGGCTATTTTCACAACCAAATTTTCAATTACACATGACTTTGACCGAAAAATCGATCAATTATTAAGATTATTTAATTAATTTGACATTAATTAAACTTATTTGGCCGTGCTCTGCCATAGTTAAGTTAATTAGTTTTAATGATCTATTGAATAATTACATGAATTAAGATTGTGAGCTTTAAATCAAGTGAGTTTTCAAGAAGGCAACAACAACAACAACATTAACTCTGTATAGAGTCAATCACTTAGCTGACTAGACAGTCTGTTTCGGAAATCGCTAAATTTTCCTCTTCAGTAGTCTTTGAGTGATTAAGCTGTTAAAAAAAAATAAACTGATTTTTTATTCCAATAACAAATTTATGGTAAAATTCGTAAGTTAACCCATTAAAGACTGCTCATAGATTCCGCCGTACGATTTTTTTCAAAATTTATCAGGAAGCTTTTTTAAGCCATAGAAGTTGCTTTGCAAAATTTCAGGTTTGTAACTGTCACCGTATTTGAGATCTGCATTGGGCTAAGGGTTAATAAAAATTTTCATATATGGCAACATTTTTTTTTCATAATGAACACCTGATAAACAGAGCATACTAGAGGCAAACTGACCACGAATTTTTCCCTTAATCTTTTCATTTTCTAATTTTCTACATAGCTGTATGCATGGATTTTGTCATTTTTAAAAATCACACATCGTCGATCTAGAAAAGGAACATTTAATTGTATGAATTTCGTTTCACATTGTAAAGACAATAATTAGTTTCATTTTTCCGTAATGTTTTAAAAACAAAATTATTTTGATATCTCCTACCACTTTCGAGATATGGCCTTTTTCGTAAACACTGTTGTATGGGTATTTAAATACCCATTAGTCATTAATGGGTTAAGCAGATTGTCCAAGACCGTATGCATAAGCTTTAATAAAAATTTTTTCAAGCAAAACTGATGTAATCTTATCCTTTTTTTGCTATTAATTTCATTCCACTAAAATTATCTCTATCCGAACAAGGTCAGGTACTATGCTAGTATTTATCTTTTTCTATACTATTATATAAAATTGAAGGGGAGGGAAATTTAATGTTACCTTTTCATTCCAAGATTACTAGGACAATTTTTATGAAAAATTTTCAATACATCATTTTTGTGCTACAGCACTTCATAGAAATAATTTCCTTCCGAAATTTTAGTAACAAGTTTAAATGTGATTCTTATAAACTATATAAATTTTTGGTTTAAAAAAATCATGTATTCAATAATAATATAAAAATCAAACTAAAATGGAATACCATTTTATACCATTTTTGTATTTAATTCATATGAATTGATATAAATCCCTTTCAAAACAGGGAGTGTATAAATATCAAACCAAATTTGGAGTGCATCTGTATAAATAGTGTTTGGGTACACTTTTCACAATAAAACTTTTTAGAGTGAATGAAAAATGTCAAAGCATTCCACCAGTCCAATCATACCGATCAGTACTACTAAAATACAAAATAAGCTACAACAAAGGCATTACAGCAGATAGAATAGAAATATCACCCATCCTAACAACAAAAAAGATATCCATAAAAAGAAGTCAAGTCAAAAGAGGAAAGCAAAACAAACCAAAAAAAAGAAGCCAGCCGTGGCAAAAACTTTCATCCTAACATCATGCAATAAACAAAAACAAAAACAACAACAACAAAAACTTGCGAGAAAAGCGTAAAAAGACAGCAACAACAAAAGCAACAGAAAAACAGCAAGAAGAACAAAGGACGACAGCAAGGATGCTGGATGTTAAATCTGTTTAAGTGTGTATGTAACATTGTATGTGTGTGTGTGTGTGTGTGTGTGTGTGTGTGTGTGTGTGAATTTGTAGGGAGTCCTGTGAGTTGCTGTGGGTTATTGTGAGTTGGCTGTCCTGGCGTTGGGTGCGCTACACGGGTGTTGGAAACAAGCTGATGTTTTAACATTTTTGCTGGCAACATTATTGTTGTTGCTGCTGCTGATTTTGCTGTTGGCATCGCTAGTAGCAAGATTTTCAAACTTATTTGACTGCGCCCAACAGCAGTGGAATAAAATAAAAACAAAACCAATTTTTTTTAAGAAAAAATTTAAAATTATGCACCGAACAGTAGAACCAGTCAGCAGGAGCAGCCGGCTTAAATTGAAGCGAACAGAAACAAACTTCAGCCTAGTTTTTTTTACAACCAACTGCGTGACAAAACGTAAGGCAACAAAAACTGGCTTAAAAAATACATTTTAATAAAGTGGGTGGCAAGCTGTTTCCTAGAGCTTATGTTGTGATTGCTGCCGTTTTTGCTGTTGATGTTGCTGTGGTTGTTTTTTCTGCTGAACTCGCAGTTACATTCAGGATTTGCAAGCTGCCAGCAACCAGCATGCCAAACGGACAGCGCGACAGACAAAACGTCAAAATGATTTTATATCTTGGCATAAAGAGGAGAAAAAAAAACACAAAAACCCTTAAAATAGCACAACTTCCAAACGAAGGTTGAGGAGTTTGTTTCCTACTTTTTATCGTTTTTTACTACGAGAGGTAGTTGTAATTTTTTGTTGTCCCCTGCCGCACGCCACGAGATGCTAACAATAAGAAGGATGGGTAGAAATGATGATGACGACTATGATGATGTATAAAGATAATGGAAGATGATAATGATGATGTTGATGATGCTGTGGTTTTGTTGCCAAATGACATGGTTTTACATTGTTGGCATAGAGCTGGAAAAATATTGTAAGAACTGAGCTGAAAGAATTAATAAAAAAACAATTAGAATAGGAATAAACAGTTAGTTTATATGCAAGACTTTGGTAATTATTATACTAAAAAATAGCGAAAAAATAAGCTGTTGCTAAAGTATATTTACTATATTAAAGTGAAATGAAAACTTGACCTCCGTTTCCGTTAGTAAAATGAAATATTATATAAAAAAAAACATTCGATTGGTCTGCTTTTTTTTTTTTTGGTCTGAACCAATTTTGGCATTCTCCGAATTGGGCTCCGAGATATGGGTTCCCCGACCCATAAAAGAAAATCAAGCTTATCAATTAATTTCTTGGTTATACAAACATACAACTGAAAATTGCATTCCATTTGAAAATGCTTTAAAAAGATTTTAAGTTTTGTTTAAAAAAATCTACTTCTTATTTAATTTTAATTATATTTTTTTTTTTATATTAAAGTCTTTTAACTCGGTTGAGCTTATTTTTGTTTAATGCAATAGCAAAGTACATTTTGGAGCTGTTAGTGTTAACATAATAAGAACAATTATTTTTTTTAGATCCTGTTAAGTACATCTCTGGTGACATTGCTTAAGTTGGTTAAATTCGACAAGGAGCTTGCAACTTTCAGGACACTGAGAGGCATGTTAAGCTCGTTACGGAAGCGTCAGTAGTTGCTGCTTCTGCAAAACAGAAAAAAGGAATAATGCTTTTTTTTTTGGAAGGCCACTCAAGGAGGCTGAAACTCGAAATATAGAACCATCTTTAGTTCTCTACAGGATCTAAGAAATCAAATTCTTCTTATTTTGTTTACAGAAACAGTTCCAAAATCTACTTAACTTTTGCGTTAAGCTAAAATAAACGTAAAAATTTTAAAACATTAACATAAAATAAACAAAAAATTTATAATAAAACAAAATAACAAGTGGATTCTTTTGAACAAAAACCGTCAAATCTCGTTAGAACATTTGTAAAATGAGAAGAAAATTTGCAGTTCTTTGTTCTTTCTCCAAGGAATTGGTTGATAAACTTGAATTTTTTTTTAAATCAACCACTAGTGTACAAAAGTACTTAGTACAAAAGTTGCTCAAAAATGCAAACCAAAAAAGTATACCAATCGAGAGGATTTTTATACACTATTTAATATTACAAGTCGATACAGTCTTAATATACTCTACGCCTTTTGCTGATTTGCTTGAATGAAATTTTTAAATCCGACAAATTTTTTTGACTTCAGATTTTCTTCTTTTGTTTTTATTCAAACTTCCGCCCTCTCTAACTAAATAACTAAGTAAAAAAATTATCCAAAGGGACAGTTGATTCAATGTTGAGTACATTGAGCAAAATAAACAACAGCTTGAAACAAGCATAAAATACTTGATTCTAGAACCTGGAACAAGATTTAAATCAAGAAAATATTTTATTAATTTAAGCAAACGCATAGTTATCGCCTTCAAAAAATTCAGCAAATTACAACAATCATGAAAATCTTGAAGTTGTTGTAAAAGACTTGCTAGACAACAGAATCTACGTTCAAGATTAATGTCGCAATTGTGTGCCAAAAAAGCATGAGAATGTGTTGTTGCTTTGTGAAAATTGAGCAAATTATTCTAGTTTTCAGTAAACTTTTTACTTGAATCAAGCAAAATGTTTTCAATTAAAGGAAAATAAATTTCTCAAATTAAGTAAATTATTTAAGTTTTCAGTAAATTGTTTTCTTGATCAAGCAAATTGTTCTCAATTCAAGGAAAACAAATTTCTCAAATTAAGTAAATTATTTTAGTTTTTAGCAAATTATTTACTTAAATCAAGCAAATTGTTCTCAATTCAAGAAAAATAAATTTCTCAAATCAAGCAAATTATTCTAGTTTTCAGCCAATTGTTTACTGGAATCAAGCAAATTTATATCATTTCAAGTAAATATTAGACTCGAATGAAGAACAAATATTCTTGAGTTTTAAGCAAATGTTGCTTGAATTGAGTATTTTTTTCTTAATATCATGTGTTTTCCATTTGCTCAATTCCAGCAAAATAATGCTTGAATTGAGAAATTTACGCTTGAGTGTAAGCTGATAGCCCAAGCACATAATGCTTGATTTTTTCTTTCCGTGTTCAGTCTTACATATCTCATTCAAATATGCATCCAGCAAGGATGCATCCACGCTGTCAGCACGGATAGAAATAATTTTCTTTTCTTAAGAAGAAAAAAAAAAAAGGTCAACTGAATTCTACTAGCAACAAGTAGAATTTCAAGTAGAAATCAGAAATTTGAGTTTCTTTTAACAAGAAAATAACTTACTCAGTTATCAAAAAAAGTTTCCAATATTTATATGCTTAATCTTGAGAAATTATTTTTTTAATGTTGTTATGTATATTATTTCAACAACATCATAACAGTGCGAATGGCTAAGTTAGCTAAGGCTTTAGTATTAACTATAATATTTTTTGTAATCTTGAGTAGTGGGATCCAATCCCATCAGAGACATAATTTTTTTTTCTTAATTGCTTTTAGTTTTGTTTGGTTTTTTTATTTTGTTTTGTTTTTTTTAGTGATTTCATTCTTTTTATTTGCATTTATTTCTTATAATAGCAAAGCGAACGCGTAAATTTTCTTACTCTGTGCTCGTACGTTTATTCTTAATGAAGCAAATTAAACGATGAAAAGCTAACAACTGCGATGTTCGAACGGATAAGCCCATGCACTTACACTCCGAGTGCCGAATTTCAAGTCTACGGATAATAGTAATTTTTAAATTTAATTAAATGTTAATAATATACGTAGAAATCTATTAGCTAAATTTGTATATGCAATTAATCAAGACTTGCACTTCTTTCTCAGCCACTTCAAATTACGCTATATTTCAGCTGAAAAATTGATTCTGAATACCAAACATATTGCGGCTTGATTTAAGTAATTTTTAATGGAATATTAATTTTGATATTACAGGCAATATAAGCTTGAAATTAAGAAAATTTCGACTGGAATGTTTTATTAGTATCGCAGAAAATATTGTCTTGGTTTGAGAATATGTTTTCTGGAGTGGAAATTTTGATAGCTCAGCAAATATCCGTTTGATTTAAGTAGATTTTGAATGAATATTTATTTTGATACTTCAGAAAATAATTTACTGGATCCAATCTTATATTCGCTGAGCGCTATCTGTGGCCGCGATTTTCTGAATGCCTACTGAATATGAGTATATTTTTCTATACGTGAGTATTTCTGACGCTGGAATCAAGGATTTCATATTTTTGAGAATGATCCTGGGAGATTCAAAGAAAAGATATATCAACATATTATTATAATAAAGACTATATTTTATAGTAAAAGTAATAAAAGGAATAAAACACAAAGGAATAAAACTCGCGCACAAAATCGTACTCTTTTTTTCTTCCCATGTTAAAAAAGTAAAAAATTACACAACCATTTTAACAATACCAAACGCATTCATTTTTTCAAGAACTACACGCTACAATTTGATAAAATTCTAGTTGTATTTTTAGATTTTGCCCCGAGGTCACTTTTCCGTTGAAGGATTCAATAACAATATTTTCGTACGATTCCAGAGTGTCAAGATATGTTTAAATATACAATAAGATTTACAAAGTGCCAGTTTGCACTAGCTTCACTCAATTGACTCACCGAATGTCTATTTTCTATCATTTTTCATACCCAGAGAAAGAAAATGGTTATCCGAAAGCATGCTTATGAAGAAGAGAAAAAGAAAAAGCAAAATATATAATACAAAAATAATAACCTTATAAAAAAAACTGATATTTTTAATTTCTTTTAAAGATTTTGAAAAAATTGTTTATACATTTTTTATGTGTAAATATGGGGGACAGCTGCCCCACTGTTCCCCGATTGTGGTGCCAATGTTGTTTGTTTTTGAATATTATTTAACTCCATGGGGAGTGGGTTTGAACTCCGAAACTCTACCCCTATGACTTCGGTTCTGGCTCAGCGTGTTTCTAACCAATTTTAAGGATATTTGGCATATATGTTATATGAAATGAAAGGTTATCAAAGTGATATATTATTTAAAGGGTCAAACAAAACCATCCCTTTGAATTCAACTTGGCAAGGAATATTTATAAAAAAACCTAGTTTACAGAAATTGAAATATTTATATAACACATCTTGACAAGCTATTTTTAAGAAAATAGTTTTTGATTAATATTTAATACTTATTTTTCAATAATATTTTTAAAAATAATATTTTCAATAATATTTTAGCCGGGCAGAAATTGTGCAATAAGATCAGCTAGTGATTTTTTCCTTTTCATATTGAAAAAACTTTGTTGTTGTTGTTTTTTCTTTGGAAAGATTCGTTAGAACAATTAATTGTTCTAACTTTGACCTTAAGCTCAATAAACGATTTTAAACTATCAAACAACTAGAATTTGTATTTAAAATCAAATATGATTTAAACTATAAAACATTTAGAATTTGTATTTAAATCATATAAAGTCAACGTTTTTAAAAATATTGAATAAAAGACTTTGCTTACATTCACAAAATTTAATGAAAAACCATTTTGATATTGATTTAAGTTGAGATTTTCACGGCGTAAACTTTTGTAGTCAATTATTGGCAGCTACAGTGCTGCTTTTTCGGAATAAATGCTATTACTTAATAAAAATTTAAAAAAATATACCTAATAAATTTATTTTAAAGATCTCATTCATAAAACTAAATAAATTTGCATCTTTCTGTTAAAATAAAATTGTCAAAAACAATCTCCAGCTACTTGTGTCACCCTCTCTTAAATGAAAATATGTGATATACAGTGGTGGTCACGAATTTAGCACACACTGTGTTAGTAACTCTAATTTGAAATATTTTACATCTTAGCTTGAGAATTGTTATCAAATATTTTTTGTTGAGTATTATTTATGAAGTTAACTCTATGTACCGTTAGTTGGTTTCTTAGTTATTCTTAAATTTTTTGACATATTTCAAGTAGTATGAATCAATGTGGTTTAAATGCTGGACACGAATTTAGCACAGGTTAGAATTACTGTTCCATATCGTATTTTATGTTCGTTGATTAAACTTTACTAGTAAGATATACTAAATTTATTAAGTTTCTATTTGAGTTCTAACAAAATATTGTAGTAAGATATGGCGAAAGGCTACTGATGTTCAGAGGCTCAGCGGCATTTGATTCAGCAAATGAAAAATGGTGGAAGCACAGTTTCAGAGATTTCTCTGCTTCTCAGATGTTCGTGAAAGTTATTATATAACGCATTACAACATGTAGAGCAGTATTAGAGCATTAAAAAAGTAAAATAGCGATCAAGAGAGCAAAAAACAATAGCAAGAGAGGGCCATTTGATTTATAGAGCTTCACTTAGTGATCCGTTTAAGACCTCAAATAAAATGTAAAATGAAATTTCATCAAAATATGGCACAAATGTATCTTCAAATGGCATAAGAAGACGCTTGAATGAAAACAGTTTCCGTAGCTTTATAGCCCAACAAACACTACATGTGTCGCAAAAAAATATTAAATGCAGTCTTGCGTTTGCAAAAGAATATTTAAAAAGTCAACGAAATTTTGGAAAAAAGTACTTTGGAGGGATAAATCAAAGTTTTGCTGGTTCGCATCTAACAGTAAAAAATATGTGTGGCGTCCTCAAAACATGCAACACAATCCAAAGTACACGCTCAAGACGATTAAACAGGGTGGCTGAAATGTTATGGTATAGGCGGCGTTTGCTTGGCACGGAGTTTGTCCGATTGTAAAAATTTACCAAAAAATGGATCAGCACGTTTACAAAAACGTTCTTGTCAATACCATGATACCGTTTCAAGAGGATAATTTGCCACTTTAATGGCGTTTTATGCAGGATAATGATCCAAAGCACAGTGCTCACATAGTTAAGAGTTGCTTGGAAGACAAAAATATTGATATTTTGAAGTGGCCATCGCAATTATCGGACTTAAACCCGATTTAGAATCTGTGGAGGGATGTCGAGCAGCAAATACTAACAGTAAAATCAAAAAATTTGCCATATTTGTTTAGGGAAATCCAAAGGATTCGGTATAGTATTCCAAAGTACTGTTGTGAGGCTTTGGTCAAAATTTTACCAAGGATATGAGATGCAGTAATTAAGAAAAAGGAATTTTCTATGAAATATTGAGTGTTATGCAATCAATTTTGATTATATTTTTCATCCTAGACATTTTTTCGCTCGTGTGCTAAATTCATGACCAAGTCGAAATGCTTATTTTTAATTTTTATTTGATCTTAAGCCCTATAAGAAAAAGTTTTGAAATAAAAAAAAATGTATATAAGAAATAAAGAAGACATAATACATACACTAAAAAAAAGTAAAAGTGCCTCTACACTATATGTTTCATACATATGACACGTCAAAAATTACAAATAGTTTTTAATTACAGATAGTGTGGAATATATGTACAATAAATGTCGTTTTGAAATGTCGTTTGTATTTGCGTCAGTAAATTTTTGAATTAGAACAGTCTCTAATTTCGTATGTTTTTCCATCTGTACAAAATGTCAGTTTGATAAATTTTTTATGTGAAAATAGAAGAAAAGGCAAATTTTAAGATATTTATTCAATAAATTGACTTTTAATGAATTTATTCTTAGTTTGAATGCTGTATTTTATTATACTTAGTGCAAAAGCTGTATTTTATTTTCAAATGACGTGTCAGATAGTGTGGAGACAAAAGAAAAAACTGAATGACAAAAACTAAATTTTGACACACAGATGAAATTCAGTATGTAATTTTTTTTGACATGTCATCTGTATGAAACATATAGTCTGGGGGCACCTTTAATAAAAATTTACAACAAATAAATGGAAAATATAAGTATTCACTTTACTTTTTTAAGTGTGCTAAGTTTGTGACCACCACTGTACCAAAGCAGAATGACACAATTTTTTGTGGTAAAACTTTTCAATAACCATAAAAATATTTAATTTTTTTAATTTTAAATCGTTAGCTTAATTTATTTTAAGAAAATTAATCACTTCTTTTGAAAAAGTTTAAATTTTCAGAGAGGACTACGATGCTTTGGAAAATGTTTTGTTCTTAAAACGCATTCTAAGAACATAACCAGAACTTAGGGAAGTGTATTCACAGCCAATATATGATGCTGTTAAAACGAATAAAAACAACAAATACTATATATATATATAACGAAATCATTTTTCATCCGCAATACAAAAATAAGTTTTTTTTTTCTTTTTCATCTATAAACTAATAAATTTTTTCTACCAGCGATAAACCCCTAATCAAGGATGTGCTCATATTGCACTAATTTTAGATCCAAACTTGGCTTTGCTTTATTTGCCAGCCACACAAAGCTTACTTACAAGCACACACACACACACACACAAACACATACACATATACAAAGCATTATATTGATTTCATCTTCTATCCAAAGCATACCAACATGTTCCTTTGGGCATTGGGGGAAAATATGCCAAGCCATAGCGTAGCTAAAATCTACAAAGCCACACACAAGCACACAACATAAGCCAAAAGAAAAGAAAAAGTAGCAAAAAAAACAAACTGGCGAAAATGCTACAACAATAAAATCTTTGCCGTTTTTTGTTTTTTTTTTTTTTATATGTTTATAAACAGATAGAAAAGCAGAAAAAAACCGCTCGATTTCAAATAAATCCTAACAATGCTGCGAACTCAACCACTTTAACACACGCTAAATGCTACCCGCCGCCATACGTCAGCCACCCACTTTGCGGCTACGTATCCAACCAAACCCTCCAAACAGCAGACTCCAACTTCAACGCAGACAATATTGAGCGCCCTTTACATTTACGACGATGACAGAATACAAAGTAACTAAAATACAACAACAAGTACAATCACTACAACAACAACATCAGCAACAATACCACCGATATTAAAAGCACAACTTTGCAAAAATTCAAAAGGACGACGTAGTGCAACAACAACAGCAGCAAAAGGAACACCAATCGTTATACAAAAAGGAAAGAAAAATTCTAAGAAATTCTAAAAGAACAAACGAAAAATATAGCAGATATTAAAAAAAAAAAACAAAAAAAAAACAACAACATAAACTCAAGAACAAGATAAATCAGAAGCAAAAGCAGAGAATAAAGAAATAAGCCAAAGAAGGGAAAAAAGATGAAACCGAAAAAATGGCTGAAAATAATAATAAATCTACTGATGAAATGTGCATAAAAATGTTACACGCTGTAGGTGTGTGCTCGTGTGTATTTATATGAGTGTGTGTATGTGTGTGTGCGTGTATATGTGTTAGCATGAACAAGCGCAGCATTGCCGGTGGGGGGCGTATAGCCTTACAGCATGGGGATGTATATTAAGGGAATTGCTGCGAAGAAGTACTAAATTCAAACGCCATTCGTGGGGTATGACGCAGAATATTAACGCTTCGCATTATTTTTGCTACCTTTTTTTTATTACTTTTAATACATTTATTCCTTTTTCGTTTTTCCTTTGTTTTGTTTTGTTTTCATACTATTACAGAACTCTGCCACGACAATGAGCTGAGTTGTCGGTGTGAGCTTATGGTATGTTGAAGTGGTAGGGTGGAGGGAGGGAGGAGGGGGTCACACATTTATTGTAGTCTTTTGTTATTACATGCGAGAGATGGGATTGTGTAGCACCATAGAAATTGCTGTTGCTACTTGAAGGCTGTTTGACTTGGGTGGCAGCATCCCGTAAGAGTGAAGATTTTATGGCAGATCCTTTTTTATTATGAAGTTGCTTTTTTTTTTCTTCTTTGCAGCGTATACTTAACAAAACACTGGAAAGCCAAGCCAAGTCGTGGACAAAAAAAAATGCTTGATAACGGATCATATAAAAAGAAAGCAAGAAAATCCTGTGATTTGTTAATTTTTTTGCATCGCAGTATTTTTTTTATTTATGTATATTTTTCCTTTTCTTATACATATTTTAGTATTTTATATTTTATACTTATTACATTATTTTTTTTATTTTTTTTTAAGCTGTAGTTGAAGGATTCTACTTATTGTAAAGAGACAACAACAGGATTAAAACATTAAAACAAAGATATTTATGGCAACAGCGCCAAGAAAACTATAAAAACTCAGTCATGGTAGAAATAAGTACATATTAAAGGAAAAGATAAAATAATTTAACTTAGCAGTTCTTCGGAAAAGTAGTAAAATTCTGAGTTAGCAAAACGAGTGCAAGAGACATAATAGAATAAAATTAAAATATAAAAAAAACAAGAAAGAAGTACTAAAGTCCCAAAATCCCGGGACTATTCCGTGTGAGTCCCAGGAATAATAATAAAATTTTTTGCAAAACATGGAAATACAAATTTCTTAAAATTTAAAATATTTTTAATGAAATTTTTAGTGTATTGTCTTAAGGTTTTATTTTTAATCGCATAATCTTATCCGCTATAACAATATGTTGTAGGGTAGAAGGGTATCATTCGGAATGGGGCACATACGCCACCCCTATTTTTTTCAAAATTAGCAATACTCTTAAATTCAAATAAACATCATTTAATGCTAATATCAATAAAGTTCTAAAGTTAAGGTGTTGAAAATGGCATTTCAATACCAAGCATGATTCCGGCAAAGTGTATTCTTGCATTTTTTGGTCTGCTGCGAAAACATGTTTGGGTAGGATAATTAATTTTTAATATTTTCAGTGCTTGTGTTGGAAAGTTGAAAATTCGTGAGCTTTTAACAGTGATATAAGTGCATACAAACCCATATCGTGTCAACTAATATTATAGATGGAAAAAAATTAAATTTTTTTTTGTGTGAATGCCTGCATATGGGGTAGGTACATACACCGAAGTGCATTGGGGGAAGTTTCGCCGGCATTTGGTCCTCTTAAGGTAGATTCGCCAGCCGTTTATCTTCAAATAAAAAGTATTAAGGACTTCTTTTCTATTCGCTTTATAAAGATCGAATAAGCTATTCGACGAATAGAAGTATGCCAAGTTCAAAATAACTGCGAAACCAGTGATTCGAATAACGACTTCACTATGTGCCCTGAACTTATGACAACGCTTTTATTCGTCGAAAAGTTTATTCGTAGTTTATAAGTTAAATGGACAACCAGTCTCTTATTGAATATTTTTCATAGAAATACAAATTACACTTCAGGTTTTAATGATTATAATGGTACTTGCCATAAAATATGTTTTGAGGAAGAAGTTTATTCAAAGTGGATTTTTTGAGAAAAAAGTAAACAACTGGTTTTTCTATGAGTCCATGAAAAAGGACGTCTCATACATATGTATTGAATAGTGATATGAAGCTGAAACTGTCTGAATACAAGACATCCTCCTGGAATATTTCGGCAAACAGCTACTTTTATTTTCGAAATAAATTTACAATGTCAACTAACTAAAAACTAACAAAAAACATAAATTTTCGTAAGTTTATTTTTTGTTTTTAACGCAACATTGAATCTAATGAAATTAAATGTATTTACCTTTTTTTAGTTTATCTAAAAATACGGAGTTTTATTTTGTGGAGTATGCATCCCATGGGTGGGGCGTTTTCACGAATTCGATTTTTTTTTGCAAATTATAAAAAAAAGATAAAAGCAAAAAGATACTCGCTTCTAAGGACTAAAATATTAAAGTATATATATATATATATACTTTAAAATATATATATGTATATAGTTTATACTAGCGAGCAAAAAGTTACTCGCTCTAATATATATTAGAGTGGGGCGATTAGTATGGAAGGAAAAAAGTGTTAATGGGCGCTTCGCGTTTCTGATTCTTGGGATTGTACTGAGCAAAAAAGTCCACTGGACCATACGTCTACGATGAAAATTGAGCTTCCAGATTTTGACTTGCAGTTTTTTTCAGACTTTTGCCACGTTTTTATTTTTTTTTTTTTTTTTGACCTATAACAGCCAAACCATTGAAATTTTTGTCTTAGTATTGGATCGAAAATCTCAATGGTTTGGCTGTTATAGGCCAAAATATCCATAAAAAAACACGGCAAAAGTCTGAGAAAAAACTGCAAGTCAAAATCTGGAAGCTCGATTTTCACCGTAGACGTATGGTCTAGTGGACTTTTTTGCTCAGTACAATCCCAAGAATCAGAAACGCGAAGCGCCCATTAAGGTGTTCAAATCGCCCCAACCGAATATACATACTTTAATATTTTAGTATTAATATTTTTTATAATAGTATATATAAAGTATATATAAGGTATCTTCGCCAAATAAGGCCCAAGCTTTAATAAGGCCCGATTTCTAATACGCACATTTATTGCATTCCCTGCGAAATGATTTTTTGCACTTTTAAACATGTTCATATCTACATCACGATGCAAATTATTTCGATTGCGCATCTGTGAAGCGAGTGACAGTCGAACGAAGTCAGCGGTAGCGTCAACAACGTGGTTGATGTAATATTGTGCTCGCAGTAAAAGTCCGTTATTCTACGAATTAACTATTGCCTATGTCCAGCCTTGAATTAAAAATCAAGAGAGGTATTTTAACGATAACAAAAAGGTTAATTGATAAAATCTAACTGTGGTGTATTCCGAGAATAACTTGATTAATGAAATTATATTGAGAGTGCCTAAAAAGGCCCAAACATTTTTTTTTTCTTTCCGGCTTTCTTTTTCCGATCTCATGTCTACACCTAAATCTACCTGGCAGAAAAAAACTACAAAAAAAGCCCTCAACTATAAAGGTCAGCAAATTACCAAAATTTTCTTTAAAAAGCCAGAGTAACTTTATTTTAATTTTCAAAATGAACTTTTGGCAATAAAAGTATTTTTTCAAAAAAGTATTTATAAAAAAAGCTATGAATAGCATTTATGTTTAGTATAAATGTAAACCAACATTTTTAATAACAATATGTGTTCTTATTTTATTATTTTCTGACTTTTTTGTAATGTTTCTAAAACCGTTATATATTGGGCCTTATTTAGACATGGTGGTCCTAATATGGCAAAAATCAGACCTTTTTAAAACCTTCTGAGCTGGTTTTTTTTTTACTTTTTCATGCTTTATTTTTAGGTTTTTGGAAACAAATTGAATAAACAAAAATACAAAATTGCAAAAATAAGTTTAAAAAAACCCGTTTCTCTTCTGTCTGGTAAAAACCGTTAGGCCTTATTTGGGTAACTTACCTTAGTTTGAAAAAAAGGTGTCGAATGATCCTCCTTCTACCCTAATTTAAACCAAAACCAGGGGTTGAAACCAAACAATAGGCGACGTTTTTTCCGCTTTCTGTAAATTTTGTGCAACCTATAACTCCGCCAAAAATCACGCCAAACATTTTTCCTCCAAATCAAGTTTTTTATTTAAATTAGTGATGCTCCATGCAAAATTTGACCCACATCGGATATGTGCACGTCGTAATTTTTTTTTCCGATACGTTTGAAATAGAATTGTTAAATTATGTTAATAAATAAAAAAAAACTTGCGGATTTTTCTGGTAAATTTTGCGGATTTTGATCAGCAGTAGCTGGCAACACTGGCTGTAGCATACACGAGAGAGAAGAGAGTGACTCAAAACACTTCAACAGAGCAGTGTGCAGCGTTGCCATATGGTCCGATAAATCGGCTATGTTACGATTTTAAAACTTGAATCCGACGTTCCGATATTTGACCAAAATTCTTCAAAATGTTACGATTTCAGAAAAAGTAGATCCGGTGTCCGATTTTGCATATATTTTTATATACATACAAATTAGTATAATAAAATTGATGGCAACTTTAAAATAAAAAGAAGCGATGGTTCTTCTACATTTCCAATAATGGGAAAATTTATTTTTGAATTGTTGAGCTTACCGAATTCGTCAGCTAACGTTGATCGAACTTTTAGTCAAATGAATATTAATAAAACTAAAGTTCGCAATAGATTAGAGTTAGATAGGAAGGAACTCTGCATACAAAAGATTATCTGCGTATGAAATCTTTTAACTGTTTTAGTCTTGAAATTTATAAAGAATTGATAAACAAATTTAATAAAGCAATGTTTATATGAAAAAATGAAACTTTGAAAAAATTATATTTTTTATACACATTTTTTTCACTAAAACCTAATTTTTTTGTAGTTTTTGCTGGTTTAAAACAACAACATTTTTTCGTTAATTTACGTGAAGCAAAAGCTTTACATTTATTGAGTTAAAATTTAAAATTTATGTATTATAGCTCTATGTATTTCATTTTTACCGATTTAAAAGATCTACATTAAACCCAACTGTGTTGAAAATGTATTTTATTTGTTTTTTACTCTTCGTTTGTGTGTTCAAAAATATTTTCAAAATTTATTATAATATATTTCCTATATTTATAATGATTATTGAATTGACTTTTAAAAAAAATGTGATTTGTTTAAATATATTAACTTTAAATATACGTCACACGTCTAATAATTTGCAATATTTTATTTGCGTTCTTTGTTGTAAAATGCGACTGAAAATTTCTTAGTTCTTGTTTTCAGAGTTTCACAAATCCGACGAGAAATCCGACGAGCAGAGTGCAAAAGTTACGTTGTAAAATTTTTTTTAATGGCAACACTGGCAGTGTGGCATTCTTGTTGTTGCTGTTTCTTAATTACTCTCTCGAAATGATAACCTGAACAGAATGAAGTAATTTCATTCAATGAACCCAGTGGTAAGTAGACACATGACGCAAGCAATTATGTTTTTATGCCTACAATGTAGCTGTGAGACCTCCAACTTTTGTAGAGTTGATAATTGAGTTTTTGAAGTGAAAACTTCTTCAGGCGCGTTTAGTCATTTTGTGTAGAAGAAAATCTTTACTTTAACGAAACCCTAACTCATGACACGACATCCACAAATTAAAAGAAATGCCATATTTCAT
This sequence comes from Dichetophora obliterata, assembly GCA_963920525.1. Classification (NCBI taxonomy): domain Eukaryota; kingdom Metazoa; phylum Arthropoda; class Insecta; order Diptera; family Sciomyzidae; genus Dichetophora; species Dichetophora obliterata. Next base: position 155,453,578 of record OY986438.1, on the reverse strand, counting down.
ACAGTTTTAGTCGTATTAGCCAAAAATGTATAAAATGTAATAAATTCGGTATGTTTGTGCTATTTATATGACAACTTTTAACGGCTGTTAAACGACAACACTGTTTGTTTGTTTGTTCGTCCTTTATCCCTTTCAGACCTGACACTAAGCCACTGAGAATTTTTTATGATTTTTGGAGTAAATGGACTTAATATGATCTAAAAATACACTCAAAGCCAAAACTCTGATATTTTCATGTCCTTCAAGGATTTTCAAGAACCAAAAGTTTGTACTGAAATGAATTTTTTTGCACCAACTGACCTCAAATCAATTAAAATTTTATTATATTATTTTATTTGTTAAAATGTGTTCACTTCACTAAAATTGCGCTATTACTATTTTAGTAAATGAAAAAAAACTACCAACTACTAACGCTGCTCATTTTTCCAAAAAAAAAAAAAAGCGTGCCGCGAGAATTGCGTGAAAGTTTAAGAAACGGAAAAATGATTTACATACGATTTGTATGGGAAAAAAAATCGGATTTGCTGGTAAATTGAATTTAGAGCCATTATCTTTTAAGCAAAATGGTTAAAAAAAACGTGTTCCCTCGAAATTTTATCTGTTATGGCACATCCAAATTTCATTTTCATCTGATTTTTATTTGATGGTCTGTTGCTCACTTCTTAGAGCTACCTATATTAATAAATACTTTTACTTAGAAGTACTTCATTAAAAATCAATATCTCTTAGAGTACTTCATTTTCATTATTGTTATTGGTCTTAAATTTTAGACAATGATAGGTGGAATGCACAATGAATAAAATATTTATACGGCTGTTATATGTTTTTGGAATAAAAGTTACAACAAGTAGTTTGTTGTATTAATATTTTTATTTTTTAATCGTTTTGGGCAACCACCAAATAAAAATCCGATGAAAATGAAACTTGGATATGTCATAACAGGCAAAATTTGAAGAAACGCCTTTTTAAACCATTTTGCTTAAAAGATAATGGCTCTAAATTCAATTTGGCAGCAAAATTAATTTTGCCCCATACAAATCGTATGGGAAAATTAGAAAATGAATTCGCGACCTCTAAACCTTTACCATTTGAGATGCGCTTCACAGAGAATGTTTCTAAGGTCAAGTGGAAACATTGAAACCACGGACATCTGTCAAAATAAAAAAAAAATATTTTTGGACACCCTTAGATAGCTTCAGTGGTTCAGCCGTGATGGTCAAAAATACATACGCACCAACGTTAAGGTTATACCTTGAATTTTGTGAATTTTTTTCTGCATGAATTTTTTGCGATAAAATGTATCGTATAAATGTATTGTATAAAACGTATAAATAAAAGACCGGTTTTAGGTTGAATCGGGTACGAGAATTTAATTTCTGGTATCACTTTTGTTTTAGCTGTGCACGCTTATATACAAAAATGTTTTGACAAAAATTCCAAAAGAAAATCTTCACATAATTGAAGATGTGATAGGGTAAAGAGCACCCCTATTTCCCCCTTTTTTTAATCACTTTTCATGCCTGATCAGAAAATCGCCCAGGAAACAGGTTTGCAAATCGACCCAGCCTAATATACATAAATGACAAATGTCAGTGAATTTTTTTTTTTGTTTTTAGTTCACGTTTTCTTTTAAAGCTTCCGTAAGAAATGCATTGCTTTTTTGACAGCGAAAAGGTAGCGAAATTTTTTTTTCGTTGGTTAGTACGCTGTAGAACCGAAAAATTGTTTAATGCAGTCAAGTTCAAAACCATGATTGGAGAGTTCAAATGTCAAAATTTCGCTATATTTTATATGTCCGTACATTTAATTCGCGTGGAAATTTGAAATTCAACAATAATGTTCAACTAATACATTCAACAAACACGTAATGGTAAGGATGTGTTAGTGTTGAGTCTAAACCGAAATTTCGCGTGTATAATTAAATGCCTAAAAAGCTTAAATAAAAGCTTTTTAAAAATTTTTTTATTTTGAAAAAAATAAATAAAATATTTTTATGAATTTTTATTTGATTTTTTAGAAAAGTATTTTAATTTTATTTTGATCAACTTCATATGACTACAATGTATTATTTGAAAGAGAGGAGGACACTCCCATTTTATCGAATACAGCTGTAAGACAAATATAAGCCTATTATACACTAATCATATGGCTGTGCTTGTAATATATACGTATATTATAAACAGAACAAATAAGTTGTTAATGTGTTCTATATAGTCTAAGGATTTAGGCTATAGAACTTTGATGATGACCGTTTAATTTGCAGCATTCTCACAAGTTTGGGATAAAAACTACAATCCTTAAAACAATGGAAAATTATATTTTACCCTATGCATTATAATTTGCAAATGCAAGGTAGTAATTTTCTTAAAGAGAAAAATACGCCACTGCGATTCAGTGGCGCAAAACGAGGGCCGGCAGAGCCCGCATCGCGGGCGGGCGCAACTATGCCAGGGGCGCCCTCAAGTCCCTTGATGAAAATTATAAATTAAGTGGAGAACGACACACAGTGTAAAATAAGCGGCCGAAAATATAATATATCGATTAGAGTGGGGCGATTAGTATGGAAGGAAAAGAAGTGTTAATGGGCGCTTCGCGTTTCTGATTCTTGGGATTGTAGTGAGCAAAAAAGTCCACTATACCATACGTCTACGGTGAAAATCGAGCTTCCAGATTTTGACTTGCAGTTTTTTCTCAGACTTTTGTCGCGTTTTTTTTTTTTTTTGATATTTTGGCCTATAACAGCCAAACCATTGAGATTTTCGATGCAATACTAAGACAAAAATCTAAATGGTTTCTCTAAATTTAAAAAAAAATCTAGATCTAAAAAAAAACGTGACAAAAGTCTGAGAAAAAACTGCAAGTCAAAATCTGTCACCTTTGTTTGGCAAAACTCGATTATGGTCGAAGTCGATTTACCCGTTAGCAAGTCAGCTACTGATGTTATTTTAATCATTCAGGTGGTTAAATTTTATGAAGTTAGTCACAATCTTTAATTAACAGGTAATGTCAAATACAAAACATTAAGGGTACTATTATAGTGTGTAAAAAATTAAAAATCAATTTTTGTTTTTCGTTAGAATATTGTTCTGTAAGGTCTTAAGAATACGTATACAAAATTTTAGAAAAAAATATCAAATAAAAAAAGTTATAACATATGTGACCATCTCCGTGAAAAGGGACCTAGTGTGTGAAAATGAAGTTTTGAGAAAAACGCATTTGAAGTTTCATAACGCATTTTTATCGATTTTCTTAAGTTCGTTTTTTTGTACGTTTTTATGGGGTAAAGAAATTTTTATCAGAAATCTAACTCATTTCATCTTATTCTACACCCATTTAGGTACCAGAATCCACTCTTAAGTCCAAACCCTTTTTTGACAAACTAGGTCCCTTTTCTCGGAGAAGGTCACATATATTGTATTCGCATATCGCGTAATATTCAAGAACCTTTAAATCTTTAATCGCGTTTTTCTCGAAACAAGGTTTTTCGAATTGGCTTCTAAGATATCTGGAGTTCTACTTGATCGATTTCGATGAATCTTCTTGATTCATTATGATTTTTATAGACTCTTTTAAGCACTAGACCTATAAAAAGCCAAAAAACTTATTTATTTTTTTGTGCATGGCAAAAAAGGGGGTTTTTGTACATTTTATTTTTCAACGCTTGCCATTTTTTGTTTTTTATTTATTTGCGTACGTTGAGTGCTCAACGGTAACCCTTAATTCAGGAATGCACTTTGATTTTTTACTTTCAGAAGCTTTGTAAATGCTGGAGACGAGAAGTCAATTGCAACAATTTTTTAAACACGCAAACTTCAACGCGCTGTAGAAAATTAACAACAACTATGAAGACAAAAATAATTTTTTTTTATTTAATCATGAATAATTCTTGATTATGTAAGAAATTTGAATCATTAAAATTAATAATACTAGGTAACAAAAATTAATAAAAAAGGTATTTTTTTATAGAGCTACACACTGTAATAATTGTACCTTAAATTTAACATCTTAAATAACATCTTATCATTTCACCAAAAGGAAAATTATTGATTTCTTTTTCAAACTTTAAGTTAGTTTAGCGTTTTTAAATATTTAATACCTATATGTTTTCTTTTACCTAATTTGTGATAAAATTTTATAATATTTTATTATATAAATTGTATTATATTTGATTTTATAAAAAGTATTTTTTAAGTTATTGCTTTTTTTAACAAATTCCATTAAAATAATATATATATATTTATTTATAAAATAAGATATTTTTAATATATACCTGTTGTAATATATGATTACTAGAGAAGATAAAAATATGCATTTGCCTATTGCATCGTAATGTACGATTTAAGGGCATAAAAGCTTAGAAAAAATTTTGTTTAAAAACAAACAAGTCTTTAGTGAGTATGCGAGCAAACATTCGCTCGAAGAATTATCAAACCTAAGATATTGCCCGGCAACGTCTTGCGATGCTGAATGTATTTTCTCTGCATATTCATCGTTTGTAACTGAAAAACATAGAAATTTTTCAATGGAAAATTTATAGCAGCACTTGAAAACTTTGAAAAATGTTTAACTGCATTTTATATTGTTTTTTTTAAAGTTAATTCAATAATAATAAAAAGACTGAAAACGAAGTTGCTCCGTATAAATTAATATTATTTTTAAGTTTTTAAGTTTATTTAAAAAACAGGGCTTTTTTTACTTTATATAGATATACGTCAGTAATTCAACATATTAAAACGCTTAAAGCAAATGTTATTCTAAACATTTATAAGATTGGAAATATATATTCCGTTCCAAAATATGTACAATTTTGTTTTATTTTTCTCTTAAAGTATTTTTATCGAGCATATTTTTAAATTCATCGAGCATATTTTCGATTTTTCGTACTTTTTAATGCGCATAAATCAAGTTGTATCGTGCACATTTTTATCCTCTCTAATGAAGACTATTGAATTAAAAAGTCTCTTCTTGTTCTCTTTTTTTTTTTGTCAAGATTTCTTTTGTTTTCTCCTACGCTTCTAGTAACCTAACATAGTGTTACTAATAACATAGTGTTACTAATAGTTTCACTCTAAAAGTAAATTAGCAGGGCGCTATTAGAAAACTGCGGGCGGGTGCACAAAATATAGTTACGCTACTGCTGCGATTGGATATAAAAGAAACTTCTTAACAAAATACTTTCATGACTTAAAAATATTCAGGTTTAATTACACATTAAAAAGTACACATCTAAAGTACATTCAAAAGCTTTATTATAAAAATTATCTTTTTTGCACAAGTTGTCCTACATTAATATTATATAATGTAGTTTTTAAACTACGAAAATTTTTATATGTTATTGATATAATAATTATGAAATTTATACATCGAATATGGGCATTTCCAAACTAGGGTTAAGGAAGATTTGTACGAAAAAATAAAAAAAAAATGTCTAATTTTTAAAAAGGTTTTTTTATGTTTGTGAAGTTAAGTAGCACTATATTAAGTAAATTAGCTGTGGTCAATGCAAAAGAGGACGACCGCATCTTCGTTGGAAAGACCAAGTAGAGGCAGTGTGACCAGAAGATTTTTGAAAAAATATGCTTTTTGTTAAAAAAAAATATGCTAAATATTCCAATTTCAATTTTTATATTCCACAAAAATATTCCACTTTCAATTTCAAAGATATATATCTAAATAAGTCTAAATATGCATATAAAAAAAAACACAGAAGCAAGTTTAAAAACATTTATTAATTTGATTACTATTGCACTTAAATTTATTTTCTTCTCCTATAAAAAATTATGAACATTGTTATGGTTTTTTGAATTTTAAGTAACGATATACAATATACAAAACTAAAATTCAGGCACATCTTCGAGGTCAATTCTTAAATTGTTGCTTGTATTATTATCATAGAAATTCACATTTCTAAATTTGTTTTCTTAAGTTATCTGGTATTTGATAGGCATTACAACACTTTGTTTGAACATGCAGCCATGTTTTTACATTCAACAAATTATTTAAGAGTTTTTCTTGCATTCTATTTCGAATTTTCGTTTAAATAAGAAAGATTCATATAACTAAAAATTTTCTCAACCTCAGCATTGCTAAATGGTAAGCTAAGCGAGAAAAGCACAAATTTTGATAAATCTTCAGATTCCGAACTTTGATCAATAACTTTTTTTTCTGCTTTATTGTTTTGAATCCACATTTTAAAATAGTTAAAAGAAATAGCTATTGTTAGCAATAATAGTGATATTCACGATGAGGTGCATTTGTGATAAATTTTTGAAAAATTTACAATGCTTACAACTTATTGTGATCGAACCTTCAGTACATATTGTATTTTGAAAATCAATTATATTAATTTTTATTACATAAACTCACAGCGTAGCCTTTAGCTTGCTCCATGCTGAGTAGAAATGCTTGTACAATCAGCTGATCTAATACACAACTTGTATATTTTCCACAGGGTTGCATTTTGAAAACTGTGCATTTTGTTTTTGTTATATTACAAAATTTACTACAAATATCAAATTTATCAAAAATACACAATACAAGGGAAAATACAACACATCGTGAATACCCCTAATGTTTTCTTAAGTAAATTACTTATTGATGTAACATAATCCATAAAAAAATCTAACCAAACAAACATATAAGCAAATTTACTTCACTTTTTAAGCTGCGTGAAGTTATTAAATGAATTGCAATAAAATTGACAACAAAGAAGTTAGCCACAAAATGAATTCCTTTTATTGCGTTTTACAAGGTGGTTCAGAGATTAAAAAATATAAAGTGTCGATAGCCAAAAAATAACCATTTAGTAACCAAATAGACATTTTTTACTGCAATTTTTGTGAATTTTGAAAAATGCTGCTTTATGCCACTTTTTATGCTGCATATTTTTATAAAAAAAATATGCTTCCCGAAGCTAAAATATGCCAAAGTGGAATATAATATTCCACTCTGGTCACACTGAGTAGAGGACAACCTGACGAAGCTTGGAATTTCCAACTGGCGCAAGCAAGCGAAAGACAGAAATGGCTGGCGCAAATTCTTAGATGAGGCCAAGACCGACATACAGTTGCAGCGCCAACTAAGGAAGTAAGAATATTAAGTAAACACAACTACAACAATCGAGCCTTAGATTTAAAGGTAAAAGCAAAAATATGTGCCGGCGTTACTTTACAAAAAACGCAAGTGATTTTTGACTTGGATTACAAAATTTTAAAAACTCTCTGAATTGGGCAAGACTTTTTGTATGCAACTTTTTTTAAAAGGGTTTAAAAAAACATTCGTTTATTTTCTAAGTAAACAAATTTAAAAATCTTTTCAGATTTTTTTTTTACTTTTTCATCTGGCGTAACATAACTGGTGTTGCGGTACTGAAATTTCCATTGTAATTCAATTGGGTAATTAAATAATCAAGGAGTCAAATAACACTGGTCAACAATTTAGCAACTTTTTATTCTCACGTTATGAAACTGAATTTAATTTTTTTTTATTTGGCCTCAGATTTTTTGAGATTTTGGATTTTGTGTTTTTACGACTTTGATCCTGTTTTTATGCTCTGGAATCCAAACAACTTTACGCAAAGCAAAAAAAAAGCACCATCCTATAGAACATTAAACAAGTTTTTCAGTGAGGTATTTTTTATTTTTCTGCCGTATTTAGTCTGTCAGATTTTCAGGTTCAAAATAAAATCTAGGATTTTTTTGTTTTATCTTATTTCGTATTTAATTACCTTAATATTGATACCAAAAACGTAAACATTATCCGAGAGGAACAATTAAAATAAAATAAAATAAAATAAGCGTACTAGCCATATAGTCATATGAAGCATTAAGCACTCTTAGTAATCCACTTGTATCTAAATGAAATTCAATGTAAAAATTTTAATAAATGTTATTATAAACTCACCCTCCGACATTTTCTAGAAAAATTAGCTCCTGGTTGGTCCCTTTTGATTGTTCAGCAGTAATCTGCCAATAAAAATGGGCTCCATTTGCCCTGGTAACGCTTTTCTATCTTCAAAATATCTTGGTGAAACCTTTCTCCGTGCTCATCGCTCACAGACCCCAAGTTTTCAGGGAAAAAAAATCGATGTGTGAGTGTAAAAAATGAATCTTTAGTGACATGTTGCAGCTTGATAAGCCAACAACAGCTCGCTAACTATTTCTCTGTAACTGTCACTCTTATAGTTACCCAAAAAATTTGCAACAACATGCTTAAAAGAACTTCATGCCGGTTTTTCTAAATCAAAAAAATCTAAAGCAGTTCATCGTGTAAAACAGTGTTGCTGAGTGGTAAAAAATGAGAAAATGTAAGGTATGAGAATGTGATTTAGGTGCAAGTGGATTACTAAGTGTGCTTAATGCTTCATATGACTATATGGCTAGTTCGCTTATTTTAATTTATTTAAATTGTTTCTCTCGGATAAAATTTATGTTTTTGGTATCGTAATTAAGGAAATTAAATATGCAAAACTATAAATTTAAATTTTTTTTTTTCAATATGGCTCTAAATGTAAAAAAAAATACTTGTAAAAGTCAAAATTTTTAACAAAAAAATCTTAAATTTTATTTTGAACCTGAAAATCTGACAGACTAAATATGGCAGAAAAATAAAAAATACCTCACTAAAAAGCTTGTTTAATTTTCTATAAGATGTTGCTTTTTTTTTGCTTTGCGTTCAGTTGTTTGTATTCCAGAGCATAATAACAGGATCAAAGTCGTAAAAACACAAAATCCAAAATCACAAAAAATCTGAGGCCAAATAAAAAAAAATTCAGTTTCATAACGTGAGAATACAGCTTAAACAGTATTAGCTATCAAAGCTCGTGTGGCATAACCACTGTTGACCAGTGTAATTATGCAATTTAGTAATTAAAAAACAAATTTAATATATTGTACTTTCTTCACCTTAACCATTTTTTAATTATCTTTAGTCAATGCCTTCCATTTTTAATAAAACAAAAAAGTTTTCGAAACATTTACTAAACATTTACGAAAAAGAAAAACTACATTTGTGAAACAAGGCAGAGGATTTGATCATCATGGTTAATGAATTTATGTATGAGTTGCTTAAATTAAATTGTTTTTCTTAGACAATATCACCAAATAATAAGTTTTTAATAAGTTTAAAATTTTTGATCACTGTAGAATTTTCTGTGGAAATTCCCATATGTTAAAATATAAGTATTTTATACATTTCAAATTTGGAATTTTTCAAACATCTAAAATTCTTTAAAAACAATTACCAGAATGGCGATTTCAATAATAGTCTTAAGTAAACAGGTTGCTTTGGTTTGATTTTAAGATTAATTTTAAACAAATATATTAAAGTAATTTTTGTTTTATTTTTTAAAAGAGCTAAACAACAATTGGCGCTGAAAAAGTATAATATAATTGTTTTCATGTAATAATTAAATTTATCATTTCATTTATAACGGTGCAAATTAAGATAAAATACGTCAATCTTCTTTAAAGTTCTAAATTGTGTCTTTATGGTATTCACACTCTCCAACGCTTCATATAGGAGCCAGTTTCGATATCAACGCAAAGAGATATTTTCACGGAGAAAATGAACTAACTCTCTACTCCAAATGCTGTTGTTGACCTCCAACATTGTGCCACGCACACAAAGTAACATACAATTTTCGCAAAAATTTGGCGCGAAATTTTCCACAAATGGTCTTTAATCTCGCTCATTCTCTGCTTCTCTTTATTTATCTCTTAATTTCTCTGGCTTCCACGCTTTTCCTGTGGTTTGTTTTAAACGTAGATAGCTACAGCGAACAAAAAAATCACACTAAATAGCAACATAAGCAGCAAAATCAGCAACTTGCTAAAATTTTCTGGGCACCTGGTGTTGCAGCTAGTTTTTGTGTTCGTGTGTGACGTGGCTTTGACGTGTGCGTGTGCAAATTGCATGCGGGTGTCCACTTTGTGTTTGTGTTGTTGAATAGCTTTGTGTTTGGTTGTGAGTTTAGTTGAATTTGTTTCATTTTCATTTGACATTTATTGGTATTGCTTTGTATGCTATTGTCTATATCAGAGAATTGAGTGTGGAGAGAGTTGAGCTTAGTAGAGTTGGCTAAGTGGCAACATGTTTTTGTTGTTGGGCTTTCACTGTTGTTATTAGTTCGTGTTGCTTCTATAGCTGTTGTTGTGATTATTTTTGGTGCATTCATATTCTTGAATTCTCTTTTCTGAATTTGGATTATTTGTTTAACTAGACTTGATTAAGTTTTTGAGGTTTTTCGATACGCGATTCGATTAAGTTTCGTTATTTTTGTGTACGTGATAGAGCGAATGAGTGGCTAAGTGAATGGGTGTTGTAAGTTTGAGTGTTGTGAGTAGGTGATGTCCGTATTAGCAGCTGTAAGGGATGATTTTTGGTATTTAATTGTTTGGAAATAGTAATGTCTTCCATACAATGAAGATATCATAGTTCTTTTCATAATGGTAGGAGTGTGGAAATTATTGTAGTGAAGAATTCTTGTTTTTCTTTTTTTATTAAAGTTATAATTTTTCTGCCGATGTGTTGATGGAAATATTAGGATGTATTTAAGAATAAAAGCCTTAAAATTCGTAAACTAAATTATATATAATTGAATCCCAATAATTCAAACTCTGCTCTAAGTCAACTTTACTTAACTTCAACTCCAGGTAAATTCAACTCCAGACTAAACAAGCAATCGTCAAATCAAGTAAGCTTTAAATCAAATCAACTTTTATTTAACACAACTGCAATTCAAGTAAATGCCAACACCATGTTAAATCCAGGTGAACTTTAAGTCAAATCAAATTCTAATAAAAGCCAAATCAAAGTCAACTCTGAGGTGGTTGACACCAAGTCAACACTAAGGCTCTTAGTAAAACCAAAGAATAGCTTTGGTCGAATCACATAACATCACTGTCAAGTCACTGTTGAGTTACAGTCAGCTAGCAAAGAGTTGAAAGTCAGACCACAGACAAGATACATTCCCAGTAAAATCAGTATATCGAACCAAAATACATATTTGTAAAAAGTTAAACTAAAACAAAACTAAGACAATCAAAATAAAAAAAGTTTATAAAAAAAATAAAAGTAAAGTCATATTAAGAATTTGTAAATTATAATTTATTTAAAATAAAATGTATAAAACCACAAAAGTTTTAACATTTACAAATGTACATATCCTAACAATATATCTAAAAATATAAAATTCCTAAAGCGAATCCGGAAGGAAATAGATTAACCATTATGTCCGGAACTAGGTCTGGTCAGACCTATTGTCTTATTTTAACCCAATTTTTAATGAAAAATTGGATATATGGAATTTATGCTTTTTAATAGCCTCAGATGATTAATTCATAAGATATTTATAAAGAAAAAGTCTTCACTTTTTTTTGGTTTTCAAGTAATAAATTTTAATTTTTTTATTTACACTTATTTATTCATATCATAGGTCTGAAAAGAAATATTAAGGCAGCCAAGCAACTCTAATGAATTTTAATTTAGATTTCAAATTGTAGTTGGCACGATATATATTAACTGATATTTTGGCTAGTAAAAATCGATCAGTCAATTCCACACGATTTCTATTTAAGGATGGAATGAGTTTCGCTATTACCAGGAGCTATCACATTTTACAGCAGAAACGAATTACAAAATTACGCTTAATGACTCTAATACGATTTTCTTTTTTTTTAATTTATGGTTGCAAATACTATGAAAAATACCTGTACGAACTGCAAAACAAGGAGTGCAATATTTACGAAAAAAAAAATGTCGTCTGGTTTCATTTTTCAAATTTCTGCCCATATGTATATGGTTATGTGTCGCGTTCTAGATATATAGCGTTATGCACTTTGCTTATGATCGCTTAGGAGCATGTCACACTTGCGCGGACGCGGACAAATTTGTTGTTGTTTTCGCGGGTAAAATAAGAAACTGAAAATTGAGAGAGCTTCTTTTACCCGTGAAAACAACAACAAATTTGTCCATGTCCGCTATGTGTGACACGCACTTTACTGTACGCTCTAGCTCTTCTGAGTTATCATTGCGATGAGTTTATCATTTTATAATATTCAGAGCGTATGCGGATAAAATATTTACTCTTCTTATAACTCCTCAACAATTGGATCCATTTAGATACTTTTTTCCTTCAAAATATTATGGATATTTTTTTTAAGCCTCAGTGCAAATTTAGATACTTTTTTTATAAAATCTTTTTTAATATGAATATATGTTTTTTGTTTACAAAATATACAAAGTAAGCACTCCCTTCAATTCGACAAAAACGTTACAATATATGATGACATTTAGACATTTTTTGGCAATATTTTCTTATCAAAAAATTCATTAAAGCAACCTATTTTGTTTAATAGCCAGCTATTTAAAAACAACTTTTAAATTCTGTGAAAAATTATGTTGATTTTATATGATTTAAATACAAATTCTAAATGTTTGATAGTTTAAATCATACTTGTGATGAATAGCTAGTGTTGTTTTCCTTTTCATATTGAAAACGTTGTTGTTGTTGTTGTTTCTTTGGAAAAATTCGTTAGAACAATTATTTGTTCTAACCTGACCTAAAGCTCAATAAGCAATTGTAAACTATCAAACATTTAGAATTTGTATTTAAATCATATAAAATCAACATAATAAATAACAAGGTCATATAGAAAAACTTCAATTTTGTAAAAAATATTTTAAGTCTGCCATAGCTTCACTGTTGATGAACTTTTTTGGGGGTAAAACTAGCTAAAAACGATAAGACTAATAGATTTTCTTTGGAAATGGTAGAAAATATTTTGTTTTCCAAAATTCTAACAAATGAATGTATTTGAACTGCTAAATTTAAGATGACATTGCATGTTGTAAAAGATAATTAAAAAAACTTAATTTTAGACATTTATTGTGGTTCTTGCCCAATAGTTAAAAATTAGCGCGACTTTTTCTGTTATTCTGAAAATCTGTTATTTTTAACCTTTAAGATTCCCGTTGCGATTGCAAATTGTAACGAAACTTAACAACTGTAGTAAAGGATGTAGCGACAAGTAATCTTATAAATATGCATTTTAATTTTTTTGTTTCCGATAAATTGGGACCAAAATATCTTGACCCTGTCTGAAAACGCAACTTATTTAAATGAAATCTTTTTTATTTTTCTTTTTCAACAAGCAATTTTAGCTTAATATAATGAAAAGGCAATAGCAACCCATACAATATTTTTTGCACTAGACTGAATAAGTTGTTAAATTTTTTTTCGTTTTAATGCAATTACATATTGCTTTTGTAAAAGTATTATCCTTAAAAATTAATGCAATTTAAGAGCTATAGCAAAGCAAATAAAATACAGAAGTACTGAATATTTTTCTTTTTAATATTATTAGCTGCGTTCCATTCGCTTTAAAATAATCCAGATTATTTTTTTTTTTAAAGCAAAGCAAAAACAAAAATAATAATCCTATAACAAATAGGATTATTTTTGCTATCCATATAAAATTGTGATATAGCCTTTAAAAAATTTGAAACACAGGTGCCGCACTTGTATATTTTTATGAGTTGTCATTTCATTTTTTGAATTATTTGTTTGTTTGATACAATGACTATTAGGTAGCCATGACAGCTAACTATTTTCTCACGAGCTGCGACCATCGAATGTTAAACAAAAGAAAACAAAACAAACCGCGTGTGTCATACACATTGGACACATTCAGCGGAGCCAACAATTGCTCTTAAATTATTTATATAATTGCATAATATTAATAATAAAATGAAATAATTTACAATTTTTCTGACGTTTAGAGTAAAACACATTCAGAGAAAAAAATCATTCACTAAGGTATCGCTACCATAACAGTTCACAACAGTTTTGAACGAAACACGTTCTCATGACACCTAATAGTTATTGTATCATGATTGTTTGTTTGAATTTTATTTTGACTGCAATTGCACGAGTCGTTTTTCTTGCCGTTCCTTTGAGAAAATTTGTTATTGCGATTATATTATGGCGAAAGGAACGCAGCTATTATGCATGTTTTGTTTCTTATTATTTTATGTCAATAAAAATATTTTTTAGTCTTAAAATTAAATAAACAAAATTGTTATGGAAGCTTAAAAAGTTGGGTTTCATTATTTAAAAATATTAAAGTTGTATTTTTGTGTCTTAAAAATGAATACATTATTAGTTTTTGGACTTAGATACGTGGATACTTTTTTTTCAAAAGTGGATACTTTTGGATACTTTTTTGACCTTTTCATGGATACTTTTTTCAGAATCGTTGCGGCAACACTGTTCGTGAGTTTGTATGTTGAGAAATTTTAAAAGAGCGACGTCGTGCTGATGAGAGATATTGAGTTTTCATCGCTCGTAAATTTTGAAATGATAAACTCAATGAATCGCTCGCTTTCATTTGATGCGTAACTTCATTTAAGCACTTCACACATAATAAATTTAAAGGATTTAGATCAATTATATTTAGTATTTTTCTTAATAATATATTTCATTACAAAAACTTAAAAAATCATTATATTTGATGAAATTATAAGAAACTAAGATAAATAGACATAAGAGCACATTTTAAAAATTTATTAAGTACTTTAATATTTTATTAAAAAATGCAAAAAATATATTTTATCATAAAAAAACGCATTTATTTTTAATTAACAAGATCACTCGAAATAAACGAACGAACGCAAAAATTCTAATGAATTGAGTTTATCTTAAACAATAAACCAGTTTTGCCACTTTTTAATAACCAAATTGCTAAAAAATTCCTCAAATTTAATGAAATTCCAAAAATAAAATTTTTCAAACGATATTTCATTTATCAAGTAGACATATACAAATGTATTATTTTCTACATATTTACTACCTTATTGAATATCTATATTAACCCTTTGAGGACGACAAGCAAACCGCTGTAAATTTAATTTTTTTTTGTGGAATTGTCATCACCGATACAAACGTGAATTTAAAATTGAAAATTTTTATATTTTTTTGTTACTCTTACAGCCCAATTCTGGCAAATTAAAAAAATGTTAACCAGTATTTTGAATATTTTTATATGTTTGTTGTAATTTTTTTATTTCAAAACAAAATTTAAAGCTCAAAAATAAAAATTTTTGATAAAAATTGTCAACTGCTTTTCAGTTATTGACAATTTCATTAACAAATTTTGTTTTTTGAGATTTAAATTTTGTATTGAAAACAACAAACACATAGAAATATTCAAAATACTGGTTAACAATTTGTTAATTTGCCGGAATAGGGCTGTAAGTATTAAAAAAACCCGAAAAAACCAATCCGGAAAATTTATTTTTTACTTTGTTGGAGTTGCTTCATAAAGTTTTTGACATAATTTATATGAGAAAAGATATCCACTCGTATTTGAAAATCGTTTGAGGAATCTATATCGTTTGAGAAATACCTATGGAAAAAAAATATATTTCGATTTCCAAGTTTTTTCTTTCTCTTAAAATTAAAATAAGTTCGAAAAATGGCACACATTAAAAGCCACATTGATATATCTTCCTTTAAGCCTAACTTTATTAAAATTTCTGGAAAATTGTGCTCACACGACTTAGAAATGCAAATGGGCTATTTTTTACCCATTCCTCGTCAAAGGATTAAAACGCTTTATGCGTTCCTTAAAAGAATTTTCAAACGTTTTAGTTTTAACGTATGTTTTTGTTAAAAAATTTTAGTTATAAGCATGAATCATATATATGTATTTGTATTTTTCCAATTCAATTCAAACATGTTTTTATTTGATTCAAATAAGTCATCACTATTTTTATTTGTTCCTTCTTTAGTAAAAATAATTAATAAAACTGTTTTTGCATCGAGTTAGTTTCTCAAACTTGTGTTATTATTTACTAAATTCTCGCTAAACTGATGCATTAGAAAAAAAATAGCAATGATATTACTTTTTCTAAATTTGAAAACATAAATAAATATATCTACTGAATATTTTATATTAAAATCCATTTGTATCACGACTCTGGATCTAAAAAGTAAACGAGATAAAATAATCTCCACTCATTATCGAGATCTTGAGCAGCCAAATTTGATTGAATTTATATTATCGTTTTGGCTGGCTTTTACTTGAAGGAGTGCTCTAAAATATCTTTACCCCAATAAGGACGATGATGTTACTTGGCATCAATTACAATTATCAATTGCTACAATAGAAATAATAGACAATACATACCTTTGCTTCCGATGCAGACTGCAACCATGTATCCTTTTCTTGTATTTATTTTAGGTCTAAACTGATTTTAGCTAAAAACATACGCCAATTACTAAGTTCGTTTGCACTTGTTTCAATTTTTTAAATAGTGACGGGGAAACGCAATCGGAAAGTTTAGTGTTCAGTTTAATTTAAAGGTATTTTTCTTTCAATCAGAAGAAGGTGCTGCCAAACTTTTTTTTTATATCTATATTAATAAAAAAAAATTATAAAAATTTTCACGTTCCTCAAAAATATCCTCAAAATAAAATTCCACAAAAATTACTCTCAGCCACTTAAAATTCCTCACGTTTTGAGGAATAACTCACAAAACGGCAACACTGCAATAAACTAATAATAAAGAGAAGGCGTTGTTCAACTCAGTTTTTTGAGGAGCGCATTATGTGAAAGAACAAAGAAAAAGTTTTGATCACTCTGAATATTTAACATAAGAGCAGTGTGACCAGAAGATTTTTGAAAAACTATGCTTTTTGTTAAAAAAAATATGCTAAATATTCCACTTTCAATTTTTATATTCCACAAAAATATTCCACTTTCAATTTCAAAGATATATATCTAAATAAATCTAAATATGCGTATAAAAAAAAACACAGAAGCTAGTTTAAAAACAGTTATTTATTTGATTGCTATCGCACTTAAATTTAATTTCTTCTCTTATAAAAAATTATAAACATTGTTATGGTTTTTTGAATTTTAAGTAATGATATACAATATACAAAACTAAAATTCAGGCACATCTTCGAGGTCAATTCTTAAATTGTTGCTTGTATTATTATCATAAAAGTTCGCATTTCTAAATTTTTTTATTAAGCTATATGGTATTTAATAAGTTTACAACACTTTTTTTAAACATGTAGCCATGTTCTTACATTCAACAAATTATTTAAGAGTTTTTCTTGCATTCTATTTCAAATTTTCGTTTTAATAAGGTTCATATAACTAAAAATTTTCTCAACCTCAGCATTGCTAAATGGTAAACTATGCGAAGAAAGCACAAATTTTGATAAATCTTCTTCAGATTCCCAACTTTGATCAATAACTTTTTTCTGCTTTGTTGCTTTGAATCCACTTTTAAAAATAGTTAAAAGAAATAAATATTGTTTGCAATAATAGGGATATTCACGATGTGGTGCATTTGTGATAAATTTTTGCAAAATTTACAATACTTTCAACTTTGTGAACGAACCCTCAGTAAAGTACATATTGTATTTTTAAAATCAGCTGATTTTGGTATGAACTTCTGTTTGAAAATATTAATTTAAATCATCATTTAACTAAAGAAAATTATACAAAAATTGAAATGAAAGAATAAATTATATTAATTTTTATTAAATAAACTCACAGCGTAGCCGGTAGCTTGCTATATGCTGAGTAGAAATGCTTGTGCAATCATCTGATCTAATACGCAACGAAATTTACACAGAATACAATAGTGTTCCATCGTTGCATTTTTTCCACAGGGTTGTATTTTGAAAACTGTGCATTTTGTTTTTGTTATATTACAAAATTTACTACAAATATCAAATTTATCAAAAATACACAATACAAGAGGACATACAACACACCGTGAACACCCCTTATGTTGTCTTAAGTATATTACTTACTCCTGTAACATAATCTATAAAAAATCCAACCAAACAAACATATAAGCAAATTTACTTCACTTTTTAAGCTGCGTGAAGTTATTAAATAAATTGCAATAAAATTGACAACGAAGAAGTTAACCACAAAACAAATTCCTTATATTGCGTTTCACAAGGTGGTTCAGAGATGAAAAAATATAAAATGTCGATAGACAAAAATAACCACTTAGTTTTCAAATAGATATTTTTTATTGGAATTTGTGTTAATTTTAAAAAATATAGGAATACGCAAAATATTCCACTTTCTATGCTGCATATTTTTATAAAACAAAATATGCTTCCCGAAGGTAAAATATGTCAAAGTGGAATATAATATTCCACTCTGGTTACACTGCATAAGAGCGCTCAATTTTTTTTTCTTCACGAATGAGGAAAACAAAGTGAATCGTTCGTCAATTGAATAATATAGATGAGGAGGAGTGCAATTTTTCTCTTCAAATTTGCGAACCCTGCTTCGACCTCTTAAAACACCTTGAAAGGGTATTCCACGGTCAAGTTTGGTTACGAAAAAAATATTTGTCTATATATTGTACATAAAAATGTTTTCGCAACTTAAGAGCGTAAAACTGACATTTAAGAGCTATAAAAAAATTGAGCCAAGAACCATTTTTGGTCCATTTTTGAACCATTTTTGGACCTTTAAGAGGGCAGTATTCACAAAAAAACACGACACTTTTTAAAATTTTTTTTTAACCTGTACTTTATTTTAGACCAAGTTTTTTTTACGTTATTAAAGTATAACTATTTAAGATTTATCCCACACATTTTGGTCCAAAAATATTCTTTGATAAGATAGAACAGAGCAATGCCGCGAAAGTCCTTAAATTTGCGGTGAGCAAGATATCCGGAAACTGGTTCATCTGAAAATGTTTTTTTCGGTTTAGTAAAGAGTTCTTGGGCGTTTAATCGTTTATTTTTGACAAGATGCCGTGAGAAAAAAGAAAATTTTTATCTTTTCTGCACAAAACTAAGGTCGTTTTAGGTTATAAATCAAAATATGTGTGTCTTAAAAAAAGCGAACGACTAAACGCCTCTCAAGTGTGCAAGTGCATGAGTCCTCAAGTAAGTGCAAAAATTTGGTAGCAATCGGATGAGTAGTTTTTGAGCAATCTTGCTCACCGCAAATTTAAGGACTTTTGCGGCATTGCACTTTTCTACCTTATCGATGAATATTTTTGGACCAAAATGTCAGGTATTAATCTTAAATAGTTATTCTTTAGTAGTGCTAAAATAATTTCGTCTAAAATAAAGTTCAGCTTAAAAAAAACTTTAAAAAATTGTGTTTTTTTTTTTTAAATCTCAGAGGCCCTTAAGCTCAGGGGGCGGGTTTTTACCACACCGTCATCTTGTTTTTTATACGGACTTTCTTTTTTAGCCTCAATCTGAGGACAAAAGAGCGGGGAGCGAACAAAATCAGAAAAAGACGGATATGGGTGCTTTAACCTATATATGGTACATATATACACTATGGTGTCCCAAAAAAAAATCGTGTTTGATGTCCGTGGCTTTTCCACTTCCATTTGACCTTAGAAACACGCTCTGTGAAGCGCCTCTGTCAATTAATTTATTTATTTATTAATTTATTTATTTATTTAACATCTACCGGGTTGGACCCTTACAGATTACATATTAGACTTATCCTAGTGTTACATATATTATACGTTATAAATAAATTAATATTTACAGAAATAGAAGTAAATTTATTATTGGATGTAATTAACAAAAATTAAAAATGAAAAGGTACGTTACAGGGTATCAATAATGTCTAACAGCTGTTTTTTGAAAATATTGTGTTCAGTAGAGAAATCTAATTGATTTGCTACGGTGTTACAGTATGATAAGCATCTAGATATAGTTCCATTTAGCCCATAATTTGTTCTGTGATATTCTGTATGAAATAAGTTAAAACTTCTTAGTGTGCGACTAGGTACATTAAATGAAATGACCGCTAACAATTCAGATGAATTTATTTTGCCATCAACTATATCCTTTATGAAAAGAACATTAGATACAACTCGCCTCTGCGATGGGTTTTGTAGACCCAGTAACCGACAACGTGTCCCATACGCTGGTATGCTTTCCCAAGAGTAAAGACGGCGTAAGGCAAATCTTGTAAAACGCTTCTGAATTTTTTCAATTCTAGCACTAGAGCGTTCGTAGAAAGGGTCCCAAATGACACTTGCGTACTTCAGGAGTGATCTCACCAGGCTAACAAAAATTGCTTTAGGTGAGTGCGGATCCAGGAATTCTTTGGAGTTCCTTTTTAGGAAACCTAACTGAGAGTTGGCTTTGGATATTATATATTCGATGTGAATATCGAACGAAAGTTTGCAATCAAAGAGAACTCCAAGATCTTTACATTGGGTAACTCTAGAAAACCTATTAGCGGAATAATCGATGTAGTTGTAGTTTATAACTGTGCTTCTTCTTGCAATAGTTAAGACTTTGTATTTTGAAAAATTTAGGGGAAGCTTGTTAATGTGACACCAGCGAAGAAGGGCATTGATATCTTCCTGTAAGTTAGAACAATCATAAACGTCATTGATCTTGTGGAAAATTTTTAGATCATCAGCATATAAGAGTGTTTTACAGAATTTTATTACGTGGGGAATATCGTTGACAAACAGAATGAAAAGAAGAGGACCCAAGTGGCTCCCCTGAGGAATTCCGGATTTAGCAGCGATGGGATGAGAAAGCTGGTCGCATATCTTTACAAATAAAACTCTATCGCAAAGATACGATTCCATCCATCTCAACATCCGCGAATGGACACCAAGATGTTCAAGTTTTATAATAAGTAATTCATGCAAAATGCTATCAAAAGCTTTAGAAAAATCTGTGAAAAAAGTGTCAACTTGTGAACCGCTTTCGATGGCATCAATGCAAAAATTAGAAAAGATGCCGAGGTTAGTAGTTGTAGATCTGCCAGTGAAAAAACCGTGTTGGTGTGGAGATATACCACTTTGGACTTCAGCAAACAAAAGTTTTCCAACAATCTTGTCCAATACTGTGGGTATGATTGATAATTTAACGATAGGTCGATAATTTTGAACAAGATATTTCTGACCAGACTTATATATGGGCGATATACTGGATGTCTTCCATTCTTTTAAGAAAATACCTGAAGAAAGTGACTTGTTGTATATGAGGCCTAATGCAGAGTGCAACGAGAAGGCACATTTTTTTAAAAACATTGGTGGCAGCATAT
This sequence comes from Dichetophora obliterata, assembly GCA_963920525.1. Lineage (NCBI taxonomy): Eukaryota > Metazoa > Arthropoda > Insecta > Diptera > Sciomyzidae > Dichetophora > Dichetophora obliterata. The sequence goes on along the minus strand of OY986438.1, from coordinate 155,432,501 downwards.
CAAAGCCCGGACCCTTGCTGCTATCTAGGCTATTCAAGGTGTCCAGAATGAGTTTATCGTTTATTCTTAGTATACCAATATTAAAAAGCTGGGGTATATTACAAAAGATATTTGGGTCGATTGTCTGAGAGGTGGACTTGTAAACAGATCCAAAGAAATCCGCGAATAAGTTTAGGTCTATAAGGTTTAGAGGTCGCGAAATCATTTTCTAATTTTCCCATACGATTTGTGTGCGGAAAAATCAGTTTCGCTTTTAAATTAAATTTAAAGCCATTATCTTTTTTAAAAAATGGTTCATCTTAATGGCTCTTAATTCAATTTACCAGCAAAACTGATTTTTCTCCATACAAATCGTTTGGGAAAATTAGAAAATGAATTCGCGACCTCTAAACATTTACCAATTGAGATGTTCTCTCAATTTACCAATTAAGAGGGTGTTTCTAAAGTCAAGTGGAAGTATTAAAGACACGAATATCAGTCAAAATAAAAAACAAATATTTTTGGGACACCCTAATAAACACTGAGAAAAAAAAGTATATATAACAAAAAAAAAACACTTCGCCGCATAGACTCTTGTTTGTTAAATCGTGCCCAAAGACAAAACTTCTTAGTGGCAAATACGATATTTTATTGAATTAACAAAGGCGCATACTTAACTAGAAAGACGATATTATTTTTTATGTGAAAGAAGTTTTATTTCTATACATTATACTTGAATATTAAAATGTGTACATTAGAAGTGGTCAATTTTTTTCTCGACAAAGCAGTTGTAAAAATCATAATCTACGACGAATTCTTTGCTCAAGAAACCACTGGTTGAAAATCAAAATCGATCTTCCCGTTTTTAACGAGAAACTTTTCGTATTTAACCAAAGCTAGTAGACTTCTTCGTCCGTGGCCTAGTGGGTAGAGTGCGTGGCCCCTAAGCTAAAGAACCGCGGTAGCCCGGGTTCAATTCCAGCTCAGACAGAAAAGTTTTTTCAATTGAATTAATTTTTCTGTTCAGTCGTCACCTCTCTGCAGACAATGGCAAACCTCAGAGAGTAAAAATTGCCATGTAAAACTTCTTGAGACTATAAGTCGTTCGGAGTCGGCATAAAACACGTAGGTCCAGTTCTCGGTCATTTGTGATCAAACATTTAGCAACACGCATAACACAATTGATCAATAGAAGTTAGGTCAAAGTCCTTCCAAGGGCTGAAATTGCCAGTTTATTTTATTTTTTTAGTAGACTTCTGCGATTATATGCAACTACAAATTCACCATCCGAAAATTTCATTATTTTCATAAAAACTCGGTCTAAACATTGTTTATTTTAATTCTTATGAACGGATAGAAAACAGAAATTAACATAAAAAGCATTCCAATTTTTGGATTATTTTGAATATATTTGCATATACTTTTTTCATTTTTATCTTATAATTTTTTTATCTTATATAATTTTAAAAAATATAATATACGAAAAGTTTCTCGGTTTCTTAAGAAAACCTTCTTAGAATTTTTCGTAGATTACGATTGTGACAACATCTTGGTGATTTTTTTTTAATCCATAAAAATTGACCCACTCTAGTTTTCATGTTAGTATTTTATTACAATATACAACTAAAAAAACACATAATTTTCACTTAATTTACAGAAAATTATTTACGAAAAACGTGCAAAAAAAATATATGGAACGGGAAATGAACTTCATTTAAAGTATGTCAGTGAAGACAAAGTCTTTAATAAATCAAAGAAAAGTCTTTGAATTTACAGACTTTCCAGTCGCTCACCAACAAAGAATTAAGTATTTCTGACAAAGAATTTATATTTGCGGTTACTTACTTTTTCCTTGATTTATCGACAAATAACTTGTGGCTTTTGTTTTGAAGACGCAGCAGTTGCTTGTTTGAAGATAAATTCCTTATTGCAAAGATTTTGTCTTTGCTACAAAGATATTTCGTTAACTGTTTTTAAAGATACTTTTTCTTTAAGTTAACAGACTTAATTTTTCACGTTGTATATATACATTTTTAGTAGATATAAAAGACATATAGGTTATACAAACATATAAACATAAAATTGTTAATAAACATATAAAAATCTGAAATATAACAAAAACAAAAAATACAGTTCAAGTTGCGGTAGTTTATATAAAATTATAAAAATCTGTATGAAAAAGTTTTCTATAGCATCAAATATCAAACAAAATGTTTCAGACACATTTTCATGATATCAACTACCACCACCAACACCACCAACACCACCATCATGCTTAACATTGTTTTCTATCATAACTTTATCATATACTATACTTCGACTTTGTGTCGCATTAACATCATCTACGCCAACCACTGATAAATGAAATGTACAGCAATAACACATCGGACAAAAACAACAATAACTAATAAATAAAATTTGCTGCTACGAATATGTTGCTGCTGTTGTTATTGTAACATTTTAACAATTCAACTAAAACTTTTTGCCTTTTCGCACTGAAATAGCAGCAACGACAGACAGCAACAGCAAGAGCAACAATAACAACAACAACAACTACAAGCAACTACAGCAAACAAACGCACAAAAAGTATCTTAATTAAATTTCAACCACCCACCAGTCAATTCTAAACACACTACATCGCTTCATTTCACGCCACTCCATCGCAGCAAGCACCGCACCCACATTTTATTTAACTAATTTTCTCTCGAAGATCCTTGCAAGCAAACATCATCTAGAACAACAACAGTAACAATAAGCACAGAACGGCAAAAACAACAACAAGAACAACAACAATGGCAATAACAAGCAATGAAGCGGGCGAAACAACCCTAGCGGCGGCACACACAACGTCATCGTTATGCTATTAAATAAAGTTGGCAACACTTAATGCACACAAACGAACAAGAAACACACTCAAACTCACTAACATCCACATATCCTGCCACATGCACATAGCCAAACAAACATATACAAGTGCGATTTAGTAATAATGAAGCACAATGGCACAAACTTTTATCCTTTGCAACAAAATCTATACAGTTGAAAAAAAAAACCAACACAAAAAAGTAACAACTATAACAATAACGCGTATTTGTTCTTGTATACCTCGACTCAATACGGTATCAGCAAGTATCTATGTGCGTGTTTTTGTTTTTATATTTGTTGTTTGCTTTTTCTGTCTACTTTGCCACCCAAAAGACAACGCTGACGACCTTCTATTCTTCAAGAGCTCAACCTTTTGATGCAGCCCCGTTTTGCTATATTAGCACCAAAGCTTCAGCCTGTATAAAACCAACACACACATGCAAACACACCCACAAGCAAGCCGCCTAGAACGATGTTGTAACGCTTCTAATAATTTCTTTACGAAATACTTGCCCCTGCTCACCGTTCGGAAGCCTTCCTTTACTGTCATTGAATTAAAAGCAAACCCAACAAGTTTTCTCTCTGCGTATTTTTTTTTTCTTCGTGCCAAAAGTTTGTTGGAATTTTTGTTTATTACCATTTTGTTGTTATTATTTTTGGTGGTACGTTTGCTTTCATGGCAGATTCTGTTTTTCCCAACAAGTGGCGTAGCTGGAATATTTTGCGCTCGGGGCCAAGAACAACCTGCCGCTCCGCCATACTAAAAGACAGACTGTCGAATCAAGCTTAACATGCAATAATATTTTTGTGTTGTAATTAAAGTTTAGAGAAATTTAAAATAATTAAAAGAAATTTGGTTTCAATTAAACGAGGATCATTTTAGCACCACTATGCGACGACCTCAAGTCTTTTTCCACTAGCTACGCCACTGTGCTGAATATCTTAGAAGTCAGCCACCTAGAATGACCCCATACTACACAATTTGGACTCGAATGTGTCTAAAGTTGAGATACGGTTTCATTGGCTTTAAATAGGTTGCAAGTTTTGGCATTTGTTTATTTTTGCATCTTTTTGTTCCTGCTGGGATGGTTAAATGGAAAAACATTGGAAATTCACACTGAAAAGTTTGGCTTGGTGTACAATTGGTCAAAATGAAAAATATTTGAGTTTTAGTAAATTTCAAGTTATTATTATTAACAACACAAAAAAAACTCTATTATGCCAACAATTTTGTACTTAATTCCAAAAACTTTTATCGGTCATTTCGTTTCCAAAAACGGAAATAAGTTAGGAACACAGCGCAATATTTGTTTTATTAACAACTTTCGTTATTGATTCCAAATTATAAGTTGTTGCGCCAACAGTGAGTAATATAAATGCTAATGGCAAAAGTACTACTTGTTTGATTTTATATCTCACGTATTTCTATTTAGATCTTAAATCCACGTACATAAACAGGGTGTTCCGTATTAAAAGGACAACCCTGTGGCAGTTGATTTCTTGGGTCAAGAAAAAGAACAAATTGTATGGCAGAAGGGGTCCGTCTTCCCCTGTTCTGAGTAAAGAGGGAAAGTTTACTTTAAATCACTTAAAAAGATTTAATCTGCTCTACGCTTAAAATCAGTGGAACTAGAAACAAGTTAAGGACCATTTTGGCAACGATATTATATAACAAACTAAGATTTGTTGCACTTTGTAAGTTTTTTCTGTCAAAACACTTTAAATAATAAAAAACAATTTTTTATAAAAAAAATTATATTAAAAACTTTTTTTTCAAATTTGATTTCCACGAAAATTCATGTAATGATGCAGTCTGAACCTCCTAAGTGTTGTTTTCAAAGCTCTTCTGATAAGTTCTTACGTCAATAACTAACCAGGTATTTATAATTTTTAGATAGCCTTAATAAAAAAAAATCTTTAAAAAACTTGTTAAGTTAAGTTATTTAAGGTAGGCAATGAACGAAAAATTAGTTTTGTCAAAACCGTTTATTCATATTTTTGTGTGACAATTTAATTGAGCAACTTAACAAAAAAAAAACATGAGCTTTTCTCATTTTTTAAATCTTTTTTTTACATAAATAAATAAAATAAAAGACTAAACGTAAGAACTTATAACGAAAGCTTTGAAAACTGCATCATTAGAAAGAATAGAATCTTAGACGAATTTTCGTGCAAATCGAATTTTAAAAAAAAAAAAGTTTTTAACATCAATTATTAAAAAATTATTGAAAGTGTTTTGACGTAATAAAATTTACAAATTGCAAAAAATCTTAAATTTTTATTTTATTTCGTTTCCTAAATTATTCTTTTTTTTTTTTCTAAATCAACTAAGTTTAAAGTTATAAGCGTAAAGCTTATAAAATCTTTTTAAGTGATTTAAAATAAACTTTCCCTTACTACTCTGAACAGGGGGAGATGGACCCCTGCCATATAATTTTTTTTCTTTTTCTTGGCCTAAGGAATCAACTGCCGCAGGATTGTCCTTTCAATACAGAACATCATGTATACAGGAGCTTCTTTTTGTTGAAAATCTTAACGATGTATATGCATTTGTTGCAGCAGCTCGGTTGAAAATGAGAGCCCTAAAATTTCCTCGTCTAGTTATACCATGATATTGTCCTCATACAAAACACAGTACTGAACCTTGCATCACTTTCTAAAATTAATATATTTTATAACTTTTTATTTTGTGAATTAAAACTATTTAATTAGCAAATGTAATCAATTTCAAGAAGAATATTGTATGTTTCTATTTTTAATAAAATGCTACTATTAGACTTAATGCATTAAAGGTAAAAAATGAGTTCCTTAAGACATTTTAGAAAAATTAAATAAACATTATAAATTAATGTTTTAATTTTTATGTTTTTATATTTATAAAGCTCTAATACTATCTAATTTTAAGTTTAGAGGGGGTCCGCTTTGTATTATTTTCGAAAAAGGATTAAAAATGGACTACGTCGATCTGAAGTAGATTACCTACAACGTGTGTAAAATATGAGTACCTCTGCTATATTAATAAAATTGTTTAAAAAAATTAACAAAATGTCAGCGTTTAATAATTTTTTTATGATTTTAAGTGAAAATTTTCGTTATTTTTTGTTGAGAGCAAATCCAATATGCAATGTTACTGTGAAATTATGGTGTATTCCTTGGAGAATTTTATTGTGCTTATTTAAAAAAAAATAAATATTAAGATTCGTAAATAATTCACTGAGTTGTTAGAGTCGATAACTCAAAAACGAAGTTTTGCAGAAAACGAGTTTTAAGTATGTATTATTATAATCGATTAGTAATCGAATCATTACTAATTTCTATTTTTTCTTTTAGTATTTCGGAAATCGCTACATTTCCTCTTCAGTAGTCTTTGAGTGATTAAGCTGTGACCAGGGTTCGCAAAAACCCTCATTTGAAGAGAAAAATTGCACTCCTTTTCATCAATATTATTCAATTGGCGAACGATTCACTTTGTTTTCCTCATTCGTGAAGAAAAAAAACTTGAGCGCTCTTACGTTAAATATTCCGAATGATCAAAACTTTTTCTTTGTTCTTTCACATAATGCGCTCGTAGATTGCGCTCCTCAAAAAACTGAGTTGAACAACGCCTTCTCTTTGTTATTCATTTATTGTTTCTCGCTCGCGAGTGTTTGCAAAGATAAACTCATTTCATTGGAATTTTTGCGTTCGCTCAATTATTTCGAGTGATCTTGTTAATTAAAACAACAATACGTGTTTTATGATGAACTATATTTTTTGCATTTTTTAATGAAATATTAAAGTACTTAATAAATTTATAAAATGTTCCTTTTTGTTTATTTATCTTAGTTCTTATAATGTAATGAAATATATTATTAAGAAAAATACTTAATATTTTTGATCTAAATCCCTTTAAATATATTATGTGCGGAGTAATTAACTAAAGTTTCGCATCAAATCAAAGCGAGCGATTCAATGAATTCATCATTTCAAAATTCACGAGCGATGAAAACTCAACATCCCTCATCAGCACGACGTCGCTCTTTTAAAATTTCTCAGCATACAAACTCACGAACGAGGAAAGCAGTTGAGGAGTTATAAGAAGAATGAACATATTATCCGCATATGCTCAGAATATTACAAAATTGATAAACTCAAAGCAAAGAAAACTCAGAAAAGCGGGAGCTCATTTTGATTGCTTTACGCACCCTGGATGTGACCAACTCACTGTTTAAAGTCGTATATAATACCAATAATAGAGGAAAATGCTGATTCTCCTCGCGTTTCTGGCACAAAAAAAAACTTACGCTGAAACTTGTATTGCCTCAAATGTGGTCCCTGCACCTTCTCAAATTACTTCGGTTTCTACAGGAGCGATACCGAAACAAATATCGAACAGCAGTATCAAAGCCCCTGTTCATAAAGAACTTGTGATTATTGAGCCTGCAAAATCTATATTTGTTTCTCGTTTTGCAGCTGACACATCCGGTGAAGACTTGTTATTCTATATAAACTCTAAGCTGTATGTTGTAAATAAAAATATCTCTGTTTACAAATTCTATTTTTCATACGAGCGTATTACGTCCTCTTTTAAAATATCTTTGCCTGGTGATCTTTTTCACAAGGTATTGGATAAAAAGTTTTGGCCTGACAATACGATGGTGCATGAATTTATTTCTAGACCTCGGCCTACAACTTCCTTGGCTACTTTTCCGGTTTTTAACAAGAATCAAAAAACTAGATTGTTGCTTTTAGTTCCTTATCCTTTACCAAAACGTTCGTGGCATTAACACAAAACTAAATAATATATTAATTTTGAGTCACAACCTTCACTTTAATATAATTGCTTTTAGTGAGACTTTGCTGAAACCTAACACTCTAAATACTGAAATTCTGTTCAACAAATTTAGCATATACCGCAGAGATAGAAACTCCATTCCTGGTATTTGCTCTAAAGGCGGGGGTGTGTTGATTGCAGTCAAAGCGACACATTTCTCTGAAGAGTTATTAATTCCAGAATCCTTGGACATTGAATTCTGTTGTGTTCATGTTAAGTTTGGTTCCTTGAGACTTTTTATTATATGCTCATATATTCCTCCCCTTTCTACCTTAGAAGTTTATAGCAAACATTTGGCTTCCATTAGTAAAGTTTGCTCAAAACTGCAATCTAATGATCATATTTTAATAACTGGAGATTTTAACCTGCCAAACGTTTCTTGGAACTGCTGTTCTGAAATTCCTGAAATATTTTTACCTTCGTCTGAATGTTCATCTGATAATTATTTTTTAAACGAGCTCTCAATCCAAGGCCTGTTTCAACTTAACTGCATCTTTAACAAAAATAATCGTTAGCAATATCGCTTCTGTGTCTAAATCAGATCCTCTGGGTTCACCCGAAGATTCTCATCATACAACATTAGAAATTATTTTAAATTTTTCAAAACCATCTGTGCAGTACTATGATTCTCAACCGCCTATTGAGTTTAACTTTAAAAAAACAAACTACGTGATTTTGAAGAATAACTTGTCTAATATAAACTGGAATTCTATTCTAAATATTAATATAAAAAGTTTATCTTCTCTGAGTCTTGATGATGCGGTATATGCGTTTAATAGAACGCTCAATGATTGTTTTCTTAAGGCTGTTCCGCAAAGGAAAGCCTCTTTGACATCGGGTCCGGTATGGTACACAAATGAATTAAGAAAAATGAGAAACTTGAAATATAAATACTATAAAAAATATCAAAAAACACATAAGATATGCGATTTTGGATGCTATACCTCGATTAAATACAGTTACCAACAGTTATGCAAACAATCCTATAATATCTACTTAACAAAAGTAAAATTAAACATCAAATCTGATGCTAAATCCTTCTGGAACTTTGTTAACGCATAACGTAAGATTGATTCATGTCCTTCTTTTATGAAGTATAATTCTGTTGAGTCTGATAATGATAATAGTATTTGCAATCTTTTTGCTGACTTTTTCAAGACGACTTATTCATCATCGACCTATGATTATTTAAGTTATCCTTTCAATATTCAATCTGGGGATATTTATTTCCCAATGATTGACACAAACACAGTCTTATCATTTTTAAAAAATATTAAAACATCTTATAAAAGTGGTCCTGATAACATACCTTCATGTATATTAAAATACTGCTGTGAAGAATTAGTAACTCCAATCTCTTTACTATTTACTTCATCATTAAAATCCTGCTATTTTCCTACAGCCTGAAAGCATTCATTTATAATTCCGCTGCATAAATCCGGAAATAGGTCTTTAATTGATAACTACCGTGGCATCGCAAAATTAAGCGCTTTGCCTAAACTTTTAGAGGCAATTGTTACATCACGACTATCGCATAGCGTTAAATCTTTAATGTCTTCTTTCCAACATGGATTCCTTTCTGGAAAATCCACTGTTACTAACCTTCTCGAATTTACATCAAAAACTATAGAAAACTTTGTGAAAAGGCATGCAGACTGATGTTATTTACACGTATTTTAGCAAAGCTTTTGACGTTGTAAATCACAAACTATTGATCTTATAATTACATCTTGTTGGATTTCCTATACCGTTGGTAAAGTGGATTGAATCTTACTTAAGCAATAGAACACAATCTATTATTTTTAAGCTCAAGAAATATATTAGTATATTAAAATACATGAGTTTTCTGTTACTTCAGGAGTACCTCAAGGAAGTCATATTGGGCCCCTTCTGTTTCTACTTTTTATAAACGATTTTCCACCTGTCACAATGCATTCTAGCATCTTAATGTTTGCTGACGACGTCGAACTCTTCCTTTCTTTTAAAAATTATAATGACGCTGTATTTTTGCAAGCCGACATTGATCATCTTCATAACTGGTGCAAAACGAACCGTATGAACCTCAACATGAAGAAATGCAAGCATATGTCTTTCTTGCGCAAACCACCAATTAAATGTACCTTCAAAATTTGTGGTTATCCATTGGAGTCCTTTGATATTTTCAATGATCTTGGAGTTACAATGTATCCAAAACTACGCTTTAATATTCATGTAAATAAAATAATAAATAGAGCAAATAGTACTTTAGGATTTATTAAACGCTGGGCAAAAGAGTTTAATGATCCATTCATAACGAAAACCTTATTCACTTCCCTAGTGCGGCCTATCTTAGAATACGCTTCAGCTGTCTGGTGCCCACGATAAGGTTGTTACAAAGACGACATTGAATCAGTGCAGAAACAATTTCTTTTGTTTTGCTTAAGCTATCTTTTTTGTAAAACTGATTTTCACTTACCATCTTATGAATATCGGTTACAACTCTTAAATCTTCCTTCTTTAAAAAATCGGATAATTATGATGAATGCTTGTTGGATTTCAAAACTTTTACATGGATATGTCAACAGTCTATATTTATTGAGTAAAGTATATTTTAATATTCCTCTTCGTCCTAGAAGATCTTTTGAGTTACTACACATGAACTTTTGTAGAACTAATTATTTGCAAAATGAACCTCTTAGAAGCGCCTGCGGTGATTTTAATTTCGTATCTGATGTTATATCCTTAAGTGAATCCTTGGACTCAATCAAACATAGAATTATAGATTACCTGCAGTACCATCGTTGATTATGTAAAGTTCTTTCAAACATATATCTGATGCATCTTTTGATTTGTAAACACATTTATATAACAATCTAAATGGATAAATGGAACTAAGCGTAAAATGGAAAATTTTGGTGAATAAACATCTAAATAATCTGAATGGACCTAAACCTAGGAACTTCAATTGCCTCATATCTTCATGATGATTGTGACTACTTTTGTCGACGGTACCGTGGTGTCTTGGTGTCTTTTTACCTCTAGAAACACTACGTTAGATCGATTTGTAATATATTAATATGAGTGGCCGATAAGACCTAGTTTGTCTTGGTGCCTGCGTTCGCAACTGGTTTTTTTTATTTTATCAAAATTGGTATGGTGAAGTTGACCTAGTTTGTCGAGTAACCACCCTGTCAAGCCAGGATCTCACCGGCTTCAGGAAGACAGAACGATAATATATTATATATATACCTATTGGAGTGGTGTTTTATTGGGTATGAGACCTTGTTTGTCACACGACTCCGCCGTATACAAAAATTGTTGCTAACTTGACCTTGTTTGTCTTGAAAACGCAACCCTGCTTTGCTATCTGATATTATCGATTTTGACTTAACTTTTTTTTGTTATTTTTTATACTTTAATAAAATTATATACTTAAGCAATTTAGTAAAACTTTTTAGTTTGTTAATAATACATGATTTCAATCAAAATCATACTTTATATTTTTGAATTGTATTAAATATCTTATTTTATAATTTTAAAATTGCTATAAAACCTGTTAAGGTTTAGCAATCAAATAAATAAATAAATAAATAAATGAAAATATTATATCACACATTTTGGAACTCATTCATATGAACTAAATTTATATTGAACAAATTGAACGCTCAACTTGGCCACTTAATCATATGACATTTTAAAGCAGTAGGCTATTTATAGATCACCGCCATAAACTCTACCAATGTTGCTATCTGTTCTAGCTGCTTCTTATTTATTTCAATATTCATTGGTGTTCGACAGTTTGTCGAAATGCACCATAGAAATGAAACGAGTTTTTCTTTTCTTGCTTCGCTAGAAGCTAGTGTTTTATCTGAAAGGTGGCTATTTTCAAAACCAAATGTTCAATTACTCATTACTTTGACCGAAATCGATCAATTGTTAGACTATTTATTGAATTTGGCATAAATTAAACTTATTTAGCATTATTTGGACTTATAGTTTCTTAATTAAGTTGTGATCTAATAAGTTATTACATAAATTTATTTGCGAGCTTTAAATCAAAAAATTTCTTAAGAAGGCAGCAGCAGCAACAATAACTCTGTAAAGAGTCCATCACTTAGCTGACTGGACAGGCTGTTTAATATAATTTTATTATTTTTCGGCGTTTTTGGTACTCACACTCAGAAAGAAGTTTGACTTTAAATTTAAACACACAAGTTATTTTTTAAAATCTGAAATTTCTTAGGTTTTAAGGAAAGTTATTTTTGAAACAAGAGTACTTACATTTGTTTAGAGAAATTGAGACTATTAATTTAGAAGTAAAAAATTTTTTGCTTGTTAATGTTCAGCTAGGTTGGCGGACTACAGAATTTCATCCAGACCCAGTTCTCTTATGAATTTGAGTATGTTTTTAGGTTCAAGGGATGAAATTGGCTCCAGATTCAGCTCATAGTTCCCCAGAGTAAGCTTACGTCTGCGAGCCACAGCGTCGCAGTTTGTAAGTAGGTGTATTGGAGTTTCCTGAGCTTCTTCACAAAAACGGCAGTTGCTATCAGTTTCGATGCCCAATTTCATCAGGTGATATTTAAATTTGCAGTGTCCTATAAGAAACTCCATTAAAATTCTTAGATTTTGTTTGCCTATAGCCTATATGATACTTCATTGCTTTGTCCAATTTTTATTCATTGACAATGAAACTAGAGCAGTTGAAATAGTTCTAATTCTAAGACTCAAGAAGTGTGAGTGTATACGCATATAGTACGAATTGGACAAAAAAATGTGCGACGGACAGCATTGTTCAATGCATTGTTTTTGACGTTTCTCTCAATTCATTCGTCGTTAAGTTTCGATCAAATATAAAGTGTCAAATACAAGCTTGAGCTCTTTCTTTCGCAGCCAAGAAGAACAGAGAGATAAAATAGTTACAATTGTTACGTTGCGAGGATGTAAAGTTTGCTCAATGCATGTTTTCATCCTTTTCCAATATACGCGCTTAAGCTAATACACAATCTCGCTTTCCGAGAGCTAAAATCTCTGAGGAGAAATTTAAATTGTCTTAGCTTTCGGAGGCTTTTCCAAAGGTTTGATCGTTTCTATCTCTCCTCCCTTCTTAGTTCTTCTTTTCTAGAATGTGTGCCCAATCCGCAGAATTGTTCTGGTCCTATAAATTTTGTAGCTGCGCCTTATCGCGCTAAGTCATCAGCTTCTTTGTTACCTTGTATTCCTTTTTGTCCTGGGCCCAGAGTATAATAACGGTGTTATTCTTGCCTAGTTCGTTGGTTTTTTGTTACGCATTCCCATGTTATTCTCGATGATATTTCACAGGAAACTAGTGCGACTTTAATTGATGCTTGGCTGTTCGGCATCTCAATTATATCGTGACCTTTGTATTTCCGGTCAAGGTCTAATTGTGCACACAGCTGTATTGCTAGGATTTCCGCTTGAAAGATACTGGATGTTGTTCCCATAGGTTCAAAGTGCTTAGTTCTTGGCCCGTACACCCTGCGCCAACACCTTTCAATGTTTTGAAGCCATCCGTGTACTATGATATACTGTGTGGTTTCCTGGATTATGATATTATCTCTTAATATCGCTTAATATCGAAGTGTTTTTTGAAGTTGTTCCTTTTTACTATATCATCTCTTTGTAGATCGATGTACGGTATTTGCTTTGCAATATCCTCCTTCTCTCTTCTGCTGATAGTTTTACCAAAATCTGTCCCCTCTTTAGCGATGCATAGCAGAGTTCGCTTTGCTGATCCCTCTATGAATAGGTGTAAGGGGGTAAGGTCGAGAATTACTTCTAGTGCTGATGTAGGGCAGGTACTCATGGCTATAGTGATGCATACGCAGGCCATCCTCTGCACCTTTGTTAGCATATTTCTCATTGTTGATATCTTGCTTCTTCTAGCCCATGCTACTGCGCTATAGATGAGGATGGGTCTCACCATCATGGGTCACACATCCAGCGGAGAATTTTTGAGCTACAACCCCAGCTTTTCCCCGCCAGATTCCTACATTCCAGGAGTGCGTGCATAGCTTTGGTAATAGTCATCTCTGCATGTCTTCTCCAGAGAAGTTTTGAATCTAGTATGAGTCCCAGGTATTTTACTTCACCTTTGAAGGGAATTTCTGAGCCTTTCATTTTCATAGTTCAGAGGTTTGGCAGGCTTCTTTTGTTAGTAAAAGGTACTATGGTAGTTTTTGCTGGGTTAATATTTAATCTCACTGTATTTCATCTTTGTTGCTGACAGTCCTTTCTGTATCAGGTCACAGAGTGTATCCTCGAACTTCCTCCGCGCTATTAAGGCGGTGTCGTCTGCGTAACCCTGACATCTTATGCCTTTACTTTAATTCCTTTGTTTTCTTTTATATATTTATTTAAAAAAATGAATTACAATAAAAAAAAATATAATACAAAGTCAGCAGCACTAGAAACAAAGACTTCTTGACATTTTCTCGTTATTAATAATTGTTTTATTATCTTTTTATTTGAATCCTGTAATATTATTGATATATAAAATAGAAAAGAATTAAATATTATACTTTCAGAATTTGGTTGAAAAATACTGAAAGCAAAAACAAATTCCTTCAAATCAATAAGAAAAAAGTAACTACGTAATACAAATTTTCATTTTTATTTTAAATAGTTGCCGCGTTATTGTACAAAATTGCATGCTGCATAAGATTATACATATATTTTAAACACAATATGGCAGTAAACGTGTTTGCTACGCCAACAATGCCGCATCAAAAGGCAGTAAATCACAAAAAATTACTTATTTTGACAAAAAATTAAAACACTTAAAATAAAAATCTTAAGGCCCATTTCCAATAACGCGTGAAATGCGTTTCGTAAATTTACGCAAGGAATTAATGCACGAAAACATGCCTAACTGGCTCCAATAAACAACGTGCGTGTGCACGCAGCGTAAAATATTCAAAAAATTTAATAATTCACGTGCGTGAAGATTTGACAGCTATTGACATCGAAATAGCTGTTCACTTTAGAGCAACTCCAAATAGTACTGTACGAACTATTGGTACCATACTACAAGGTATTTGGTACTGGTGCGAATTCTTTTCACTCAAAATTGACAAAATATCCTCAAATTTTTTTTTTCAATTACGAGTGTTGAGTAATTTGTCCTGATTGTAAAAATTCAATCAAATCATCCCAAAAAAACTCACATCCCTGCAAAAAAAAACACATCACCAGATATGTTTTTAGAATAGCTCAAAAATCACCCAAAATTAGCATGTTCACCAAAAATATCAACAAATGTGAAAATAATTATGAAAACAACATTTTCGAATATTTTTAAATGCAGAATATTTTTTAATTTAACAAAATCTACCGAAAGTTTGGTTTTAAAAAATAATGGCGGTCCGTTTAAAAATAGCATCACTTCTTTCCGAAATTTAATTTTTTATACTATTTTGCAGAAATTCGCAAACATTGTTGTATTTTTAAAAAGTCATCCGCTATTACCAATCACCGATGATGAGAAGACAAGGATAACTTTTATTTTTGGTCAGAAATGAGAAAGAAATTATAAAAAAACAACGAAAGATTTTCATTGTTCTATAAGAAATATCGCGTTTTGGGCTCAAGACTAATTAAAAGGAGTATCGTGCACTAATTGAGGGACATGAGCCATGTTCCGTCGGGTTAAAACTTATATATATTAGGTACCATGGAAACATGGCAAACTTTTGAGAATAAAGACTATAAAACAAAAACCATGAATTCTACTGTAAGTTCATATCAAAAATTAATCAATATCAAGAATGAAAGTTTTGTACCATTTCAGCATCTGTATGATTCTGTGATAGCAAGAGAAAAAAAAAAAGATGGTAAAATTCGAAAGAGTTGCCTTAATATGACTCTGATTTCTAGGTACATTATTTTCATTTTAGACCATTTAACTTCTTAGTTTTAAGATTCCTCTGCTACAAAATGCATTTTTTTAAAGTATTAAACGGAATTCCAACCACAAAATTATTATACATTTTATTGGTGATTAATACAAAGAAAAAACCTCCATATTATCTTTTTATTCACCAAGAAATTGGTTTTACTCACATAGCTTTTAAACTTTTTTGTTTGATTTGGGCTCAAATTACAGTTTGAATGACTAACTTTTTAGTATATCTTTAAGTTCCCATCAAGAAATATTGGGTATATTCAAAAAGTTGAAAAAGTTTCGTGACTTAGCGTAAAAATTTGCTTATATTTCGATAACTTAAAACTGCGATTATATCAAAAATAGGACGCCATTTTTTATTAAAGACTATACTTTAGTATTGCTTGAGGGCAAGAAAATTATGCATTAAAAAATATGCGAATTTTTTTGTTTAGACAACTTTCTTGACATTTATTAAATAAAAAACCTTGTTAAAAATATTAGTATATTTTATTTTTTTTAAAATGTAGGAACGTACTGAGCACCATTTTCCTTAAATGGACATTTTTAGCATGATTGTAAAGAATATGTCAAAAAACACATCCTTATTAAAATTTTTAGTACAAAAGCCAATTGGAGCAAATTTCTAACCACTTCTACACCACTTCTACACCACTTCTACACTTCTATTTATGGAAATATACTTAAAGACGTTATTGGAAATATACTTAAAGGCGTTATTGGAAATGGGCCTTTATTTTTTTGTGCTTATATGCGTATTTTTTGATATAGAGTGCCAAACTAAAATTTTGACACAGTAGACACTTGCAAGTTTATGATTGATTTAATGGCATTATTAAAGCGATTTTTAATAAACAAATATGTTTACTGGATAGAATGATAATTTTCCCACAAAATTCACTTTAGTTCATTTTAAAAAATTTATTTTAATTTTCATTGGAATCAGAAACAACAAAAAATACCCAATTTTGCTGAACATAATTATTGGCACACTTAATCATATTCTTAAATACTTAACGATCCGGCAATTTTTTCTGATAACTCACCATTATTCACCATTAGGTCAAAGTGCAAATGTCAGTGTGCCTTAAATTTTCAATAAATTAGTAGTTTTAATCAAAAATGTGTAACAAACAGAAGGAAACCACAGAATCTCATCGAAAAATTATTGTATTTTGCCAAAGTCAAGGCAAATCTTATGCTGAGATAAGAGAATTGATGAACAGAAGTTGCAACACCAATCGGAGCATCGTGCAGCGTTCAAAGACAGCTTCAACATTTGAAAGTGCAAAGCATACAGGACACCCTAGATCTTTAAGCAGCCGTGAATTCAGCCAGATAATCAAAAAAGTCAAAGTTAGTTTCAAAATATCCTGAACACATATCGCTGCTGAGATTAAGCAAGAGTTTGGAAAAGATGTTCAAGACATTACGGTCCGCAGAGCACTGCATGAGGCGAACTACAGTGTAAACCGTTTATTTACATAGTGAGCCAAGAGAAACCTTTAACATATGCCACGGAGTATTTATGTAAGCCAAATTATTTGCTACTAAGTGCTATTCTCGGATGAAACCAAGTTCTATATCTTTCGCTGTGATGGCCATCAAACAAACGCGTCTTTTGGTTTAAAACGGACGAATAAGTCAAACTACTGTTTGAACAAGACTACTTAGTTGAAAACTACTTAGTTGAAGATCTATGTGCTAGAGTTAATGAGGACTTAGCTTTGGTGTCTAAATAGGCAGATGAAAATATGCTCACGTTGAACCATACGAAATCATTTGTTTTGCCTATATCTAAAAATCCATACTATCACGAAGATTTGCCTCCAATCCTACTTAATATTGTGAAATTGAAGCTTGTTAATAAAGCCACTAATCTTGGTTTTCAAATAAACTCATCCCTTGCCTGCGATGATAAAAAAAGTGTACTATCTTCTTCGAAATCTTCAAATGACATCATTGTTTGTGCCCATTGAAACAAAAAAGAAACTTGTATTGCAGTTGATTATACCGATCATAACATACTCTGAAGTCATGTACTGCAAACTTGACTCTAGGTCCTTACATAAGCTCCTTGCCACTTTTAATAATGCAGCTTGCTATGTTTACGGTCTTAGAAAGTTTGATCATATCTCTGTCTGTTCTAAAAAATTACATGATCGTGACTTACCAAGTTACCTTGAAGCTAGACATTGCATTTTCCTGCACCGGATCATCTATACACGTAGTCCCATATATCTTTTTGAAAAGTTGAAGTTTTGCAGATTAAGTAGAAATATGAATCTCATGATCCCTAGATACAATTTTCTTAACTCCAGTAGATTGTTTTTCTTCAGCGTTATTAGGTCGTAGAATTCATTACCTAATAGTGTTAAAAGCGTTTCTAATAAAAACAACTTTAAGCATTTAATATTCAAACACTTCTCTTAGCTCCCAGTTTTCTTTTACTCTCATTTTTTCCTCTCTCACTCTCTACTTAGTTTTTAATGAATACTAAATTGTCTAAATAATCATTGTCTAAATTTAAGTCCTTTTAAGTACATTTACTATTAATAGCAGCCTGCAATATTTGTTTGCATTTTGAATATTATTTGTTGTTATATCCATTGTAAATTCGGCATGCAAAAGAATTGTTCTTATATGCCAACAAAAAATTTTTTAACTAAATAAATAAAAATAAACAATGAAAACAAACTATCGATCTTAATAACACAAAGATGTTATGTTATAACACAAAGATGTCTTAATCACATCCCGCTTACAAGTCTGCATTACAATGTCATCACCGATAAATTCTTACAATTACTATCTTTTTTGAAAAAGCATTTAATCCCACTGTAGCAACCGTTGTCCCTATTAAAACGGTTGTCGCTCGGTTAGTTGCTCGTCCGAACACAGCTTTGGTTAGGTGCACGCTCATCAAATTGCCACAGACACACACTCTCGGTCTTACAGTACGTTTGGTCGTTCTTGGCAGTCCTTAGGCCGATGAGTCGCCGTGCTTGACTTACACTGTAAAATAAAACTTATATAAGGAATCTTTTGGGGATCAGCAAACAGGTCGTGCTGTGAATTACAAATGGATAAACATACAAACACAATGTAAGAAGTTCAAATCATAGGAACGATGAGATGTGGGAGTGGAAGAGGATATCTTGTGGGGAAAGCCAGTATAAGAGGCGGAGAAGAGAGTATGAGAAACTTTGTATTGCGTATCCCCAAATAAGCGTAGCTGAAAATGACTCTAAAAGTGAGTGTGGCAGCAGCACCTTCAGATGATAGACCAACACACTGGCTCTTTACGGAAGAAGCAAATGAGTCAGGAAGAGAGACAAACAGAGAGAGAGAGAGAGCTATATAAGGCGGCTACGAAGCAGAGTAAAAGACTGAGATAAGGTAGGAGAGAAAACTCAGCTAGGAAAATGACAAACAAGCAATGATTTTACGCTCAATAGATAGCAGTTAAGTGCTAATACAAAATGCCGAAAAAAAAACAAAATACCAGATGGTGAGACGCACAAATGGTGAGATGACAAAGAGTCAAAGCAACACAACGACGAGCAAAAGTTTTGTCGTATTTCATTAACAGAACAGCAAAGCTAAGACTTAAAAGCAGACAAAGGATATAGAACGAACGTCGAATTTGACCAAGCTGGCGTCGTGTCGTGTCTGTAAGCAACATGGTCGATATTTCGGCTTTAAGGGTGAGACTGCGTCAGAGGTGGGGATGGGTGGCTCGTAAACATGGCACACAAGCATATCGGAACGATTTGCTGTACTACTTTGCATTGTTCTGCTGTCAACGAGGCATCGTCATCGTTATAATGGTGTAACGAACCACCAAGCACTACCAGGAGACAGCTACGCTTAACAGCTTTAATATTTGTGACCCTTCCTGGTCACACTTAATTCAACCACCTCGTGACCACACACTGTCACGGGCTTGGCGCGATTTGATGGAAATTTTCTGGTTTTGATTCAGTTTCCCGGACAGAAATTAAGTTAACTCCTTGGTGACGCTCTAAACGCGTCCAACTTGTGTTGGTGGTTTAGCAGACGGTGGTTGATAACTTTGATTTTGACTTGAAAGTCCAAAATTTTTTTTCAAATTTTTTAATAGAAAATTTGTCTGCTTGATTCTTTTTCTTAAATTGCTCTTGTTTTATTTATTTTTGGTGTTAAATAAAGAATTAAAGTTTTTTTGAGTGCACATAATTAACTGCCACGATTCAGACTTATTGGCGATTTTAACGCAGGTCATGGACATTAAAAAATATTTTTTCAAAACTTTTTGCAAAAAAATTAGTAACAAAAATAAGTTATTTTATAAACTAATTCTTTTAAACCCGATTTTCTTAAAATCTAAAAAAAAATTTTATGAAATCCCTGAATTTGACTAAAATTTACCATGGATTGCACTCTAAAAATGCTCGAGTAATTTTTTTTACTAAAAAATCTAGACAGGCACCTTAAACGAGATACTCTAGTCAATGCTAACAGAATAACGCGTAAGCTAAATGCCTTAAAACATTTTCACCCACTCTACTTGCTTGAGCACAAAATAGGACATAGTTGTAGAAGCTTTACTTACTTTATTAGTGTACAAACATTTCATCAATATTAAATTCGTTTTGCCTTGAGTCTGAATGGGTTAAACAACCAACGCACAGTAGCTCGATCTGGCATTTCTCGTTGCATAATAACGTCTGAACGAATAAATACTTTCTGTGGATAGGAAAATGATATAGCTTCTTTTGAGCAAAAGTTGATTTGAATAGACCGACAAGATGCTAAGGAATTAATTTTTGAAGGCAGGCTTGCTGAAGAGTGCAAAACACAAGAAAAGAAGTTTTTATGTGTGGTTATATATGATTTTATGAAAAAAACTGATTAAACAGTTGAATAATATTTTATTCATGGTTAGTGCACACGAATTAAAAGTTGATTTCGTTTCTTAAAGTTTTAACGCCAGTCCTTATTGCTACTTTAAAAAATTGTCTTAAAATATAACAAAAACCGAGAATATAAATTATTTATAACTCCATTTTTATCAAGTTTCCCACTTGCATTTTTTTTTTTTATTAAATAAAAAATAAAACAATCTAAAAAATTTGACATGAAATATATATGATTAAACAATAAAAATAAAAATTTTATTAAAAAATATTGCCTTATTGCGCATTAAAGTTTTGTACAAAAAAATGCCATATCAAGCAACAGCGTTTGTCTGGATTAGGCATGAAAAAAATATAGGTTTCTTGATATAAATCGTAACAGATGGCAGGTATGCAAGTATATGCAGCCAATTCTTTTTGCATTGTGTGCAGAAATGCTCAGCCTAACTTTTTTTTTAAGCACAACACGTGACTCCGCGGGACTCATTTTGAAAGGCGACCTAAAGTTCGAAAAAACGTTATAATTGAGTTTTAGAAAAACGCAGCAACATAAAAATACAAAAAAATTAAAACAATTGTTTTTTTAAGAATTTCTTGAAAGCAGGGAGACCGCTTATTACGTATTTAAAAAAAAAGTGTTTATTGTTAATGTTAATGTTGCACGAATATTAGCTTAAAAGTTATATTTTTTATTCAAAAAAACAAAATTTACAACACGCAAAAAAATCATCAATTTTCAGCAGCTCTACAAAGCGCACCATTCTGTCAATTGACTTACAAAAATCCATCGTGAACGTTGAACAATCGTTTAACACACCCCAATCATTAGATTTGCCATTTTTACGCACACTAAAATTGCTTTTCGCAACCACTTTAGAGAAATCAAGCAATTGTGCAACGTTTTCAACAGGAATCTGGATTCAAATAAAAGCTCAGCACCACTCTTACTCTATAGAGTCTCTGCCGAAATGCTACAAACAATCTCCAATATTTCGTCAATGGAGTAGCAAAAATTCCGCTTATTTCACATACCATCTTGGTATATTTCACTGATTCATGTATTATGTCTTTATATTTCGCCTCCTCCACACAAACCGCTCTCTTAGCTTTCTAGCAAAAAACAGTATTTTTTAATAGCATCTTTTTCTTCATCATCGTTGTTGGCGTCAACTGCCTATATAACTCAATGTTAGAGCCACAAGCGCCCATCAAGCATCACTCAAAGGGTGGTTAATTCATCGAATTATATAACGCATTCTTGTTGCCAGCCATTAAAAACCTTTGCAATATGCCTCCTTCAGCAAGCCAGGCAGCGTATTCATAGCCCGCTTTTTTTGAGTTTTCCGCGGAATTCAAGTTAATCCCGTAACCTTTTTGATGGTAAGAACGTGGAAATTTTATGAATTTTTATTGATTTATTCAATGGGCTAATATTGCAGAATTTTTTTTTATTTTTTCCAACCTATTGTGTCATAAATATGCATGAGTGCGCATTATATACTTTTAAATGAAGTCGGCAACAATCTTATTTTTACTGAATTATATACACAGAAAAAAATATTGTTAGTTCTATAAAACTTTTTGAAAAGATTTTAATAAAGTCAAGGCTTTAGGGGTTTTATTGACACTAAGAGAATAGATTTCAAATTGTAGTGTAGAAAATAAAAGTGGAACGCTCACTGATGCAAAAGAGAGCGTATAAGATATATATGATTTAGTTTTGACTATATTTAAAGTACTGAAAATAAAATTAGTACTTCTGTCTGACGTCTGCAAATAATGTTTTTAGAATTAAAAGTCACACAATGCATAAATTTCAAAACGTTATTTAGTTGACTCAAGATTAAGTCGAGAAATTAACTTAAAAACGATAGAACAAGGTTATATCAACACAAAGTAGATAAGAATTTTTTTTTTTTTTAAAGTTTTATTTCTTTTTTTTATTATTATTATTATTCATTTTCATTATTGTACATTAAGACTTATCTTTTATAGTACATCAAAGGAGGAAAATCAAGTTGATAGATATTTACTTATATACTAACATTTATCTTAAAATATGTAAATAAATTATTAAATTAAAATATTAAAATAAATATAATACATATAATTTCAAAGTTATTAAGTTATCAGTTTAAACAGTCTATTTAAAAAAAGTAGAAAGAAAAGAAAGTTTTAAGGCAAAGAAAATAATGAATAGATAAAAGAAAAGAGAATAGCATAGAAACTTAATTTAATGAATAATTATTCTATTTCTGAAAAGTATCTAAAAATTTCCCGTTTAAAGCTGGTTATAATATTTATTTGTTTCAAATAATTGGGCAATGAATTCCAAAGTCTTATGGTGCTAATAAAAAAGAATCTGCTACTGTTGAGGTAGCTGTGTCGCGGAACAATAAAGTTGGTCGAACGATTAGATTGGAAAAACTGTAATTTTTCATAGAGATATCTCGGGTGTTTAGTATTGATGAGTCCGTGTAAAAAAATTATATTACGCATATTTAAATATTGAATTAAATTACAACCAAGAATTTCCTTGCATTTCGCAGTGATATGATCTCCCAACGTTGGATTTTAAAAACATACCTAGCAGCATTGTTAAATGCAACAAGGAGCTTATGCTGTGAATGTGAGTCAAGCTTACTGTACACTACATCTGAAAAAGTTATATGTGGCAAAATTAATTGAACTACAAGCCTTCGCCGAGTTTCAAGGGGGGTAAAGTCAGAAGAAGCGCGCAGGTAACGCAATGTCCCATAAATTTTATTTAGAGTGTAGTTGATGTGGTCAATACAAGAAAGATTTGAATTGAGAAAAAAGCCAAGGTTTTTCACTTTATTCACAACCTCCAACTGATCAGCTCCTATCAATAAAGGCGGAATATCCACAAAGCAAGAAACAGCTCTGGATATCGGCAACACTTTAGATTTCAGCGGATTTATAAAAAGCAAGTTAGTAGCAGCCCACTTTTCCAGTAAAGACAAATCAGAGTTAAGTCTATAGCTTAAATCTTCTAAAAGGCCAATAGGTCTAGAGAGGTAGAGCTGAATATCATCAGCATAAGCGTGAACTGTTGCATACTTACAAACAGTGAAATTAGAAAATAATTGTTAGAAAAAGTTTACCGCTACAATTAAAAACACACTATTTTAAGAGTTTACGTTGCCGCTGTCATATGACAAGAACGGGGGAGTCAGGTTAAGGATTTATTCGAAAATCCAAGTATGCAGTTATAAATCCACCACCCTATTTATGACAAAAACCTATTATTAAATCAAAATTGATTCACCGGTCAGATTATTTGAACTAGCGAAGCAATTCGTTTTAAAGTGTTCGAAAAAAAGATCAAATAACCTTATACAAACAATATTTGGTCTTTGATCTGAAAGGAAAGAGATAGATTATTATAGGAAGACTTGATGATGGAAGACCAAACAACGTATGGGTGTTGGCCTGAAAGGAAAGGGATAGATTATTAGAGGAAGAATTGATTGAAACCATGAAAGAATTATCGATTAGGCGGAGCAAACGTGAAAGACAATTTTTAATGATTATAACCGAGGCTAGTGTTATGCCTTAACCTCGGCAAGCATTTTCAATCCTCAATTGTTCTTGTCCTTTAATTCCACATTTTTCACAATTTAGC
The DNA here is from genome assembly GCA_963920525.1 of Dichetophora obliterata. Classification (NCBI taxonomy): domain Eukaryota; kingdom Metazoa; phylum Arthropoda; class Insecta; order Diptera; family Sciomyzidae; genus Dichetophora; species Dichetophora obliterata. Next base: position 155,408,396 of record OY986438.1, on the reverse strand, counting down.
TGTGGAGTTTTTGTTTCAATAATTCTTAACTGAAGCAAGGAATAAAGAAAGCGAAAAGAACCATGCCCGAACCCGGATTCAAACCGAGGACCTCTGAGTCGATAGTCTAGCACACTATTCACTAGACTACAAAGGCCGTCAATCTTTTAATCTGTTTGGCCAGATTTTTTATTTTAGTTATCACAATTTTTATTGAAAAAGTAAATTTGTACATAAATCAATTTCTCTTTTTTTTTAAAAAAAAGCAAAATTATAGTTTTCTATATGACTTTGTTATTTATTATGTTGATTTTCTATGATTAAAATTTATATTTTTAACATTATTTATTATTTATAGCATTACTATATATAACATTAATTAACATTTTTAATATTTCCTTGCATAGTGGTTATTTTCCTATTATATGGAAGGATTCTTATATTATACCCCTTCACAAATCTGGCTACAAGATAGATGTTTCTAACTATCGAGGAATTGCAAAATTAAGTGCAATCCCTAAGTTATTTGAGAAAATCATAACTGATCAATTAACCCACTCCGTGTCTTCCACCATTTCTGTCTTTCAACATGGTTTTCTGAAGGGTAAGTCCACTACATCAAACCTCTTAGAGTTGACTACGCGTGTTATAAATGGTTTGACTTTGGGACTGCAGACTAATGTTATTTATACGGACTTTAGCAAAGCTTTCGACAGTGTAAATCATAATCTTCTTTTGAAAAAACTCCACCTTATTGGGTTTCCTGTCACATTTATAAATTGGATAAATTCGTATTTATCTAGACGTACTCAATAGGTTTTATATAAGAATTCTCTTTCAAAAAGTATTTCGGTCACTTCTGGCGTTCCTCAGTGCAGTCATCTTGGACCGGTTTTGTTTTTACTATTCATTAATGATCTTCCTTCGGTAACGTCTTAATGTTCGCTGATGACGTTAAACTTTTTCTTTGTTACAAATCACCCGAAGAACGACATCTTTTACAATCTGATCTAAATAGACTTGTGGACTGGTGTAGCTTAAATATATTAAATCTCAACTTAAAAAAATGTAAGCAAATGACATTCTCGCGAAGATCTGCTAGTAACATAAATTACACTATAAATAACACTAACTTAAAAATAGTTTCCAGTTTTCTCGATCTTGGTGTTATTATGGATTCAAAACTTCGCTTCAATCTCCACGTTAATATGGTGATAAATAAGTCAAGAGGAGTCCTTGGTTTCATTAAAAGATGGGCTAAAGAATTCAGTGATCCCTTTACTACTAAATTATTATATACCTCTCTCGTAAGGCCAATTCTTGAATATGCATCAGTTGTATGGAACCCACAATATAATGTCTACATCGACGCCATAGAATCCGTTCAAAAACAGTTTTTACTTTTTGCTTTACGTCATAGCCGTTGGAACCCCAATATTATGCTTCCATCGTATGAAATATGCCTTAAAATTATTTTACTACCTTCCCTAAGAAGCAGAAGAATGATGCTTAATGTCATGTTTCTGTCTAAATTACTTCGTGGCGAGATTAATTCGGAATATCTCATCTCAGCTCTAAATTTTAACATCCCAAGGAGAGGAACTAGACATTTTCTGTTTTTCAAGTTGAGTCAGTGCAGTTCTAATTACGCTCTTCATGAACCTTTACGATGTATGTGCAGTGATTTCAATGATAACTTCAACATGATTAATTTTTCTGATTCGGTAGACGTCTTAAAACGGAAAATTATATTACATTTAAATAATTAAATCAATTTAACTTCATACTATTATACCTAACGCAGTTTTATAACAATGTAATATTGGTAATTGAGATTGTTCTGTTTCTCTTTTTTGTCTCGATATTATGTTTTATAAAGTCAGCACCAATACGAATCGTTTTTAAAACTTACTTTTTAATTATTCAATAATTTAGTTTTTAATCGAATTGGGATTTACGTGCTCACGTGGTTTCCTGATTTGAAATTAGACTGAACTCACACTATCACCTAGATTGGTGTGCCAGAGTCTATCTCTTTTCCATACAAGTTTATGCCTGCGTTGGCCCAAATGCATATCCAACTAATTGGGATTTTGATTTGGCGGATATGAGATATATCTCATTTCCACGTAAGTGCTTGGGTTGGACAATGGCCGCAAACCAGTTAAAATGGGTTTAGTGTTTTTGATTGTTTTTTGGGTATCTTAAATTGATAATTACTATTATTTAATTCGATGTTGCTTATTTATATAGAATCAAGTATACTTAAATACGCGTTTATATACATTCAATTTTTAAAATTCCGCTGAAAAGCCAATTAATGTGCTTAGTGGAAAATCCTATTTGCCAATAGGGGGTATGTTTTAGTACGTAGGTGCATTCTGTCTGTCCCGGCTGATTCGGGCAGATTTTAGAATGTGAATCGTGCATGCCTATAGGACGGGTATACGTATCTTTGGAAGATTTCATGCCTCCGGGCGAATCCAAAAAAAAAAAAAAAAAAAAAATACAAACGATTTTAAACTATCAAACAACCAGAATTTGTATTTAAAATCAAGTATGATTTAAACTATCAATCATTTAGAATTTGATTTTAAATCACAGAAAATCAACATAAAAAGCAAAATTTATTTTATATAAGCCAAGTTTTTTTTGATAAAGTTTCACCTAATGGACCGATAATCGCTTGCTCGTTCCAATAAAAAAGATTTCTGTATAGTCTTAGATTTTATTTTTGTATCAAAATAAGGTTTGGCATTATTGAAGAAAACCGACAGTTCCAAAACCATTTTTTTCATAGATTATATGTATTCAGATATTCTAAATCCAATGGTAAAAAAATTTCAGCCAGCTCGCAAGTGGTTTATAAGTTGAGGGTCGAAAGTTCAAAAAATTGGTCTTTTTTAATTTTCCTCCAAAGCATTGTAGGTATCAAAAGAAATGTAATGCTATTACCTATGCAACAAGTTATTAACCATAAAAGTCCATGGAATACGTTTGAAGATATAACATTTTACAAATAATGCACACTTGACAGTTCACCCTTTTACAAAATAACAAAAAAGTGTGTATAAAATAGAATTTTGTATTTACACGTACTTTTCTTTTAATCGCAACAATATTTACACACCTTCTATGAAAACATTAATTTTTCCAATTGTAATTGTTCTATATACAGAAAGAGAAATATCTTTAAAAATAATACACAAAAAATTAACCTGTCTGCTTGAAGTCTGGATAGCTACTGAAAGCTTTTTTATTTTCATGTCAACAAATACGTGTGAAAGCTATACGCACATGGGCGCCCATTTGCGAGCTCCTGCTTTAAACTTTTCATCGTGTAGGAATTCTGAAAAATATAAGTCAACTTTAAACTCATGTGTAACTTTAAAAATTCCTCAAAAATTAAACCAGGTTTTCACTCATATCTTTAATTTGAAAATTAATTGGTAAAAATCTCTTAACTATGAAAGAGTCACAATGAAAGGGGCAAAAAAATGTGTTTAATAAAAACCTGTTTTGTTTAAATCCAACTCTAGCGACAAAACCCTGGATGCTGAAATTTTAATTTTCGAAAACCGTTCGAGGGAAAATTAAAAGCAGTGGTTGGCTAAAGAATACTTTAAAATCTACCTTGGCAGTTCGAATTAGAAAGTTTTCAGTATGTCATTCTTGTTGGCTTCACTGTTATCATCACTACCATCATCATCTGCAACTGCCGATGTCAAGGGTAGTAAACACAAAAGTGATGATAAATTTGACTTCATTATATAATTAGTTAAGTTTTTTTAGAACACATAAAAGTGATTCAATGAAATAATTATTTATTAAGGGGGTCCTCTGGTAAGCTATGCCAAATTTTAGCCTTTTTTCAAAATATTGTGGAAAGAGAACGAGTAAAGATATTTTAGTTCCGTTTTTTGATTTGGGTAGCTTAATTTATTGAAAAAAAAAAAAAATTTTGAAAAAGTGAATTTATGGACCGTTCAGAAAGTTCTCGGCCTGGTAACGAGGTTCTCCGGAAAAAAGGTGGGTCCAAATTGCGCACGATTCCAAGAGTAAACATCGTCTGAAAAAAAAAAAAAATATTCAGTTACTTAGAATGAATGTCCCTATAGCCCCTACCTCGGAAACAAAAATTGAAATTTTTTTAGGGGGGGAGCCGCCACTTTGAAAATGAAAAATCGAATTTCGACCTTTTTTTTTGTAGTCTAGTGTAGAAAAAAAATAGTAAACATTATTTTTTCGGCAAGTTTGAGGTAGGGGCTATAGCGGCGTAAATTCTGCGTCGTTTCATGCCTCATATATCAAAATCGGTCAAAAACTGTTTGAGTTATCGTGCGCAAAGTTTTGAAAAACATGGTTTCGAGAAAAACGCGTTTAAAGTTTTGACTTCAATTTTGAGGCACACAAATGACATTAACACATATTTTTTTAATACAATACTTACGAATATTAATCGGCAATTCCAGCCCCATAAAGTGTGCCTTCCTCCATCTCATAAAACGAGTTTTCCATGGCTTTTTGGGCACTGCGGGCTGTGCGACCCTCTTTCGATGATGCGTACGTTTTTAGCTCTGAGCGTTGAAGTCGTTTTCCGTCGCGAGATTCAGCATACATCTCGGCTTGTGGGCCGATGACAATACCCATTGTTGACATTATTTTTAAAATACTTGTGAAGCCTTCGTTGAAAATGCAGGTTGCCAGAAAATTTGCGATTTCGACTGTGGTAGCACCACAGTGGATATGTTTCGGCGCAAAGGTCCACAAAAGCGAGTTGAACGATTCGTTACAATTTTGCGTTTCACCTCCAGTGCATCGGTTGAGTAGATCGTCGGATGATAACGCTTCGTATATGGGCTTCATTACTTGCAGAACCTTTCCATCAAGTGGGGCGTACGTGTGGTGAAATGAGGCTAATGAGCCTTCTGCTGCTGACTTTTGATAGGCGCACCAGCTGGACTCACCAGGTGGGCAATACATATGTTGTGGATTACTATCACTTGAACTTTTGTGATAATATGTTGACCATATTTCTTTTTTCATGTTTTCCACAGAGTCCTTATTACGTCGAATAGCAAGTCCATAGTAAGTAGTCAGCTCGCTTATGACTTTGTCTGTCAGTTTGCCAGTGCCTTTTCCACCGATGCTTTTGTTTTCTTTTTTGGCCTTGCGCAGCCGTGTGCCCATGCGTTTTTGCACGTGAGCGATGCACTCCTTTTTTGTGACAACGGGGTCGCCGTTATACGGATCAAGGTCTATAATGGCCTTGAAGGTTTTGCTGTCGCCATCGCCAATATATTTTTCATATTTTATGCCATATTTTTCGATCGATGAGGCAAACATTTCCTTCACGGCATCTACCTCCATCTTGCCCGCACTCCCACTGTGGTTGTTTGTGCATGTTTTCTGGTGCGATTCGTACCATTCTTCGAAGTCTGCAGAGTCATTTTTTTTTCCCCACATTTTGCATGCCTGGCAAAGGCTTGATTTGACAACGGAGTCAACCACTTTTTTGGTATGTTTACCGACGAGCGTAGTGACACCAAAAAGAGACGAGAATCCCCGTTTTTTTCCAGGTGCCATCCCCTGAAACGGTCAGCACTGAGGAGTCACAGTCAGGATTTTTTTCTTTCTGCTGTTCCTGCTCTTCTTTAACCGCATTCAACAGGCACTGCTTGTAAACTGCTTTAGCAGACACATGCATGTTTTTCAAGGTGCCATAGTACGCATCAAGGCACAATCCTTGGCATATGTCCATTAATTCGCAGAACATATTAATACCTTCTCTCCCTATTCCAAGCAATCTCATGGCAAATATCAACCGGCGATTTACAACAAAAGATTTACCGACCACCGGCGAAGAATTAATATACTGTGTAGCTTTACATTGGCACTGCAGACTCACTTTGAAGCCGACTCCACGCATACATGTTTTTCCAAATCGAATTTTTTGTTTACATTGGGCGCAGATAACCAGAGCAGCAAGCGTTTGGAAAAATGAAAAAAATTCCAAGAAACAGAACTGGAGGTTGTTTTCAATGATGACTTCATTGTCTTGCGTTTTCTTTAATTTTTTGGCCGATGTGCTGGCAAAGTCGGTGTCCTCTACTTGGGAGTGCTGGTTTCCACGGAAATGCCTCTTTTTTGTTCGATACGCGTACTTACGTGGCGCGTTTGGGTGGCTTTTTTTATCCATAGCAAAAAAAAAACACAAAACGATTTTTCTTTTATTTTACAACAGCAGTTATCGCGCACGCGTAGCTTTCAGCGTTCGAAAATAAACTGAATCTCGTTCGTTTGCTTCTTTCATGTGAACACCTGGGCTCAAAATCATTTCAACCCCTAAATCAAAACATGCATGTATACATACTGCATGTATACATACTGTGTGTGTATATTTTGTAATATCAATACATATTTTGGAAGAATTCCACAGAATTTTCGACTAATGACTGCAGGCAAATAAACAACTTTGCTGATGCGTTATTTTGACGAAAACATACCTACACAAAAATGCCTGTATCTCCTAAACTATTTCGAATTTTGAAAAATCCTTTTGGGAAAATGTTTTTGAGTATCTGAGCAATAGAAATATGAAAAAAAAATCGGATTACCAGAGGACCCCCTTAAATGCATTAATTTTTATTGAATTTCTATCACTGAACCCCGAAAACCCATCTTCGCTACGGCATTAAAATATTATAGATATTTTATGCATAATATTTTTCCATTTTGTGATTTTTGCGATTTTTTGACCCCTCCCCCTAGTGAGATATTGTGAGATTTGGCTCGACCCCTTGCTACCCTCTCTAATCTCACGTGAGATTGTTCAAAATTCGTGTTTTCAGTGTAAATATGTGATTCTATGCTTCATTGTATTAAATTTTTTAATATAAATTTTAAATATAAATATAAATATTATTATGTAAAATTTAGTCATATTTTAATAGAGAAACACGTTTTACTCAATTTAACCAGTTAACTTTGTTGAAAAAAAAAACATAAAAATATTGGAAATGCAATAAATAAATTTGGAAAAATAATTTCAACTTAGTTATTTCGAATTATATTTGCCATTTGAATTCTTATATTTTCTTGATTGTGATTGTTATTTTCACATAAGCATTGCTACAATTCCTTTTGGAATGGCGATTGAGGTTTAGTGCATTTTTCTTTGTTACGCGGACGTGAATTGAACTTTTCTTTTATATATTCTTTTATATATAAAATGAATGCATTCTGATAGACAGCAGTCTACTAAATAATAAGGGTAACAGTTTTAAATTTTTTAACCCTGCTTTGATAACCTAAGTCTGCGAGACGTATGCTTTCTAGATTGTTTGGTCTCTCTCTCGTGAAATGCTTTCATTGTAGGTTCTTATTCTCATTTTAAAATAAAAATAATTATATAATTAATTTCTGGTCTATTAAATTATTACATGAATTTTATTGCGAGCTTTAGATCAAGGAAGTTTTTTTAAGAATGCAACAAAAAATCTGTATAGAGTCAATCACTTAGCTGACTAGACAGTCTGTTTCGGAAATCGCTACATTTCCTCTTCAGTATTTTTTGAGTGATTAAGTGTTATAATAAAGCCCTTACCACTAATCTAATTTTTATGTTCTCATAAACAAATATGCAGACTTATAAAATACCTGCAACACAATTTAAGCCAAATTTAAATTGTTCTCATAAAAATTGCATTTTCGTTCACACAGACAAAATTCTCTGGAAACGAAAATGCAATAAATAAATTTAATTAATAAAAATGAAACCTTGCACTTCCGGCAAAGTTAAATAAGTTCTTAAGAAATGTTTTCGACAATTATTGGCTAATTGCATTTCCGTTCACACAGACAAAATTATCTGGAACAAAAATGCAACAAATAAATTTAAATCAATATAAAAATGAAACGTTGCACTTAAAATACTTCTGGAGAAATATTTTCAACAATTATTGGCTAATAATTCTAAAGAATTATTAACCAATACAAATAAACACCCTATCGATGAAAATTGCAAGACTAGCAATTAAGTTAATATAAATACCACCAAAAAATATTTTTAAGACCAGTTAGTAATTTACCTTCGAAAGATCGAAGACCAAAATAATTAATTCAATAAAGGTTTAATTTAAAAGAAATAAAAATTTGTTTTTTTTTATTTTTTTTTAAAATCGAAACTAAAACTGGCGCAGTCGGCAGGATATTCGCGTGTATCCTTTTTTCAAGTAAAGAAAAAAATATATATTCGTTTTTACGATTAAACGTGAGTGTCCTTTCTTTTGCATTAAAGATTATGCAAAAAGTGAACTAAAATAGCATAAAAGATTATGCAAAAAATTAACTAAACTGCATTAAAGATTATGCAAAAAGTGAACTAAAATAGCATAAAAGATTATGCAAAAAATTAACTAAACTGCATTAAAGATTATGCAAAAAGTGAACTAAAACGGCATAAAAGATTATGCAAGAAGTGAACCAAATGAAAATAGCGAAAATTATTTTAAATTGCAAAAACCAGAAAGACAATAAAACAAAATCCGTTTTAATTCATATATGGACAAATTGTGGACAATTTTTTTTTCCAAATAAAGTTTTAAAAAAAAAAAAAATTTTAACATTAAGTGGAAAACTTTTTCAATTTAAACAACACAAAACTAAGAAATTTTTGTGATGCCAAAACCAAAAAATCCTATAAAAACATATGAAGAACTCGAATTAGAAGGATTTGAAGAAAAAGAACCAAACACTGCCGCCAAGATAAAGTGCATGAAAATAATTTGGAAAACAATTAACAAGACAGGAACTCCAACAGAAGCAGATTACGATAACGATTTACTACTCATAAGCGAAACGATCGCACTTATTGAAAAATTCGCACACTAATGCTACCAGAAGACATCACCAAGCACTCCAAAAGTTACCTGCCCATATCATCATTCACCGCACTACCACTAAGAGACGGAGCCAGACCAATAGAACTACACATTTCCCAAAGCACCTTAGAGGACCCCAACTTCGAAGAATATAGAAAGGAGGCCCAGTACAGACTTTACTATTACAAGCACTTACTAAAGGATAAAACCAGTAAATAATTTTCATTTTTGTATTTATTTGTATTTATTTAACCTAAAATTTAGTACAGTAAGAACAATAGTAATCTTTAAGCGTACAACAATTTAAAAACATAATTAACCAAAAATATATATAAGTATTTTCCTTGAATTAAAAGTAAAGAAGAAATATACTTATAATAAAATGGCAGTAAACCAAGTAACTTTCAATCCTATTAAATATTTAGGTAGCCTACCAGAATTTCATGGAGATCCAAGAGATCTTCCAAACTTTATAAACCTTATAGAAAGAGTGCACCCAGTACTGACAACTTTCGACGAACTTGGACAGGGAATATTTTCTGACTTAATAAAAAGCAAACTCAAAGGAAAAGCGAGGGAAATCATCGAAATTAATTGCCAAGCCGTATCTTGGCAAAAAATCAAACAGGTCCTTCAAAATAATTTCGGGGATAGATTAAGTATAGATGAATTATTTGACGAGTTGAGAGCTACAATTTTTAAAACAAATAGTGTAGAATTCTTTAATGAAATAAAAAGCAAACTTAGAAGGCTAAACAATAAAACCCAATTCATCCTTGGAGCAGAAGGTGGATCAAAAACCGTTGCTCAGAACAATATACGAACCGCATTAAATATTTTTAAGGCCAAAATTCCAGAACCCATGAAGACAATCCTGGCCTGTAGAAACCCAGATTCATTAGAAAAAGCGATGAACATAATTTTCGAATCAGGATATGCTTACAACAACCCACAAAATGTCCAACCACGTAGCCGAGATTTTCAACAAACTGGACAAAATAGACAATATTTACCATCAAATAGACAGAACGTCCCTCATCAAAACAGACAACACTTTCAAACAAACAGACAAAACTACTCTCAAGAAAACATATCACAGAACAGGATAAATCCCCAACAAAATAGAAACCAAAACTTCACACAACAAAACACATCACATTCCTTCCAGAATAGGATAAATCCCCAACAGAATAGAAATCAAAGCTTAACACAACAAAACACACAATATTCTTTCCAGAATAGACCAAATTTTCAACCGCATAGAAACCATACTCAAAATCTTCAATTCCCTCTCGCAGAACCAATGGAAATCGGTAAACTAGAGGTAGAACAAAATTTTCATTTACCAGCCTCCGGAACGAACTACCACATATAAACATCGTTACAAAGCTAGGAACCCTTAAGTTCATAATAGATAGTGGAGCAACCCATTCCATCATTAATCCTGGAATTTGCCATCCCAAATGGTATTTACCACCAAAACAAGTAAACATCAAAACACTTCAAAATACGATCAGTACCACAAGAAAAGTAAGAATCCCATTATTCTCTGAACTTGGTGACCCTAATGAGGAAGCTGAATTCATAGTTTGTAAATTTCATGATATATACGACGGCATAATAGGTAACGATATTCTTAAGAGAACCGAAGCCATAATTGATTACAAAAAGAACCAAATAGAAATTAACAACAAAAAAATTCCTATTATATTTGGCCAAACCATGAGCATCCCAGTAAGCCAAAAGGAAGGTCTTACATACGTTAAACAAACTACAGTAAACAACATTACAATCGAAGAAGGAATCTACGAAACAAATAATTACAAAATAGAAATACCAGTATACGAAAAATTAGTACTGAGAGAAAACAATCAAATAGAACCCATAGAAACTACGATTATTAATAATGAAAACTTCAACATTATAGAAGAAACTGTAAGTAAACTTATCCATGAACAAATTCGAATGGACCATCTAAACTAAGAAGAAAAACGAAATCTAATAAAAATCATTAATCAATATTCGGATACATTTTATAAGGAAAATAATCCCCTCTCATTTACAAACGAAGTAAAACATAATATTCGTACAATAAATGACATCCCAATACATGTTAAGTCATACAGATACCCATTCATACATAAAACCGAAATAAATAAGCAAATTCAAGAAATGTTAGATAATAAAATAATTAGACATAGTAACTCCCCATATTCTGCACCAGTATGGATCGTCCCTAAGAAGGCAGACGCTAGTGGTAAGGAAAAATGGAGACTAGTTATAGATTACCGTAATTTGAATGAAGTAACGATAGACGATCGTTATCCCATTCCAAATATAGATGAAATTCTTGACAAATTAGGAAGGTGTCAATACTTTACGACCCTCGATTTAGCCAAAGGATTCCATCAAATTGAAATCAGTGAAAATGATATTCAGAAAACTGCATTTAGTGTAGAAAACGGCCATTATGAATTTCTCAGAATGCCTTTCGGACTGAAGACAGCCCCGGCAACTTTCCAGAGATTGATGAATAATGTCCTAAAAGAACATATAAATAAGATATGTTTGGTATACTTAGATGATGTAATCATCTTCTCAACTTCCTTACAAGAACATCTTATTGCAATCAATAAAGTTCTATACACTTTAAGGGAAGCAAACCTCAAAATACAGTTAGACAAATCAGAATTCCTAAAGAAAGAAACCGACTTTCTCGGGCATATTGTAACACCAAATGGTATCAAACCAAACCCTAAGAAAATTGAATGTGTGCAAAAATTTCCTATTCCGAAAACAAATAAGCAAATTAAACAGTTTTTAGGTCTAACGGGCTACTACCGCAAATTCATTAAAGATTACTCTTGAATTGCTAAACCCATGACTAAATATTTGAAAAAAGACGCCAAAATAGACATAAAAAATCAAGATTATATAAACAGCTTTGAGACTCTTAAAACAATTTTAACAAACGACCCTATTCTACGATACCCTGATTTTAATAAAAATTTTACCCTCACAACCGATGCAAGCAACTTCGCTCTTGGAGCAATCCTCTCCCAAGAAAACCATCCGATCTGTTTCGCTAGTAGAACACTCAACGAACATGAGATAAACTACAGCACTATAGAAAAAGAATTGCTAGCAATAATTTGGGCAACAAAATATTTCCGACCATACCTTTTCGGTCGTAAATTCACAATCGAAACTGATCACAAGCCCCTTACATGGCTTTTTTCTATCAAGGAACCAAATTCGAAATTAGTAAGATGGAGGTTAAAATTATCTGAATTTGATTATGAAATAAAATACAAGAAAGGAACGCAGAACAGTAATGCAGACGCGCTATCTAGAATCGAACCCGAATCTATCAACATAAATACACCAGAAGCCAGTCTTACAACAATAAAAGAAACTTCATCCCCAATAAACCTATTTAAAAATCAATTGGTGATAAATAAATCCTCATCAGGATCGTTAAAAATAAAGAATATAAATATATTTAATAATAAGAGAAAAATAATATATACTAAGGATTTAGATAGAGAAACAACAATAACACTTCTGAAAAACCACTTTAACCCTAAAGGACTAAATGCCATATTGATAGACGATGAATTTTACCAAATTTTCCAAACAGTCCACAACGAACTATTTCCCACACTTAGGACGATTAGATGTAAGAAAATACTTAGAGACATGACAGATGAAGAACAACTTGCTAGATTGATTGAAGAAGAACATAAAAGAAATAACCACAGGGGAATAGATCAAGTTTACAAGGAATTAATAAATGAAATTTATCACCCTAACTTAAAGACACGAATCACTATGTTCATAAATAACTGCGAAATATGCAATATTGAGAAATACAATAGAAAACCATTAAAAATTCCTCTTAAAATTACCGAAACTCCTTACAAGCCAAACGAAATAATTCATATAGATGTTTTCTATACTCTCGAGAAACAAATGTTTCTCACATTCATCGATAAATTTACAAAACATGCCCAAGCATATAAAATCTCACATAGATCTTGGACAGAATTCAAATCAAAAATACTGCAATATATTAGTACCCAAGGAAAAATGTCAAAAATAGTAGCAATTCCATTCCAATTAGGGAATTTTTAGACAATGAAGGAATCCAAATACACTTTACATCAAATAGTAACCATACTTCTAACGCAGACATTGAAAGACTACATAACACTATTAACGAACACATTAGATTACTAAAACATGACGATAGAAATAAGACAGATACAGTAGAAGAAAAAATACTTCGTATCATAAGTTTCTATAACAATTCCATTCATAGTACAACTAACCTAAGACCAATCGACTTCATTAATGGAAAAATTACATTAGACAAATATCCCGAAATAGCAAGTAAGATTCAACAAAAAAAAGAACATATAATAGAAAAACTTAATAAAGACAGAGTAGATCAAGTTATAGAACCTGGTCCGAATTTCATTAAAGAAATAAGAGGTGGAAAAAACCACTCGAAGTACAGGAAGGTCGTTGCAGATAAAATAGATACTGACCATGTCATTGATAACAAAACAGGCCTCAAATATTATACTTCTCATGTAAAACCTAAGAAAAAATTTCAAGACAATGCAAACCCTACAATAAAAGCCAAAACTTAATTTTTTTACAGATCCAAAATGACAGCATACCAAACGACATTAGTGTTATGCACCATATTATTCTTTGTAGAAGGACAACAAATAGACATACAAGACTTAACGAACAATAATGGCTATGTAACCATAAAGACAAGCGAACAAAAAATGATAGAACAATTTAGAAAAGTATTACATTTAGTCAACATGACGAAATATGAAGAAACCACTGATATGATAAGCAAAAATTTAGACACACTAAGAACATCCTCACGAAATGCACGAACAACATTAGAAACAATTATGAAAAGTTTTTACTATTAAAAGAAAAAATACGTGGACTAATACCACACTCGAAACAAAAACGAGGGCTGATAAATTTGGTTGGAAAAGGATTAAAGTATATAGCTGGAACAATGGACTCGGACGACGAAATAAAAATTAACAAGTTATTAACCGATCTTAAAGAATATAGTGGAAATCTCAATTCAAGAATTGACAAAAATGTACTTATTAATAAATCACTTTCCTCCCAAATTCACAATATAACAAATCACATAAATTCACAACAAAAAGTCATAGAAAATTCCTTAAACAACATGAAGAACTTTATCCCTAAGAAAATAGCTAGCCTAGAAGACGAAATCGAATTTCTACAATTCATATACCGAATAGACAACGACATATCTTTATTACAGGATCACATTGAAGACATCGGACATATAATATTCTCGGGGAAATTAGACGTTATACCTTCAACCATTTTTACCGAAACCGAATTAAACTTAATAAACGACATCGACTGCTTCGTGCACACTAAAATAGCTATTGTATTTCAGGATAATATAATTATTATCGTACTTAAATTTCCAATATACTCAAAAGAAAGTTACTCAGAAATAGTTTTTGAACCAATCCCTAACCCTAACAATAAATCCCTGTACTTAACAGATAATAAGATCCTACTAGATGAAAACAATAAAGCATTTAGAATTAATCCAGAAAATAATTTAAGGAAAAATCTTATAAAATTAAACGACAAATGTATTGAAGACATAATTAACATCAAAGAAGCTAATTGTAAGTTGGAATATTTTAACGAAACCGAAGTAAAAGAAATAACAACGGGCATTTTGATTTTTAAAAATTTTTATTTAGAAATAAAACATAACTGCAATAATATACCAATTAAACCAAAAGGAAACTTTGCTATAAGATTTGAAAATTGTGAGATCAATGCTCAAAACGAAACATTTTTTAATTTTAATATAAAAACATACGATATGTTTATAATGCCCCATTATATGACAAAAATAAAAGAAAGAAATGTAACTTTTGAACAGATAAAATTAGAAACGTTATTTTTAAAACAGCTAAACTATGAAAACGATTTGAACATAATGTCTACGACTAATAAGAAACACACCATTGTTAACATAAGCACGAATGTAATTATATTTTTATCGATTATTTTAACTACGATTTTATTAACAAAATATTTTAAGAGAACGTCAACCTTGCAAATTTCGTCGGAGCCTCAATCTAACGGTGGGGGTGTTATAATAAAGCCCTTACCACTAATCTAATTTTTATGTTCTCATAAACAAATATGCAGACTTATAAAATACCTGCAACACAATTTAAGCCAAATTTAAATTGTTCTCATAAAAATTGCATTTTCGTTCACACAGACAAAATTCTCTGGAAACGAAAATGCAATAAATAAATTTAATTAATAAAAATGAAACCTTGCACTTCCGGCAAAGTTAAATAAGTTCTTAAGAAATGTTTTCGACAATTATTGGCTAATTGCATTTCCGTTCACACAGACAAAATTATCTGGAACAAAAATGCAACAAATAAATTTAAATCAATATAAAAATGAAACGTTGCACTTAAAATACTTCTGGAGAAATATTTTCAACAATTATTGGCTAATAATTCTAAAGAATTATTAACCAATACAAATAAACACCCTATCGATGAAAATTGCAAGACTAGCAATTAAGTTAATATAAATACCACCCAAAAATATTTTTAAGACCAGTTAGTAATTTACCTTCGAAAGATCGAAGACCAAAATAATTAATTCAATAAAGGTTTAATTTAAAAGAAATAAAAATTTGTTTTTTTATTTTTTTTTAAAATCGAAACTAAAACTATTAAGCTGGGATCAACTCACTATTTTTAGGTCGTATATGATTTCACACATTTGGAATTCATTCATTTGAATTATATAGAACAAATTGAACGTTCGAATTGGCTACTTAATCATATGTAGCTTGTCGAAAACTTACTTGATATAAAGCTCGTAATCAAATTCATGTGAAAATAATTATAATAAAATGTTTTGGAATAGCAAGTGAATATGTAATTAAGTCGAGTAAGTACAAAAAAAAATTGTTTAATTGCTATTAACATAACATAAAGCCACGAAAACAAAAACACGTCTGAGAGACGTATGGTTAGCTTTTAAGCGACTTCTAATAAGGTTATAAAAGCAGAGTGCATTCTTGGGCACATTTTTTTACTTAAACCTTCCAAAATTTCATAACTTTCGTAAATTTGCCTATATCTGGAAACTCGTTTAGTCAATTATGTGCATATTTTTTCTTAAACTGTAAAAAGTATCCACTCTAAATTTTTGTTGGCCCATTAGCTTTCTTAAATTACGTTTTTATAATCTTAGCAAAAAAACACAAACAAAATGTTGAATTGTTTTTGCCAAATTTTTTCGCCCCTTAAAATGTGCCGCTTTGGGCTCGAGCCCACTTGCTCCGTAGGGTTAATCCACCACTGGGTATGCAATTACCAAATTGCAATAATATAGCACTTCAGGAAGTTATTAAACACACACCAAGGAAGGTTTTAACATTGAAAAAGGGTCGTGGCACCTCCCATAAAGCCAAAATATTTTATATCGAATGGCTTTGGAATAATAGGTTGCTTTGCTCCGGTATTCGAACACAATTTTCACGTGCCGTTTCACTCATAAAATTTTATGGGCTTTGAACAATGCAGCGTTTTACCTCCCATACAACCGAAATTTGTGATATCAAATAGCTTTGGAGTTTGAAATTCGGTATTCGACCACAATTTACACGTGCCATTTCACTGATAACTTTTAATGGGTGTTTGACAAGTGGTCTTGGCATCAACGCACCAGGTTTCAGCTAGTGCTTTATAATAGTTTTAAAAATTTTAAATGAAGAAAAACAGAATTTTTCTCTATTATTGTATAAATAGGAATTCTACGTCTATACTTCCGATACTATCAAAACTGTATTTTTTCAATGCTTCGTTTTGATACATTGCACCTTTATACAAAATTTCATAATTTCTACAATCCGCAAATAGGGCGAAGCTTTAGTGTGACCACGCCCATTTTTAGTTCAGTCTCCGATAGTAACCAGACTAACTAAATTACCAAATTTTAATCTAATACTTCCAAAAACATACGAAATATAGCATTTCTCTTTATTTATTAAAAGGAGTGTGGCTACATTTTTTTATAAATAAATGAGGAAGTATGATGTTGTATGGAAAATATGTTGATTGTAATTAAAACTACTTCGAATAAAATCCAGCTACTAACCTAACCCTTAAATAGTCTAATAGTTTTCACTTCCGTTCCTATTAAATTAATTTTCACTTTACAATAATTTAATTTTATATATGAACGTTAGAGGTTTTTTATTAAAAAACGAGGAAATTTTATGTGCCTAGCGTTGTTTTTTTTTTTAAATAACAGACGCTTTAAACAAAGTTGAAAGGCTTTTTAAAAAAGGCCTAATTTTTCCACATTAGTTTCATGTTGAACTTCGGAATCAAGTCTAATATCCAATATCTACTTACTTTAGACAAATAGGAATAGGAACTTTGATTGAAATTTTTTTACAACTTTTTTGTAAATAAGATTAACTCTAATCGACATCAATACTCAATAATTGTTCTGATTTTATAGTACAAAGGTAGAATTCAGTAGTAGTCTAGTGTTTCCTTACAACTGCATTAATTTAAAATCGAGATAAGTTTCAGCTGGAAAATGCACTCAATTAACATGCGATGCAATGTAAAAACTCAATCGATTGTCATTGAAATATGCCGTCATATCATGTCCTTTAGAGGATTCTCTACTACATACACGCGCATATTTGTTGTTGTGGCATTTTAATCTTTCTTTTTTTTCATTTTGTGTCAGAGCGCATCGCACTTGAGGCGGCAAAAATATTTATTTATACAAAACGAAAGTTAACGGCAAATTTATTGATAAATATGAAAAATGAGCATACAGCCACACATACGAAAAAGTATGCGTAGTATGTAAATTTGTGCATATGTGGAAGTGTTTGTATTTATATATTTATACATACGAACACGTCCGCGTGTGTTGAAGTGTGTAAGTTTATACTGCATATGCCAAACACTTAAAGCACGTATAACAACAACAAAAAATACAAAAACATCCACAAAAGTATTACAGCACACAACACGCGCACACACCGAGTATCCCCATACAGCACAACATAAACACAAACACACACAGATGGACAGAAAACAGTCAAATTCACACACACACACACACACACACACACACACACACACACACATACATTCGTTATATATGCATTTATTACAGCACGCCAACGCAGTCCGTCTCACAGCATTATACATAAAAGAAGGTCGTTTGGCCTACTCACCAACACACTTTTATCACTCGACCCGACCCGACCCGCCTCGCCCACCGCCTTACCATAAGTTCTTCCCACAAGTCAGTAGGTTGCTGTTGTCCTTGCCGCGTATTTGTTGTCAGGCGATCTGTCGTTTTCACCGTTACACACGTCACACCAATTCACACACACAAACAAACAAACAAGCACACATATACTCATAGCTTTGCTTCTGTTGTTTTTTATTTTTTTGTTGTTGCTATTTAGCTGCTTGTTTCATCAGGGGGCGGTGGTTGGTTGGCTGTCTGTTCGTTGTTCGAGTGTATGAATTGCTGCAAATGCGTTTTGGTTGCTTGCTGACATGGTTTCGGAACGTTTTGGTTAGGTTTCGTCGTTTGTTTGTTTGTTTGTTGCGTTGGTTGGTTTGTTTTATGACCATAACGCAATGAGATACACGGCCATTGCTACACACATGAACTCATAGAAACAAACACACATACCAACATACATTTATGCAATCCAGCAGATGCGCAACAAAGCTACAACTACGACAGTGCATACACTCAAATATTACATATAATTACACACTTAAAAAAAAGCCCAACAATTTTGTTGCTAACAATAGAAGTCATTTGCGACAACAGCACAAAAGTATTTGATCTATCGTCAACTTTCGCTCTTGATTCAACATAAAGGTTATCCCAAAGATAAAAGTTATTGGTGAAAGTACTATGTACTTGATAATTTATCTTACGTATTTAAATTGTTATCTAAAGTGTGTGGATTTAATTTTACCAAGGTAGTTTCTGTCGAAGTTTCCCTCTCTGGAAAATCTTATCCATGTTCTGAATGTGCATTTATTTTAGCAATTCAATTAATATCATACAGCAGTTAAAAAAAATGATGACGGCTTCGGTAGATAAGACCCATTTTAAGGACAGTCTCAAATGAACCTAATACACTTAAACGTAGAATTTTATCTAAAATTATATTGAACTATGCGAAGGTACCAAAAAATGTTAGTTGAATTGGCTATAAGAAAAAGGCCAAAAACAAATTTAATATTTTTTAAAGAAACGCATTGGCCTTTTCAGCTCTTCATAGGACTTTTAGATCTTGCATCCTTGTGATACATGGCTACCCTCATAGCAAAAACTTTATAACTTTTATTTATAAAATCTTTGCTCAAACTAATAAATCGACACAAAAAAACTACTTTTTTCAAAACTTTGTTGCACAATTATTCTGTATTGATTTAACAGAAGGTGTTCGTATAAGCTTATCAAAGTAAATGGTACTGCAAAAACCACAGAAGACTAGTGAAGAGTTGATGTAGCTATCAACGAAACAGTCTGTGCAGTCAAATTGGCTTGGTCGTTTGTTTTGCAAAGAACTTGTTGCAACCTGATGCTTCATGAACTTATTTGGCATTAAGCTCAAATATAATTCTAAGAACAAATAATATATATTTTATAGAATTATAAAAAAAAATACAGTTTCTGTTAGTTATCAATTAATGTGCAATTATAATTTTCTTAATTATTAAATAAAAATCTGTGAACTATAGGGGAAAAACTGCCGCGCTCTTTGAACAGCTATTGTTGACAAGTTGAGGCGTTAAAAATTTTTAACAAAAAAAAATCGACTTGAAAACCGCTACAAAGTAGAAAATAATTTTAAGTTACCTTTTCTATCTATTTTCTTGGTCAAATTCAGTAAATTATTTATGTTTATTATAATATTGGAAATCTTATTATATTAATTTTTTCTAATTTGTTTTATTATCATAAATTTCTGTATGAATATTTAGCCTTTAAAGTTGGCGCTAATATAATCAGACTTTTATAAAATTAACGCTTTTGATCACTCTACACAAAAACGAAAGCTTAACTTGCTAATCTTAACTTCAGGACTTTAATCTCGTTCGTATTGGCCATGCCGGGATAATAAAAGATCATGATTGTGTGGCAAAGTCTAGCGCCGACTTCAAAGCGTCATATAATTAATAAAGAAATTAATACATTTATTGTAATAAAATATATTAAAAAAAATAGAGATAAGATTTCCAATATAATAATACACTGAGGGAAATATGTGTTAAAATTAAATGAAATTGTGTTGATATTAAGCGAATTTGTTTTTTAAATAGAGTTTGAAACAATTTCATTTCAGCTAAACACAAATGTTTTTAAAGTTTAATTTAAAGCAAAAGTTTTTGTTTTCAAAACAATGTTTTTAAATATACTTTCATTGCAAAAATTTTAAGTTTAAACACATTTATTTAAACGAAAAATTTAATGCAAAAACTTTAATATTTCAAACAAATATTTTAAAACCTAATTTAAAATTATTTTTATTAAATTTAAAACAAATAAATTAAACCGCGTTTTTTTCGATGCCATTTTTTTAACTTTTTCGATTTTTCGAAGTCAGGTTTGTTGATCAGCGACCCCTGGGACCCCCGGAAATAAGAAATTTTTTGACTTCATTTGATGAAGTTTGCGTTTCATTGCGGCTTGAAATATTTTCAATATAAAAATAATTTATTATTTTGCATCTCATCTTATGTTCAATATTTGTAAGACTATTTCAAAAATATTTTCAAACCATCAAATGTAAAATCGGGGTCTCAGTTGTCTGGCAATAATTTTCAATGATACTACAGTACATATTTTTTGTTATTGGAAGGAAATAATAAGAAAAAATTATACAAAAAACAGAATGAGCTTATAGTTGAAAATTAAAAATGCTTACTTTAAATTTTGTTTTGTAGAAAAGCAAATGAGTTACATTTCTATTTTAAAATTTTTTGTTTAATTTTAAAGTATGGTTTTCTTCTCAGTGTATGCATATCCGGAATCCGTGGAATATAAGGGTATTCGGCGGAGGCCTAGCTGCAAGCCACCGGACGGGTCACAGGTTGCGGATAGTGAACGGCCTTCAGATATGGAGGTTAGTCGCGAATAAGTTTCTTAACAAATAAGCGGCCCCGGACAATGCAGCGGGTGACCAGCTAGGTTGTGGAAGGTCGTAGTGCTGGGCAGCGCTGCGTCTTGAACAAAAACCCCACAGAGCCCGCAACTGGCACTGACAAGGCGAGTCGGTGTCGCCTTAAAAGCACCTTGCCCAAACCCCCCCCCTTGTCTTTCTCTAGACTTAAAACTTGAGGGGTCTCTCATAGACTTTAATCCTGGAATGTGCACAGGGTTTGGGTCCCGTCACATTATCAAATTTCCCAATGAAAATCGAACCAGCCTCGGATGATAACCCCATACACGTTGACGACCACCGCAAACGAAAAACGGACCATGATTTACGGATATGCACCTGGAATGTCCGGACTCTCTACAGAGAAGGTGCATCTATCCAACTGGCGGAAGCCCTCGCAAAAATAAAGGCTGACATCACCGCCATCCAGGAGATGCGATGGAAAGGGCAAGGCTGCTCTAAGCGAGCAGACTGCGATATTTACTACAGCTGCCATGCGGAGAAGCGCGAATTCGGATGCGGCTTCGTCGTAAGACGAAAACTACGCCACCTTGTTTCTCGGTTCACACCAGTGAACGAAAGGTTGGCGACGATACGCATCAAGGCGAAATTTTTTAATGTAACCTTAATTTGCGCGCACGCCCCGACGGAGGAAAAGGACGATGCCGCCAAGGATGCTTTCTACGCGAGCCTAGAGGACGTGTACGATCGCTGTCCGGCCCACGACGTAAAAATAGTCCTCGGCGATTTTAACGCAAAGGTCGGAAAAGAAGGCGTCTTTGGCCCCACTGTCGGTCAGTTCAGTCTCCACGAGGCCACTACGAACAACGGTCTAAGACTGATCGACTTCGCCGCGGCACGAAACATGGTAGTAAGTAGCACCAGATTCCAACACCTCGACATCCATAAGGCCACCTGGCTGTCCCCTGATCAAAAAACACGAAACCAAATTGATCATTTTGTGATCGACGGAAGGCACGCTTCTAGCGTTCTGGATGTGCGTACATTTCGGGGAGTGAACATCGACTCCGACCACTTTCTTGTTGCAGCCAAGATCCGCATGCGGTTATGCAATGCAAAGAACATACGCACAGGAATGCAACGAAAGCTAGACGTCGCTAAGCTGCAATCACAAAGGACAGCTGAGGCCTACTCCGCTCAACTCTCGGTTAAGCTCAACCAACCAACCTCACAACACGATGATGCCGATGGACTTTGGGCGCACATCTCCCACTCCATGCGCGCTGCCGCTGAAGAAGTGATTGGTTTCCGGCGCCCGCAACCTCGGAACCAATGGTATGACCAGGAGTGTCGCGACGCGACGGCAGCAAAAAACGCCGCATACAGAAAGACGCTGCAGTCAGCTACAACGCGAACCGTGCGAGAAAAATATCGTGAAAAGAGGAAGGAAGAGAGACGCCTTTTCAGACGCAAAAAAAGGGAGCAAGAAAAGCGTGAGCGTGAAGAAATTGAGGTGTACAAAGGCAAGAAGGATGCACGAAAATTTTACCAACAGGTTAAGCGTCTAACCCAAGGTTTCAAGCCCGGAGCATCCACTTGTAGAGATGGGAATGGAAATCTGGTTACAGATACGCAGTGCGCACTGAGATTGTGGAGACAGCATTTTTCCAATCTGCTTACGGGCGATGATCCCACCAACTCCGCCCATGGAGAATGCAGTTCGCCACAACCAATCGACGATGACGAAGTAGAAGTTCTACCACCTAGCCATGACGAGGTTCGAGTTGCTATCCAGCGGCTCAAAAACAACAAAGCAGCGGGTGCTGACGGCCTGCCAGCTGAACTGTTTAAAGCCGGCGGCGATGAGTTGATAGGGTGCATGCATCAACTCATCAGCAAAATATGGCTAGCGGAATGCATGCCCGACGATTGGAATCTCAGCGTGCTTTGTCCCTTACTTAAGAAAGGAGACCCGACAATTTGCGCCAACTACCGAGGTATCAGTCTTATTTCCATCGCATATAAGGTCCTCTCGAGCGTACTATGTGAAAGACTTAAGCCGTATACAAAAACACTGATTGGACCTTATCAGTGTGGCTTTCGACCTGGTAAATCCACCATAGACCAGATTTTTACACTGCGCCAAATCCTGGAGAAAACCCACGAAAAGCAAATCGACACGCATCATCTCTTTGTCGATTATAAAGCTGCGTTCGATAGCCCGAGGCGGGATTGCCTATACGCAACAATGTCTGAGTTCGGTATACCTGCAAAGTTGATAAGACTCTGCAGGATGACGTTGAGCAATACTTGCAGCTCCGTCAAGGTAGGAAATGACCTCTCCGAAACCTTCCATACTGAACGAGGTTTCAGACAAGGCGACCCGCTATCTTGCGATCTCTTCAACATCATCATGGAGGGGATCCTACGAAAGGCCGGTGTGCATCGCAATGGCACCATTTTTTACAAAGGTGTTCAGCTCCTTGCGTATGCTGATGATATTGATATCATCGGTAGAACCAAGAGAGATGTCACTGCTGCTTTCACCGCTATCGAAAAAGAATCAGCCAAGGTGGGTTTGACGGTAAACGAGGGTAAAACGAAGTATATGCTGCCTGCTGGCAGGGGAGCGGGGCGGCTAGGCTCTCACGTTTCAACAGGCAACTATAACTTTGAAGTGGTCAAGGAATTTACCTACCTTGGCACCGCCATTAACAGCAATAATGATGTCAGCCTGGAGATAAAGCGAAGAATAACAATTGCTAATAGGTGCTACTACGGGCTTAGTAAGCAATTACGTTGCAGAGCCCTCTCTCGATCGACAAAACTGACACTCTACAAGACGCTCATTATACCTGTGCTTCTTTATGGCGCTGAGGCATGGGTTGTCTCGCAAGCAGACGCAGCCGCTCTTGGGGTGTTTGAGAGAAAAGTTCTTCGCAAAATCTTCGGTCCTATTCGAGTTGGCGACGACTATCGCATACGAATGAACCACGAGCTGTATGAGCTATACGACGACATTGAAGTAGTTCAGCGTATCGCAATCCAGCGATTACGCTGGCTAGGTCATGTCCATCGTATGAATGACGATGCTCCAGCGAAAAAGGTGTTCGAGGCGAAGGCCGAAGGCCGACGACGAAGAGGGAGACCATGCCTCCGATGGATTGACCAGGTCGAGGAAGCCCTAACCGCGCTTGGCGAAACCAATTGGAGAAGGCGCGCGCGAAGCAGAGGCGCCTGGCGCGAGCTGATGAGATCGGCCGAAACCCGACGACGGGTTGCTATGGCCACCTAAGTAAGTAAGTAAGTATGCATAAATAATTTATAAAATTTTGCCAAGAATATTAATAAAAAAAGTAATTTAAAATTATTTTTTATTTTGTAGTGGTTTTAAAGTCCTTTTTTTTTTTGTTAAAAAGATTTTTATATCTTACTTTTTACTTAACGCAAACGCAAATTTTGTACGGCGTAAGACTTTTTTAGTACAAGTGCAATCTTTATAAATTTAGTATGGTTTTGAAGGTGTAGACCTGTAGATGTGCAAACTGGACTTTAAAAGCGAGTTAAAGTTTGCATATAATTGTTGTTGTTATGTTGCTTTTTCTCTTCTTAACAGAGCACCTGAAAACAATATTCTCAAATGAAAAGTTAATGATGGCATATTTTAATTACAATATTGTTTTTTTAATAATTCTAAAAAATATATTTTTTAGAATTCTATATGAGCTTAATGCCAATTAAGTTCATGAAGCAACAGGTTGCAACAACAATAAGTTCTTTGCAGAACAAACCACCAAGCAGACTAGACAGCTGTTTCATTTCTCAAACTCAGAGCAAAAATATTTGCTGCTCACATTTCGCTCTCTTATGTCTCTTCTTAATAGAGTGTCTGCAAAAAACCCAATTTAAGTCAGAAAAATGTAAAGATCACGCAAGCTGGTTGAACACTCGCAACCCAGATACAAGTTTTATTAATTGCAATCATGGATGGGAAATGACTTTTTCGAAATTGTACCAAGCCGAAATAAAAATTGTACTTTTTGGCATCAAGTTGTACTATTTTTTCTTCATAAATTATGAAACGTTTTGAATATATTTAATTATTTATTAAAAATAAAAAAATATTAACAAAAATGGACAAACAATTCCACAACAATTAAAATTAAATCAAAAAGTATGCGTCTTCCTCAACAGAAATATTTCCAAAATGCATAGCCTTTTTAATTTTTATGTTATAGCTAAATTGCCCAGTGGCTTTTAACAAATTTTTTTTTTTTTAATTAAAGAAGAAACTGAATCAACATGCAGATGGTTTCTACGCATTGTTTTGCATTAATTTTGAATCAAAAATATTCTTTTAAAATTTGCTGAAGAATGTGAAATTAACAAAATCAACTGTAAAATTCTGTAAATATTGAAAAAAAGCTGTTCATTGAATTAAATTTTTAATAGATTTCACTTTTTTCCAAAACTCGCATGTAGAAAAAGTTTGGAATTTTTAAAAAATCAAGAAGATATGATGAAGAGCAAGTGTATTAAAATGTACTAAAAATGTCTTCCTAGTACATACGTACATTTTTTAATGAAATTGTACTGAAAAAGTACAATTATACTGAAAAATCCAACCCCGATTGTAATTTTTTACTCACATTTCACTTTGTTCTTTCTCTTTTTGATACAACGCTTGCAAACAACGTAATCAAACTCAAAAAATATTTTTTTTTTTATTTTTTTTTTATTTTTTAAAATCTTTATTTCATAATTTCTGAAATCTTATTACAAATGTTAAATAAAATACTTATAAATTTATGAAACAGTTTAGAACACTCTGTTGTCGAGTTGACAAGAGGCGAGTGTAATTATCATTGAATTCATATTTAATTTAGAATATCGACGGGAAACTAAATTAAAATCAATACAAGTAATAATAGGATACACTTGAGTATAGTAAATTAAATTTTATTCCAGAAGGAAGTAGTAATAAACAATAAAAAATAAAAAGATAAGAAATGAAAACGATCTTATATAAGGTAAATTTAATGCAAAATTCAAGCCATTGCAATATTCAATATTCTTAATGCAATGCAATAAAATAAAATTAAGATAAAAAAAAAAATATACATGTAATGCAATATTCAATACACAATATTTGAGCTAGACCAATGGATAAAATACATTATCTATAGAAGAATAATCACAACAGAAAAGCCAATGCTTTACTTTATTAAGGAAAACTGTTTTCGCTCTTTCGCATCTGAGATTTTCTGGAAGCATATTATATAATCTAGGTGCAGTGACATAGTAAAAGCGTGAGAAGTGTGTTTTATAAATGGTAGGAATAGTTGCAAAATTAGCAGTGTTTACTCTTAAGTCGTAGTTTGCATTATATCTTACAGAATAGAAACCAGATTTTTCAAAAAATATTTTAAGTACTTTGTAGCAGTGCAGATGCCTCAATGGGAGAATTTTTAGTGATTTGAACATAGTAAAACTTGGAGTTCTTCGATTGACTTTGCATATAATTCTAATTGCATGTTTTTGCTTAATAACTAAAGGTTCTATTTTATTTGAATAAGCTCCGCCCCAGCAAGACAAACCGTATTGTAGTTTAGATTTAAGCAAGCTATCGTAAACTACTTTTAAAATGGCCTGGTTGCAGTAGAGACTTAGATGATAGATTTGCCTCACTACATTATTCGAATATTTTTTTAAATGGCGTGTATGATTGTTCCAACTTAGCTTGTGATCCAATATAATCCCTAAATATTTAAAATTGTCAACATTATCAATCTTAAAGCAATTTTCGCAACAATCGACTTTATCGTTAAAAGTAATATCAGAAACAGTTAAGCAGTACCTTAGACAGCTCGGCGAGTGATAAAACAGAGGCAAGCTATCACATACTGGACCTATTATATTAAAACCATAAATTTAGTTTTATTACTTATTAAAAGTTTATGTTCACTAAACCATCGCCTCAAAATGTCTAGATCGTTATTGACGTCTGAAAATAGGTCAATAAAATTAGTACTAGAGTAGGCAAAAGCTGTGTCATCAGCAAAAGCAGTTATTTTACCTTTAAAAGGTTGAATAAACAGGCATTTACACACAGGGCATTGACATATATCAGAAACAAAATGGGACCTAAAACAGAACCTTGGGGAACACCTATGTTCATACAGTTCTCAGAGCTTAAACAACCCTTGATTCTTACTATTTGTTTTCTATTTTTTAAATAGGAAACAAACCAGTCATAAATATAACCTCTAAAGCCTGCTTTGAAGAGTTTATGTAGTAGTAAAGTATGATCCACCATATCAAAAGCTTTAGTGATGTCAATGAATAAACACGCTGGAATTTGCGATGCATTAAAGCTATTGTATAACTCACATGTTAATTGTAAGAGTGCATCCTCGGTAGACTTACCACTTCTGAAACCAAATTGACAATCAGAAAAAAATTTATTTTTATCTAAAAAGGAAAGCATTCTGGATTTTATACCTTTCTCAAAAACTTTAGAAAAAGTAGATAACAGGGAAATGGGGCGATAGTTGTTTAATAAAGTAGTATCTCCCTTTTTATGGAGTGGGATTATTACCGCTGTTTTCATAGATTCTGGAAAAATACCAGTCTGCACACTTAAATTGAAGATAAAACACAATACGTCTGATACGTGAAATGAAATATTTCTTAATATAGAGCTAGGCACGTTATCAGAAGAACTAGAATTAGAAATTTTGAGACACGTTATAATTTTATGAATTTCCAAGGCAGTAAAAGGTTCAAAGAAAAAACTTTCTGATATGTTAATACGTTGAACTATTGATCTATCGTATTGATTGATAGGATTATTGATTGATGAGTCGCGATATGAACTGGCATTTGAAAAAAAATTATTGAATAAGTTAGCTACTATCGAAGGTTCAGATACAGTTAAATTGTTATTATTTAAAACGATATCCTCATTAATATTGTTTCTGTTTAAAATTTCATTAACAATACACCATTCTTTTTTCGAGTTGCCAGCGTTTTCAACCAATCTATTATGAAAGTAATTGTCCCTACAAAGTGGTATTTCTCTTTTAAGTTCCAAACAAATTTTACTGTAGTATTTTTTGAGTCTACGATTATTAGGATATCTGTTGATACGTGAAAATAGTTGTTTTTTCTTTTTAATTTTTCTTAATAGAGGTACAGTCATCCATTTTTTGAGACATTTGATATGCTTATTGAAAGACCTAGTGCAATTAGATATAAGTCCTTGTAATTTGTTAAGAAACAAATTAAAAGCAACAGAAGGATCATGTGCAGAATAAACATCTTCCCACATTTCAAAGTTAAGATTAGTCTTCAGAGTTGCAAAATCAATTTTGTTATAAGCAATATTTTTAAAATCTCTTACTCTAGATACTGAATATTCCAGTTGAATACTAGTTAAACTGTGATCACTTAATTTTAAATCAAGTGCCGCTGTTTTAAAACCTATGCTGTTATTTCTATTAAGCCTAATAAATATAGGATCTAAGCAGGCGTTAAGTCGGGTAGGTTGTGCGAGTGCAGTATCAAATCCAAACGATGCTAAGGCCGACATGAAATTATCTACATTTTGGCACTCAGATAAAATATTTATATTTATATACGCTGAACAAATTAAAACATGTTAAAACTCAAGCGAGCTGCTTGCCGTTGAATGCTCGCAACTGAAATTTATTTTTTTTATTTTCAGCTCACATCTTCTCTTCTTCTTATATATATTACGCAAAAGCAAATTTTGTCCGGCATAAGGCTTTTTAAGTACAAGTCCAATCTTAATTAATGTAGTACATTTTGGTAGGTTTAAAACTGTAGATGTGCAAACTGGAATTTTTATTTCTTAAAAATTTATAGCTTTTAAGTTATAGCGAGTTAAAGTTTGCATATAATTGTTGTTGTTATGTTGTTTTTTCTCTTCTTAATTTCAGTATATGCCTTAACATATGTATGTATTTCATTTCATTTCATTTCATTTCATTTTCATTTTCATTTTCATTTATTAATCAATGGAATATATTCCTTGCTGACTAGATATTATATACAATTTTTATAATTTAATTTTTTTTTATACAATTTAGAATAATATATATATATGCTATAATAATATGTTACAACTTAATTAATTCAAGATAATTGATTGAACAATATTGTCTTAGATAGAGAAAAATCAATGGAGTACATAGTTGATAAAATATTAAACTCTCGCAAAGTTCTTGTGATCGGTGAGTTTGAAGCATAATTTGTTCGGTGAACTCGAATATTAAATAGGGCAATACATCTTAAAATTCTGGATGGCACATTAAAATTCATTTGTTCCAGAAGGTATGAGCAATCCGTTATGCCAGAAATAATATTGTAAATAAATAAGAGGGAAACCATTGTTCTTCTATTTACAAGTGATTTTAAATTAATAGATTTACAACGAGCTTCGTAAGAGGGCAAGAGATGAGTAAAGTTAAAAGAACGAAGTGCAAATTTAAAAAATTTACGTTGGACGCGTTCCAAACGATTTATATGACTATCATAGTACGGGTTCCAAATAAAGCTCGCATATTCTTATCTAGACCTAACCAGACTTGTGTAAAGAATTTTAAGCGTGTATGGATCAGAAAATTCATAACTATTGCGCTTAATAAATGCTAAAAGTTAATAAGCTTTTGGAATTATATAATTTAAGTGATAAACAAACATGAATTTGGAGTCAAATATAACTCCTAGATCTTTAATTAATGGGACAGACTTCAAAGATTGACTATTGAAGTTATATTGATTTTGAATAGAGGTATTTGATTTTGAAAAAGAAACTGTAAAACATTTATCAATATTCATTGATAAATAGTTTCGGGAACACCATCCATAAAGATTATTTATATCTGATTGCAAAGCAAGCATATCGGTAGAACTACCAACTCGTGAAAAGATTTTTAAGTCATCAGCAAACATCAAGAATTTTGAGTTTATGAAACAATTACTAATGTCGTTAATAAAAATAATAAAAAAAATTGGTCCTTGAGAAACGCCAGAGGAAGCAATAAATAGATCCGAGGTGACTCCTTCAATGGATACTACACATAGTCTATTACTTAGGTATGACTTAACCCAATGCAAAAATTTGTATGAAATCCCAAATGAAAAAATTTTGTTAATAAAATATGATGAGAGACCCTATCAAACGCTTTTGCAAAATCCGTGTAGATAGCATCAACTTTCATGCCATCTTCGAACGCTGATATACAATAGTCTAGGCATACTTAGGCATAGTTAGGCATAAAGCCATGCTGGTTCGGAGAGATTATATT
This sequence comes from Dichetophora obliterata, assembly GCA_963920525.1. Taxonomy (NCBI): domain Eukaryota; kingdom Metazoa; phylum Arthropoda; class Insecta; order Diptera; family Sciomyzidae; genus Dichetophora; species Dichetophora obliterata. Next base: position 155,377,953 of record OY986438.1, on the reverse strand, counting down.
TTTTATTTCAAAGAGAGTTTCAATTTGTAAATACAAATTTGATTTTTTTTGTTTTTATAAATATTAATTATTTTTTATTTTTTTTTTTTTGGCAATAATTGTCTTAGGGCGCGTTTATAGTGCTGACTTACCACCGAACCGAGCCAAGCTGAAACTAAAAATTCATTGGGGCAAAAGAGATGCATGGCTTGCGTTCTCTATTACGATTTTGAGTTTCAGCTGGTATTGTCAAAGCAACAAGTTGCCACTATAAATACGCCCTTAGGCTGCCCGCGGAGTAAACGCCGAAGCAGACAGGCAGGCAGACAGGCGCAGGAAAACTATGTGAACAAGAGATAAAAAAATTATTTCTATCTCGTTTTTTCGCAGGGCACTGTCTGCGCCTGCCTGCCTTAGTGTTGCTATTTGAAGACATAATTACACAGCTTCTGCGTATTTTCTCGCTTTTGTCGATGTTATCGTTATTGTCCATGCATCAATTACGGTACATGGTCGTAAAAATGCAAAAAAGATTCTTGCACATGTAACACTCAGTTGAAATCATTTTATAAAACTGTTGACATCGAAAACATTGTTTTTGTGTTCTTTTTTGTATTATAAGAACATGAATAATATGAATACTTCAGCAAGAGCAAGATTTTAACGTTTTAAAAAGTGTCGAATAAGAGTTAGCTGCTTCTGATACCGAAGAAGAATATATTCCACTAATAGACCAGTATTGCAGTAAAGTGTTTAAGCATAAATTTTAAAGTAAATTTACTTCGAAAATTATTTCAATAGTTTTCCCATTGTCGTCCCAGGCTGAAATTTTGAGAGAATGTAGATAAATTATCATTAAATAATATACATTTTTTTCAAAATTTTTAAAAATGACTTTCACAAAAATATTTTGTTTTAAAAGTTATGCAAAAAAATAACGTAAATATTTGAGAAATTTTAAACTTTTATTACACAAAATAAACCTTTTGAAAATATCTTTAATATGAATCTAAAATCGTTGCTCTATCTCAAACTTCACCGAAGTTATGATCAAATGAAAATTAGTCCTCAAGAAAAAAAACGAGTTTTTTCAATTTTTGAGTACCCGTAACTCAGTAACCACTCGAAAAAAATAAAAATTGCAAATTTATTTTCTAAATTGTAGCCAACACTACGTGTATACAAAGTTTAAACCGAATCGGAGAGGGTCAGGTTGAGAGTGTTGTTGGAAAGCAATGTAACCACCCATATACTACATACGCCATTCACTGACTCTACATTAGATGCATATTTTGGTTTACTCATTTGACTCACCATTGATTTAATTGGCATCACTGAAATGACAGAGGCACTATCTGTCAGTTTTGCAAAGTTTGAGGTTGTCCGTTTTGACACTTGTATCGTATAGTTCTTACAACTCAGACCAAAGTACGAACAATGGCCGAAGGCAACTGAACGAACGTAATATTAAGTTTTGGACATAAGTTTCTAAAAGAAAACATATTTCATAGCGTAGACTTCTTTGTTATTGGATAGAAATCCAATGAAAGTCTTTGTCCTGACAATGTTAAATTTTTTGAGTGTACTTACATACATGTTCCTATGTCTATCAATGTTTATATGTATTTTGTTTTCTTGCGTGTGTTTGTGTCTGCGTGCATTTCTTTCTGACATAACATAATAACAAAAATAAAAATACAGCAACGCACACAAAGAAAAAAAAAACAAACAAAAATGGCTGCAATGCTATTTGTATGCGTTACATCTTAAATTGTTTACAGGGTGTGTGCAAGTTTTTTAGTACATAATCTTAAAATGATGCTAGAAGTATAAAATATGGGCTATTGTACTTTTCAAAGCAGGGTACAAACAGATGTCTTTAACATGTCTTCTTTTATATATTATTTATAACACAGTTCAACAGTTCAAAAACAAGAGACTTCCAAGAACAAATTCTTAGAGAAGAGACAAAAAAAATATATTTTCCACTTTTTAACCTATTCAGTGGATTTGACCAATATATTGGACACGTAAGAAAGTAATTTTTTTATATATTTTGACACGCTTTTTTAAATCAAATCGTATGGTTCTATGAAAACAAGATGAAACAACATGATAAATATAAATTTAGAGAGATATTTGACATTAAAGTCAGTTGGTTTCTCAATTTTGTGACAAAGAAAAGCAACAAAAAACATTTTTTTTGGCCTATTTTAAAAGAAAAAATCAACTGGGCAACGATTAAATTTATGTTTTTCCTCTTTTATGGCTTTAATGATTATAATATTAAGAAGGTTTAAAAAACAAATATCTAAAGGGTTGAAAAAAAAATGTTGTGCCAAACAGAAGCAAAACAATTTTTTCTCTGTACAGGCTAGCAAATTGTAAGCAGCGCAGGCAAAAATCAAAGATATGTCTTTTATCTTTCTAGGGCACAAATGATAGGAATATAACTTAAAATCTTTTTTTTTTTTGTTTTCTTAGTTTAGCTTAGCCATTGAAAGGGTTAATAAATAGTATTTCTTATATTAAGGGGAGGTTTTCATGAAACAAACTAAAAACAAACCTACAAACTGAACTATTTTTTTTAATTTTTCGACAGTCGATTATGTGTTCAATATTTTCCCAAAGCGGTTTGGCCGATAATAATTGCCTTAAAAATTATCGCATACGAAAGGAACCTATATTTTCGTAAATGAGCTTGAAAAAATCGTTAGCCAAATCATAAAACGCGTTTTCTGAAAAATCATATTATTCAAACTGGTCTCCACGATATTCAGGGCCAGATTATCTACAAAGCAGTGTATGACACTGCCTAGGGGCCCCGCGCATCGAGAAAAAATTTAAAAAGGTATCATCGAGTGAAAATTTAGCTTGAAGATTTGTATCCTCAATGACAATATTATTGCTTTATTTTTTTAATCAATTTCAAAAAGGAGGAGGTTCCCAAGCTTGTTGTTTTTTTTTTATTGTATATATGTACATCAGAGTGGAAAGAAATGTATGGAAGCAAAAAATCTGCATCGGCTTCATTTATTTTTGAAAACTCCTTGTCAAAACAAATGTGTCTGCATTCTTGGTTTTTTTCTGCGCCATAACTTTTGGCTTTATCCGAGGGTTTTTGTATTTCATTTACATATTCATAAGTCATAATTAACAACTTGTTATGATACCATGTACGCGCTAGAAGATATTCGGATTCAAAGTTCACTGAAATCGGTCATTCGCTGATTCAATCCTCTATGTCGGAGATAAAATATGATTATAAAAAAATTGTAAATTAGATAATTATCTTAAAAAAGGTCTCACATGGTTTAAACGTAAAGCCAACAGTTTACACGCTTAAGTTTATATATGTCTAAACAGTACAAAGTAGAAATTTTTTACTAGGGTGATTACATTGCTTTTCAACAACACTCTCAAGCTGACCCTCTCCGATTTGGTTTAAACTCTGTATACACGTAGTGTTGGCCATGATTCAATTATTATAGGTTGTCCATTCGTTTGACAACACCCGTAAATTTGTAAAAAAAAATATATTCTCTCTCAAATATAAATGACAACCAGGGTTTTGTGGTCTTCTATGAAAAAAGTTATGTTTCAGTGATTTGTTGTGTATTTATTTTTTTTAAAGTACTTATTCTATATTTTGCTATTAGCAAAAAAATAGTGTGCATTGCGTTTATAATAATTATTGCTTTGATAATTATTATTGAAAATTGTTTTCAAATTTTGTTGCGAGCCGTTTTTTTTTTAATTAATATATAAATCGCGACTATTAAGTTGTAATTATTAAAATAAACTTCAACGTGGTATTGGCAAAACAGTTTATTTTGGTGATGAAATTCAAAAATATAATGTGCCAGTGGATCCAATAAGCCGTTAGCGGTGTGAATAGATTTGCACAACAAAATATTGAAATTAGTTTTTTAAGAACTTTCTTAAATTTTCTATCAAAACAAACAAGCAGTGCAGAACGTAGTAGAAAAAGCAGCAGTGAAATGTATCCTTGGGTATTTAGTACTGCGAAAAAGTATGATATTCCTGCAACTGATTACTTTGATGGCATTAAAAAATTACTCTTTTGCTCTCCTCTTCAATTTTACGGGTGTATATCTTCATTCTTCTGAGTAAACGTCAAATGAATGGACAACCTGTAGTAATTGAATCATGGTGTTGGCTACAATTTATAAAATAGATTTTTAATTTTTATTTTTTTCGAGTGGTTACTGAGTTACGGGTACTCAAAAATTGAAAAAATTCGGTTTTTTTTCTTGAGGACTAATTTTCATTTGATCATAACTTCGGTGAAGTTTGAGATAGAGCAACGATTTTAGATTCATATTAAAGATATTTTAAAAAGGTTTATTTTGTATAATAAAAGTTTAAAATTTCTCAAATATTTACGTTATTTTTTTTTGCATAAAATTTAAAAAAATATATTTTTGTGAAATTCATTTTTAAAAATTTTGAAAAAATGTATATTAATTAATAATAATTTATATAAGTTCTCTCAAAATTTTCATTTGTTCATAACTTCGGTTAAGTTTGAGATAGAGCAACGATTTTAGATTCATATTATATATATTTTCAAAAGGCTTATTTTGTATAATAAAACTGTAAAATTTCTAAAATATTTACGTTATTTTTTTTTTTGCATAAAAGTTCAAAAAAATATTTTGATGAAAGTCATTTTTAAAAATTTTGGAAAAAATATATATTAATTCTGTGGTCAAAAGCACTAAGCGCTTAAGTCAAAAATTGCTGTTTCGAGTAATATCGTGTTAAAGTTTTCAATCGCCATATGAATTAAATCGCCATAAGGTGTCATGCTAGAAGCTCCAGATTTTGTGTGCTTATAAAGCTTTATTCTTGAAACACATCTACATCAATAACTTAGTTTTGTCTTAAGTCGACTTAAGCGCTTAGTGCTTTTGACCACAGAATTAATGATAGTTTACCTAAGTTCTCTTAAAATTTTAGCCTGGCCTGAGAAACTATATAGCAAAACATAATTTCGGGAATGCATGTAATAAGAATTAATCAATAACCATAGCAGTATTCATCAAAGCAAGTAAGATAAGGAAAAGAATAATGGGAACACTATTAAAATAAATTTCGAAGTAAACTTACCTTAAAATTTATGCTCAACACACCAGCTTGCGAGAAAACAACAAGAACTGTACACATTAAAGAAGGCCATATGTGTGTGAATGTGCACAGTGCGACATCTAAGCTAAGCAGAGTTGATAAAACTCTTCGAAATAAACTCATCTAATAACAATTAAAATTGAAAAAGACAATTTTTGAAATTTTTTTCTACATTTGTCACATATCTTATGTTCAAGTGTTATGAAGGGAAATTTTTCTACCATCCATTGAAAAACCGATCGTAAATTGCGCCTTTGAAATTTGTGATCTTTCTCATTAAAAGGATTGCAACAGAAAACTTTGAAATTATACATTTTATGTAAATTGAAATTGAAGAAAACATTGTCGTCAATGTTTAATATTGAAGCACTTCACTTGCACTCACAGAGCTGGCGATTATTGGGATTTAAGGACGTTCTGTTATTTTTGTTAGGATTTTTATTTTTGTAGGTTTTTTCCTAAATGTGCTGCATGAATGTGTTGTGTGAAATTTAATTTTAATTATTATTAGAAGAGTTTATTTCGAAGAAGGTTATCAACTTTGCTTAGCTTACACCAAAGCACCGATGTTGCACTATGTACATACACAAACATATGGTATTCTTTAGTGTGTTCAGTTCTTGTTGCTTTCTCGAAAGCTGCTGTGTTGAGCATAAATTTTAAAGAAAATTTACTTCGAAAATTACTTAATAGTGTTCTCCTTGTCGTCCCAGGCTGAAATTTTGAGAGAACTTAAATAAATTATCATTAATTAATATACATTTTTTTCAAAATTTTTAAAAAAGACTTTCACAAAAATATTTTTTTTTAAACATTTATGCAATTTTTAAACATTTATGCAAAAAAAAATAACTTTAATATTTAAGAAATTTTAAAGTTTTATTATACAAAATAAGCCTTTTGAAAATATCTTTAATATGAATCTAAAATCGTTGCTCTATCTGAAACTTAACTGAAGTTATGATCAAATGAAAATCAGTCCTTAAGAAAAAAAACCGAATTTTTCAATTTTTGTGTGCCCGTAACTCAGTAGCCATTCGAAAAAAATAAAAATTACAAATTTATTTTCTAAATTGTAGCCAACACTACGTGTATACAGAGTTTAAACCAAATCGGAGAGGGTCAGGTTGAAAATTAAATTTTTATTTTCCGAAAAGCAATGGAATCACTCTATAACAGATATTACTTTTATGATTACAGTACTTATTTTAAATAAATATATTTAAAAGATAATATGTTTGGTTGAAAATAAATGTTCGAACTGAGAAAAAAATAACTAACAATTAAAGTTCAAAATCTACTCATCTGCAAAGAAATTTCTACTTCGCACATTTAGACATAAATAGTTTCATTGCATAAGAACTGTGGGTTTTACGTTAAAATCGTTAATGGCATTTTTTAAGGTAATTGTCAGATCTACAATTTGGCTGTAAGATGATTTTATGTCCGACATATAGAAGCAGCGATATTCGCGAATGATCGATTTCGGTGAACTCAAAACCCGAATATCTTCTAACGCGTGGATGGTATCATAGGGAACTCATGCTTTGTTGTCAATTTTGACTTAATTGAGAAGGTTTGCATCGAAAAAATTGGCACGTAAGTTTTCGATTTCAGATTAAGAAAAAAAAATTTTTTGTGAAAAAATATTGCAATGATATACAAAAACCCTCGAGAAAAGTTAAAAGTTATGTCGCAGAAAAAAACTAAGGATGCAGAAAAATTTGTTTTAAAGAGTATTTAAAAATATATGAGTCCGGTGAGGTAAAAAAATAGTTCCACTCTAATATACATCGATAACTCCTAACGCACTTGTCCGATTGCCGTACTTTTTTGTCAAAAGATAGAGACCTTGAACACAGAGGTGTCCATCCAAGTGGGTGTTATTGGAGAAAGTAGCGTGGCAATATTAGAATATCAAAAATTTTGTACTGGGGTAGACACAATTTTGAAAAATTTCTAAAATTCACTAAGTTTCCCAAAGAGCGAAAAATGTGAATGAGCTACTAAAAAATCACATGTCCGTAATTTTTGTAGTAACCAACTATTTGTTGATATTATAGAAAGGTTCAAGATTAATAAATATAAGATAGTTTAAAATATTTGTTGGTTTTTTCATATCACATGACATAAATATGCTGTGCGATGGATACCATTTGGGTACCTTTTTTTAACTTGACATTTGAACGTGACACTTCACATTACACTTTTATGCATAAAAAAATGTTCCTTCACTTTAAAAATCAATAAATAACTGCCAAAAAAATCAAGGAGTTCTTAGTTCTATAAAAAAAAAATTAAGAAAATCAACGTTTCGTTTTTTTTAACCTTTAGATGGGAACCTGCTCTTAATTGAAATCGGAGCTCATGAGCATTTAAGCAAATTTTTTTCTCATAACCTGAAGTCATTTGCAGCTGAACTCTTGAACTCTGGAATCTTGGATCGAAAGCAAAGTGAATCAAGTCCACTTCCTATTTTAAAGCTGATCTCGAGAGGACTAAAAAAAATATTTTTTTAAACCAATGCCAAAACAGCCAAAAAACTAACTTTTTTCAACATTAGAATCTCATCTTAAAAAATATGATATAGTTGAAAAGGGCTTTTACATTTACATACAATTATGAAATAATCAAATTATTTATAGCTGAATTTATTATTAATTCTATCATGTGAATATGATATCGTTGAAAAGGGCTTTTACATTTACATACAATTGAGCTGTTCAGAGCACAAGTGGCGTAAGTCCATTTTTGGTAGTTTTGAGAAAATTGAACATTTAGAAAAATTCTTATAATAAATTCCAAGTATAAAGAACTCAGTTTTGCTTATAAGCTAGGTCAAGAGCATAAATGGAGCTATCCATATCGTACAAAATAAACTAAATAGAACATAAAAATGGTGCAGAATATTGCATATTAGTAAAAAAATTTGGAAATGCGCCACTGAAAATTATTTTAAATTTCTCGTTTCCGCTGTAGAAATCTAATAGGAGATATTTTTCAAAAACTTTTTGATGAGGAATAACAGCATTTTTACATAGAAGTTGGACAAAACTACCCACTAGCGATTATCTTCATTATTAAGGGAGATATGAAATGAATGGACTTACGCCACTTGTCCTCTGAAAATTTTTTAAAATTCCTCCTTTCCGCTGTAAAAATGTAATGGAAAATATTTTTAAGAATTTTTTGATGAGGAATGACAGCATTTTTTCATAGAAGTTGGACAAAACTACCCATTTGCGATTATCTTTATTATTAAGGGAGATATAAAATGAATGGACTTACGCCACTTGTCCTCTGACAAAATTTTTAAAAATTACCCTTTTCCACTGTAAAAATGTAATGGAAAATATTTTTAAGAATTTTTACATAGAAGTTGGACAAAATCATCCCTTAGCGATTATCTTCATTATAAAGGGAGTTTTGATATATACCTTTTCGAAAATTTACCATTGCTCCAAATAACGACAACGATAACGATGAAAACTTATATTTGTAAAGATTTTTTATTACATTTTTTTATATATTAATAAATATCACATATTATTACATTCCTACTTGTGTTAAATTTCAGCTGTTTAATAAGACTTTAACTTTAATAAGAATAAATGCATTCTGGCCTCCTCAATTATTCAGAAAATCACAAAGGGATGTTTTAATCGCACTTCTGAAACTAAATTCTGTCAATCCTTACCAAAAAATCCTTAAAAATATAATGCTGTCATTCCTCATCAAAAAATTCTTAAAAATATTTTCCATTACATTTTTACAGCGGAAAGGAGGAATTTTAAAAAATTTTCAGAGGACAAGTGGCGTAAGTCCATTCATTTTATATCTCCCTTAATAATAAAGATAATCGCTAATGGGTAGTTTTGTCCAACTTCTATGAAAAAATGCTGTGATTCCTCATCAAAAAATTCTTAAAAATATTGTCCATTACATTTTTACAGCGGAAAGGAGGAATTTTAAAAAATTTTCAGTGGACAAGTGGCGTAAGTCCATTCGTTTTATATCTCCCTTAATAATAAAGATAATCGCTAATGGGTAGTTTTGTCCAACTTCTATGAAAAAATGCTGTCATTCCTCATTAAAAAATTCCTAAAAATATTTTCCATTACATTTTTACAGCGGAAAAGAGAAATTTTTAAAAATTTTCAGAGGAAATTAATTTTATATCTCCCTTTATAATGGAGATAATCGCTTATGGGTAGTTTTGTCCAACTTCTATGTAAAAATGCTGTCATTCCTCATCAAAAAATTCCTAAAAATTATTTCCATTACATTTTTACAGCGGAAAAGATAAATTTTTAAAAATTTTCAGAGGGCAAGTGGCGTAAGTCCATTCATTTTATATCTCCCTTAATAATGCAAATAATCGCTAAGGAGAGGTTTTGTCTAACTTCTTGGTAAAAATGCTGCCATTCGTCATCAAAAAGTTTTTGAAAAATATCTCCTATTAGATTTCTACAGCGGAAACGAGAAATTTAAAATAATTTTCAGTGGCGCAATTCCAAATGTTTTTACTAATATGCAATATCGTTTTCGTGTATTATTTAGTTTATTTTTTACGATATGGATAGCTCCAATTATGCTCTTGACCAAGCTTATAAGCAAAACTGAGTTCTTCATACTTAGAATTATTTAAGAATTTTTCTAAACGTTCAATTTTCTCAAAACTACCAAAAATGGACTTACGCCACTTGTGCTCTGAAAAAATAATGGTATTTGTCAGAGCAATAACAAAGTATTGCATTTTGTTCAGAGATTACGTAAGCTAGGAGTTTCTAGCCCGTACTCATAAATAGGTTACATTTTCCTCTTCACTTCTACGTACTTAACTCAATTTCCCTAAAAAATGGACTTACGCCACTTGTGCTCTAAACAGCTCAATTATTAAATAATCAAATTATTTATTTCTGAATTTATTTTTAATTCTATCATGTGCAATGCCACTACTTGCATACAAACATCCTCTTTTCAGTTATTGGAATTGCATTCTACCGATTGCATGATCTGTTAGTGGGAGAACTAGATGTGATGGAGAAAAATAACACAGTACATTGGCATTGGTTACGCTGGTCTGGACCCACCCCCAGAGCCATGGAATAATTTCCAAATATCTCACGTTATTGTGAAATGATTTCATTAAGTTCGGCCCGAATCCAAATGTATATGTATTGCCAAAAAGTCTTCTTTTTCTCAAGAAAATTGTCAAAACTTGATTTAGTTGAGTGTTTAATTTTTCTACTACGGCCTACAATTTCTATAGAAAATTATAGATATGTTTATAGATATATTTAGTTACATGTGCAGCTTTCAGAAATTCGGTGTTGCTTGGATTCAATTCAACAAGCCCATAGTTTTATACCTATCCATCGAAACATTACATTTGGCGTCACAAATCAGTCATGTAATCAGGTATTCAAAACTAAACTTTTTTAAGGTTGTTATCAGGGCTAGGATTTCGATGACATGTCAACTTTTTTCTGCTGCTTCTAAGACATTTCCTGGAAATTTAGAACGTCCATTTACTTACTTACTTAGTTGGCGCAACAACCGTATGTCAGTCTTGGCCTCATCTAAGAATTTCCGCCTGCCATTTCTGTCTTTCGCTTGCTGGCGCCAGTTGGAAATTCCAAGCTTCGTCAGGTTGTCTTCTACTTGGTCTTTCCAACGGAGATGCGGTCGTCCTCTTCTGCGTTGACCACCGATGGGTACCGTATCGAATGTTTTCTTCACTGGAGCATCGTCTTTCATGCGCTGAACATGACCAAGCCAGCGAAGCCACTCGATTTTAATGCGCTTGACTATGTCGATGTCAGCGTACAGCTCATACAGTTCATCATTCCACCGTATTCGGTACTCGCCATTGACGCAGATTGGTCCGTAGATCTTACGAAGAATCTTTCTCTCGAATGCTCCTAAAGTCTTTTCATCTAAACTGCTCAGCGTCCAGGTTTGTGATGCGTAAAGTAGGACGGACATGATGAGCGATTTATAGAGCGTGATTTTCGTTCGTCGAGAGAGGGCTCTGCTTCTCAATTGCCTACTGAGTCCAAAGTAACACCTGATGGCAAGAGTTATTCTTCGTTTGATCTCAATGCTGATGTCATTGGTTGAGTTTATGCTGGATCCCAGATAAACGAAGTCCTTCACAAACTCGAAGGAGGTATGGTCAACGGTAACGTGGGTTCCAAGACGCTGGGACTGTTTGTTTGTTGACACCAAGTATTTCGTCTTATCTGCATTCACTGCCAGAACGTCTATTAAGGATTCCTAAATTTAAAATTTGAAAAGTTTTTAGGTCATTTTTTCATCATTTTTCATCGTTTTTATCGGTTTTCGTTTTCAGGTCATTTTTACTAGATTTAGGGCGATTTTTAAGTTATTTTATTGTAATTTTTGGGCATTTTTAATTTTTAGAGCATTTTTCGGTTCCTAAGGTCATTTAAATATAATTTTAAAATATTGTTTTCCTTTTTTTTCGCAGTAAAAAATGTAAAAATGCAAATTTTTAAAAATTTCCTTTAACAATAAAATCCCTTCAATGAAAAACATTACCTTTCGAAAAAGGAGTAGCTTTGTTTATAGACCTCGATGAAAAAAAGATCGGTGCGTGGTGAAACTGATAAAAGGGTATGCAGAAAGGTGAAACAAGTGTTAGATAAAAACTATGGATATGCTAGTTTTTATGACCTCTATTTTTATGCTCTATTGCTGAAATATTAGGGGGTAAAATTTTAATAATATGAAATAAGAAAAAGAACATACGTCCAATGACATATCGTCTATTAAAAATGTTCTTCTCGTCAGTACAGAAGTAGAAAGAAGTTTTTCTGCTTACAAAAACATTTTACCAGACAATCGAACACTATATATTTCTGTTACACTATATATAAAAATTATATAAAATACTTTTTAAGTTTAGTAATGTTTTATTTTTAAAACTTTATTTTTTGTTTAATTATTACGTAATTGTTTGCAATTTTTTATGTAATTTTTGTCAGTTTTTAGGTAATTTTCTACAGTTTTTATGTAATTTTTGTATTTTTTAGTTAATTTTCTGCAGTTTTTAGGTTATCAAAATCCTAGCCCTGGTTATTATATATCTACTACAAAGCTATCTACGACATATGATATAAAAAATTATTTTTTAAATGCAATGTAGCCTCCAAAGCCTTTTTAACGTTTTCAATAACATTTTTTCTTGGCTGCATTACACAGTAAGCCACAATGTGAGTGGGTATGCTGCTTATGACGCACAAGATAAAAGACAACAGAAAATTTAACAAAAATTCTCTCTGCGCTCAAAACACAACGAAAATAAAAGAGAACTAGAGCTGTAAAAAAATGCATTCCATTTGATTTTATTCACAAAAAAGTGAATCAGTGAATAACGAAATAAGAATGCATTCAATGAATGCAAAATTGATTTATAAATAACATTTTTAATTCACATTAATTTTTCAAAAATTATTAATTATTCATTTCCATTATTCACTGTCGTTATTCATAATGAATCATTTTTTTATTCATTAGAATGACATTCACAAAAAATGCAACTCACAAAGAATTTCCGAATTTTCAGTTATTCTTTCTTTATTCATTATTCATTTTTTATTCGTTATTCATTTTTTATGAATTATTCACTTTTATTCATTGTTCATTTTTTATTCATTTGTTATTCATTATTCATTTTTTATTCATTATTCATGTGTAATTAATTTTTTATTTGTTGCTTAGGACTGAAATTAATAAAAAATGAATAATGAATAACAACTGAATAATAAATACAAAACTAAAAATGAATAAAACATAAATAATGAACAAAAAATGAATAATGAATAAAAAAATTAATAAAATAAATTAAAACAAATTAATAATGAATAACAAATGAATTATTAATAAAAAATGAATAACGAATAAAAAATTAATAATGAATAAAAAAGAATAATTGAAAATTCTGAAATTCTTTGTGCATTTTTTTCTTTGTGAATAGCATTGAAATGAATAAAAAATTGATTCATTATTCTGAATAACGAAAATGAATAATTAACCATTTTTTTCATAAATGAAAGTTAATTAAAAATTTTATTTATAAATCCATTTTGCATTCATTGAATGCATTTTTATGTCGTTATTCAGTTGTACTTAAAATTCTGAATATGAATTACAGCTCTGAAGAGAACAAATTGAAAAGAAACAAACGCAAGCAAATGACGCTACAAATTATTTTCACAAAAATTCTATCGATTTAATAAACTGAGTTATTACCCTTTTTCGGTAGCATTTCAAATATACTAATCAAAATAACTATGGTCAGTTATTTTATATGAAAAACTTTGTTCTAGTTCCAAAATAAAGATAAATAATTTTCACAAATACATTTCACTGCAAAACTTGCTGTTAAAAAAGACGATGTAGCTCCGCACACGAATAAAATCACACTGTTGTCTTAACATTTTGTCACATCCTGCTTACAGTTTTGCATTACAATGTCATCACTGACAAATATCTTTTACAAGCGGGAAACTTCTAATTTGTGATCAACTAAGTCAAAAGCACTATGCTATGATTAAGCTTGACATCGAGTATTGCTTTAAGCATAAGAAAAAATGCAAGGGTTGATTACACAGTGATACAAAATAGAGCGAAGAAGAAATACCTGAGAAGTGATACTTTTTTTCTTGTAGATCTTGTCAAGCAAAATAAGAATCTGTGTGTGAAATTTGCCAAACAGCCCCTTAATCTTCACTTACGATTAAAAACTCAGTTCTAATTACCTTTGCACAGTTATAAGCCTGTAACTTTGATGCTTATATACCAATTTTCAGTTTCTCAAAGGATTTAGAAAGAGGGAAAAAATTATAAAATTTCATCATGAAGTTGTATTGGAAAAAAGTGTAAAAAATCAGATGATAGATGCAAAAAAAGCTAAGTTGTGGGCTAAGCTCTGCAGTTTAAATTATAAATTGAAATTCAAAAAGTAAAATGAAAATAGATCTGATTCCATTAGTGTTTAGGAAACCTCGGTTGCACACAAGTATCTTCAACAACAACAACCACATGTTATGGATACATGGAAACTCACAGTTGCCAACATCAGTTATATAGTATGTATTTTGCACATATTGTAGTTGTTGTTGTTGTTGCTGTTCACATGCTTGCTACATTTTAATCCTTTTTGAGTTTTCAGTCTCTTTCTTGTTTGCCAACTCAGTTTTGCATATTTTTTTATTCTTTTTCTATTTGTTTCCTTGCCTTTTTTTCTGTACAAAATGTTCACATGTTTCTACTTAACTGTATGTTTGTCTATGAGTATGTCCTGGATGTGAACCTGGGTCGAGTGAGTGCCAACCGAGTGTGCAATTTTAGCACATTCAAAAGAGAGAAAAAAACAGAAATCCGAAGAATAAAAGGAAAGGAAAGATCAAACAAACTAGCCAAGCCAGCAACCGCCTAAAGTTTCGCCCACACACATAACCACCACCCATCCACATAACTGCCGACGAACTTTTTAAAACAACAAAAATAGATAAAGATGGCTCCAAATTTAAAAACAAACCAGAAAACCTAAAAAAAGCTTTCTACAAAATACGACAAAAAGGTACAGAGAACAACAAAATACAGCAAAGAAAGGGTGAATTATTGTTATGATTAAAGTGTGTAAGTGTGTGTAGATGTGTACATATTCCAGAAACGGACGTACAAGGACATGCCACTCAAACACACTGACACTCACGCTCGGTCATTTTTCTCGCCTTTAATGTTTTTATTTTGTTTACTTCTTCTTTCTGGCTTTTTTTTTCAATATTTTTATTTTCTTTCCTTTGCTGCTTTTTTTTGCGTGTTTTTAGTGCCTATTTTTTTCAGTGCGTCCTTTTTTGCGCTCGTTTCTGCCATTAAATGGACAAATGAAGGATATAAAACAATTCCTTTGGCTTTGTAGCCAACCCGCACGAAAATTCTGCTTCCTCCATCCACTAAGCTGACATATTTTTCTTTCCTTTTCCTTTTTTTTTTTTATTTTATTTTATGTGTTGGTTGGTCATTTTGTTTAATTTTTTTTTATATTATTATATTTTTGTGTTCTTTTCTCCTTGTAACCTACCTTCTTCTGTGTTATAGGATTTATTTTGTTGCTTTTGTTGTTTTTTTTTTTTCTTTGCTTTCTTTTGTTATGTGGTGTAGGTACACATACTCTTATATCATAGCATTAACATTTTTATACATTTTCGCATATTCTATTGGGAGTTTCTTTTATTATTTCACTCTTATTTTATTTCATGCTCGGACTTTGCTTCTTCGTTTTATTTTATTTACGATTATTTTTCTTCTTTTTTTTTTTTTGTTTATTCTTTCTTATTTATTTGTAATTTTTACTGATGATGAGTTTTTGCTACTTTCCTGCTTATTTATGAGGAATTTGTCCTTTTTTTTTTTTTGTGAAGGCTTAATGTGAGTGCGTAGGTATATGTATTGTTGTTTGCTTGTATGTTGTAGAGCAAAGTATTGCTTATTTATTCGCTACTAATAAACTGAACTGAGCTATACACAAACTAAATAAAAATGAAACAGAAATAAAATCAAAGCCCACCCAATGAAGATGAACTGACATTGCCTTGAAGGCAATACAGCTTAAAAGCTTTACCTTCTAACGCATCACAAGAAGTTAGTTGAGAAATGCTATTGAAGACTTTAACTCCTTGGCCTTTTATGCGAAGGTTTTGGATATTTGTAGATATTTGTTACTTTAAAGAAAGATCTTGGAATTCTATTAGACCCCTGTTTAAATTTTAAAGATCACATCAATCTTATCATCAATAAATCTCACTCCATGCTAGGCTTCTTAATAAGGAACTCTGAGATTTTAATGACCCCTACAGCCTCAAAACTTTATATGCAGCACTAGTTCGGCCACATTTAGAATACTGCTCACTTTTATGGAATCCTGCTTCCTCAACTCAATCTCTTAGAATCGAAAGAGTTCAGAAAATATTCACAAGATTCATGGTTTTCAAAGTTAACTGAAACCACCCTCAGCCTCCACCGCACACCACTAGATGTGCCTTAATTTGTCCGACCTTTTACTCACAGTTCTCTGAAAATTTACCGAAATAGTGTCGTAACTGGCTTGAGCCCGGACTATAATGTACCCGAAACATACCCAACAAGTACCTCGAAGGTCACCTGAAATAGTACCGTAGTAAGTCCGTATTATGTCAATAAATTGCTTAAAAATGAGCGACTTTATTCGGATACAATAAACTGACGAGTGCCTGATTCAGTCTTCATTCGCACAATGTACCTGCCCAAGGTGTTCCAGAATTAGCACTTCTTTCAGTGCAGTAGTCGGACATTTACCAACACGGGCACCAGACATATATCAGCTACTTTACTGGCACAAAATATGAAATTGTTTCCCGGGTGTGTTTACATTATTATTTCCTACGAGGGTTTTGATATCGGACCAAATCTTTTTTGGTCTCGTTATGGGTATAATTTGTGATGTAAGTTTTTCCAAACTAAAATTTTTGGATGCTTTGACGGATTTTCCAAATTGTGCATTTGCTTTTTTGTACAACATTAAATTATCATCAGTTCGAAAACGTTTGATATTGCGCCAGTATGTTTGTTTTCTTATTCTTAGGACTTCAAGCTGGGATTTCCACCAAGGGACTGGTTTTTTTTTAATTGCTTTTCGTTTGTGTTATGGAGAGATTAGCTGCAGTTCGAATAATTTTTTGTATTTTGGCAGCTTCTTGGTTAACGCTGCAACCAGGACAGCATGAGATAGTTTCTTTTTCGCAAACTTTATGAAAAAGTACCAAGTCAGCGAAATCTGCTTTAAATTTTCTTAATTTAATGAAAAATGTATCTTTTACAGCTGTTTTAAAAAAAAAAGTGTTTTTAAAAAAAAAAGCAAAAAACTCAATTTTTTGTGGTCAATAAGAGTTATAATTAAACAAAATTTTAAAAACTTTTTGTGTCAAAATGTTGGTATGAGTAAGAAACTTAATATTTTAGCAGATATGGCTACGCGTTTTGTAAAAAATAACAAGTTACGAGCAAAAACAAATGTCTTTTTACAAAAAAGGACCTTCCGGAGAATCAAAATTGCTTCGGCAGATTTTCTCCGATTTGAAAAAAAGTATGCAGGAATCATTTAAATTAATTCATCAAACATTTGAGACCCCGGAATCAAACGGAATCTAAATTTCGATCCGGTCTATTGTGCAACAATAATAAATTTAAAAAAAAAATTGATTTTCAAAAAATTGTGTGCCTAAAACATTCCTGAAGGGCTAAGCATTTTTACTATCTGAGCTTTGCCGATGTGTTCAGAGAGATTATGGGATTATGGTCTGCAGAAATGCTAATTTCTACTGAAAAACCAACCCGTGTCAGATGGAATTTGAACATGAGTTCTTTGGCTTACGGACCACGCTCTTATCCATATGTGCCTTGGCCGCCACGATTAAGGCAGCTAGTTCTAAAAAATAGGAACAAAAAACTTTTGCCAACAAACCTTCATTCATTCACAACATTTTACATTTATCTTTACTAATTTGTTGTGGCATTAATATAAAAAGTACTCTCAATTATACTTTAAAATTGATTCCGTTCCAAAAAATTGTATGGGTATATCTACTTTAATTTCAAGTTTTTCGTTCTAGCTTGCATACATGTTTGGTGCGATGTTGTCGCTGAAAGCCAAAAGTAACATTGAGTGAAGATGGCGTTGATGTTGGCGTTGGCGTTGGCGTTGGCGTGGGCGTAAGTGTTTGTTTGTAAGTTTTCAAATGCTTTCTTTATTCCATGTGACGCTCTCTACCAACAAAAACCAAAAATAAAGGATAATCAAAAAAGTACAATGAGGTCATGTATATTCTGTAGCTTGGGACCTGTTCTATATTAGACGTTAAGCTGTTGAAGGTTTTTGTTGCTCTGTTTGTGGTTGTGAGAGCTGAGAACGTACGAGTTTATGTTTTGGCGTAATTGTATGTTTGTGTTCGTGTATAAGTGTTTTATTTATTTATTTTAATAATTAAGCAAGGAAACAGTTACAGCACATTATTTGTACTTAAAGCTACTAACAAAAAACGCAGCGTTTCATTTCAGTTGTAAAAAAAAACGATGAAATATTTTCATTATTTTTTTTTTTCTTATAAAATAGCAACTATTATGTATTTCTTTCCATTTTGTTTTTAGCTTTTTTTACAGTGTTTTGTGTTAAAGATTTATGTATGTCTGTTTGTAGCATTGTAGTTACTCGGGAAGGGTGCCATTTTGCTTTGGAGGTCAACATCACAGCGACTTGTATGCAAAGTGAAGGCAAGTGAAGACAAAAAATGTGTCAAGGTTCTATTATTTCTAGCATTTGAGTTCTTGTTGTTGTGTTTACATCCGTTGTTTTTTTTAGCCGTGAATACAAATTTCTAAATGAAAATATATTGAATTGATGTTGAAAATTTAAGTAGAAATCTGCTTTGATTGATTTTAAATGCTCAGTTTCAATGCTCAGAAACAAAAATGTTTCAATACTTTTCACTTTTAAAGAAAAAAAATTAAAAAGATGTTTCGACATTGGAAATCACAAAAAGACGAACTTAATATAAACATTAATGTTGCTCATACGTCATGTTGTATCTATAGAAAGGGAACAACCGGAATATTTAAATAAAGACACATTTATAAACACAATTGTTAAAATCTGCAAAATAAATAAATAACATATCGTTTCCAGCAACTTTTTTTAAGATTTTTGTTTGTTGTATTAAAAACAAATAGAGATAAAAATCAAATCTATTATGTTCATGAATTTCATAATAACGTGAAAATTTAACTACATATATAAATAAATATTTATCAGACACTTTTAAATCACCACCATCAAGCACTTTGTTAGACATAAGTGATATGAAACGTTTGGTGCATAATCAGACAAGTAAAAACAACAAATTCAACAACACACACAACGATGGTGACAGCAAGTGGCTATGCGATAATAATCAGCTGCAGATTTTACAATAAAAACAATATTACACACTACGATAGTAACAACAATAACAACAAAAACAAATAAACCCCCAACTGTAACAGCAACATTTTCAATATCAGCAGAAATTCTGCAGAAAACAGACGTCAAACATATCGCATTTCACACAATCACACACACACCCACACCCACACCCACACCAACAAACTAATGGGTATCTGCAAACTTATCTTGCACATATGTTCGATTGTTTGTTGTGCATATGATGAACTTTAGAAATATTTTGCAAACACTTGTTGTTTGTGCGTTTGGTTGTAAACGTTTCCAATTAACTCAAACGTAAATAAAAAGACCAGCAACAAAAAAGTTTGCACAAATAAGAGAAAGTCTAAAATGTAGTAAATTGTGCACTCGGTACTGGCAACTCTATAATATTTGTATAAGAAACATAAGGCAAAAATGTTTTGAAATAATAAATTTATTTTTATAAATTATAAGTTTATGCCTGAGATCCTTAGTTTGAATCAAATTTTGCATAACCAAGCACAAAGTTTTAAATTATTGCCAAATCCAGAAAATTTTGGATTTTGATGTACAAAATGTATAAAAACTGAAAGAAATATTAAAAAATCTTATTTTTCTATATAGCTTTTGGAAGCCCCTTTTTAGTATCATTTGTATCATTTGTATCATAAGCCCTTTTTTCTATAATCTACAAACATCTACAGGGTAAATTCTTAACTTACATTTGGTATCATATTTGGAAGAAGTATTATGAAGCTTCCTATACACCCGCCAAAAAAAGCGACTTTAACATTCATAGTATCCCAAAGTTATACTATTGTCTTGTGCTCAGATCTTTAAAGATATCAGCTTTGAAACTTTTAATTTGAATCAGCTATGGTCACAATATATTAGAAACAAAATGCATATGGATTAATCACCATTTTGTGCTTTTTAAGCATTTGATCTTGTATTGTATATTTGTGATTAGTTTCATATACATACATATGTACTGAAATTTTGACACTCACATGAACAAAACAAAATAAAAATTCAACCAAAAAACTCTATTGCTTTTATACTGTAGCAAATGATATTTAATTTTAAATTATACAATTAATTAAAAATGTATTATCAGTCTTGAGTTCATGTGGAAAGTTTTTAAAAAAATATATCAGAAATGCATCCCATCGTTTGAGTTTTATTTACCAAACTTCCCAAATGACCACTGAACAAATTTTAATGTATTTATAGCCAGGAATTAGAAACTCGAGAATGCATGCTGGAGCGAATTTACAAAATTTTGCAACTCCTTTTCTTGAGCTAGCTAGCTAAAATTTCGTATTTAAGATAAAGTGACCATCAGTTAAAGAGAATATTTTAAACAATTTTATTGTTATTTGTTAGCATAAGTTTGAGAAAAAATCTTATTCAAAGATATTCATTAGTTTAATCGTTATTTGTATATAGAAAAAAATTCGTTTGTTTTTCTTGGGCACCATTTTATTTTGTTGATAGTTATATATTAAAAATGCATAAAAAACTTTCAAAAAAATTGGACTTCATTAACAGACGTGTCGCGTTGGATTTGAAGTTCAAAAAATGATCTATGAGAAAAAAATAAAACAGCAATTCCACTTTGAACGTACTGGCTTAACGGAATGATCATCTCCGATTTGAGTGAAATTTAGAATTAAGCTTCACTGACGGATATAAAATTGGAAGAAAATTTTTGAGGAAAAAAGTTTGACGTAATTTTTGGCGGAGTTACAGCGTGCACAAAATTGACAAAAATCGGCAAAAACGCCGAAAATCGATTTTTGCTGAAATTCATATCCCAAACACTTCTTAATTAATTAAATTTTAATAAAAAAAAGTTTTGGAAAATTTTGGTGGTTGTTGGGCTCATTTAGTTGTATTGCCTCTGTGTAACTTCAAGCTCCGAGCGACATTCGTGATTGTTAGGGCATCCAATCCCAGAATTCCGGGATCCCGGACTATTTTTAGTCCCAACAGTCCCGGGGTTGCAAGGCCTAAAATCCCGGCATTTTCGGGATCCACCAAATTCCACCAAAATGTTCAATTATACTACCTAAGAAAAAACTGAATGAGATTTAAAAATTTTTTAAATAAATACCTTTCTTAAAATATATGTACAAAATAACACAAAGTGAGAAACACATGATACTACCTTAGAAATATTAAAATACAATTTTAATGACACAAAATTAAAAATATTTTATAAATATCTGTACAAAATATGACGTGAAATATATAAAAATATAAACCTTTTTTGAACTAAACTTACATGGAGGGAAATAAAATTCTTATATTAAGCAAATATTTTGCTTGATATAAGAAAACTTAAAATTAAATCTAATTTGCTCAAATCAAGCATTAAAAACTAAAATCAGGAAATAAAAAATAACAATGAGCATTTATTGCCAAAATTGAGCAAAATAAACAACAGCTTCAAACAAGCATAAAATACTTGATTCTATAACTTGGAACAAGACTTGAATCATGAAAATATTTTCTTAATTTTAGCAAACGCAGAATTGTCGCTTTTGAAAAATTCAGCGAATTACAACAATCATGAAAATATTGAAGTTGTTGTAAAAGAGTCGCTAGATAACAAAATCTACGTTGAAAATCAATGTCGTGAATGTGTGCCAAAAAAGCATGCGAAAGTATTGTTGCTTTGTGCAAATTGAGCAAATTATTCTAGTTTTCAGTAAATTATTTACTTAAATCAAGCAAAATGTTCTCAATTGAAGGAAAATAAGTTTCTCAAATGAAGTGAATTATTTTAGTTTCAGTAAATTGTTTTCTTGAATCAAGCAAATTGTTCTCAATTCAAGGAAAATAAATTTCTCAAGTTAAGCAAGTTATTCTAGTTTTCAGCAAATTGTTTACTTAAATCAAGCCAATTGTTCTCAATTGAAGAAAAATAAATTACCCAAATCTAGCAAATTATTCTAGTTTTCAGCCAATTGTTTACTAGAATCAAGCAAATCTATCTCATTTCAAGTAAATATTAGGCTCGAATGTAGAAAAAATATTCTTGAGTTTTAAGCAAATGTTGCATGTCATGTGTTCTAAATTTGCTCAATTCTAGCAAAATAATGCTTAAATTTAGAAATTTACGCTTGAGTGTAAACTGATAGCCTGTTTGCTTAACTTTTTCTTTCCGTGTACAAAATATTACATAATACTTACTTAAAAGAACTTAAATGTGACCTTAAAAATTTTAAAAAAAAACTTCCTTAAACAAGCTGTCCAAAATATCACAAAATTCGTACTTAAAATAACTTAAATCATTATGCTATTCTATTGTTTCAAATAATTTCATTATACTATTTTAAATAATTTTATGAGACTTCTGAATGACCTCATTTAATTAATTTTTTGTTTAAGAATTCGTCTTTGTTTTTCAAAAATAAACAATAAATTCTATACAAGTATTTAATCAAAACAGTGTTTTTTAGTTTTTTAAAATCTTCTGCATTGTTTTGTGTTGTGAAACAAGGCATAACTACTTTGGAACTTCATATAACGTCTTTCAAAAAATGTATTTTCTAAGGTTTTTAAATCCCGGGTCTAGTCCCGGAATCCCGGTATTGTGTTTTTTCAATCCCGAAATCCCGGGATTGCCGAAACGTCCCGAAATTGGATGCCCTAGTTATTGTTGTTGTAAAAAAATATTAAAGAATTATTTTTAGATGCAAAGTAACGAAAAACCTGGGTGCTCAAGAATTTCTTAAATAAGGACCGCCCTAATAATCATATACATTGCGGTGTCCCGCAATAGAGCGTAACTATTTAGGGAGGTGAAAGGTAATGTCGAGTTGAGCAAAGCATCATATCGAAGGGGGTCTAATTTTACACCCTTAGGACTTACAGGGTTAATTAGAATTTCATGGCTTTAATGCACATTGTTGTTTTTAGCAGAAAAACTAAAGGCCCAAGCAAAATAGACGAAACGAGACGATAGTATTTTGACGAACGTCTGCACTCGTTACGGATTTAACTCAAAATGAAACGATTTGCTCAACTCGTCTGAAACATCTGATCAGTAGGCAATCGAGTATTATTTATTTATGTATATTGTGCATTTTGTAATTTTTAATAAAAATTTGTGAAAAATGAGTGAAATAATGGCGAAATTGAAACAAATTGATGACAATAAAGTAAAAACGCACTCTGCACAGCTGTTGTCAGACTGTTTTGTTTGGTTTCGTTCAGTTACGTTTGCTCATTTTGGGTAACAACATTAATATGTATTTAACCGAATATGTATTTAATACTTACGTTTTTACTCGTTACGGAGCAAAACGTCTATTTTGGTTGGGCCTTCTCTTATGGAAATCCATTTTAAGAGCTCATTTGAAAGACAATGAATTGACATTTCTAACGGTGTATCAACGAACCCACCCGATTTATCCATAATTCGAAAGTGAAGATGAAACAAATCCGTTGCAACTACTAATTTTCAAGTTTGGATGCAATTTTCTCAGAATTTTGCGTAATAGATGAAATTTGTTTTTTAATAAGTTTTCTACTATGAGTAAATTATTCGAGCCTCGTTGCAATGACATCAACAACGTAAACATTAAGGCGCCTCACGCTCCATGGAAAAAAACATGTTTGGCAGAAATGCTCAAAATAATCCTTGGCTTATGATGATAACCCAAATATTTCGACTCTAGCGATAGCCATCCGTGAGCTGAAGTGGTTTTAAATACCCTCTAAAAATCGATTTTTTTGTTAAATATTGGCTAGTGTAATAATTTTAAGAAAATTAATTATCAATTATTTGTAAATGTTTGCAACCCGATTAAATATAACGCTGTTTTGCATGCATATTTTCATATTTTTTAATTTTATTTCTATACAAAAACTTTCAAAATTCAAATAGCTTCAGTAATTTTATTTTTGTTTTTAAATTTCTTACAATATTTTTCAGTAGCTGTTTGTTTTAAAATTAATATTTTAGTTTTAGTTTATTAGACAATTCTGACTAGGAATCAATACGAGCAGTAAAAACCTTTCAAACGATATCTTGAAAGGGAGGATCGCTTTAAAAATAATTAAGTTTTTTAATTTTAGTGGAAATAAATTAAAAAAAAAATGCATGAAAAACAGCATTATCTTTAATCTGAATGCAAAAATTTTAATTTTTTGATACAGATTGAAACAGCTTCATCCGGGCTGTAATTTCTGACAGTTTATTTTTTACAACCACTACACAAGCAAATATGATTACAAAAAAACTCGATTTTTTGAGGTTATTTCAAATCATTCTAGCTCACGGATTGTTATCGCTAGAGTCAAAATATTTTGATAATCATCCTAACATAAGCCAAGGATTATCTTGAGCAACTGTGCTGAACAACTTTTTTTCATGGGGCGCCTTAATAAACATATCTTTAAAAACAAAGGGTACTTCAAAAATTTAAATAAATTGAAAAAATAATGAAACACTCTCTTTCAGTACACGATTCAAGTGACTTGAAGTTGCTTGAAAGTAGTATTTTACAAATTTTTTAAGTTCGATACTGAAGAATAACACGCAAAATGTCACCCTCTATTTTATTACAATTACTTGAAGTTAGTACGGAAACAAATCTATTATCTAATGCATAATTGGACTGCATTTTTTATTAATTTTAAAGAAAAATTATAAAATATGTTCGAAGTGTCCTCCATTGTTTTGATTGCAATAAAATGATTTGGTAAATGTTTTACAAATGAAACAGTTTAACTTATCCTTTCGATAAACTATTGCTCCCTCGATGAAATTTATTTTACATAAACGAAGTCTTTCATCCTACCTATCTAAAAAAAATGTGGTGTCGAATCGAATGATCTTAGAGGCCAACTAATTGGACCATTACTTCCAATCCAACTCACTAGGTAGTTTATGTCCAATAAAAAATTCACAATACATACGAAAAATGTAAAGGTGTTTTTTTTCGCTCCTCTAGCATTTTCTAATAGAATGAGGTTAAAAATAAGATCTGCATTAAAAGATTGGTATTGTTAGTGAAAAAAGTCACCCGATTTTCATTTAAAGCATCTAAAAATGGGTTTGAATTGCTTGAAAATAGCTCAAACAATTTTTGCCCTAGAACTTTTTTTTAAAACAGTATAGGTTTATATTTTTATTTTTTTTTTCATTCGACTGTACACTACACAGGTTAAACGGTCCATTTAAATTCTTTTAAGTAGATGTGTTATTTAATGGTGCTTTGAAGATCAAACTCAATTTCTTACTCAATTTTTACGTTCTAGTTTTATTCAAAAAATTTAAAAAATCATAGAAAAATCTGCGAGCTGGGGCCGAATTACAGCATCCGTAATCGAGCAAAATTGTACAAGATTTATAGGTACTTGTTTCGTCGTGCTCTTCGTTATTTTGCTCGATCACGGATGCTGTAATTCGGCCCCTGGTAGCATTACATTATCATGAAGGGCATTGAATGAGGTCTACGAAATTTATTGCTTCTTATTATTTTTTTTCACTTATGAACTTTCATCCGAAAACATAGTACTCTGTTCAGTTTCATGTGAAATTCCACTCAAATCTCCATACAAAACGTGACAGTTGTGAAACAAGCGTGGAAATTTTCACAACATGTTCGTCAGAGCAGTTCTCTGTTCCGCTGCGTGAAATTATCGCAACATGTTTCTGAGCAACATTTTTTCACGACAATTTAATTGTACTGCCTATTTTTTTTTAAGTGAAAAGAGAGATATCATATGAAATCCCCCAACTTATTCTCTGAGTCTCTCTGAGAAACGTTGCCATAGAAATTCCTCGCAAAAAACTTTAAGTCAGAAATTTCACGCAACAAATAAATAAATGTTGCCAGCGAAATTTCACGCAAACGAACAGAGTACTAGGCTTAAAAGCAAAAAAATTATTTGAAATTTTTTGATTCAGTCTTTTAAATTTGAACAAAGTAGCTATTTGTTTTGCTCACTTCAATCATTGGTAATGATCAATTTTTATTTTGTGAAAGCGTTTGGTCTTGGTTTCAATGAAATTTAACTCGTACGCCTCATTGATGTAAAATATTAAATATTTAGGTTTTTTTTAAGGTGGATTTAAATAAGGTGATCTCATTTTACCCCATTTCGGGCTTTTCTGCTACTTAACCAATAAACATAAATTTCAGATTTAAATTTCGGAGTTAAAATATTGAGTCACCGGATGTTTTTCAATAATTTAGCTAAAATATAAAAAGGGAATCACTTTACAGTTGAGTAAATATAAGAAAAAATAATACTTAAAATTAAAATTATATTAAATAAAATTTTTTAAAAGCAGCATTTAATTTTAAATTGATGCTGAAAGAACTGTAATTGTTCAAATCGATTGTCACAAAAATCGAAGAAAGTGTGAAAAAAAATGGTCAAGCACTTATGGGATTTGACCGAATACAATATTACATTCGAATTGTTTGACAATCAAGTTGATGTTGAAACATAACTAAGAATGTTGACGAATTAAAAATGGAATGGATTTTCTGACAATCCCAACAGAATGTTCTTAGAAACTGATGCTGTAATGATGACAGAATTTACTTCACACCTAAAAATACATACAACTTTTCCATACAATTTTATGTGAAAAATAGACTTGACGAAAACAAAATTTTTAGAGTATTTGAGTTATTCGAATGTATAAATAATTTCATTTTTTGTCGTTTGAAATTGATTTTAGTTTTTTCTTTGAAGTTTTTTGCAACTTCCTTACTTTTAAGTTTATTTTATTAATTGTCAAAAATATTTCACCTATTCAAGCTCAATTCTCTAGTAAGGTTGGCCTTAACACATGTCTTTAAATAGCAAAACCTGTTATTTTTTATTCCTTTCCACGTAATTAATGTTAATAAATAAAATTTAAAAAGAAAAAACCATTTTAGATTTTTTAGGTGAGCTGGTTAGGCACGGATTTGATATTTTAAGGTTAGAAAAAAGGATTCCCTTTTTAAATTTTAGCTAAATTTGCGAAAAATAGCCGGTTATTCAATATTTTCACTCTGCGAATTTATTTAAAATTATGGATTATTAGCCAAGTGGCAGCAAAAATCCCAATTGGAGCCAAACGAGGTCACCATTTTTTTATCTACTATTTTAGTACTGAATTTAATAGAAACGAAGCCCAAAAGCTCCTACAACATAAAAATGACTCATTATCAATGATTCAAGTAAGTAAAACATGTATTTTATTAAAATTTGAAAGATTTCCATTAAATGAAAAATAAAATCAAATCACTTGTTTGCTTTTAAGACGTTAGTTTATGAGCCAAACCCAAAAAAGTAATGGAAAGTATTAAATTTTTTAGACCTTATTAAATTCCCTTTATTTTTATGTATTGCCAGCTCACAGATTTTTCTTTGTTTTTTTTTAAATTTTTGAATAAAAATAAGAACATAAAAATTGCGTGAAAAATTGAGTTTGATCTTCAAAAACACTATTTAATAACACATCTACATAAAAAACTTTATACCGACTGTCTAGCCTGTGTAATTGTGTGTCAAAAGAAAAAAATTAAAAACCTCTATTTTTTTCAAAAATTAATGGGGAAAAATTGTTTCAGCTATTTTTAAGCAATTTTAAGACCGTTTTTGATGCTTTAAGGGGATGGTACTATTTTACAGCCGAAAAAAGGAATGTTTTCATGATTTTTTGTTTTTTGAGTTATGAATAATGTTGGAGTTATTTTTTATATACATGTTATAGTTTGACTTCTTAAGTATATTTGAAAAAAAAATATTAAATTATCGATAAATAGAAGTTGTTTTGCGGTGAACACGATTAGAAGTTAGCGGATCATCTGAAAAGAAAAGTTCAGAATTAGTTTAAAAGGTAATATGTTTCCCGAGTTAATACAGGATTTTTTTTAATTTTTTTTAAATTTTTTTTTTGTAGCGATTTGAAGTCAAAAACGCTATTTTTGCTGAAAAATTGAGTTTATTTTATTATTTTAAAGTAGGAAAAAAACAAAAAAAAACGCTTTAGCATTACCTGCAAATAGGTGTAGAAATAGTGTAAAAAATTTCAAAACGATCAGTCAAGTACATTTTGCGGCATCGTGTTCACCGACTTGCAGCTGCAAAAACAGAAAATGTTGCACTGCAAATCTTTATGATAATTCAACGTTGTCAGAAATTTTTACAAAATACTCTTGAAATGTTGTACATACAAGCAGAAAAAAATATAAAAAAAATGTCGCAAAATTATTTAAAATAGTACGATCATCCCCTTAAATGAAATCTGGGCGATAATTTTCCTCTAACGATACCAATATTTTAATGCAGAACTTATTTTTAATCTCATTCTATAAAAAACTGCTGGTGGAGCAAAATAAATTTTGCCCTTGGGGTGATCTAATGTCCAACAACTCCTTATAGTTTTTACTGTTATGAGTCGGAGCTCTATCATGTTGTAAAAATTTAGCTCGTTTTTTCTGTAGAGGCACATTTTCCAATAGCTCCAGCAGAGTATCGTAAGTAAATGAAGGAACATTTCACCGTTAAAAATGAATTGAAAAAATAAAAGAATCTGATAGCAGTCCAAAATCCGCTAACGGATTCACACTCACTATATAACACTCATTTTGTTGCATCCATTGACAAAATGTTAGTCTAAGGTTAGTTAGTCTCAAAAATTTAAAACTCATAGTACCTCTATAAAACTTAATGAGAGAAGTTTTTGGGGCTGCTAAGTTTAAATTTGAACTTACAATTTAAAAATTCAGAATGGTGAATTTAATATGAAGATCACAGTAGTAAAGTACCATCTCTCAGTGCCTGATTGAAATATTGCTAGTATTTGTACATAAAATCAAATTTCATTGATAATACTGACTTCGAATTTTTAAATTTTAGTATCAAATTTAAAATTGCCAACCTCACCAATTTCTTTATACTAAAGTTCATCTAATTCAGCTGCTAAATTGGATCAGCCATTTTCAATTGAAGGGCTTATTGCAATAACGTGATAAGCCACATAAGCTACACAAGCAACTACTGAAAGGATTTTGGTTATTTCTTATAAAATTTCGGACCTAGTTGTAAAAGTTTCCGTGTTCAATTCCATTTCTTCACACAAAAATAGATTTTTTCAAAACTTTACTGTCAATTATTTTAAGATATTTTTTATGTGGCTTATCATATTCTTGCAATAAACCAATTATATCAATATACCTAGATTATAATCAATTATAAAACTACTGCTTCAAGTTCAAAAGCGGCAGCAACAAAACCCACTCACATTACAATTGGATTTCAAAATCATCAAATTAGAAATTGGTAAACTCTAGAATTCTTTTTCGTAACTTAATAGAACTTTGAAAATATATTATTTTTGAGCATTGATAGATTTCTTTTAAATTGTTATTTACATATTTTTTTACTGTGAAACACAGAGTATAAAAGACTTGTTATCTTTGCTAAAAATATTTAAATCACAAATATAACACTTATAATGTTTTTTTTTACAGCACGATCTAGGAGACTTTAAAAAAAGCAAGAGCAACCAATAATCATTAATATTTTTCAATAAAATTTTCTGATATTAGTTTCTAAAAATAATGCAAGCCAGTAATTCTTTTTAAAAAAAATCAAAAATGCTACCCACTTTTTTTTAATATACATTTTTTTAAGAAATCATTCCCGCCATGAACGAATGGGCTCAAGTCTTCTTATAACTTTGATGTAGTCAGCTATTAAAAAAACTAACATATTTAATAAAACAATATGAAAATAGTAAAAAAAGTATTGCAAATAGTTTATGTTAAAAATAGCTCTGAAAAATATTGTTTAATACATTTATTTGCTATTCAAATCAAAAATCTAATTTTTCTTTTTGAGTGTCTTGAGTGACTCCTTCCATCGTCAGCTCAGTTAATGCAAGTCAGAGGCTGGTTCATTCATGAACGTAACCAAATCATTCAGTAAACATTAAGAGTTAAAAGTTAAAACAAATGATGACAGTTATAATAACAACAAAAATCTGCTATGACTGATTATATAAAAAAAAAACACTGAGAACTTCACAAATGAATAAGTGTGAGTTTATGATATTGTTTGTTTAAACAAACTTATGTACATAGGCATTAACAACAAAAACATTTATTTCACATACTTGTCACAATCATCTATCACTATATTTTTAATATAGCTGCAACTTAATATTGCTTGAAAAAAAGTATGTAAAAACGTAAGAAACAGTGGCAGCAGTCGCAACAATAACAATAAAATATAACAACAACGAAATAATAACTGCAATAGTTTTAGAAAATCAATCAAAACTGCCAGTTGAAGTACGGCAGCGGTGACGAAGTGAACGACAACAGCTCTTAACGTCAAGACTGCACCGAAATTAATTAAGTGCACACAGAAAAAAAAACTACATGCACAAATTTATACATGAAAAAATTGTTCTATGGCTAAAGTCAACATGTGATATATATTTAAATATACACTAAAAGAGATTTAGAAAGAAATCGAAACCAGTGATTGTGGCTTAACATTGCTTACTAGCCTAGCATCTGTCTTTCCCTAACTTCCGGTTAAATGTTTTTGATTATTTATCAAGTTTTTAGAGCATACTCAAATTAGTTAGATTCGTGTCGCAACAATTTGCAACAACAATGAAAAAGTTTAAATTTCAGGAGCCAACAATTTTGGCCAACATCAAGTATGGCTCCAAGATACGGTCGCGCAAGATTGAAAAATGTCTGACGCAGCTGGAGAAGATGCTAAGGTAAGTAAGAGGAGCTTGTGATTGTGATTTATCGAGATCGATAATATGATTCGAATTGTTTAAAATCCTTGAATCATTTCTTAAGATGTCAACTTGGATATTGGTAAAAATTTAACAGAGCCAAGTACACACATGAAATGAGATGAAGTTTACTCAGTAGAGCAGCTATTTTCTGCTTTTCACTATAAATGCAAACTTATGATGATGTTTCATTTATGAATGGCTTAATTGAGTGTTGTTAATCCTCAATAACAACATTTTGTTTGTTATGCTAAAACACTTATAGTGTCAAAATATTGCATAAAATAATTGGATCGTTAATATTAGAATACACATTACTCAAGAAGCGTTATTTTTGTTTTTTGCTTTAACAAATAAGGTCAGATAATTACTCTTTCAAAATATTTTTTTCCATACTTCTGACTTTATGGCTATGTTTTTCGATCGGATAATAAAATATGGACAGTTTGAGCTAATTCAATCAATTCTCAATTTTCGAAAAACTTTATCTCTATATCGATCTTATTACAATTTTTAATATATATTCTTTTTAATTTTCTGTCTTTTAGCACAACTTTAATGATCATAGCTATGTTTCTTTACGAATACGAACTTTATACGATTAATTCCCAAAAAAAAAATCCAGCTATTTATGCCTTTCTGCCTTAGAAGCACATTCTTCGATTTGTGGCTATTATGCAAAAATTATTTTTTTGGTTAAGTGTTAAACAAGTAACTATTCGGCTTGTTACAGTTCTGCTACACTGCCTTACAAAGGCTAACAATAAAAAAAATATTGTTGTTAATTTGTAAACTTGATTGCGTGACTTATGTTGTTTCTGAAGTTAACGATTTATTGAAAAGGATTAAATTTTTTAAGATATTTGTGAGTGAATTGCAATGTTAATTTTAAATTAATTTTTTACAGAATTAATGTCTTATAATGTGTGGTGAGTGCGAAATATAAGTTGGTGCATTGGATGTATTTTTTATTTTCTCAAAGCCCTCGTGGCGTATGAGTAACAAATAATAGTAGACAATGAATTGTGGCAAAACCAAAAATGTTCAGTAAGGTTTGCCATTTCACCATGAATAGACTAACAAGCGAATAGCGCTTGCAAATCATGCAATTTTATTATCAAAATTTGTGCTCTGTGAGAAATGTGTTCCTGTAAAAAATTGTTTTCAGCGACAAAACTTATTTTTGTTTCAATTGCTACGTCAACAAACAGAATTGCCGAATTTGGTCTGAAGAGCAGTCAGAGGCAGTTTAGGAGTTGCCAATGCACCCAGAAATATGCACTGTTTGGTGTGGTTGGTCAGCCGGCGGCATTATTTGACCATACTTTTTCAAAAATAATGAAAATCGTAACTTTACAGTCAATGGAGCAAGGTACCGACGATGAAATAATGAATGTGCGATGATGACCGCCCTTTTTTCTTGTCCGAAATGGAAGAATTTGACTTGGTTGATATGCCGTACGGCACGTGGACTTATTGAAAGGCGTGTTTTTTTAGCAATTAATCTCACGGGTTGAGAAATAATCTCAAAACTCCCTAGTCGTCCTCTTGACGTTAAACTTGAAGGGTCGTTCCGTGGACCTTGAATATGGAATGTGCGCAGGGTTTAGGTCCTGCCACATTTTTACAACCCAATGAAAACCAGACCAGCCTCAAATAAGAACCCCAATTACGTTGACGACCACCGCAAACGAAAAACGGACAATGATTTACGGATATGCACCTGGAATGTCCGGACCCTTATAGGGAAGGTGCCACCATCCAACTGGCGGAAGCCCTCAAAACAATAAAGGCTGACATTAGCGCCATTCAGGGCAAGGCTGCTTTAAAAAAACAGACTGCGATATCTTCTACAGCTGTCATGCGGAGAAGCGCGAATTCGGATGTGGATTTGTCGTAAGCCAGGAACTACGCCACCTTATTTCCCGGTTCACACCCGTGAACGAAAGACTGGCCACGATCTGCAATAAGGCGAAATGTACGTTCACCTTCCGCTTCATGACGTGAAAATAGTCCTCGACGATTTTAATGCCAAAGTCGGAAGGAAAGGCATATTTGGCCCCACTGTCGGTCAGTTCAGTCTTCATGAATAACGGTCTAAGACTGATCAACTTCGTCGCGGCACGAAACATGGTAGTTAGTACCACCAGATTTCAAAACCTAGATATCCACAAAGCCACCTGGCTGTCTACGGATCAAAAAAAGGCGAAACCAAATTGATCACGTTGTAATCGACGGAAGGCACGCCTCTGGTGTTCTAGATGTGCGTTCGTGTGGGGGAGTTAACATTGACTCTGACCACTATCTTGTTGAAGCCAAGATCTGCATGCGATTTTGCAATGCGAAGAACAATGATGATTATATGAACAATGCACCCAAAAATTCTTTGGAGCATATATCTTTTACCTCAGAGGATATTTTTAAGTACCTTAATGTTAATGTTAATGTTGTGTGGTGAAGATGCGTACTGCGAACTAAATGAGATCTATTGTACCTCCTTCTCAAAGCTCCGCTGGGTTTGCGGATTACGGATTACAGAATTTCATCCAGCCCTATTTCTCTAATGAATTTGAGAATATTCTTAGGTTCAAGGGATGAAACCTGCTCTAGACTCAGCTCATAGTTCCCCAGTGCTAGTTTACGTCTGCGAACCACGGCGTCGCAGGTTGTGACTAGGTGCATTGCAGTCTCATCTGCTTCTTCACAGAAACGGCAGTTACTATCGGTCTCTATGCCCAATTTTATCAGGTGGTATTTGAGTTTACAGTGTCCTCTAAGGAACCCCGTTAGAATCCTGAGATTCGGTTTGCCTAAGCTTATGCACAATTTTGCTCTTCGAGTGTTAAAATCTCTGAGGAGGAATTTGGATTGTCTTAGCTTTGGGAGGCTTTTCCAAAGGTTTGAACGTTTATGCCTCTCCTCCCTTCTTAGTTCTTCTTTTATAGAATGTGTGCCCAATCCGCAGAATGTTTCTTGTCCTATCAATTTTGTGGGTGCACCCTGTCGCGCTATACCATCGGCTTCTTCGTTACCCTGTATTCCTTTGTGTCCTGGGACCCAAACCAGGTGTTATTCTTGTGTTATTCTTGCCTAGTTCGTTGAGTTTTGTTAGGCATTCCCATGTTATTCTCGATGATATCTCACAGGAAAGTAATGCTTTAATTGCTGCTTAGCTGTCTGACATCACAACTATATCCTGATCTTTGTATTTGCGATCCAGATGGAATTGTGCACACTGCTATATTTCTAGGATTTCCGCTTGGAAGATGCTGGGTGTTGCCCCCATAGGTTCAAAGTGATTGGTTCTTGGCCCGTACAACCCTGCGCCTATACCTTCCAATGTCTTGGAGCCATCCGTATACCATGATATTTTGTGTGGTTTCTTGGCTTGTGATATCATCTCACTGTCCCACTCTTCCTTGGTACTAAGCTTAATTTCAAAGTGTTTCTCGAAGTTGAAGAAAATCGTTGAAATATAAAAGGCTTAAATAAAGCCGGTATAAAAGTATGTATGTGATATAGCTGCTAGGACAAATCGTCATCGAAACACTATAACAAATTTTTTAAAATACCCTGGCAACTATGCTATAATCCAGAGTAGTGAAAGAAAATCCGTGATTAACCAATGGCACAAAAGACCAATGCGACGTCTTGCTGTGCAGAAATGGATGAGTTGTGGTGAAATTGCTGCGCATTTGGATCTAAGGATTACCAGAAGCAAATTCAAACAAATTTTGGACGAAAATGCCAACGTCAGTTATGAATCGCCCTCCTCTTAACCCAAGCTTCTACCATGACACATTGCGGCCAGTCTAGCATATGCCAAAAAATATACATTTTGTGAGAAAGAATTTGGGAATGTGATACTAAGTGATGGGAAAAGGCTCAACCTTGACGGGCCCGACGGTTTCCAGAAATACCGGTACAATTTGCGATAGCCACGAAAAATTAGGTATACGCGTAATTAGGTATACGCGGGCGGGGATCATTGATGATTTCAGACGGTTTCAGATACTTTGAAAGTCTCCCCTGTATTTGATTTCATGCAAATCGAATGCTCAAATGTATACTGAATTATAAGATGATGTGTTTATTGAGTTCACATGCTATACATACCAGGATATTTATACTATTCAGCAGGAAAATGCACCAACAAATCCTTCCCGAGCCACAAATGACTTTCAATAAATCTAAAATATACCCGTATCGTAGTGACCTGCTGTTAGTCATGACTTGAATCCTATCGAAAACCTGTGGGGCATTCTTTCGGCCCAAGTTTATAAAAGCGGGCGCCAGTTCGAGTCGATGAAGCATCTGAAAACAGTTATTTAAGATGAATGGCAGAAAATTGATGGCTGCATCCTCAGATCATTGATGTACTTCATGGCTTTCACGCTTAACCAAGTCATATATAAGCAAGGAAGACAAATTCGTATATAAAATCTATATACATACATTTTATTTTATTCCATAAAATCAATGTAAAGCAGAGCATTTATTCTCAAATACCCTTCACCACACTGCATTTACAGTTCAATTACTTGCTTCCCGTATAACCTTTAGACAATCCTTTAATAATTCTGTAGTGTATTATTTTCTTAACGCTGATTATAATAATATAAGAAATGAACTGAATTCTTTAAACTGAGACCAACTATCAGTCTTGGATTTGGACGATGCTGTTTCGTTTTTCTATCAGAGTATCTTTTTCGTACTTGATACTTTTGTTCCAAAAATAAAAAAACCAAATAAACTATCTGAACCGTGGCTTGATCCCAATCTTAGGCAACTCAGAAATCAAAGCAATAGTCTCTACAATATCGTTAAAAACACCGTAATGGTGGTAAAAGGTATTGTTTCTTCTTCCAACCCACAAGTGATCTGTAATCTCTTTGCAGATCATTTTCAAGAAGTATTTCGTTCTCCTTCAACCCCAATTCGTACCCCGTTACTATATCCCAACACGTCCCCTTTGGTTTTCATAGTCAATATTACACAAGAGGACATAATTAATTCTATAAATGAATTAGATCCCTACAAGTCTCCCGGTCCGGACCTTATTCCACCAATTCTCCTTGTTCAGTGCCTAGCTCAATTAATTACACCATTACATATTATTTTTAATAAGTCTTTGGAAATAGGGTTTTTCCATCTTTTTGGAAGTCATCTCATCTTACACCAATTTATAAGAAAAACGATAGGAGAGCGATCGAAAACTACATAGGTATTGCCTTATTGTCAACTATTCCTAAGCTTTTTGAAAAAATAATATGTTCTAAGCTCACTGAAATAGTTAATCCACACTTAAATTAACAAAAACACGGATTCCGTAAAGGACGATCAACCACTACAAACCTCACAATAATGGTTTCAGATGTTCTTAACTATATGGAAAAAGGTCATCAGATAGATTCTATATATACCGATTTTAGTAAAGCATTTGAACGAGTTGATCACGTAATCTTAACTAAAAAATTAGAAAAATTCGGTATATCAGGTTCGTTGTTGAATTGGCTTATATCCTATCTTAGTGGAAGATCCCAACATGTTAAATTTCAGGTTACTCTATCTAATAAGATTATTGTCTCATCAGGCGTACGCCAAGGAAGTCATCTCGGTCCACTTCTCTTTAACATATTTATTGCAGATATATCTGAAGTTTTGTATGATATCCCACATCTCTTACGCGTAGACGACTTAAAAAAGTATTATGTCATTTAATCAGATGTGGATACAGTTTTCTTACAGAGTAAACTTGTATCCCTGGAAAACTGGTGTAATCAAAATAAGCTTTCTCTAAATGAAAATAAATGCTATGTTATAAGTTATTCCCTTCAAAAAGAAATGCTTTACAGTAGTTTTGAGCTAAATGGGGTTGAACTAAAAAGGATCAATCACATTGCAGATCTTGGGGTTATCCTAGATTCTAGGCTGCGCTTTAATCTTCACCTCGATCATATCACATCCAGGGCAAACAAGCTTCTCGGATTCATTAAAAGACACGCAAATGAATTCAAGAACGTCTGGGTAACTAAAACTCTATATTGCACGCTAGTGCGTCCAATTCTTGAATATTGTTGCACAGTATGGAACCCAAGTTTTGCAGTGCATAGTGATAGAATAGAATCTATCCAAAAACAATTCGATTTTAGAATTTTGAAATTCTGACATCAGATGCAAAATCAGCGATCCATTTTTACCTAGTGTTCACTCCAACCCCCAAATTCGCAAAAATAAACCAAAAATCCCCACACATTTTTTAATTAATGAGCAACACTCTAACATTCGAATGGAAATCGATATAAACTGAGAGCGAATTTATGCTCTAAGCATAAAGCCGGGATAAAATGTGAACAAAACCACTTTTTTATCTCCTGACTTATACGCTTGGTATAAAATTAACCTAGAGATAGTTATCCCCGAATTAAATCATATTTATGCCCTTTGTGAACAAAATGGCCCTTAGAAGTGAATAACTTAGTGGTTAGTGTAAATCAATTCGAGATTTTCTTTACTTTTTGCTCATTAATTACAGAGTTGTATGCTGGGTTCTTTTTAATTGCACCAAAGCTACTTGTCCAATTTTAATTTTTTATATGACAAAAAGGTGCGTATTACCTTTCTTTTTAATTTAATGAAACTAGCACTCAAATCGGTTTAAAAGGACACCAGCTTAGGGCACTAAGGCAGGATAATCTTTTCATGGAAATCGAAAAATTTTTAAATGCAAATTTCTCAAAAACGGCTCCGTAGATTTATAAATGGTTTAAATTTTTGGAGTAAGAAGCATGAAATACATTTGAAATGGTTTTCAAATTTAATAGTGCAAAAAATTTTTTTTGTGGAGTAGTGTTATCAGACTCTGAGCAGATAAATAACAATTAAATTAAATAGCTTTAGTTAGTTTATTATTTGTGATCTAGTATTTAAGTTATTGCTTGAATTTAATTGTGAGTTTTAGATCAAGTAAGATTTTAAGAAGGCAACAACAACAAAAATAACAAAAAATTTATTGTTTCTATACACAGAGTTGTTATTGTTGTTACCTTCTTAAAATCTTACTTGATCTACAGCTCACAATTAAATTCATAAAATATATTTATTTAAAAAAAACGCATGTCCTGAAAAATATATTAACATTTTTCAGTACTATCTGTGATACAAACATTATATTTCAAAAAGGTGCTATATTCTTTGTTAGCCATTAACAAAACTAAATGCTAAATAAATAAAATGTGTTAAGTCAAAAATATGAATTTTAACAAAAATATTACATTTTTCAAAAAGAAACTTTAATTAATTCAAAAGCGCTCATACTAGTTTATTCCAATTAAAAATCTGTAATGATTGAAAAATTAATGATAGAAATCTAAGAGTTCATCCACGCAATTAAAACTGGCTTTATGTATATTCAGGCATGAAATTAAAAAAACAATTTAAAACATTTAAAATTCTTATGGTTGCACAAAATGATTTTTCCAACTAATTGGATCACACTTTACTTGAAATTTTCATTAAAATTATTTAATAGATTTTATTAAAATTCGTTTAATAGTGAAATATTGGAGCTAAATACACATTTAAAATATGTTTTAAGACATAAGAAAGATTTTTTTAAAAGATATTAAAAATCGTCTCGATTTGTGTGTTGTGCATTTTTTTACATTAATAATTGAAATATTTTTTTACCTTTGGATCCTTGACTATGGATCTGTTTTCAGAATATTTATTTAGAACGCAATTATAATTTCACAGCTTCAAAGCATTAATTTTAAATACAATCATTGATGAATAATCAACATTTTAATGAATTTTGTGTTATTAATACAAAACTACCGATATGCTTTTTTTTTTATGATATTACAGGCCAGTAAAATTAATTTAATTGCATGCCATAAAATAAATAAAAAATTGGGGTTTTTTAATATATAGATAGATATAAATAAAAAATATCATAATGAATGCAAAAAATGGCATAACAGCGATTAACTGCAATAAGCAAATAAACAAAAAACATAGATAATAATACGCAAAAAAAATACAAAAGCAATGGGATAACTACTGAATTTAAACAAAAAAATATTATATAGGGTGTCACAAATTAACAGGTGTGACAAGAATGAAGAGTAAAACACAAAACATTCATTTAAATCCTTAAAGGACACAAAAAATCATGAGTTTTAAACAATGCAAATGCCAACAAGGCAAAATAGTAATGTAGTAAGAGAGATGACACTCACACACTCACGCTGCCTTAAAGACATAAACAGTTGTTTTAACAAATTTAATTTCAACAATAACGCATACAATTTAGTTTAAGCAATAAATTTTCAATATTTTCAATTGTTTGCTTTGGAAAACGTTTTCCTGCACAAAAGCACATTAGCACATTCACTCACACAAACGTACACGCACACACACACACACTCACACACACACATACACTAAAATGCCGCCACATAAATTTTGATTATATTGATATGCTGAATGTTGTTGTTATTGTTGTTGCAGCTTATTAATGCAAATACACAGCAGCATGCATGCACACCTATACACCGATATATTTCACTTACATACACCTACATACACACACACACACACACACACATGAGTGGACTCTGTAAGTCACTCACACTCTGGCAACAGAATAATTTTATTATTATTTGTGATGATTATATTGTTGTTTTTTTTTATTATTTCGGTTGTTGGCTTGCAAGGAAGTGTATCAACAGCAGGACTACAAAGCCAACAATGACCATCATAACAACAACTACAACTACAACATCATCAACTAGAACTAATCACACATTATAATAGCAACAAAAACACACTCACTCTGGAATAACCACACATAACAAAAACAACAACTACAACAACAATGATACCTGCTACAAATTGCAACACTGCAACGCATTATTAATAATGCAGGCACAAACACACACATAATTATATATTATTTATACATTTATTTACAAACATTCGCTTGTGTACATTTTGGCAGCATGTGTTCGTGCCTGCGTTTGTAGTGTGAGTGTTTGTGTGTGGGTTTGCTCAGATTTGCGGTTATTTGCATATTTAAATGTTCAGTTATTATCATGTTAAACTAATACCAACACAAATGTTACTTGTGTTTGTACATTTGTATGCATATACATATCTATCTATTTGTCTATATTATGCTATATTTATATAGCATAGCTGGCTATGTGTGTGTGTGTTTAGTTTTGTGGGTGTTTCGGTTTGTGCATCTTCAACTATGCATAATTGAACTAAGCTCTTCAACCGATAAATTTGAATAATTAATTTATATTTACTTTGACAGATTGTTTTAATTTTTATATGAGAGTATGTAGGAGTGTGTGTGTGTGTCTGTGCAAGTTTACATTTTTGTAACACTTGCATTTATGTATTTGTTATAATCAATTTTAATGCTTTCATTGTCTTTTATGACACCATTTAATTTAGTGATATTAGAATACTTTGATTACTATTTGAATTTCTGAAATATTTTGGCAAAAAATTTTATTTTGCTGAATCTTCACTAATTTAATTTTATTTATTTGCATTTTTTTCTGATTTTCCTTTTTTTCATGTGTATTATTTGCCAACTTTGCGAGCAAATCTTTTAGATATTATAAACTTACGGAATGGGAAAGTACCTGAACTAACAGGCAACAAATGCAAACATTTTTTCAAAAACTTTTCGAAAATTATTTGCAAATGATAGCTTTTTTTGCTCACTACGGAGAAGATATTCTGGTATGCAGAATTTTAGTACGAAAATTGTTTAACATTCTTACAAAATGTTTATTCAATATAAATAATTCATTTTGAAAAAAAGTTTGTTATAATAACAAAATTGTTTTCATATCTACTAAAATCTGTTAATTGAATATAACGAAATTATTTTACTAATGCTTAACAAAACGTTTGATGGCCTCGATAGTGCGCTCTAGTGGTAGTGCGCTTGACTAAAACCCGGGGTCCTGGGTTCGAATCCTGGCCGAGCCATGGTCCAACGCTTTAATTTTTCGTTCTTTATTTCTAATCTAAAGATCTTTAGGGTATAATATACATGTAAAAATGAAAAAAAGGAACTTGTTTTCAAACATTTTTTTGAGGTACAAAGAGTTGTTATATTTTTTTTTTTTTTAAATTTGTACAGATTATTGTACATAAAAAATACTTTATTAAATGATAAAAAAACATCCAAAACGGTTCAATAGATAACTCAAAATTTATTGCTTCAATTTCAACGCATCTTATTGCAATTTGTTCTTAATTTTGTCCTTTATGCATCCCACCTAATTTCAAATACCTATTTCCTTTTATTTTTTAACTTAAACTTTTTACTCAAACTTTCACCATAATTTCAAAAAAATCCCTCGTGGGTCGTTCGTAGGTGGGATGCTCAATTATTGACCTATACGTTAAAATGACATTTGATTTGTTTTTGTCAGTTACATGAAAAAGGCCATATCTATTGAACAGTTTTGGATATTTTTTTTTCAATTTCATTTTTAGCCACCTCTATAAAAAGCCAGAAAATTGCTAAAAAAATGTATTAAAGTAGTTGTTATGTACAATAACCGTATAAATTTCAAAAAAATATAAGAACTCCTTGTACCTCAAAAAAATGTTTGAAAACAAGCTACTCTTTTTCTCTTTAAACAACAATATACGACCTTAAAACATCAATATACGACTAAAAGTTGGTAGTTATTTTGTAAGTCTAGGGTTTTGATTAAAAATAATTAAAAAAGATTTTTCAATGAGAGAATAATAAATATATAGAAACATTATTCCAGATTATATGAAAACAAATTTCATCATTGGCGTAGCAAGCGGGGGAAAAGGGGGCAGTTGGCTCCCCGCTGTTTTAGCTAGATAAACAATTTAAAAAGAAAAGTTATTCAAAATATCAGTTTTGACGTAGAATTACGTCTTACAGCGCAGTTTGTATGGGGGTCATTTTCACGAATTTTTTCAAAGTGATATTTGACGCTTTGGGGTATACCTACAGCCTTTAATATTCATCGTACAGAGAAAAAAAATGTCAAAATATCAGTTTTAATGGGAATAAAACGAATATCTAATTAAATAGCAAAATCTAAGAAGATGAAAAATTCATACATTCGTATGAGTAATGCACAACCCAGTGGGCAAAAGCAGGTCTTTGAAGCGCTTCTAGCAGGCCATCATATGGATTTCTTAGCCCTTCCGTGCTCGTTTCCAAGCCCATAAGCTTTTTCATATGAAACGAGAAAATTTTCTAGGCCTTCCGCTCTCGCGACTTTAAAGAAGCCTGCTAGAAGCCCTTCTTTAGAATGTACATTAGAAAGAAAAGCAATATAAATATCAACTTGAAATAAAAAAACTTTTGACAAATTTCAGATTTGAACCAGCGTCCTCTCAGCTGGCGGTCTGGTATCTTACCATCTCGTCCACCTCAGTTGATAACAAACTTCAGCTTATTTTGCATCATTACAAATGAAAGTAAGTTTCGGGAGCGCGGGTTCGCAACCCAGCTCGGCCCAAAAAAAAAATTTTTTTTTTGTATATTTTTTAAAATCTAAATTTTTTTACAAATTTTTCTGTCCATTTAAAAATTTTTTTGGAATTTTTTGTAAATTTCTTTATACAAAAATAATAGAAAAGACTTATCATATAATGTGATATGCAATGTGTTAGATTTTGGAGACCTGGTTCGCGTCCCAACTCGAACAAAAAAAAAATTTTTTCTCTTGTTGGCGTCAACATACCTTCCATGATCGCTGCATTGATGAGTGCTTCTGTAAGGCCTACCTTTTGAAGGTTTGGAGTCTTTTCCTGTTATTTTATATAAAAAAATTTTTTTAAAAATTTTTAAAAAATTATAAATGATCAGATTAATTAAAAAAAAATCACTTTTTTTTAAAAAAAATTTTTTATATAAAATAATAGGAAAAGACTCCAAACCTTCAAAAGGTAGGCCTTACAGAAGCACTCATCAATGCAGCGATCATGGAAGGTATATTGACGCCAACAAGAGCACTACTAGCATGCATTCTTTTGCGTATCGCTAGCTAGAATGCCCACTGGGAAGCTGCTTATGCTGTTTTTAAGGTTGTTGTTGTTGTTGTGTTTGCTTGTGTGGTTCGTTATTACGTCGTTCGTTGTTGTGCTGCTTTTGTTGCTGTTTTTATTAAAATGTATGTAAAACATACATATATATATACACATCAGTTGCTTTTTTCCCAGATACCCAATCGGCTTGGTTGAAAACGGCGTGTACTTTTAAAAGCACTGAAGCGGACCGTTTCGTTGTCAGCAAACTACGTATTGTGTGTTACATATAAGCGTACCATTTATTAAGTTGTATATTAATGTTGATTTTCTATGATTTAAATATAAATTCTAAATGTTTGATAGTTTAAATCATTTTTGATTTTAAATACAAATTCTAGTTGTTTGATAGTTTAAAATCGTTTATTGAGCTTTAGGTCAGGTTAGAACAATTAATTGCTCTAACGAATTTTTTTTCAAAGAAACAAAAGCAACAACACTTTCAATATGAAAATAAAAAAACATCACTAGCTGATTAATTAGTTAGCTGATCGATTAACTAGTTTAACCTGACCTAAAGCTCAATAAACGATTTTAAACTATCAAACAACTAGAATTTGTATTTAAAATCAAGAATGATTTAAACTATCAAACAATTAGAATTTATATTAAAATAAAAAAAAATCAACACAAAAAAAACAAAGTCATATAGAAAACTTCAAGTTGTATATTAATTTTATTTGTTGTTAAACAATTGTAACCTTTTCTTGAAATGGTTTTTATTAAGTTGCAACAATAAACGGCAACTCAACTGCACTACCTTGATTTCAATACAAGATTCAATGCATATTTCAGCGTTTTTTGACGAACGGGTGAAAAAGAGAGGGAAAAAAGACACGAACAAACAACACATCAAGCGAATATG
Source organism: Dichetophora obliterata (assembly GCA_963920525.1). NCBI lineage: Eukaryota > Metazoa > Arthropoda > Insecta > Diptera > Sciomyzidae > Dichetophora > Dichetophora obliterata. Next base: position 155,334,048 of record OY986438.1, on the reverse strand, counting down.
ACATAAATTTCAATTCGATTCTTGATAAATATAAAAAAGGACTTACAAGTATATAGAGAACGGTTTAAAGGTACAAAAACATGTCGTTTGCGTGTCATACCAGCAAATCAGACGCTGACATTTTAAGTACCGTTTAGCTGGAACAGTGACATTCGTGGCTTGTTGGGTTGTAATGCAATAGAGAATACAGATTAGGGCGGGTCGATTTGTAGGGAGTGAAAAATTCACCAATTTCCCTATGATTTCCGTATTCTATGGGTTATTTCATGAAAATTTGCAAAAGGGACCATACCTCTATCGTTAAAATTGAGTCCCCTACTTTTTGTTGGTAGATTTTTTCCCAAATTGACGTTCGTATGAAATATTACCTACACGTTCACATCCATAACTCAAAAACTATCGATCAGGTTTAATCGCCAGTTGAGGTGAGCTCATTTTGATCAATTTACAAAAAAAAATCTCCAACATTGGTCCAACGGTTCAAAAGTTACGGGCTTTTTTGTCCAAATTTTGGACCATTTTTCCATTTTTTTTTCATAATTTTGTCCAAGAATATTACTTTCATGGCCATTTTTTGGCTCAATCCATTATTTAATTCAATTTACAATTCAAAACGAAGAGTTTAAGCCCAAATTTATCGAATTCGGTTGATTAATTCATGCGATATTGCTAAAACAAAATAACACATAAAACCCACTTTTTGATTTTTTGTCCCTTTTTATTTTTTTTCTACAAAAATCAGTCCAGTCGTAACGTAAGGTTCGTGAGCTTCGTAAGTCAAAAAAATTGAGCGATTTAGCCCAATCGATAGTTTTTGAGTTATGGATGTGAACGTGTAGGTAATATTTCATACGAACGTCAATTTGGGAAAAAATCTACCAACAAAAAGTAGGGGACTCGATTTTAACGATAGAGGTATGGTTCCTTTGGCAAATTTTCATGGAATAACCCATAGAATACAGAAATCATAGGGAAATTGTCGAAAAATAAATCGGCCCGCCCTAATACAGATGCATGTAGCTAGAGAGCCAGTATGTGGCCACAAAAAAATGTTCTACTACTAGCCAAGGTTGCCAGTTAAAATTTAAAACAATTCCGACAAAAAGTTACTTTTTTCACAAATTAAATGCAACAAAAATTACCATTATAAAGATAAACAAAAAAGTTTCTACCGCAATAAAAAAAAAGTTCAAAAAAATCTCACGATCATTAAAAATTACCACACAAATACCACGCTATTTGAAAATACCACCACAAATTCCATATGCATTTAAAATTGCCAAAAAATCTCATTTGCATTAAAAAATACCACAATAAGTCCCAAGTGCACAAACAATTTAAAAAACATTTAGAAATACCACAAAGAAATTTTGCTTACTAAAAAAGAAAAAACAAATTTTTAGAAGAATATTACCAAAACCCCACGGAAATTTAAATAATACCCCGCTGAATTTCCACACTAATTAAAAAATACCACGCTGAATTAAAAAATTTAATAGGAATTCCCAAAAACAAAAATTCCTAAGGGCAATTAAAAATTACAACGAATGGGATTTTTCCAACTTAACTGGCAACGTTGCTACTAGCTGCTGATATTGTTGCTTTGGTTCTGCATGTGCTGCAAAGGGCCGTTTTTTACTCGGCAATTCTATGAGCAATAATTGTTTTCGCCGCAAGTAGTTTGTTGACTACTCGGATTTAAAGGGGACTTTCGTAAACCCCCTCATGCGGGCGAATAATCCACAAACTGCTTGCGGCAAAGGCAATTATTGCCAAGTGAAAAGCGGGACAAAGAGATCTTGCTACCAGAGAAATAATTGCTTTCGCCGCAAGCTCGAGAATTTTCGTTTGTAACGAGTGAAAAGCGGGACATAGTAAGCAAAGTTCTGTTTATTTTCTGTGGACGATTCGGTTCATCCCCTCTAACGCTGCTCAATCGCTGTGATCCTGCTCTTTTCTTTGCGTCGTTGTTTTAGATTTGCTTGGTAATTGCTGTTGGTTCAGTTAGCTGAAATTTTTTTAGATGTTCTTAATTTTTACTCGACATGAAGAGCTGTATTTGACAACTAGCTTACTTTTCTCTGCTTTCTACTTAATTCCTCTCCGAGTCGGCCATACCTCCTGGTTACTCTGCCATGAGTTGGAGTACGAATAAAACACATGTTTATTTTCAGCATGAATGTATACTACTACGCAAATTTGCGCATGCGTTTCTAAGCATGCGTTGTGCTTTAAAAACTGCATTTATTTTTTTAATACCATAATAAATTCGAATTATTTTTATTATGCATTATATTCTTTCCATATTAAAAATATAATATGGTAACTAAAATTTTAATTTTAAATTACTTTTAAAATATACATATATGTATATGCTCTTTACTACAGGCAAAATAAATAATTCAAATTTACCCATGTGTATTTCCATTAATTAAACATAACTTTGAATTACATTAAGTTTTAACCAAAATAACAAATGAACAAGAACAACAAATTCATCACCATAAATATCAAACGAAAACTTTTTATAAAACAAAACAAATTTTTACATGAATTTAATTGTAAGCTTTTTAGATAAGTTTAGGTAAGTTTAAAGAAGGACAACAACAACAAATTTGTTTTTGAATAATTTTTATTTAAAAGATAAAATACTATAAAAAAGTTTTGAAGAATATACATGAAAGAAACCAGAATTTTTCTCTATTAGTGTATAAAAAGGAATTCTACGTCTATACTTACGATACTATCGAAACTGTGTCTTTTTTTACAGTGTGAACCAGAATAACTGTCACTGTTTTTTGGTTTGCTCCCTACTTTAAGAAGTTCAATTTAAAAACTTTTTAAGTTGGCCAAGCTTTTTGAAATTGAATTACAAACAGACAATAATTAAACATTTCTAGAGCTTAGCCATTTTTAAATCAGTATCGCAATGGAAGCTAAACGGGAGCTAGTTGTAAACTTGTATTTAAAAAAATTGAAAATGTGCGAGATTATTAAGAAGCTTAAACCGCTCGATATCAGGAAGAGATTTATTTATAGAACTGTAAAACGGTTTAATGAAACGGGAAGTTGTAAAATTGCAAAGAAATCTGGGTGCAAACGAACTGTGAGAACAAAAGCGACCATAAAATGCGTCAGAGAAAGAATAAGACGAAATCCAGCTCAATCGGGTCGATATCTGGCAAAAGGCATGCAGATATCCCAGTCATCAATACGGCGGATATTGAAAAATGATCTTGGGCTCACAGCTTATAAGAGGCAGCGCGTGCATGGCCTTACTGACACGCAAAAAAAATTGCGAGTTGATGAAATTTTATTTTCTGATGAAAAAATGTTTCTACTACAAGATAGCCACAATCAACAAAACAATCGCGTGTATGCAGTAAGTCTCGCAGATGCTCCCAGAGATAAATTGGCCGTGGAGCGTTACCAGAATGTGTCGAAAGTAATGGTATGGGGAGCAATATCAACAAAAGGCAAGTTACCGCTACTTTTCATAGATCGAGGGGTCAAAATTGATACAAACTATTACATCGAACACGTTTTTGAAGGCCATTTAAAACCTCATGCCCAGGACTTATATGGCGATGAATATTTTTGTTTCCAGCAAGATTCTGCGCCTTCACATAAGGCAAAACGCACTCAAGACTGGTGTCAGCAAAATGTTCCCGATTTTATATCAGCCAAAGAATGGCCAGCTGCGTCGCCAGATCTTATCTCTCTCGACTTCTGAGTATGGGGCTATATGTTGAGCAAAATTGGCAACACAAAAGGTCTTAACATTGATAATTTCAAAGCTCGGCTGATAGACATTTGGAATGAAATGGATCAAGACATGGTGCGTGCCGCTTGCAAATCATTCTTCAAACGTTTGCGTCAAACAATCAAAGAGAAAGGAGAAAGATTTGAATTAACGGCCTGATTCCCTTCGCTTTGTAATATTTTTTTAACAAATAAAAAGAAATTATGAAATTTCATTGACTACTTTAGTATTTATGGCGCATTATTTTAGTGACACTTATTCTGGTTCACACTGTACAACGATTATATTTTTGTATTATATATTTTCCTCTACTTTCTCTCTTATTCATGTTTAATGTGAAGAAATTTTGGTGAACTTTTTTGCAACACCATTTGTACTGTCCCCCCAGATGAAATTCGCTTCCGACGCGCTTGACTTTCATAAAAAAACTCGTGCACACTTTGCAGATTTTTTCATTTATATTGATGCAGACAAACCCACTTCTATTTTTTGTTACGTGACGCGTCCTTTTTTTTTGCTTATATCTTTGAACAAAAAAAAATAAATTTTTCCTTGCTTTTCTTAATTCATTCCTTTAATTAATCAACATTTTTAGCAAGGCGTACAAACGCCTTCAAAATTTAATTTTGAATTTGAAAAAAAAAACCTAAAAAGTTGAACATTTAAAACTTAAAGAAGAAAATAAAGAAAAATTATTTTTCAACTATTAAAGTTTGGTATTTTCAATTTTTAGTAAAATTATTTAACCAAAAACGTTGAAAAATTCAAGTATTGATTACTTTTCAAGTTTAATTTATTTTTGCGATTAGTACATTTTTCTAAAGTGAGATTATAAAAATGTGTGTTATTTGTGTGACCATTACTGTGTATTCTTAAAAACACAATCATACCAAATTAGCTTCGTTAAAAATTTTTTGAATCAGATGCGAATATTGCTTTAATATTCCAAAACAAAGTAGTTAGTAATTATCATTGGCACAGTCAAAGCCAACAACCAAAATTCTGCCAAACAGCCAAGTTTTAGTATAATGAAAATATTTAATATAGCATTAATATTATTTTGATGACCTGACCGTTTCTTGGGTTCGGTGTGTATAAAAATTGTTCCAGTTTTGGGTCAGAGTACGTTTTGAATATCAAGGCTAATGTGTAAATTATTAAGTTTAACCATTAATATTTCTGTACGTTTTGCTATGTAAGGGATAAAGCCACTTTGTATGGGATGTAAGCGGAGTTTTAATTATATTTTAGTTATCTTCATACGAAGACTGCATTTAAAGGTTCAAAATTATTTACAGAATGTAAAGGGCATTGTTTTCATTTTCATGGAGGTTCAAGAGATTTTTAAGTTTTCAATTAGCCTCTTTGTATGGGAGATAAGCGTGGCTATCAATAGATTTTTACTTATTTCATACTCAAAGAACATATTTGAGGTTAAAGTTTATGTGCAAAATTTTGAAGTCATTCAATTTATTCTTATGGATTTTGAATAGATTTCACCGCTTTAAAAAAGTCATCTTGTATCGAATGAAGGCGTGGCTTTCATCCTATTTGACTCATTTTTTAGCTCGATCTTTATTTTAAAAAAATTTTATGTATTGAATTAACCACCAAAATAACAACCGTTTTCGTAATGATACACAGACAGACTGTTTGAATCGATTCAGTGGTGATGGTGATCAATAATATTGGGTTGGGGAACAAGTATTCGGCATTTTCGAGTTCGCTTGATTTCAAAGTGTCATAACATTGAAACGGTAAGCTGCATCTGGCAACTCGTTTTTTTTCGTAACAGAAGACAAATCAGCTGATTATTTGTGATCATGTTGCTGATATTGGTGCATAGTGTTAAAAATTATTGCAAAGCAAAGATGAGTGAAATTTCAGAAAAAATACGTCATATTTTACAATTTTACTACGATAAAGGGAAAAGTGCGTCTCAGGCATGTGAAAAGATTTTTGAGGTTTATGGTGAAGGTGCTCTATGCCAATCAACTGCAAGGAAGTGGTTCGCTCGATTTCGTTCTGGAAATTTTTAAGTCAAAGATGCTCCTCGCTCTGGTCGGCTCATCATCGAAAAAGTCGATCAAATAATGGATAAGGTTCAAGAAAACCGTCATGTGAGCAGCCACAACATTGCTATGAAACTGAAGATCCACCACAAAACAGTTTTAAGCCATTTGAAGAAAGTTGGTTTTAAAAAAAAAGCTTGATGTTTGGGTGCCTCATGAACTTAGTGCAAAAATGTAATGGACCGAATTTCTATCTGCGATTCGCTACTAAAACGAAACGAAATCGAGCCTTTTTTAAAACGTATGGTAACAGGTGATGAAAAGTAGATCACATACGATAATATTGTTCGAAAACAGTCTTGGTCGAAAAAAAGTGAAGCTCCTAGAACGCTGTCAAAGCCGGGATTGACGACAAGGATAGTGAAGCTGTGCCACACACATATTTATTGACCCGACAAAAACTTAAAGAATTTAGCTGGGAAGTTTTGATGCATCCACCGTACAGTCCTGACATTGCACCGTCAGATGATCATTTTTTCCGATATCTTCATAACTCCTTGCTGGGAAAAAATTAAACTCAAAAGATGACTGCGAAAACCACCTACGTCAGTTTTTCAACAATAAAAGCTCGGAATTTTACAATAAAGGAATCATGGTCTTAACCCAAAAATGGCAGAAGGTAGTTGAACAGAATGGACAATATTTGGATTAGTAATATCATTTTTTTTTTAATGTTGTTTATTTTTACTAAAAAAACACCGAATTCTTTTTTCCAACCCAATATTTGGATAAATCCTTGAGTTCGGACGTTACATTCGCTTACATTTTTTCATAAATTTCGGAAATTTTATCAACAGTTTTTCAATTAAGATGTATCTGGTTAAATAGCTCTTCCTGTGCATAATTTATAATAATTATAACATCCTGCATCTTATCGCTATTTACCTAAAATTTTTTCTCTTTTTTTTTGAGCATTCGGACTTTACTAAAAAAGGACGTTACAAGACGTCACATGTTCTTCTGAGACTAACACTCGAACTTAGAATATTAGTTCGGTCTTTGCGTGTCGGACGTCACACATTTTTCCATTGTAGTTTAATTGGGTAATTAAGTAATAAGGTAGTTTAGTGATTATTAAAAGAACTAATTAAAAAACAAATTTAATATATTGTCCTTTCCTTGTGTAAGCCATTTTTTCATTATCTTTAGCAAATGTCTTAAATTCTTACTAAAACAAAAAGCTTACGAAACATTTACTAAAAATTTACGAAAAAAAAACTATATTTGTGAAACATTTAATGTTTCTCTTAGACCAGCGTTTCTTAACCTGGGGTCCACGGACCCCTGGGGGTCCAGGAGTATATATATGGGGGTCCGCCGACTAATCTATGGACATTTGAATTAATAATTTTTTTTTTAATTAATGATCATTACAGAAATTTGCACGCAATAAACCCACGACACTTCAGGTCAAAAAGAATTACACATCAACGAAGACTGCGCTGTATTCATCGCACAGTATGCGAGCAGCATTTTTTTTTTTAATAATTCTGTTGGCAGCGCCAATAAACATGCTAATCATTTCAATAACTTTGAATGGCTTACAATGGTGGCATATTTGGCTGATATCTTTAGTGCTCTGAACGAGCTGAACTTAAGTCTACAAGGAAGAGATAACAACATCTTCCAAGTTGAAGATAAAATAGAAACTGTGATAAAAAAACTTGACCTTTGAACTAATCGTACAATTAAAAAAAACTATAATCATGTTCCTACACTGGTAGCGTTTTTGGAATCCTCTGGTGGAGAAATGTTGCCAACGCAAGTAGGAGAGGAAATGATTAAACACCTCCGCGGTTTGACGTCTTCTTTTCGGGACTATTTTCCAGAACCCGACAGAAATAAAAATTGGATAGCAGACCCTTTCAACGCAGATGTTTTTAGATATAATCGGCTTGACAACGGTACAGGAAAATCAATTAGTAGAAATATCATGTGATTCAGCCTTAAAACGTAACTTGAAAGAATCGTCTTTATCAAGTTTTCGGGTAAATTTAAAAAATGTTTATTACGAAATATCAGGGATTTTCTAGGAGTCCGCGGAGTGAAAAAGGTTAAGAAACGCTGTCTTAGACAATATCATAAAATATTACGTTTTTAATAAGTTTTAAGTTTTTGGTCACGGTTGACTTTACTGTGGATTTGCCCAAATATACTTTCCTATACGAGTAACTGCCATAAAAATGCCACTTTTTACCTAACACAGAAAAGCTGCGCAGTTGCTTTCCATAAACTGGTTTTGCGATAATCTGTTATGTTTTAAGTAAATCAATATTTACATGGACAAAAGCATCGTAGTACAAGATTAAGCTATTAACATCTTCATTAATGCCATGCCTTACAAAAATGTTATGTATAATTGTAACACATGTGTTAATTATTTCTTTAGATTTTTTTTTTCTTGTTCTGTGTGAACAACATCCATTTACGCCGACACCTTCTACAAATCAGAAAACTTCCGCATAGCTCAAGTCGTAAAAAACTCAAGTAAATCTAAATAGATCAAATAATTATGCCAACCGCGTAAATTAGTTAATTAAATCATTTCAATGAAAGGCAAAAATATCTATGGGCAACAGCAACAAAAATGACAACAACAGCAATAGTACAACTAAAACTAGCATTACTCAAGCATAAAGAAATATACAAATAAATAAGAATTTTTACCAGAAAAAAAAACAAAATCTGTCAATTCAAATTAACAACTCAATTTTCAACGTTAGTACTAGAAACAAGTAATATATGTATGGAGTGAGATAGCAGGATAGTGCGTACACACTCATAGCAACAACATGCCAGACAATCCAAATCCAAGCACAAATCAACGCATGCAAATAAAGTGAATAAATAATATAAAGGAAAAAAACACAAGACTGCAAATAATACAGACAGGCGACTCCGACGATAGCTTGACGACGAACAGACGGACGTTAAAAATAATAATTCTCAAAAGAAAACAAAAAAAAAATTATAATCATACTTGGCCACATTGATTCAGCATAGAAAAAAAAACAATATTTAGGTTGTTGGTGGCATCGGTTTGTGGAGCTAGGCAAAAGTTATTTTTTTTTCTCAATACAAAGCAATTGCTTTGAATAACTCTAGCGCAATACTGGAATGTTGCATTTATTAATAATTAATCCCTAGTAGAGCTGTGCACTCAAGTGATCGCAGTTTTAAGTGTAGCCAAATACAATATGAAGCGAGCAGATTGCCTCATCATTATGGCACACAAGCTGTATCGTACTCACTGTGCTGCAATGTGGATACTTTTCAAAAGTTAGCACTTGTTGCCAATTAATAGGTACAAAAATCAGCCCGTTTAATTCTCCAAATTATATTTTGATATTTTTCAAATATTTTGTGTATATGACTTAGATCACTTTAAAAAAGTTAACAGAATTTACTATAAAAATGTTCAAGAATTTTTAACTAAATGCAAGTTATGCCTATATTAAAACAATAACTTTATAACTAACTATAAATTAATTGCAAACAAGTTTAATAAATTACATTAATTACAGAGCACTTTTGTAACAAATTATAGACTGGGGTCTATGACGAGGATTTGATGATTTAATTAAACTATAAGAAAACCAAAAACTTTGTTAGTTGGCTTCGAGTTGATTCAAAATTTAACTAAAAGTTATTTCATTTTATTGTCAATTTTTTCTGATAAACAAAATAAATTATACATAAAATAGAATAACAATCTTATACAACACTGTTTTTAAAGTAGCATTTGATTTCACACACTTGGAATTCATTCCTTTGAATTATAAAGAACAAATTGAACTTTCTCATATGACATTGGCTACTTTTTCATATGACATTTTAAAGCAGTAGGCTATTTATAGATCACCACCAACAACTCTACCAAGGTTGCCATCTGTTCTTGTTGCTTCCTATTTATTTCAATATTCTACCATTCAAAAAGTAGCCAACTTTCCGTTAAAACACTAGCTTCTAGCGAAGAAAAAAAAACTCGTTTCATTTCTATGGTGAATTTCGACAAACTGTCAAACACCAATGAATATTGAAATAAATACGAAGCAACTAGAACAGATGACAACCTTGGTAGAGTTGATGGTAGTGATCTATAAATTGCCTACTGCTTTAAAATGTCATATGATTAAGTAGCCAATTTGAAAGTTCATTTTGTTCTATATAATTCAAATGAATGAATCCCAAACGTGTGAAATCATATGCGACTTTAAAAACAGTCAGTTGATCACAGCTTAATCACTCAAAGACTACTAAAGAAGAAATGAAACGATTTCCGAAACAGACTGTATAGTCAGCTAAGTGTTCGCTGTGCTTCGGAAGATTTTATTTGAGGGCCCATTAAATTTTTTAGGCGAACAAAACGCAATTTTTTGTTTTATATTTTTCAAATGTATAGCATCCTCAAAAAATTATCAGAAAATTTTAAGTCAATTAAATAAAAATTGTTGTAGTTATAAGCACAAACGTCTAAAGAAATTACTCTGAAAGCTATACAAATAAAAAAATTAAACGCGTTCTTCTCGAAAGTGCTGCTTCAAACCAGTCGACAACATTACTCGAAAAGTATGTAAAGAATAGCTACCAAATTTTATGTACATGTTAAGGAAATATAATTGGTAATCTTTAATCGTCCAATTTTTATTTTGGACAAAAATTTTCACCTGCCATTTTAGTAAAAATTTACATTTTTCAATAATCGTTGATTAGAAGCTCAAAAAGGTTTAGCAGAACGTAAATTATTTTTTTTTTTTTTAGATGAACAAGTTCCGAAAAAACGTGTTCACCGCATATTTCAGGTGCTTACATAAACAACCAATTCCTGTTATAATAATTAATACTGGTAATCGAAAAAGTTAAAAATATTTTTATTTATTTATTTATTTATTTACTTTCTATCAACAAAAATGTTTAACAGTCATTGATTTACATGCATTTGTATAATATACAAATTTAGCAAATAGTATCAAAATTATCCTACACAATATTCATTACATTTTGTTTGAACGTTATTCTATTTTGTGTGAAATCTATTCGAGCAAATATAGAATTAAACGCTGAGCTAATATTATAGATTGGCTCACTTCGACCATAGTTAGTTCTATGGTCTGGAATATGAAAGAAATTCCTTTGTCTTAAATGCCTTTCGGGGGCATATATTCCAAAAAGTGCAAGAAGAGGAGCACAATCAATGTGGTTCATCAAAATATCGCGAGCAAACATTATTAGAAAATACTTTCGCCTAGAGGCCAACGTGCTGAGGCCAAGAAGGGCACATCTAGATGAATAATTTGGCACAAAATCCCAGTTTAGTTTACCAATTACAAAACGAGTAAAACGTCTCTGTACTTTCTCAAGTCTTGCACTGTGTGATTCATAATATGGATCCCATATGACACAGCCATATTCTAAGATTGATCTTATTAAAGAGATAAATAAAGTTTTAAGGGTGTATGGGTCGTTGAATTCTTTTGTGTTGCGCCTTATAAATCCAATCATTGCATTAGACTTGTTGATAATGGTATCGTAGTGGCTGGCAAACGTAATCTTTTTATCAAATAACACACCTAGATCAGATTTAGACTCAACTCTTTGGAGTTCATTGATCGTTATTGAGTAATCAAAAAAGAAAGTGTCAGTTTCATATAAAACGACATTATGTTGCATTTTGAAATATTTAAGTGTAGTTTATTAACCGAACACCAATTATGAACATAATTTAAATCGCGTTGCAGAAGCAAATGATCAGTATGTGAATGTACAGATTTAAATATTTTAACATCATCTGCATACATAAGACATTCCGAGTGCTGAATATAGTTAGGGAGATCATTTATAAATAAAACGAACAAGAGTGGTCCAAGATGACTACCTTGTGGTACACCTGAAAGGTTCATAATATCCTTTGAAAAAATTTTTCCAATACGGATAGATTGGCATCGACCTGTGAGGTAGTCCTCTATCCAAGATAATAATGAAGAATGAAAACCCATCAGCCGTAGCTTTTTTACCAGTATATGATGATGGTTTGATAGCAAAGGCGAAATCTGCGAAATGGCGACAATTTGGTTTCCTGATTCTAATTAATTTTTTATGAAATAAGAAAATAAAGTAAGATTTGTTGAGGTGGATTTTCCAGATACAATTATCCAGATATTTTCTTTAAAAGTTATGTGGTTATAAAGTTAAAAGAAAAATTACCTAAAATAAACAGTTACTTTAAAATACAACTTTTAATACAGAGTTTTTTTTTCGCTTAAAAAACTTTAATGCTTACTCTTCAAATTTTATTTGTAAATTTCAGGTTCTTTTTTTCAATTAGCAGATGTGGAGAAAGACTAAATTGCACCAAAGACTAAACATATTAATTGATTTTGGATAATATGGCACAATCAACTTTTCCGAATATAATGATAGCATTGCAAATATATAGAAGTCTTATGATATCAAACGCCACGGGTGAATGTAGTTTTTCTAAATTAAAACTAATAAGAAACTGTCTTCGTTCTTCAATGTCGCAAAACTGTTTAAATGCATTTGCTATAATTCTATTGAAAATGATGTCTTGGAATAAGTCAACTTTCAAGATGATTTAAACGATTTTGTGTCTAAATAAGTTAGAAGACTTAATATTTCACTATATTGTACTTTACAAAACTGCTTTCGTTATAAAAACACCAGCCACCCAAAATTGTTCTGCATTTTGTTTTAATTATTAAAAAAATACGCCTACCTTCCCTTCATTTGTTTTTTTTTTTTAGGATGATGGCAAACTTTCAATGTAGTAAAAAAATATCCATTATTATGAATATCATTGCGTTGTGGTAGAAAATCTATATATTTTTAGAAGTTAGAAAAGGGTAAAGGAGCCCTGAGAATTCCATTGCCTAGGGGCCCCGACACGGTTAATCCGGCCCTTTTTTCAGGTACCGGACTCCACAACCATATGCTGGTAGCCTCAACACGTTCATCATCTTACTACTTCTGCTCTTCTTCTTCTTCTTCTTCTTCTTCTTCTTCTTCTTCTTCTTCTTCTTCTTCTTCTTCCTCTTCCTCTTCTTCTTCTTCTTCCTCTTCTTCTTACATATTTATAACGATTGTGCTTATTTGTGCATATTTTTACATATTTTTAACTTTTCGAACAGATTTTAGCTTGTAATCGGGCAAATTTTGAAACTTCCTTCACATCTGGCAACATAGTAATTTCTTTGATATTATATATATTTATAAAGAGATATTATATTATATATGTATAAAAAATATTTTGTTTAAAAACTCACAGACAATGGATCCATACGCCGAAAGTCTCCTTCCGAACGAAGTCCCTTATTTTAAATGGTGCCCAACTACATCCTGCGATGTCGAGCGGTCTTTCTCACAATACAAAACATTGTTGGCTGAAAATCGTAGAAAATTTCTTTTTGATAATATAAAAATGCATTTAATTGTTCAGTGTAATCGCTGAATGCAATACACTGTTTTTGCTATAAGCACCATATAAAATAATGGACTTCGTCCGGAAGGAGACTTTTGGCATTGGCTTCGAGCTACCAAACAAAATATTCATTAAATGATTAAAATAGAATTAAATTTTTACTTTATAATTAAAATTATAATTTATTTAAACTGAAAGATTTACTTTTACGCCTTGAAAGGGCTATTGTTTTGTTTTTTTTTTTTATGAACTATTGAATAAAATTTTGAATAATAAAACTCCGACTTCGACTTTTTCGTGCTTATTTGATGGCATATTTTGCTATTTTTTAGAGCATATTAGCATACTTATTTTAGATTTTTTCGTGCATATTTCTGTCTTCCCGGGTTATGAGCCATGTTTTTTAAATCGACATAAAAATGTCTGTGCTTAATATTTTTCCATGGTTGTTAAATCAAATGAAATGTAATTCTTTTAGCTTAATTTTTTCTTACGATACCTTAGGGGTCGTCCATAAACTACGTTACCAATTTAGGGGGGGGGAGGGGTTTTGAAATGCACTACGATAAGTAGCGGTAGGGGGGGGAGGTGTTTAGATATTGTAACGTTAACAAAAATTAAAAAAATCGACGAAAAACCTTTAATTAATAACACAATCATTTCAAAAATTTTTAACCTTATATGTTTATGTTTGATCGTCTAAATTGATGGTTAACTTTTGTTTCAACGATTTCTTTCCGCCTTTCCCTTGGTATTCCTTCACCATCTCAGCACACGTCTGAAAAATTTGGGTCTTTGCTTTTGCGACAGGCTTTGACGTTAAGGCCTGAATGTTCTTGATCAAAGACGATACCGTATGACATGTACTGTCCTTCTCAGAAAGAAGAAATCGGTTCAAGGTCGTGTCCTACCTGCGGCTTGTATTTCGTTTTTAAAACTTCTATGAATTGCCATAAGTTTGTATTATATCTTTTACAATAAATCGGAATAAAAAATACTATTTAAATAAATCAATTTTCAGAAAGCATTAGCACAAAAACACAGAACTTGCTGCAGCTCGGGTGCAGCCTTTAAGGGTACTCTGTCAAAGACCAGGTGGATTTCTTTGCGTTAGAAATGAGGATTCATCTGAATGGGTCGACATAGAATCCAATGAAAAATTCTATTTTGAAGAATCCTCAACAAAGCTACCAGCTTTTTCTATTCCAGTGATTGAGAGCATCGAATCTTGTATCGCAGATGGAACAGCTTTTACAGATGATATTAATTATTGATTTTTTTCCAATTGTTCCTTTAATGTATCTAGTCATACTAGTCACTAATACTAGTGAAAATTGTCAGAGCTAGTCAAAATATATAATCATTCGAATGAATTAATTTCATATGTCACGTTACTTTGTGGGGGGAGGGGTTTTGAAAAGCACTACGAAAAGTAACGCAGGGGGAGGGGGGGTTAAAAAAATCGGAAAATCAGTAACGTAGACGACCCCTTAACGATTTAGTAAAAAACAAAAGAATTATGAACAAAACCTGAGCAACCCTAGAAAATCGGTTTTAAATCAAAAAACTTGATGTAGGATCGACACAAATTAAACGATTATGAACAAATTTAATTTTTTTATTGAAAAAGGAAGGAAAAGGAGCGGGACTGATAAGCAATTTATACATGACATCACATTTATTGTGATGTTCATATTCGCTTATAATATTCCATAATATCGAGCTTCAAGTCAAAATCCAAATTTTTAGCAGTAGTACTAAAGCTTTTTTACCAATTCACAACCTAATCTACAGCTTTGAAAAAAAAATCAATATTACTTTACTTCTATCAACACGTCTATCCAGCGCGATGACTCAGCAAAAGTGAAATTATGAAAAGTGTTGCCATTGACAGTACTAATATTAGGGTTACCGTTTCAACTTAATAGAAAAAATGGACTGTCTCACAACCGGGGATGGCTCACAACTGGAGGCATTCCCCTACTAATAATAATATATTTATTAAAAAACCATGGAAATGATAATTTTAATAGAACCGTATTCCTTTTATGTGGCAAAAAAATTATTTTGTGAGATTTTTAAATATATTTCAGCTGAAATCTGATTAAGTTATTAGCTTCTAATACTACTCTTTTATTTAAAGTATCATTGATATATGCTTTATTGATGTTAGCTTCAATAGAATTTAACAAATCAAGCATGAAAAGTTTTAAATGTAACAAACTGAGTAATCCATTTTTAGCGGCGTTACTTGAGTATTTTTTTTCTGTATATTTTAAAATCCTTCTCATAATGAACGCTTTTTGCTGAGTCGAGCTGAGCTGAAATTCAAAAACGCATTGGGGCAAAAGAGATGCATGGCTTACGTTCTCTATTGCTTCAATGTGTTTTTCGGCTCGGCTCAGCAAAAAGCGTTAACTATGAAGGCGGCCTTAGGCTTAGTTTTGATTCGATTTCTATAACTAACATTAAATTTTATAGTAAGGGAATGTAAATTAAAATGTTTCATTATAGTGCAAATATTTAGTTTCAAACCATAAATAATGTATGTATGAATAAATATTTTGTTATTATAATCTCGAAATATCAGAATAAAACATATAGCCAAGTACATCCAAACAGAAAAAATTTTAAAATTTATTGCAATCAAATCCACAAGTAAAGCAACAAGAATAACTTCAATGAATTTATATTAACAAGAATATCAAGAGAGCACAAACTACAACAATAACAAAAACAAAAACAATAACGTCCACATTATTCTGGTATTAAATTAATTTACTAATTGATGAGTCCCTGATCCCAATACGCAAATAGTCGACACCCGATTCATTTTCCATTTCAGTCGTAATACAACAAAAGCAACAACCACTTTCAATAATAACTGCTACAACAACACTTACATCTACAACAATAAAAACAAAAAATTAATAAAACGATAAAAAATAAAACAAAAAGACCAACAAAAGACGAAATACAAAGTACACGAAGCCATCACGAAGTCACTTAAATCTGACGCCCGCACTTCATCAAGGCATAGTCGACATCAGAAGCGTCATCATCGTCATCGTAGTCATCATCATCATAATCTTCTTTGTCGACATTACATGGCGGCAGCAACAGCAGCGTACGAGACGCACGTAAATCGTTCCTAATACGGCGCACTAAATAAGCGATCGAAATGGAGAAGTAGCAATTGAGTGTGGAATAGCAGCTGAAGAGTGAACTGTAGTTATGAGAGGAGGCGGTTGGGTTTGTGATGATGATATTGAAAACTATTCAACCGGCCGACTGCGGCAGTCAACTAGTCAGTCGCAACGTAGTGTCGGCGTGAAAACATAAGGGGGCGGAAAGCGATAAGCGAGACAATTATAGGAAAGAAAAAATAAGAATTGAAGGAAACTGAGTGAATTTGTCTTCATTGGATGGTATGACGGAAGTTTTGCTGTGTGGAAAGACCTCAAGGCAACGAATCTGTTATCGCGACTCACTACTTGGGCATTTCAAAAATTATTTCATGGAGTTCATGTAGATTGTTGATTCATACACTTATTTTGAATTATAAAAGTTGACAAAATATTTCATCATCTTTTTATTTATTGCGTTAATTGCAAAATTTGTTTACTTAGCTAGATGACTTGGCCAAGAACGAGACTTCTGGCAACGCTAATGTCATTCCAGTCAAACTGACATTTCCATTGGAAAGTTTGTCATTTTTTTGTGTATATGTACTCACAACGTTTTGGTGTAAGTGGACTTATTGTGGTTTTTTTACAGTGCTTTTCAAATTTTAGCTCTGCAAAATAATGAAATTTGCACGTGAACTTTTTCGTGTAAATTATCTCAACAAAACCTCTATACTATCATAAGATCGAACTGTTTAATAAAGAAATCAATTTAAGTATACAGAAGACCAGCGTCTATTATTTAACTAAAAAATTTGTGTGAGCTACTGTATCTTTTGCAGGATCATGGAGCGCCTGAACCTCAGCCTGTGTATAATACCATGTCACAAGGATTATACATTTTTCACTTCATTTTGTCGTTTCTAAGTTTTCAAGAATAGTATAAAAGTAAAAAAAATCATAAATTTTCTAACGCCTTCCATTTATTTACTTTCTCTGCTACAAATTAAGTTGTTTTTTTTCATTTACAATCACTCATCAAATTTATAGATCTCAACAATTTTAAATTTTAGCTAAACGTTATTTCAAGAACTACCTTTTAATCTTAAAAAAAACTTACTCTTAAGCAGGCACGTACCCACAAAAAATTTCGGGGGTTCTCTAATTTTTTTTTTTGTTTAGACTTATTCCAATTTTTTTTATATTTTATATAATAACAGTATGTATTTTTTTTTTTTTGTTTAATGCATTTAAAATTTCTTCCGAGGTCACTTCCACATCCCTGCGAACATTTAGAAGAGCTAAGGGGTCGTCCATAAACTACGTTACTGATTTTCCTGTTTTTTTACCCCCCCCCCCCCCATCCCCCTGCGTTACTTTTCGTAGTGCTTTTCAAAACCCCTCCCCCCCATAAAGTAACGTGACATATGAAATTAATTCATTCGAATGATTATATATTTTGACTAGCTCTGACAATTTTCACTAGTATTAGTGTCTAGTATGACTAGATACATTAAAGGAACAATTGGAAAAAAATCAATAGTTAATATCATCTGTAAAAGCTATTCCATCTGCGACCCAAGATTCGATGCTCTCAATCACTGGGATAGAAGAAGCTGGTAGCTTTGTTGAGGATTCTTCAAAATAGAATTTTTCATCGGATTCTATGTCGGCCATTCAGGTGAATCCTCATTTCTAACGCAAAGAAATTCACCTGGTCTTTGACTGACTACCCTTAAAGGCTGCATCAAATTCTGTGTTTTTGTGTAAATGCTTTCTGAAAATTGATTCATTTAAATACTATGTTTTATTCCGATTTATTGTAAACGATATAATACAAACTTATGACAATTCATAGAAGTTTTAAAAACGAAATACAAGCCGCAGGTAGGACACGACCTTGAACCGATATCTTCTTTCTGAGAAGAACAGTACATGTCATACGGTATCGTCTTTGATCAAGAACATTCAGGCCTTAACACAAATTTTCAGACGTGTGCTGAGATGGTGAAGGAATACCAAAAGGTTCCTGTGTCGAGGGAAAAGGCGGTGGAAGAAATCGTTGAAACAAAAGTTAACCATCAATTTAGACGATCAAACATAAACACGTAAGGTTAAATATTTTTGAAATGATTGTGTTATTAATTAGAGGTTTTTCGTCGATTTTTTAATTTTTGGTAACGTTACAATATCTAAACACCTCCCCCCCCTACCGTTACTTATCGTAGTGCATTTCCAAACCCCTCCCCCATCCCTAAATTGGTAACGTAGTTTATGGACGACCCCTAACCCATTGAGCGTTTCTTCTTCAGTTTGATTTCTCATGCATGTTTTGGGCCTTCGAAGCGACGAATACGAAGGTTTTCTTGAAGCGATAAAAACCGGCAACGTTGCACCAATCTTCAGGAATTGGCTTGTTGATGGATATATATCGTATCTATATATAAATGTTACAGGTCGATTTGTCTGTTTCAAGCAGTGCCTACAAATATGGTGTACAAAATATTAATCAAAACCAATTTATACACTGAAAAAATCATCACGTTTTTAAATTCAACACAATGCCTTTAATATCAATGCATGATTTTTCACACAAAATTTTTAAAAATGTTTCAAGCAATGTTTTAATCAATTTTTAACAATATGTTATAAAAAATTTGCATTAAACATATTTCGTCAAAGTAGGAACAAATTGTTTTCAATATGTCGCCCATTTTACATTGAAGTGTAATATCAGTTGCACTGACCATCTCCGATTTGGCTAAAATTTTGTGCTTAGTTTATTGTTTAGAAATCAAATCCAGAGTTTGAGGTTTTGAGATTTTTTTCGCGGACCCATATACAGGGCCCATAGCCTGGTGAATGCCAAAATAGGATATATTTTGAGACAACGCAGCTCAGTCAATTTACATGCGATTTTTGTTAAGAGGGTATCATTGAAAATTTTATTTTGATTGAAAAATATAAAATTTTTTTAAAGATTGCAGTTACACGACCATTTATTAATTTCAAAGTTTAATACCAGCAACAGGCGCTATAATTTTTTTTTTTCCTTTTTTATTATTATTTTAATATTTTTTACGTTCCATTACCTTTCCAAATATATGAAATAAAAGTGTGTTCTTTAAGGGTTCTGAAGAATGTTTTCAACGCATTCAACTAGCGTTGATATTTATTTTTAAAAGACTACAATACATAGAAACTTAAAAAATTTTTACGTAAATAAAATAAATTTTTTTTTTTTTTTCAAAGTACAAGTAGTCATTTTCTGCCGGTGTCAATATGTTTTGGTCCCAATTTATAGGAAAAATAAAATCAAAGTGCTTATTAATAAGATTACGACAACTTTAACTAGTATTATAGGGCTTGGTTACAATTTTCTCCAGATACGGGGATTAAAAGCGTTGAAAATTACTGTCTTTTTAAAAAGTAGCGCTTAGTTTTTTCCTATTGGGCCAAACTTAATAATTCTAGTAAAGGTTGTAGCTACAAGTATTTTTATTAAAATGCACTTTGATTTTTTTTTTGTCGATAAATTGGAACCAAAATATCTATACGCCGTCTAAAAAGGACAGCTTTTTTATGCCACCTATCCAGAAGAAGATGGAACTAAAGACAAACAAAAAAATTAATTTTACAATATATTTTTATATTATTTACACTGAGAAATTAAACTAAACTTCTACAAAACTGAATTTAAAATAAGAGTATTAAATTATCAACAAAAAACTCATTTATTTTTTTTATAATTATCTCTTATTATTCTTTACAATAGCAAAAAATACGTCGCTATCTGAGCTTAAATTGAAAAATTATGTTCAGTAGAATCTTTGACAATAATTGCCAGACAATTGGGACCAAGCTGAGAAAAACACCGATTTTACACTTGATCGTGTGAAAATATTTTTTAAGTTGGTTTTAAAAATTAATTAACATAAGATTAAATAAAAACTAATTTATTGCTTTAGTATTTATTTAAAAATATTTAAATATTTTAAGCAGCAATAAATCCAAACTTCATCGAATTTGAATTGAAATATAGTATTCGAGGGGTTCCGGGGGTCACTAATTACGAATATGACGACAAAAACTTGAATAACGGTTCAATTTATGTTTTAAAATATTTGTTTTAAAATATTTGTTTTTAATACTAAAGTTATTGTTTTAATTTTGTTTTAAACAAATGTTTTTAAATTGTAAATATTTACTATAAAAGTATAGTTAAAAGCATTATTTTGAACAAAACTTGTGTTTTTAATTGTACTGTACAAACATTTGAGCTTAAATTAAATGGATTTTTTTCAAGCTGAATTTAAAAAAAAAATTCATTTATTATGAACATAGTTCCATTAAATTTGAACACATATGCCTTCAGTGTACTTTAAAAAAATGTTAAGTCTCTACACTATAGTCTTTTTACAATAAATGTTTTAAATTGAGTCTCCCGATTTTTTTCCATGTTGTGCTGAGTGTTTCTCTCAAAGCTCGTTAAAATTCTTTCTTTTTGGGGGAGGGGGTCTAGTCCCCAAAAATCCCCTGCGTACACACCTGCCATTAAAATATAGTAAACATTGACAGATTTTGATAAAATTTGGTACAGAGTCGTTTCTTAGTCTTATCAAAAAATTTTCGAAAAATAGTGCATATCGGACCAATACAACCCCACCCTCCCCTACAAACTCAAACTAGGAAACAGGAAATAACGATTTATTTTGATCTTCCCCACTCATACAACCCGAAACTGAAAAACATTCAAACATCAACAGATTTCAATGAAATTTTTTAAAATATTGAATTTTTTGCTTATTAATAGAATTTTCGATCATGATGTACATTAAGGCTCAAATGACCACCATCCCCAATCCACCCACCAACCACTTCTGCCCCCCCCCCCCCCCCCCCAACCTGTACAGTCCGAAACTGAAAAACCGGCAAGCATCCACAGATTTTGACCAATTCTAAGGGAAATGTAAGAAAGGTTTTTTTTTAAGCAAGCTCAAAGACAATTCTAACTACGTTATTCTATCTAGCATTTCTAGTTTTATAACAACAAGAAAAAGTATTAAAAAAATACAGCAAAGCGCTGTACATACAGAAGGAAAATTAAGGAAATGAGAGATTGTGAATAAGACATGAAGAAAGAGAGAGAGCATCTTAAAAGAAGTACAATACAAAACTTTCATAAAAATATTCTGCTTACATAAAATTTACACTATCACTGGTTGGTGCTTTGATGGGTTATACTTATTTAATGGTTTTTTATTACTAAAATAAGAGATACATCTCCGTGATTTGCTATTTTTTACGTGACATTTTGAATATATTTTAGCGAGATATATTGTTGGAAACTATCTATATACAAAAAACACAAACTATAAAAAAAATCTATTATAATCCATATCAAAAAAATGTATGACCCCTAGGGAGGTCAATTAAATGAGCTGTTCCTATGAATTTTACCCCTCAAACTTTCTTATGAGCACCATTACACTCTTACTGCAGCCCTACTGGTGGTGTCCACACAAAAAACATAAAAAAAATGTCTATTTTAGTTCAGATCAAAAAAATTAATGACCCCTAGGGGAATCAAATGTATGAGCTGATTCTTTTAATTTTTCTTCTTCAGCATTTCTTCTGAACCCACCTATATTCTGTTTGCTATCCTTCTGGTGGTCCCCGTACAAAAAACACACAAAATTTAGAATTTCATTGCTCATGTACACACAAACGTGACGAGACTCGAAATATTTTTGTGACGAAACATTTTCGTAACGAGACTCTAAAAATTTTACTCTCAGTATCGAATCGTCGCCTAAGAAGTTTCACTTAAAAAATAGAGTAGCAAAGCAAACCAAAAAAAAACATCGTTTCAAACATGTGTTATCGATTTGTCATTATTGCTACTTGCACTGACTTTAATTTAATATTGTTTTATTTTTGGTCTTGTAAGTTACATTTTTATATTATTTCTTTGTTTGTTTTATTTATGTATATTTTTTCAAATACAATTTCAATTGCGAAAAACCTACTTGTTTTATTTTATCATAATCAAAAAATTTTGGAATCCCATTTTAAGTCTCTGCTGAAATAACCAATTGCAGCGACCAGTGGCGTAGCTAGGATTTACCAAAGGGAGGGGATAAGGAACGTTTGAAATAATGTTTAAAAATATATATATGTATAATATACATATATATATATTAGGGCGGGTCAATTTGTATGGACGAATTTTTTGGAGGTCTGGCTCAGCGAAATTCGTAAAATACATGTAATTTCAAGACTTTTTCTCCACTACAGCATATACAAATTCTGAAAAAAAGCTGTGCGGACTTTCGTAAATAGATTTTGTTCTCAATTATAAAATATGAATGTATGAATGTATGTGTATGAATCTATTTACGAAAGTCCGCACAGCTTTTTTTCAGAATTTGTATATGCTGTAGTGGAGAAAAAGTCTTGAAATTACATGTATTTTACGAATTTCGCTGAGCCAGAATTTGACCCGCCCTAATATATATATATACATTGTATATATACATAAAAAAAGTTTCTGTGATCCACATGCCGCTAATTTTTTCTTATGGACTTTGGCCTTCTAAACACGAATATAAAATATAAAATTTTCTCTGGATAAGTTTTTGAGATATGATTTTTTGAACAATTTCCTCTTTTTCCAGGATGTATTGTCATGTATAGCAACCTATCATGAAAACAAATTAACCAATTTAAAAAAAAAACTAAATCAAGACAATTAAATTACCTACAAATGCTTAGAGCAAACTTTGTCATTTGGCTCAGTAAATTTGACGGAATTAAAAGAAATTCAGCAACACCATTTCCTCATATTTTACTTCTTTGGCAAAAGCCCATAAGAAAAAATTTGTGGCATGTGGATCAAAAGATGGGTGGCGCCTAGTGTTATTATTGCATTAAACAATTAAGTTAAACCGCCTTGGCTTTTCGAGCTAACTCATTGAGTACCTCATCGGCCTTAATGGGCACATCTTTGTGTATTGCAAGGGCAGCCAGTCTGTTAAGCCGATTCTAAAATTTTAGTAGATAATTATAGCTTACTACAACTGTTTAACAAACAAAGTCAAATTCTAAACTATTCCTGTCCTGTTGAATTTCTCAAGTAGGTCTTTATTCGCTGCATACACGAAAAGGTGCGCTCAGCCGTACTGGTTGACGTCATTTTTTGGTAACGCGCCCTTGCTGCTAATATACTGCTTCGACAGTCTAACTTCAGTAACATCTGTTGATGGTGGGCAGTCAAGAAACTCCTCGTAAAACTCAAAGGTGGATTTAAGATTATTTTCTGAAGAGACATAATTAAAAAGTGTCTGAAATCCAGTCAGTATTTTTCTATGGTTTGTGAACCTTTCCTTCAACTCAATTTTATAAAAATCCATAAATTCATAAACAGTTTTACTCGGAAATATTTTTCTATTGGCAGGCCGTCATGTTTCTGAGTTCTTGTAAGTGTTACAGTTATAGCAATGCTTTCTGCAAGCGACTTTGCCTCTATGAAAATTTTTTCAAAAGTTTCTTCACCCTCGCGAATTTTTTCAATTTCACGCTGAGCATCGTCTGCAAAACCGATTGCCTCAAACAAATCAATATTCTTTTTTTTTAATGTAGACTCAATGGCAACGAATGCTGGTAAGCTAAAACTACAATCTTGAGGGTCAATACAAATTCAAAGTCAATTGCATTTTATAATATTCTAGAATCTGGATCATCATACTGCATGTTCATGCTGGAAAATTGCATGGGCGTCGCACTTCTAACTGATTCGCACTTTGTAATCCATCTGGTTAAATTTAATCTTTTCAACGTTTTCGCTCTTTCACAAGATACGGTTTCAATAGTGGTAGTTTCTAGTTTCACTTGGTAGCAGTGGTGTTTTTCAGGTACAATTGTACCCTTTACTGCACATTAAGGCTCAACCAAAATAGGCGAATCGAGACAATTGCAACTTGCCGAGCGTCTGACGAGTTGAGACGCTAAAAGTTCATTTCTTACGGAACAAAACGTATGGACAAGCTGTTTCGTTCAGTTTCGTTAAATTACGTTTGCTCATTTTGGGCAACAACATTGAATTACATTAAAGAGAAAATTTTCTTCTCTACTCGTTACGGAGCAACTCGTCTATTTTGGTTGGGCCTTTAGGCTCAGTATGCTGTATGAACGAAAATTTTTGGGCATAGATTTCTGCACGCGAAATTTTGGTGTAGAGTCTAAATTTTTGTGTTAAGAAAAAGCACTTGCTGTTCTGGTTGGCAGATTCATATTTTTATTGCTGCAGTTTTATATCCTATAAAAGGCAAGACTACACATTATTAAACTATATAAATGCAACAATAAATTTGTTAAATAACAAATTCAACACTTAAACATACTTACTTTCCGCGCCAGTTAAATGTACGGGCATATAATCGACAGCGAAATTTTGACATTTCAACTCTCCACTCATGAATGGAAATTTGGCTACATAGCAATAATTTTCGCTTCTACAGCGTACTAAAAATAAAAAAAAAAATAGACTGGCCATTTCAGCCATTGGAAGGACTTTGACCTAGCTTCTATTGATCAATTGTGTTATGCGTGTTATTAAATGTTTGATCTGAAATGACCGAGAACTGGACCTACACGTATTTTATGCCGACTCCGAACGGCTTTTATGTTCCAAGAAGATTTACATGGCAATTTTTACTCTCTGAGGTTTGCCATTGTCTGCAGAGAGGTGACTACCGAACAGAAAAATTATTTCAATGGAAAAAACTTTCTGTCTGAGCTGGAATTAAACCCGGGCTACCGCAGTTCTTTAGCTTAGGGGCCACGCACTCTACCCACTAGGCAACGGCCGCCACAACTACAGCGTACTAGCTAGCGAAAAAAAATTTCGCTGCCTGTTCGTTGTCAAAATTCTCAATGTATTTCTTATAGAATTTTTTTCGTTCCTACAGCATACTAAGCTTTAAGCAAAAAGTACATTCGGTCAATTGGATGAGTTTAGATAACATTTGTTAAAAAAATTATAAATGCGCAGTGCTAACAGATTACTTTTTTATTCGAACAATTTATGTAAAAAACTTAGTTCCATTTTGTCAAAATTTATAATAGCTTCATTTTGAAATTAAGCTATAGGTAAAGGGAGGTAATATATCCCCTTTATCCCCCCGTAGCTACGCCACTGGCAGCGACGATGAGCTCGCCACTTATTTTGAAATGATGCTATTACTTATTTTTACTGAGTTTTAAGTTGTTCATGTTTTATCTTAGCGCAAGTTTTTTCTTTAACAAATCTTAAAACATTTCTAATGCAGTCAGGTTTATCTATTATTTTGGGGTCGTCCATAAACTACGTTACTGATTTTCTGGTTTTTTTTACCGCCCCTCCCACTGCGTTACTTTTCGTAATGCTTTTCAAAACCCCTCCCCCCCCATAAATTAACGTCACATATGAAATTAATTCATTCGAATGATTATATATTTTGACTAGCTCTGACAATTTTCACTAGTATTAGTGACTAGTATGACTAGATACATTAAAGGAACAATTGGAAAAAAATCAATAATTAATATCATCTGTATAAGCTATTCCATCTGCGATCCAAGATTCGATGCTCTCAATCACTGGGATAGAAGAAGCTGGTAGCTTTGTTGAGGATTCTTCAAAATAGAATTATTCATCGGATTCTATGTCGACCCATTCTGGTGAATCCTCATTTCTAACGCAAAGAAATTCACCTGGTCTTTGACAGAGTACCCTTCAAGGCTGCACCCGAGCTGCACCAAGTTCTGTGTTTTTGTGTAAATGCTTTCTGAAAATTGATTTATTTAAATAGTATTTTTTATTCCGATTTATTGTAAACGATATAATATTGGGGGTTGGAATTAGTTTTAAAGGTTTTCTAAGAGAAGGCGTAACTATTAATAGATCGCATCGGGCACACTGTGACTGTATTCATTTCAAAGCACATTGTCTAAGCTTCATTTTTTAGTATGTGTCATTCCACTGAAGTGTAAACAACATATATTTTTTTCTCTGTGAACATGTCGACTTTCGTTCCAACAAAACGCAATTTGCGGGAAGGTTTACTTTTGTGCTTCCATTTGAAGAAAAAAGCGGTTGAAGCACAACGCACGCTTACTGAGGCTTACGGGGACTATGCTCCATCGATTTCTACTTGTGAGTACTGGTTCCGTCGGTTTAAAAGTGGTGATTTTGATACGGCAGACAAAGAGCGTCCGGGCCAGCCGAAAAAGTTTGAAGATGAGGAATTGGAGGCTTTGCTTGATGAAGACCCGTGTCAAACCCTTCAAGAATTGTCAGAATCATTGGGAGTCGACTTATCAACGGTCGGCAAACGCTTGAAGGCCATGGGAATGATTCAAAAGCAAGGAAATTGGGTGCCGTACCAGTTGAAGCCGAGAGACGTTGAACGGCGATTTTGCATGTGCGAACAACTGCTTCAACGGCATAAAAGGAAGAGTTTTTGCATCGTATTGTCACTGGCGATGAAAAGTGGATCCATTACGATAATCCTAAGCGAAAAAAATCGTGGGGACCACCCGGCCATGCATCAACATCGAGGGCCAAGCCGAATATTCATGGCGCCAAGCTTATGCTGTGTATTTGGTGGGATCAGAAGGGTGTCGTGTACTATGAGCTACGAGCTACGTGTACTATGAGCTCGTGTACGAAACCATCACTGGGGAACGCTACCAACAACAATTGATGCAATTGAGCCGAGCATTAAAGGTTAAACGGCCGGAATATGCCAAAAGACACGACAAAGTGGTTTTTCAACATGACAACGCACGGCCACATGTTGCAAGAACCGTCAAGGAAACGTTGGAGGCGCTGAATTGGGATGTGCTACCCCACCCGCCTTATAGCCCAGACATAGCCCCTTCCGACTACCACCTATTCAGATCGATGACGCATGGCTTGGCTGAGCAGCGCTTCACTTCTTACGAGGATACCAAAAAATGGGTCGATTCGTGGATTGCCTAAAAAGACGAATCGTTCTTCTGGCGCGGAATCCATATGCTGCCAGAAAGATGGGAAAATGTTGTAGCTAACGATGGACAATACTTTGAATAATATACATTGTACCGTTGTTTCTAAATAAATGCTCAAAAACCGAAAAAAAACCTTTAAAATAAATTCCAACCCCCAATACAAACTTATGGCAATTCATAGAAGTTTTAAAAACGAAATACAAGCCGCAGGTAGGACACGACCTTGAACCGATTACTTCTTTCTGAGAAGGACAGTACATGTCATACGGTATCGTCTTTGATCAAGAACATTCAGGCCTTAACGTCAAAGCCTGTCGCAAAAGCAAAGACCCAAATTTTTCAGACGTGTGCTGAGATGGTGAAGGAATACCAAAAGGTTCCTGTGTCGAGGGAAAAGGTGGTGGAAGAAATCCTTGAAACAAAAGTTAACCATCAATTTAGACGATCAAACATAAACATGTAAGGTTAAAAATTTTTGAAATGATTGTGTTATTAATTAGAGGTTTTTCGTCGATTTTTTTAATTTTTGGTAACGTTACAATATCTAAACACCTCTCCCCCCCTACCGTTACTTATCGTAGTGCATTTCAAACCCCCCCCCCCCTAAATTGGAAACGTAGTTTATGGACGACCCCTTTGAGTAATGCAGTGAAGATAACACCTATTTTCGTAGAACATGAAAAATAAAAGTTGGTCATTATTTGCAAGCATTTGCAGCTGTGACATATTTTATTCGATAAAACATATTTTTAGTAAACTTAAATCAAAAAATTTAGAATATACTTCGATTAAATTTTTTTATCCTCTTTCAAACTTTTAAAAGCACTTTTTTCACTTGAACAATCACTACGACTTTGAAAATATCCTTAAAACGAAAGTTGTAATCAAAACAAACCCCGAATAACTTTCTTAGTTGCATTTGAATACAAATTTTTAAAATATGCTACATTAATTAAATAAAAAATATAATAAACTGGCCATTTCAGCCCTTGGAAGGACTTTGACCTAGCTTCTATTGATCAATTGTTCATTAATTTGGGTTGCATTTAAAGTAACTCAATTAGGGGATTGGGATTGAAAGTTGGACCAAAAGCTATGTTGTTTTTTTTTGCTGAACTATCAATTTTTCTAGCACTTGACTTTCAGAGCTCCGTGTAACCAAACTTAATAAAAAATTGAAAAACCCTTTGGCTTCTTTCTAGTTGAAATTTTTTCTATCAGAAAACAAAACTTTTTTGGCTTTTTCGGAAAATGGGTTTTTTCCTATTTATGGCAAAAAGAAAACACTCTACGTCGTTTTCTAAGCTCTATATATGCAGATTATCTAAAAATATGTGAAAGCAAAATAATCAGAAAACATTAAAATAACAGATTGTGTAAACACTCTTTTTCTCTTAATAATTGAGTTCAAATAAATCTCTTATTAAAAAAACTTTTTTAAGGAAAAATTTCAAAATGAACTCAAGCAACTTAAAAATAATTCCAAAGAGTCGAAAATAAGTAAATCACACAATCAACACTCAACTCAGCATAAATAGCAACAAAAATAAAGGCATCTAAATAAAAGCGGATATTAAAAAAAAAGAAGAGAAACTACATACATAAGATGAAATGTATTAAAAGCTTAAAAAAATAATAAACAAAAGCGCTAAAAAAAATTAATTGAATATGTGCTAAATACGTGGCGGCGGCCATCGATTTGCTTTTAATTGAAATGAATTTGACTGAACCTAAGCAAAGCATGATAGAAAAAAAAACAAATTTAAAACAACAACACACCGAGATTCTCAGAAAAATTTTCAAATTAAAAAAATAAGCAACAGCAAATAATATTGAAATACAGCTAAATATCATATAAGCAAAACTAAGCGCGTAGATATAAAGATAGATATAATTGTACTTCAATGCGCACTCAGATACATAGACATAAAAATTTGATGGCCTAGGCAAAAACATCAGCGCTAGCTATAAAAACAACAAAAAGTTAACAAAACACAAAAAGAAAAAAACAATTAAGTGCGCTTAGTTGAAAATGTAAATAAAAAATAAAACAATTATAATGATGACGATTGAGTGAAGTCATAAGCACGAATAGAATGACGAAATGTAGCAAAGTAGATTTAATTTGATTTTGTTTTAAGAATCGAAAAATTGCTAAATTGTACACACCCTTAAATAATCAATATATTTTAAAAAATATGTGCATGTAATAAATATTAATATATATAATAATAAATATTTAAGGGAGGTTTTAAGCAAAAGCGATTGAAATTAAGGTATATTTTATAAGATGTTTTCAAAAAAAGTATATTATATGGACACAAAACTTTATTTGCATGGTAATTTTACAACATTATTTTGGCTAAAAAAGCATTTTTTGTTTTGTAACATAAGGGTTTTAATAGGGCATCCAATTTCGGGACGTTTTGGCTACCCGGCATTTCGGGATTTTAAAAACACAATCCCGGCTTTGACAAACGAATTTTTTGGAAGACATTATATGAAGTTTCAAAGTAGCTATGCCTTGTTGTACAAACAAAAAAAATTGCACAAGATTATAAAAAACTAAAAAACACACTTTAGATTAAACGTTTGGATAGTATTTATTACTTTTTTTTTTTGAAAAAAAAAAAACAAAAATAATTTTTTTTAAAAATTAATAAAATTCGATAATTCAGAAGGTTCATAAAATTATTTAAAAAAATAGAATAATTTCATTACGCTGTAGGTAAATTTTCAACTTTTGAAAAGACACAAAAAGAAACGCCGAGACACGTAAACCTAATTTTCGGTCGTAGAATTTAGTGGCATACTCAGTTTTTACAAATTAGATTAAAGTCTCGAGCTATTAGGATTTTTGATATTTGACTTACATTGACCTTCATTTAAAAAATTTTAATAGTTTTTTAACAATTCATTTTTATTGTCTTTTCAAAAATACCTCCAACGTGAAAATCAATCTATGATTTTTCAAAAGTTTAAGCAATTTCGCTTTTTCTTCCATTTAGACCAAATTTGAATGTTGAAATAAAATTTTTTAAAAAAATCTAAAAAGTTTTTTGATTTATTTCATAAGTAGACTAAATTCTGAAAGTGTAAGCAAGGAGGGGGTCAAAATTTTTGGTCTCAAAAAATAAGAAAAATATAGCTCTAAAAGTGACTAAATTTCAGGGTGGGGCAAGAGGGGCAATGCCACGCCTACTACAACCTTTGGCCCCCCCTGGCCAAATCAGACAATGAAAACTTTAAATGAATAATTAATATGAATTTTGTTGATATATTTGTTTATTGCTTTAAAATAAGTTTAGTTTAAAATAACAAAAAATATACACATTCACCTTATTCATGACTTGAATATGACTTGAATATGGTTGTCAATATTCGAAGCGCCCATCTGGCAACACTGTAACTTTCCTCAGTGATGCCAAATCGACTAATGACATACCGCGTTTGAAGCGTCATTCCAAGCAAATATTTACAATGGAACAGTACACGCCACGCGAACGCTCTAAAATTGTTGAAATTTACATTCAACAAAACAAGTCAATAGTGAAAACTCAACTCAATGAGCGATGAAGCTCATTTTCAGTTGAACGGAACGGTAAACAAACAAAATTGCCGTATTTATGCCACTGAAAATCCACAAGAGATTCAAGAGGTACCTCTTCACGATGCAAAAGTCACTGTTTGGTGCGGCGTTTGTGCTAAAATGCTCATTGGGCCGTTCTTTTTCGAAGATGATAATGGCCACAGAGTTACTGTCAATCAGGAGCGTTATCGCGATATGATAAACAATTTTTTCATGCCAATCGTTCGTCGAAAGCGTATCAGGCACTACTGGTTTCAACAAGACGGCGCGCCACCACACACAAGCCGCACTACAATCGATTTTTTGAAGCAATTGTTCCCTGGCCGTTTGATGTCAAAAAATGGTGATTTCGATTGGCCGCCAAGATCACCAGATTTAACGCCTCCAGACTTCTTTTTGTGGGGTTATTTGAAATCAAAGGTTTACGTCAACAAGCCAAAGACCCTAGAAGAGCTGAAAACCAACATCCGTCAAGAAATAACCGCCATTCCCATCGAAATATTGAAGAAAACCATGGAAAATGCTGCAAAACGGGCACAATATGTCGTAGAGGCCAATGGCGACCATTTACGAGATATTATATTCAAGAAGTAATGTAAGCAAATCTACTTGAACCCAATTAAATGATATTCATGACGAACAGGCAAAAAATTGTGGTTTCTTTGATTTATTTAAAAATAAAATGGGCGCTTCGAATATTGGCAACCCTGTATATGAAATTTGTTAAACAAAACATTTTAGACAAATTGCTACAATTTTTCAAATTTATACTGCTACAAACCTAATGCCAACCTTTGCTACCAAAAAATAAGATTTGAATTTTAATAATTTTTAACCCGCATCCATGCACGCAGAGAAAAAACATAATTGCAACAACCATGTTTTAAGAGGATCATAGTATGATTCCGATTATGATTGTTGCTAACATGTCCTTAAGCATATAATATTTTTTTGATCATGATAAAATGATTACAACAACTATATTTAGAAAATTTACTTTTTTGTAGGAACCAAAATATTATTGAAATATTATCATTCTTCTCTTATTGGGTCGAAAATAGAATGATTGCAACAACTATATTATGAATTTATTCTTAGGATCCAGGATATTATTGAAACGATAATTTAAGTTTTTTTTTATTTTCATGCACTCCAATTTCCATTGTCTGGGCTGAGCAGAAATATTAATTCAATTAAAAAATCAATTGATAAAATTTTCTGTCCGAGCTGGGGTTTGAACCGCGGCTTTTTCGCTTACGAGCCACGCACACTACCAGTAGGCCACAGCCGCTACTATCGCTCGCCTGACTAAGGGGTCGTCCATAAACTACGTTACCAATTTAGGGGGGGTGGGGTTTTGAAATGCACTACGATAAGTAACGGTAGGGGGGAGGTGTTTAGATATTGTAACGTTACCAAAAATTAAAAAAATCGACGAAAAACCTCTTATTAATAACACAATCATTTCAAAAATTTGTAACCTCACATGTTTATGTTTGATCGTCTAAATTGATGGTTAACTTTTGTTACAACGATTTCTTCCACCACCTTTTCCCTCGACACAGGAACCTTTTGGTATTCCTTCACCATCTCAGCTCACGTCTGAAAAATTTGGGTCTTTGCTTTTCCGACAGGCTTTTACGTTAAGGCCTGAATGTTCTTGATCAAAGACGATACCGTATGACATGTACTGTCCTTCTCAGAAAGAAGATATCGGTTCAAGGTCGTGTCCTACCTGCGACTTGTATTTCGTTTTTAAAACTTCTATGAATTGCCATAAGTTTGTATTATATCGTTTACAATAAATCGGAATAAAAAAATACTATTTAAATAAATCAATTTTCAGAAAGCATTTACAAAAAAACACAGAACTTGGTGTAGCTCGGGTGCAGCCTTTAAGGGTACTCTGTCAAAGACCAGGTGAATTTCTTTGCGTTAGAAATGAGGATTCACCTGAATGGGTCGACATAGAATCCGATGAAAAATTCTATTTTGAAGAATCTGCAACAAAGCTACCAGCTTCTTCTATCCCAGTGATTGAGAGCATCGAATCTTGGGTCGCAGATGGAATAGCTTTTACCGATGATATTAATTACTGATTTTTTTCCAATTGTTCCTTTAATGTATCTAGTCATACTAGTCACTAATACTAGTGAAAAATGTCTGAGCTAGTCAAAATATATAATCATTCGAATGAATTAATTTCATATGTCACGTCACTTTGTGGGGGGGAGGGGTTTTGAAAAGCACTACGAAAAGTAACGCAGGGGGAGGGGGGTAAAAAAAACCGGAAAATCAGTAACGTAGTTTATGGACGACCCCTAATGGCATTCATAAGCATGGTACATTCAGTGCATCGTCACAAAAATAGCAATATGTGTGATAAACAAAATATGGTCAGAATTGCAAAATATATTTACGGTAAAAAGAAATATGTTTGCTACAATTAAAATCGATAATGTCACTTTTCTGCGTGCTGTTTTTAGGGTAAGGCGATTTAAAACAAAACACAATAATGAAGCAGTTGACAAATAAAACGGATTTTTGGTTATATTCTGCTTCGTTTGCCAACAATCAAACTATAGTTCAGACAAACATTCAAACTTCTTATATGTTTGTCTCTATAACAAAATTCACATTTATCATGATTGACAGAACTACAACATTTCTGTTGCAACTAATAGTCGAGGCAATCATAGTATGTAACGATTCCAATGATGTTATAATTTCAACTATTATCTTATTTTTGGTACCATTATTAGTAAATAATGACTTTATCACGGCAAAAATTTGTGTTGGCAGAAATAATACAATAATTTTAGTAAAAAAATTATTATTGCAGTAATCATGACTCAACCATGTCTTTTCTCTGTGTGTAGGTACTTTCTAAAAACGAAAAGCACGTTGTGCACCAATTTGATGCAGATACAAAAAGAATATATAATTCATTGAAATGTTTTTAATTTTTAAATTTTTTTATGCATGATGAATGTTTATTAATTTTAAAATAAGAAAAAACTGCAAAATTTTAATACCTAGCAAAAATTTAAAGAGGCAAAAGATTTAAATCAAAACATGCATGTTTGTTCTTAATATATAAATCTGAATAAAAAACTTGCATCAATTTGATGCAAACGACAGATGCGGGTTGATTAAATTTTTTTATTTGTTTTACTTAAAAAATGTCTTACACATATGTTAGCCCATTTCGCTACTCTTTCTGGTATTTTTAGCCACTTTAAATAAATCTTGTATTTTACCTTCATTTTATTACAAAGTCCTGAATTAATTTTTATATTATTTTTTATGTATTAATCTTGCATATATTATAAAATTAACTGTTTTTTAATAAATATGTGCATGTATTCATTTCACACTATAAAAAAAAATTGTTTTATTTAAATGAAACAACAAAAAAATTTCCCCCCCCCCAAGATTCACGCCTGCCCCCTCTGTATTCTTGGTCTGGCTACAGGCCTGTGCAAATGACTCAAAATTTTTATCTGCTTGGAAAAAACTGAGTATACCACTAAATTCTACGACCCAAAAACAATTTCACGTGTCTCGGTATTTTCGTGCGTCTTTTTGACGTCACTACAGTGTCACTACGTCACTACAGTTTTAGTATTTTTAAGTAGGAATTTTATGATATCTTATGCAGCTTGTTTAAGGAAGTTTTTTTTTTAATTTTTTAAGGTCAAATTATAGTTTTTTTAAGATAAAGTATTTTAAGTTTAAAGTTTTTCTATATGGGCTTGTTCTTTATTATGTTGATTTTCTAAAATTTAAATACAACTTCTTAACGTTTGATAGTTTAAATCATTCTTGATTTTAAAAACAAATTCTAGTTGTAAACTATCAAACATTTAGAACTTGTATTTAAATCATAGAAAATGATTCGCAGTCATTTAAAAACTACATTACTTATTTGTTTCAAACTTGGTACACACTTTCTCAGACAGTAAGTCTTAATTTATTTTTTTAAATTAAGGGACTTTCCACTTACGAAATGGCGTATTTTTTGCTAAAAAAGGGAATTTTCACTTCAAATGCCCACCAAAAATTTAAAAATTTAATAATTAATAATCAGAGAATGTTGGGGAGAGTATTTAATGATACTTCGACTAAATTTTAATTATTTTTAATTATAAATGGATGTATGCGTGTATGTGGGTGTGTTTGTGTATCACGTATAGACTCCAAAACAGCTGAACCGATCTTTATGAAAATTTCTGGGAAACTGAAGCCACATCTTGAGAGTGTTAATGTTATGTTTGATGTTGATTGGACAAGGGGGTGTGGCACCTCCATTGCAAGCCAAATATACACTGTCGCCCACAAACCAATAAAAAGATTATATATCAGACGGTTTTGATCGTAAAAACTAAAATGTAGCAATTTTGTTCAGATGGTTACTGTCGGTAACCTAGCAAAAAATGGGTCCACTTGGGACCAATTTTTCGAAATCATGCCAATCCCGGAGTTGTACACGTTTTTATAGTAAAACTGGGTATGTATTGTAGGTGCTCCAAGGGCGGTCAATATATATATATATAAATGTTTTCACGTCCACTTTAACCACCCACATATCGATACAACTTCTGTATGTCACACGATTCTAACCGTAAAATACTAAAACTTCGTAATTTAGTTAATGTGTTTACTCTCAACAACTTTCCAAAAAATGGAATAATAACCACATAACTAATCCTCAAAGTGTCGGTCACACTTTGTCTGAGCCCACTTTTATTGCCCACAAATTAGTAAAAATGTTATATATCAGAGACGGTTTTAAACTAAGAAGACTAAAATTTCATAATTTAGCTTATATGTCCTTGCCGCTTTTCATGAAACTTTAACAAGTTATTAAACACATACCAAGGTGAGTTAAGCATTGGCAAAGGGGGCGTGGCACCTCCCCACAGTCCAAATTTGCAATATCGATAAGCTTTGGAATCAGAGGTTGCACAGCTTCCGAATTCGGAATTAGAGTTGTGGATCTATCGTTGTGGAAGGATAGCGCGGAATACAAACATGGTTGCAATGTAATCCACAACATGAAAACAACCATTGATACAGCTGAAAGGGCTGTGGACACGACAACGAAAGTTGATGTACAAATTGTAAAAAGTGACGAAGATAGGGAACGGAGCTTCACATACAGGTTGTAAAGGAAAACATAAAACAGTTTTCCAATGCAAACAAATGGACGTTTAATAAAATAGTGTTTTACAACTTTTGTAATAAAAAATAAATAAATTGTAATAAAAAAAAACAGTTCAATAAAATACTTTCCTTATACTTTTTTTTGATAAAAATTACAAAACTGTTATCGCCAAATTATGTTGTGGACTAAAAATATTCTCATATCTACGTTTAAGCTTTGGAGCTTTATAATCTTAACATTTTGTTTCCATTAGGATAGTATCCCAGATACCACACTCCTGAGAAGTTGAACATTTTCAAAAATTTAACTTTATTTGCAAATTTTACCATAAGCTATATGTGGTTGGCACTAATTTAAAAAAAAACGTTAGATGGCGGACCCTGTACCTTCATTTCTTATATTTAAGTAAACACTTGTCTTCAAAACTAAGAAGCTGTTTTGATAATATTTCAACGAAATCAAGAAGTGAGGTCGTTAAATCATGTAAAATTTCTCTACATTAAGGAGAAACCTCTATAGAATATAGATAACCCATGCCTATGAATTGAAGCCAAAGTTTCTTAATTTAAGGGAAGTAGATTTTTATGAGTGTATGATTATTGCGTTTACACAATAATACAAGAGAAAACACTTTTGAATGACTCATTTCAAATGATTTATTTGGTCCAATGTAAACTTAGTATGACGTCTATTCTCAAAGAGGGCTTCTTAAAGGCTTCTTTAAAGTCGCGAGAGAGGAAGGCATAGAAAATTTTCTCGTTTAATATAAAAAAGTTAATGGGCTTGGGTATGAGTTCGGAAGGGCTAAAAAATCTATATGATGGCCTGCTATAAGCGCTTCAAAGCCTTACTTTTGCCCACTGGGCAGTAAATAAATAATAAATCACACATACAAACATACACAGCCATGTACACAGTCACATATACACAGGCAGGGAAAACTAAACAAGTGAACGGTGGGACAGCAAGGCAACGAGAGAATATAAAGCTATCGCGTTTGTTTAGGATAGGTAGTCTTGTTGCAAGCGCAGTAACATGCACATGTTCTGAGACTAAGTTGTTTACTCTAAGTTCAAAGCGTAGTTATCTTAAGCGAAGGTATCCCTACCCTTCGAACGTAGTTTACTCTAAGTTCAGGCGTAGTTATCTAAAGCGAAGGGGTCTCTACCTTCAAACATAGTCTACTCTAAGTTAACGCGTAGTTATCTTAAGCGAAGGTGTTTCCACCCTTCGAACGTTGTTTACTATAAGTTCATGCGTAGTTATTTTAATCGAAGGTGTCTCTACCCTTCAAGCGTAGTTTGCTCTAAGTTCAAGCGTAGTTATCTTAAGCGAAGGTGTCTCCACCCTTCGAAACTTGTTTACTTTAAGTTCTAAGCGCAGTTACCTTAAGAGATGGTGTCCCCACCCTTCGAACGTAGTTTACTCAAAGTCCAGGCGTAGTTATTTTAATCGAAGGTGTTCCTACATTCGAAAATAGTCCACTTGTTCAGGCGTATTTATCTTAAGCGAAAGTGTCTCCACCCTTAAAACGTAGTTTACTCTAAGTTCAAGCGTAGCTATCTAAAGTGAAGGTGTCTCTACCTTCAAACATAGTCTACTCCAAGTTCAGGCGTATTTATCTTAAGCGAAGGTGTCTCCACCCTTCGAACGATGTTTACTCTAAGTGAAATCGTAGCTTTCTTAAGCGGAGGTGTCTCCACCCATCGAACATGGTTTAGTCTAAGTAAAAAAGTAGATATTGTAAGCGAATATTTCTCCACCCTTCACTCGTAGTCACTCAGAGATAGAAGAAAGAGGGATCATAGCTAGGAAATGGATAGTACCCGAATAAATATGAATAAGCAGGAGTTAATTATATTATTCTAATTTATTTAATTTTTAATAATTAATTTTATTTATTTAACGTACTGATTAAATAATAAATACAACTAATAAAAGAAATAATAAAGACTTCATTTACAGTTTAAAACTAAAACTTTGGCTTACTTATTTCAACATCGGAATCATGGGTGAATAAATTATTTTGTAAGAACCACTTTCTTACTCACACTGAGCTTACCTCGGCAAAATCAGTAACGAGCAAAATGGGTTCGTTTCACTATTATATATTTTATAATATAGAAAGAAATAATTGAGAGTGCATAATATTGCAGACCAGTCAAATATTTTAACTGGTTAACAAACTATTTACAATATTAGATAAGTATGCAAATTTTTTGTTTTGTTGTTTCTATACTAAGGTGTTCAAGAAATTTCGAAGGACTAAGGTTAAATCATATAGATATTTGATATCAAAATTCACCATTGAACGTTCATTAAGTAATGAAAATTTTAAGTTACTAAATCTGCTATGTTATCGATTCGAGCATATTTTATTTAAAAACATATCCGAGCCATAAGCAATCAATGTTTATTAAAACATTCATTGCATTATAACTTACAAACAATGATGATATAGAATCAAAAAACACTAACAAAAACAACTCTAACGAAAGCATTAAGTAAATGTAAAATAATGTATGGCCTCATATGTGGCAACCCTTATTATGGCAATAAAACGAAGAAAGGTTGAGGAAGCAAGACGCAAGCAGAAATCCACTTAAGGGTTAAATTATTATTGCAAAAATATTATGCGTGAAACCATGTTCGTCACAGCAGGCAGCAGCAAATGATGAAAATCGAAATGAAACGGAAAAAAAAGCCAGTAAAGAATCAAACAATATTAAAAATGTGGCAGCATAATTCTTAATGCTTACACAAAGTTTTACACAATATTTCAATCATTTAAAGTATGAGTGAAAACAAATGACCCTGTGCAAGAGCGTGAGTGTGTGAGTGTGAGTGCGTATTTAGCGTGTTTGTGCTGCTTTAAGCTGTGTAGTGAAAGCCGCCTGTGGTGCAACTAGAGTGCGTGCGTGCTTCCGTGTGTGTGTGTGTGGATATGTATTCGTATGTGCAAGTGATGAAATTAATTGATATTTTAAATACACTTTATTACATTTCACATTGTGTCAATGCAACAGTCTGGCAACGCCCTTCAACACTCACTGCTTTACTTATCATCAGAAGTAAATAAAAATCAATTTGGAAAAAATATGAAATGGCTTTCGCAAAAAAATCCCCTTACTTTTTCCTTTAGAGGATAACAAGAGGCAATATACATGGACTTTTCTGCCCTCTTCCCGCATCGATTGCATTTCATTGCATCTAGTTTGACTCGGTAAAGATTTATTATACGCTACACAAGCGTAACTGTAACTCAAACCCTGTAGATATATTTTTTTGGTATTTTTTTTACACATACAAAATTTATTGTTATTAATTTTGGGGTAAAATCTAGCAATGGGCACAAATAAACAAACAAATAAATACTGTAAAAATCCTCGAAAATATAAGCAACGAAAAAATATAAAAAAAAAACAAAATCTCTGTTGGTGGTTGAGTTGTTGTCGGCAACGAAGGGGACAAAATTGCTCAAATAAAAGAATAAAATTATTTCGATTTTCAATTTTCTATTGCATACTCCCAGATACAAACTCACACATACACACACGTGCATTCTTTTCGAACATATGTAAACTAGCTTGTGAACAGCAGCAACGTTTTACAAGATATCGACAGCAATGAATTCGACAATGAC
This sequence comes from Dichetophora obliterata, assembly GCA_963920525.1. Classification (NCBI taxonomy): domain Eukaryota; kingdom Metazoa; phylum Arthropoda; class Insecta; order Diptera; family Sciomyzidae; genus Dichetophora; species Dichetophora obliterata. Next base: position 155,294,220 of record OY986438.1, on the reverse strand, counting down.
GACAACAAACGACATCGAGATGCTTACCGCATTCTATAGTATGTGTTATAGTACGTCTCGGGGGACATATTTTTCGACTCTCATTTGGTTTGTATTGCGACCAAATTCACTGGTGGTGGAGGTTGTGGGCAATGGTTTGGGTTGATGCGGGTGTTTGAATTAAAAAAAAAAAATCTATAAAATAAAAGTCTCAGCATACATATTTAGCCATCCGCAGCAGCAGCAGTTTTATGGACACGTGCAGCCTGAGCCCTTGTTGTCAAGGAAGAAAGCTAAAGGGGGGGGGGGGGTACAAGAGGCTGTGACGCAGTTTTTGCTTCTTACAAAAAACGTTTATTTTTCAACAACAACAGACGTAACTGCAATCATAAAACTTATATCTTTAAACAAAATTTAGAATTCAACAGAATGACAAACAAAAAAAAACACAAACCCAAGTCAACTTTTTACTTTGGGTAGCACTTATTTTCTTTTTTCCTTTTTTTTTTGTCTTTGCCTGCCAGGAGCAACCCTCAGATGGGTTTCAGCTTATTTAACGTTGACTTTTATTTTTATTGTTGATGAAAGATTTTGCGATGACGTTTTTTTTCGTTTTTTATTGATATCATTTGTGGAAAATTTCCATTGATTTGTACTGACTTGATATGATGCAGAGTATCAGAACGCAAAACGGTACCGATAGATTGATAGGCGATGAATGATAGATATGGCTTTGCCATACGTTAGAAAACTTTACAATAAAGCTAAGTAAATGGAAGAGTGAATCCAATATAAGCAATATGATGGGTCAAAAAAATCAATTTTTTTTAAAGTAACACGAAAAAATGGGTTGCTAAACACCTTAAAAAAATTCGCACCAGATATGAGCTCTTAACTTTAATAGGAAGATACTCCGCATCGCAGTTTTTTTTTCTCAGTCCAATAGAAAAAAAATGCACACCTCATCATTAATTGATTGTACAGAAATATGTTTCCCAAGAATTTTGTAGAAAATTTAATGCTCTGAAGGCCTCCAATATTTTTTTCATAAACCTCACTGTTTGAATGATATTGATGATTTAAGTTTGATTATTTTAGGAGACATTTCATTTTGTTTATGAATTTCATAACTCGACAATAAATGACTATTTGAGTATTGTTTTCAAATTATTTAAAAAAAAATCACTTTTTGATGAAACCGTTTCATTAAACATAAAGAAGAATGTTGTCGAAGCTGTTAAGACTCGCGAAAGTACAGATTCTACAGCAAGAAGATTTATAATTGATAAAAAATTGGATTCATATCTGCAAATAGGCCTGTATTCAGGGGGAAAAGGGGGGAAATGCCCCCCTACTACAACCGTTTGGTCCCCTGGCCAAATCAGACAATGAAAACTTTAAATGAATAATTAATATGCATTTTGTTGATATATTTGTTTATTGCTTTAAAATTAGTTTAGTTTAAAATAACAAAAAATATACACATTCACCATATTCATGACTTGAATATGTATATGAAATTTGTTTAACAAAACATTTCAGACAAATTGTTACAATTTTTCAAATTTCTACTGGATCGCCAACATATGCTACCAAAAAATAAGATTTTAATTTTAATAATTTTTTAACCCGCATCTATAGGAACTTTCTAGAAATGAAAAGCACGTTGTGCACCAATTTGATGCAGATACAAAAAGAATATATAATTCATTGAAATGTTTTTAATTTTTAAATTTTTTTTTATGCATGATGAATGTTTATTCATTTTAAAATAAGAAAAAACTGCAAATCTTAACCCTACGGTCCATAACCACCTGGACGAACGGGAGTCCATAACCAGGGTACCCGGGTACCCTAGTGAAGTTTTTTCGTTTATATTCAAATAAAATAATATATATATGCACAGATTATTAGAAACGCTTAATTTTTACATCTCAACTGTACAAATTTCATGTTTGTAAGATAAAATTGGTTTCTATGGGCATTTTCTACCTAAAAGGCACACAAAAGTAAGCAGAAACTAGTTTTAAGTTTCTGTTTGTGTTTTTAGGTAGCAAATGTTGTGTTTGTATTTTTTGTGTTTTTTTTTTTTGTTTGTGTTTTTAGGTAGCAAATGTTCAGCTACGGTAGAAAAAGAATACATTTCAATGATTTCGTCAGTATAAGTTGAACAGTTGAACAATGAAGTTGAAGAAAAATGAACCGCAAAATAGAATATTTAACTGAAAGACAATATATGCGTTTGAGTGAAGAAGCCAGAAGCAGATATATTGAGTCTATCCTTGATAATATGACTGTGGATGACGACGCTTTAGAGCCAATTGAGGAAGAAGGAGAGGTATTTACGGGAGAAGTGCAAGACTCAGAAAGTGAAGACAATGACAACGAAATTCCAGCCGCTATTGACACGCCAATGCAAATTGAGCAAGATGTATTTGAAGATAAAAGTGACAGCGAAACTGATACGGTTGAAGAAAATGCACCAACATCAAGCACAACAGAAAGTATGATTGCACGTGATGGTACTCAATGGCAACCAACACCACCTGTTTGTCAACAAATAAGGAGTCACAACATCGTAAGAACTCGCAGTGGTCCATTACGAATTACGGAAAGTATGACTGGTATGCAATGCTTCAAGAGTTATTTTACAATAGAAATGGTCGATATAATCGTGCGTCATACCAACAAAAAACCCAATTCAACTCATGATGCTTACAATGCAGCAAACCCAACAAAGCGTCAATTGAAGTGGAAGGATACGACAGTGGCAGAAATATACGCATTCATTGGAATGCTGATAATGGCAGGCGCAAATCATTCCAATGATGAAAATGCAAGGGACTTACGGACGCAATTGTCTCATCCTCTATTTCGTGCAACAATGGGATTAAACCGCTTCTGGGATCTTATTCGTTTTTTACGTTTTGATGACGCGAGAACAAGAAACGAGAGGCAGCGCACAGACAAAGCTGCTCCAATACGAGATGTTTGGATAATGTTGAACGCCAATCTCGCAAAATATTATGTGCCTACAGAAAATTTAACAATCGACGAACAATTGTATCCGTACCGCGGCAGAACAAAATTTACCCAGTATATTCCATCGAAGCCTGCGAAATACGGGATCAAGGTATGGTGGATATGCGATGCTAAAAATTCATATCCTCTGCATGGCCAAATATATACTGGCAAACAAGACAGTGGTCGCGAAATCGGTGTAGCGAAAGAGTAGTCAGAGATTTGGTTGGGCCATACCACAATAGCGGACGTAATATCACCATGGATAATTTTTTTACGACGGTGCCACTGGCAAAGCAGCTGATATCCGTCAAACTTAGCATTGTTGGAACACTGCGGCGAAACAAAGCCTATATACCAACAGAAATGAAAGACTGTAAGAGTTGGACCGTTGGGACAAGCAAATTTGGTTGCCACGAGAAGGTGACTATGGTTTCATACAAACAGAGGAAAACAAATTCCGTAATATTGTTGTCGACACTGCATGATGATGCAACTGTAGAAGAAAACGGCAAACCAGAAATCATCAATTTTTATAACAAAACGAAAGGTGGCGTGGATGTTATGGACCAGACGCTTCGGGAGTATACCACACAGAGACACCCAAAAAGGTGGCCTTTGTCGTTTTTGTACAATATGCTCTATGTTAGTGCTTTCGCGGCATACACTATATTTTATGATAATAACAGAACTGTTCCATATCAAACAACACGGAGAAAACGCTTTTTGTGTAAACTTGCTGGAGATTTTTGTGCGCCAATAATAGAAGAAAGAGTAGCTAATCGCCAAGTAACGCGCTATTTTTCCACCAAATCAGCAATTGAGAGCTTTTTGGGAAGACCAGTGGAGACGGTAACCTATACCGAGCAACCATCTATCTACTTCTACGGCTGCTTCTACTGATGGCAGGAAGCCAATAACAGGATGCTGCTATTTGTGCGCTTCTTTGCCAGACAACAGGAGAAGAAAGACGAGAAAAGTCTGCAACGTTTGCAAGAATCCAATTTGCGATCAACATACTCAAACAATATCAAAATGTTTTCCATGTTTCAACAATGACTCAACATAAGACATCAAATATTAGAAATAAGTTAAAATGAATAAAATATAAATAATTTAGCTAAAAAACAATTACAGTTAATTTTTTACACATCAATAAACATTTTGAAGCAATATAAAAATAAAACAAACGTTTTTTCTTTGAAATATTAGGTAATTTGCACTAAGGTACCCCGGTACCCTGGTCATGGACCCCTGTATGCAAAAACATTAAACTCATTTTTTAGTTAATATATTTAACCAAATTTGATAAACTTTTTTCTAGTCTCTAAGTTTAGCCGAAATCCCGGGTACCCGGTTATGGACCGTAGGATTAATTCTAGCAAAAATTTAAAGAAGCAAAAGATTTAAATCAAAACATACATGTTTGTTCTTAATATATAAATCTGAATAAAAAATTTGCATCAATTTGATGCAAACGACGAATGCGGATTACTGCAATTTTTTTATTTGTTTTACTTTAAAAATGTCTTATACATATGTTAGATAATTTCGCTACTCTTTCTTTTATTTCTAGCCACTTTAAATAAATCTTGTATTTTTACCTTCATTTTATTACAAAGTCCTGAATAAATTTTTAAATTATTTTTTATTTTTTAATCTCCATGTCCATGTTAATATTATAAAATTAACTGTTTTTTAATAAATATGTGTAATGTATTCATTTCACACGTTAAAAAAATTGTTTTATTTTTATTTAAATGAAAAAACAAATAATTTCCCCCCAAGATTCATGCCTGCCCCTCTGTCTGCTTGGTCTGGCTGCAAAAAAGCATAAGTGACTTTGTTTCTAAGAAGTCATTGAAATTTCTTGAGCTCTTGGATCTGCCGTATGATTTTCTTGACAAAAATGTTGATTTATGATCTACTGATGACAGTTTTAATGAAAATAAAGAATTTTTGCACAATTGAAAGAAGTAAATGATGTGGCAGAGCGAGGTGTCGCATGAGTAAGTGAATATAACCAATGCTTAACAAAAAACGAAGAGCTATTTCAAATTTTGTTGTAAGTTGTTAAAGAGCATCGAAAAAATTACCCTAATTGCAACAAAAAATCGTTTGAAAATTAATAACTCATTTGAAAATTGAAATAAAAAACTTTTTTATAACAAATTGGACATTTTTTTTTTCTCTAAAACTGAAACATATCATAATATCGAGAGCTTATATTCAATATGACCGATCTACAAAAAAAAACTTTTCCAGGAGAGCAAAAAACCGTTTAAATCTTTCAGTGTACAGTTATTCACCAACCAAGGTACCAAAATATTGTATTAGGAGAATGACAAGCTTCCTTCCATAAGCAAAAAAAAATTAGTGATATCTCGTACTTTTCGTTTAAATGTAGATAGGTTGCGAAACCAGTAGATAAGTCTTTTTATTCAATAGGAAAAGTAAGTTCTTCGTGAATTTATTGACGAAAATTATATTAAGAAAATTTTGTTGATAACAATATTAACAAAAACAAGAGAAAAATATGAAAATTGCAGTAATGAAGGATATTGGTCTATTAATTTAATTGCTTACATTTTGTCAATATTATCATTAAAATATTTATATTCTGTTATAATTGCAGACTTTATTTCTTGGAAATGGTTGCACTTTTTTGCTTGATAGACAGCGGAGCAGTGCGGAAATTAGAATCCTGATTTCTTTCCCTTCTGCGGATAAGGCCCATTGCCGAGTTACCGTCCGAACCCGAGTAAAAATATGAGCGGGCGTACAGCGGTCGATCAGTGGCCGATCATGCCGCACAGCCGTACAAGGGTCGAAGATGGCCTTAAAATAAAGTCCTACTGCCGCTGCATGGACGCTGAACGCCCGTAGTATGCCACCAATTTTTTCAAAGCTCTTAGTCAACAGCAAACGTTTGCGCAGCAACAAAAGTAAGCCTTACTTGGTAATGCTGATGTTGATAGTATCGGCACTTCTGTGTGGCGCAAGTTAATTTTTTATTTTTTATTAAAAAGTTATTTAAAAAAGCTGCTCATTTTTATTGTGGAATAATCACTGCTCAGCTGATGTACGGCCGTTGTACAGTCAAGATGAATAAAAAACTCTATACGGCCACTGTTTAGCCAAAAAGTCCTGCAAACTACCTTTGTACGACCCTTGTACGACCCTCGCACGGCCGAGAAAAATATTATAAATTAAGCCTTGTACGGCCACTGTTTGGCCTTCGCTAAAAAGTTTTCATTTTTACTCGGGAGTTTGCATTAAAATTTATTAATATTCTAAGAGAATTTCATTCGATAATAAAAGAACCTGTTATTTATCCAATATCTTCCTACACTGATGATGCATAATCTACTTCTATGCTTTTCAATGTATTTCCTTCTCTAGTTCACCCTGCCATTGTAATCTAACGCAATTTGTTACAATTTTCTTGAATAATTCCGGATAATTGTGTAGATGAGTCTTTTTGTATTCACAAACAAAAAACTGCATTGTAGATAAGTCAAATATTTAAGGGAAAAACATTGGTAAACTCTTTTTTATTTTTTATTTAAAAAAATCTCATAGGTAGCAGATGATCCAACGATTTATTTTCCATATTTATTTATTTATTTTCCACGAAAGTGTAGATAGGTCATATTGATTATAAGCTCTTGATATATTTATAATGAAAACTTTGCGTTTTTTATTAATAAATAATTAACTAAGCGATGAATAATGTACCATTTATTTTTTAAATGTAGACAACGATACTCCATAATTTAGTTGGGCCTTTAGTCTTGTGAATGTCAAAACGTTCTGTATAGGCGTCTTGAAAGTCTTTCCAATTCATTCCAGAGTGAAGTTTCTCCTTTTGATACACGGCTCAATGCTAGAACTAAAGATGCTCCAAACAATGGATTGTCGCTCATGCAAATGTTGGTGGTTGACAGCCATAAAAATGCATCTGCATCGATCTTACCAGGATCAAATTCTGGTAGATGGATATCCTGGCTTACTGATGGTCCCTTAATAGATTCAATAAGAGCCATCAAATTTTCATTTTGGCGTACGAAAAGCATTCTTCCATTTTTTTCTTAAAAAAAATCAAACTTGGGCTGGATAAGGGTTGATCGCATCCCACTTCTGATGACGAAAACGAAAGGACAGTTTTCTTTGTTTTGGGCATTGACTTGTTTATTAGCCATATCCTTTATTTAAAAATTTTATTAGAATTGCTTGTGCTTCTCTTGATTTTTTGCTCTTCTTATTTTAGTTTTTCAAACATTGATAACTTTTCAGACTCATACAATATATTATTTTCCTTAACTCCAGAACAAAGTAAGTTGCACAAATATATCCCTCGGCATACACAGAAACAAAAGCTCCTTTTTTATTATTTTTAAATACAATAAAGTTATTATGCTTTTGTCGAGTGTTTAAATTGGCAATAATAAAAATACCGTTTCTTTACTTTTAATATGCTGTAACTTTGTTTTCGACATATCGATTTCTTTAAAAATGTAGATGGTAAGGTATTTCAACCGAAGATTTTATTTTTGCATCAAATTCGTATAAAAAATCGAATGATTGAGGGGCTCTAGTATAACATTTTGGAATAATGACATATGAAAATGTAAAATTGGAAGAGGGGTACTTTTTATTTTACAGGAGAAAAAAAACCTACTCCCAGAAGTGTTTTCTTTCTCTAATAAGAAATCCATGCAAAAACTTAATTTTATCAAATCGGCCCACACAAATGCCGCTACAAGTACATTATATGACAAGTAAAGGCAATTAAGACGGTTTCTGATGTTTTGCAACCAAGTACTTAACTGTTATGAAACTTTTTTGGAGTTGGTTAAAATTAATTATTTAAATGGGTTAAAATATAATTCAGTAATGAATAACTTTTATTTTTAAGAAAAATTTTTTGGTTGCCGGATAACTTTTATTTTTGAGGAATAATTTTTTAGGTTGGCTCATAACAGTTATTTTCTGAAATGAATTTTTTTCGGTTATTAGTGTCAAAAATCAAGAAAAAATATTACTTTTTCTTTTGGAATGGACTCACACCTCTTAGCCGTGGTCGATATGGGGTAATCATCTAACGTCATCGTCGTGATGTTAGAATTTCAAAAAGTTTTTTAACACCATTCTTCTCTGTCTTGTGTTGATCATGTTAATAGTGTTGTTTGTTTAGTTTATTATATCCTGCGAAATTTAAAAATGTCTGCTTGTCTTTGTACGCTTGATCTAAGGCGAATGCTAGTAAAGCAATTTGTCTTACCTGTTATAACATATTCTGACGTGGAGTACAGTAAACTCGACTCTTCTTCCCTGCTAAAACTTAATATTGCATATAACTATGCCACGCGGTTTGTTTTCGGCTTGTAACAATTTGACCACTTCTCTCACTTCAGAAATGCATTACTTGGGTGCAGTTTGGTTGATTATTTAAATGCTAGAAACTGTATCTACCTTCATTAAATAATACATAGTACAACTTCTTATTACCTATATGAAAAACTGCAGTTCAGTTTGTCTAGAAGATGCAAGATACTTATAGCTCCAAGACATGGCTCTCTAACTTCTTCCAATCTTTTTTTTTTATTAATGCCATAAGACTGTGGAATGCGTTACCACGTAACTTAAGAGAAATCGAACTGGCGGAAAATTTTAGGCAATCTATTTTAACCATTCTCAACTTCTTAACTTCTTCAACTTAATTTATTTTTCTATCCTTTCTCTTTTATCTTTACATATTCTTATTCTTCATTCATATTATTGTTCTTATATTTATTGATACAATATTTTTTATTTTGATTTTATTATTATTAATCTCTTAATCATTATCTAATGTAATTCATTATCTTATTTATAGTCACTGTTATTAATTTGTTGTTATCTCTAAACAATTTGTTTATTATCTTAACCTATTTATAGGTATTTTTACTTGTTGTACTGTAAAAGAACTTAGTTCTTATTCCCAGTGGGCATTTTAGCGAGTCCTCCGCAAAAAAAGGCATGCTAGCACTGTTTTTATTGGCGTCAATACACCTTCCATGATCACTGCATTAATGAGTACTTCTGTAAGGCCTATCTTTTGAAGGTTATATTTCTTTTCATATTATTTTTATATACACAGAACAGTTTGTAAAAAAAATTTAGATTTAAAAAAAACAAAAAAATTTTTTTTTTGGCCGAGTTGGGTCTCGAACCCGGGCTCCCGAAAACAAACACATTACATATTATATTATATGAAAATATCTATATAGAAAAACTAAAAGTCTTTTCTTATGTTTTTGTATGAAAAAAAATTTATAAAAAATTAAAAAAAAATTTTAAATACACAGAACAGTTCGTAAAAAAATTTAGATTTAAGAAAACCAAAAAAAAAAAATTTTTTGTTTTTGTCCGGGTTGGGTCTCGAAAAGCTTATTTTCATTTGTATTCATGCAAAATAAGCATGTAATTCTTAACAAACGCGGTAGACTAGTGGGTAAGATGTCGGACCGCCGACTGAGAGGACCATGGTTCGAATCTGAAATTGTTAGTCGTTTTTTATTTGAAGTCGATCTTTTTATTGCTTTTCCTTCTAACGTGACTTCTCGAAAGAGTGCTTCTGGCAGGTCTCTTTTGAGCAAGGAGAGCGAAAGGCCTGACAAATTTTCCCATTTCATATAAAAAAGCAAGAGTAATTGTATGTGAGTGCGGCAGTACTCTAAAATCCATACGAAGGCCTGGTAGCAGCGCTGCCAATGCCTACTGGGTTTGTACTAATGTCTTATATATAAATACAAATACAAATACAAATACCATGGTGCACCCTAAAAAGGTGTTTTTTATATTCGCTTCCCTTTTAAAAACCTTTCCCAGAGAAACCGATTACCACATCGATTACCGAGGACTGATAACCTAACCGAATACAAAGTATTGAAGCGATTACCAAGCGATTATTTGCCGAATACCGATTACTAAGCGATTACATAACCGAAGACTGATTACAGAGGCGATTACCAAGTGATTACTTAGCTGAATACCGATTACTAAGCGATTACATGACCGAAGACTGATAACAGAAGTGATTACCAAGTGATTACTTAGCTGAATACCGATTACTAAGCGATTACATAACCGAAGACTGATAACTGAAGTGATTATTTTGCTGAATACTGATAACTAAGCGATTACATAACTGAAAACTGATTACTGAAGAGATTACTAAGTTATTACTTAGCTGAATACCGGTTACTAAGCAATTAAATAACTAAATACTGATTACTGAAGTGATTACCAAGTGATCACTTAGCTGAATACTGACCACTAAGCGATTACATAACTGAAGACTGATTACTGAAAAGATTACTTAGCTGAATACTGATTACTAAGTGATAACATAACCGAAGATTACTGAAGCGATGACCAAGCGATTAATTAACCGAATATCGGTTTTTATGCAATTACGTAACCGACGACTGAATACTGAAGGGATTACCAAGCGATTACTTAGCTGAATACTGACTACTAAGCCGAAACCGAAACCGAAGCTGGTTATTCCTGGACACTGGATATTAAAATTTAAGTTTGCTAGAAAAAACTTTTTTTTATTAATAGGAAACAAAAATACCATTTCATACAAATTAAAAAAAAATTTATATCAAAACAGTAGTCTTTAAATATTGAAGTTTATTGTAATAAAAAGAGAGATAATTTTTTTATTTTACTCCGTACACACTCAAAAGATTATGTACCTACAATGGACATTTTTATAGAACTGCAAAACAAAGTGTCTTTGTCGAACCTGTCCGGAAGTGCAATTGTCACTTTTTGGCTTCTTATTAAAAAAAAATTTAATATTAATTGCAATATAGATGACAAAATCGAAAATCATAGTATCGAACGCATAAAATTAATCAAAATGTTTTGCGTTTACGCGATAAATTAAGTTATAGACGAATTCATCATTTTTGCTTTGCTTAACGCGTTTTAAATATTTTTATTAAACTAAACTTATATATTTGAATTAGATGACTGATGGCAGAAATTTTAAGCAAAGGTTTTGGTGTTGGTTTCTGAAACCGAATATTCGGTCGGACACTAGTTAGTTGTAAGGTAACACCAGCACATATTTTTGCTTATATCATCAAATCCTTAGGGTCGATTGCTGTAATTATTTTTACTTAATATAGTTTTACTTAATTACTACGCAAATATAAAGAAAGCCTTTTTAAAAGTTTTTTCATTCCTTTTTTTATACATATTTCTTCGTAAAAATTGTCCGTAACGCTAAAAGTTTGGAAATGCCCAAAAATGTAAATTGTCATAGCGTAAATAAAATTTTACATTGAATATGTTTTATAACAATTCCAAACTCTCGAAATTAGGTGTAAATTATTTGTGCCATTTAAAAAAAAGTCCCTTTATTTTGTTTTTAGTACAGAAGTAACTTTGTTTTTTGTCATTTCCTTTGTTTGACAGTTAACTCCCATGACTGACAATTTATTTATAATACGACTGGAAACTTAAATTTGATTAAAATTATTTAAACCTCCATAATAGAGAAAAAATACTAACATTTTTTATTGTGAGAGTACTGAGAGCTGATCTCTCACGAAATCAGCACGAAATTTAATAAAAGATGCACCAAATGCAACTTCAGTTAATAAAATCGTGTTTTTACATTCCAGAATTAATGCATCCGACATCAGCAATGAATTAAAAAAAGATATGACAAATTCTTAAATTAATTTCACATATTTGCGTAAAGTATTTAATCAACTATAGAAAACTATTAAAGTATTGAAAAAGCTGAGTGTACCTCATAAAAAGTTGTTTTTATTACAAAATTTTAAGAAATCCATTTTTTAATAAAAAATGTTTGCTTAGTCATTATCAAAGAAATTCGTATATGTAATTTTTAATATTAATATTTTGTTTGTTTGAATAAAAAATGTTTGCTTAATTATTATCAAATGCATTTTTAATTTTAATAGGACCTTTAATGTGTTGTTTAATTGCAAAATTATATATATTTATGTTATATATTTTTCAAAATTAAGTACATACTTATATGAAATTTATGCTTTTTTTTATTCTAATATCAGATTCGAAATGACCAACCAGCGGATCTAAAAAGATTATAAAATAAAAACACTTTTTTAGGGTACACCTTAGTTTCAAAAAACTTTAAAATTTTTAAATCACATTTGAAATCAGTGACCCCCTAAATACTGGCAGAACAACTATCCTTTCGGACATGCTTTTATACACAGGCTGAGGTAGCCGCTCCAGGATTCTGTGCTTCATCAGTAACTCTATCTTCAATCAGTAACTCTAAAAATGATTTAATATGTATTATGTCTTTATTAAAAAATGTGTTCTTATCTTATGTATGCAGCGTCAAGTAACCGGGGCGTGGGTTAATCGTGCTTTCGCTTCTCCGCTTGTTCAAGCTATTCCGTTGTTCTCGTAGTCTCTTTAGTAATCGGTATTCAGCTAAGTAATAACTTGGTAATCGCTTCAGCAATCAGTATTCAGTTATGTAATCTTATTTTTATTTTATTTATTTATTTATTTAGAAATAGTAATGTTTACATATAAGACAGAGTCTTTTGAATGCATTAAGCAGTTTAGAATAACAACTAGTAATCGCTTAGTAATCAGTATTCAGCAAAGTAATCACTTCAGTAATCAGTCTTCGGTTATGTAATCGCTTAGTTATCGGTATTCAGCTAGTTAATCGCTTGGTAATCTCTTTATTAATCAGTCTTCAGTTATGTAATCGCTTAGTAATCAGTATTCAGATAAGTAATCACTTAATTATCGCTTCAGTAATCAGTCTTCGGTTATGTAATCGCTTAGTAATCGATATTCGGCAAATAATCGCTTGGTAATCGCTTCAGTGCTTTGTATTCGGTTAGGTTATCAGTCGTCGGTAATCGATGTGGTAACCGATTTCTCTGGGAAAGATTTTTAAAAGGAAAGCAAATATAAAAACACCATTTTAGTGTCAAAAACTTTTTGAAATTCTAATATCACGGCGATGAAGTTAGATGATTACGCCATATCGACCACGGCTAAGAGGTGTGAGTCCATTCCAAAAGAAAAAGTAATCTTTTTCTCTTGATTTTTGACACTAATAACCGAAAAAAATTTATTTCAGAAAATAACTGTTATGAGCCAACCTTAAAAATTATTCCTCAAAAATAAAAGTTATCCGGCGACCAAAAAACATTTTTCGTAAAAATAAAAGTTATTCATAACGGAAATTTGTGAAATCTAGGATAACAATTATTTTCGGTCGCTGGTTGCAACTCATTCAGCGAAACAATATGTATTGAATAACAGCCTGAGCTTTGCACTTAAAATTCGACTGCATAGGCCAAATATTCCACCCATACTTCTATTATACTGCTGTAACTTTTGGATAAATAAGAAATTCGTTACAAAAAGTTTCGATCGGTTGGTTTGTTCAAGAACAACATTATATAGCTATGAAATATTTTTTTTAATTTAACTTTGTTTGTAAAGGCAATAGTAATACTACGCAGAACAATATCATAACAGACAGCCCGATATAAATATTATCTTTGGACATATTTACATGCACAAAGATGTGTCCGCTTTATGCATGGCAGCCCTTTATAATATTGATATGTTATATTTTTTATGTATAAGGTAGATGTTGTGTAAAGACAGAAGCAGAGACATCTTGGCACTCTTTCTCTAAGTCAACTTAGCCAAGGAAGCAATATTAAACCTTTGCAACCACTTAATAAAATTCATCCCAAGCCTCCACTCCCACAATTACCAACACAAGCACCAAAAGTAAAACAAAAATAATAGAAAATTCATGACAGGGCCGAGAAAACTGAATAAACTGCGTTATTAATGTACAGTAGCAACATAGCAACAACAATAATATTGACAACAACTACTACAAGAAGCTACAACATCTTAAATAAGAAAATAAAAATAAAGCCCATAGCCAGCAACTTATGCTGGATGAACGTGTTGTTGTTTGGTCTCGACTGCTGTTTAGCGACTTCCTGCAGCGTTCATGGTTTTTCAACCCTTTGACGCAGAATGAAATACTTAAGCAAGTCCTTGTCACACACACACACACACACACACAAAAGCACTCTGCTGCTCTTCCTTAAATATTTGATTTTATTAGGCATCCTCTTTTATATGTTTTTTTTTACTTCTTCGGCCCTGCACAAAAGGATTTTGCCTAAAATTCATAAATTAGGGTTGCCAACAGTATCGCAAAACTTTTCAAATTGAATTGTGTGCTAATAGAATTTTAGCCAAGGAAAAACAAAAACAAAAATATTTACGCATCGCTACGAATTTGCTTTCCTTACGGTTTATGTGTGCAAAGATTATGCAAGGGTTAGAAACTTCAATTTAAAATCATCATATTTATTTGACCAAATATTGTGAACCCTTTTATGAAATTGCCACAGCGATTGATCGCTTGTCTTGAAAATGCGTGCGTCCGACAGTGAGTCAGATTCACTGACTCACTCACTCACTCACTCACTAATTCGCTAAATAATGTTATAGATATGTATTGCTAGATAATCGGCACAAATTTTTGCAAATTCTCAGAAATATTTGCTCATGTAAGTATGCGTGTGAAGGTATAAATGTGTGTTTGTCATATATGTTTTGCTATAACAATGCATGTCCTCCATAGAAAAACTACCCCTGCAGCATAGCCAATGTAAATCTTAACTTTGACAGACGTTTCCTCAGTTTGTGCCCTTGATTTCCTGATGCTGCGACGTTTTTGCTTCGCCTACAAGCATTGCTCAACACTCTACCTACGACTTTTCCACTAGCTTGTCTTCCCAACAGCTCTGACTTCATCACTTTAGTTGGCGTATAAAGCATGCGGAAATCATAACGGATGTAGCGCCTTAGGATATGCTTAGGAAATTTGATGCGTAACTAGCGATTATACCGACAATTGCTTCACTTATTAGTGCGGAAAATATTATTTCCAGTAATTTTTACCACTTATTGGCGCACAAATTAATAGTTTGCGAGAGAGAGAGAGAGAAAAATAATATTGTATAAGAGAGTCAAGTAGAGAAAATAAAATTTGTTTATTATGATTATAGAGTTATGCCTATTTATTGGAATTACCCTCAAAAATTACTACCTCCCGCAAATTGATTTTTTTAGACCATTCTTAAATCGGTTTACATGCAACACACCCATTCATATTGCAGGGTTATTGGTATAGTGGAAGATGATCAATTAGAAT
This sequence comes from Dichetophora obliterata, assembly GCA_963920525.1. Lineage (NCBI taxonomy): Eukaryota > Metazoa > Arthropoda > Insecta > Diptera > Sciomyzidae > Dichetophora > Dichetophora obliterata. The sequence continues at coordinate 155,278,949 of OY986438.1, read as the reverse complement.
TCCAGAAAATGGTTTAGGCATTTAAGAGCCGTCCAAGACAATACAACAGACCCTGTGTCCAGTGCCCGACTAATAACCACTAGAGTAGCTCTTAGGAAAGATGTAAAGATGAAGCCCATTGTAAATGAACTGATTGAACCTTATTGAGAAGGTTAAGCAAGGTCACATCACCATTATCGAAGAGAGCTCTAATGTCATCCAAGATACTAACTATAGCTGTTGAACAACTATGACCTTTACGGAAGCCTGACTGAAAATCAGACATGAGGCTCAGAGATAGGATATGTTCACTTATTTGCTCCGCCATAAGAGCCTCACATGCTTTCGAAATCGATGACAACAAGCTGATTGTTCTGAAATCACCACACTGAACCAAAAAGGAACATCAAATCAATGAATAAATTCATTATCCATAAGAATAAATCATTATTTTGCGTCAAAGTACGCATTCATTGGTTCAATGTATACTCGTTCATGCCTTTAAAGAACCGTACATTAAACCCAAAAAGTTAATGTACTGTTCATTGGGCCAATGTATATTGTTCTTATAGACAATGTACCATACATTGATTTTAAAGTACAGATTCATAAAAAAAATAGAGATTAAAGTGTGTTATTCATGCAGCTAATGTATATATTCTTTGGCTCAATGAATAATACATCGATTTAAAAGTACAGGTTCATAAAATGTTGTAATTAATGTATAGCATTCACACAGCCAATGAATATATTCATTGTCTCAATGAAAAATTCATAGATTTTAAAGAACAGGTTCATAAAAATTTTGATATTTAAATATGCTATTCATATAGCCAATGAACATATTCATTGGCTCAATGAACAAAAAATTGATTTTAAAGAACAGGTTCATAAAATATTAATATTTAAGTACGGTATTCATACAACCAATGAACATTTTCTTTGACTAAATTAAAAATATCTTGTTTTTAATGTATTATTTCATTGATAATAAGAAAGAAGTCATTGATTTAATGAACTCCATTCATTATTTTATTAAATTATTTCGATAATATACTGCAAAAAAATATCATTGCAAATAAAAGATTTAAGAATATTGTTTGTAATTTATATTTTTTTATTTTAATCCTTAAGTAAATCAAGTTAAATATACATTTGTTTTTTCATTTACATTTTTTAAATTAAAATTAAAAGTAACTCATATTTATATAATAAAAGAAGATATATTCATATAAAGAAGAAGAAAGACATAAATAGAACATAATATAAAACTAATTCTTTTTCAATAAAAATGTTGTTAAAAATTTTTTTATAACTAATACAGCACGTTGGAAAAGAGGTGGCAAATAAAACGTACGAAGTGACACAATTCTGTGATTTTACATAAGCAATTTCACAACAAATTTTTAAAATTGCATATTTTTTAAACCTGGATGTACAAGATTTACAAGATGTACAAGGATAATCCAAATATTTTACTTTTTTAATGCTTCAAGCAATATGGACATTTTAGAGGACTCTTCCCCAATGAACTCCCAAACTAGAGAACATGCCGAGGGGTACTTTATATTAAATAAATGGAATATTTTAAAACAAATACCTACAGCTCTTAGGAAACTTGTAAACAAAAATTTTACACCATCCAAATACACGTAAAAATGTGTAAACGAAGAGAGATTGTTGCTTCCAATAGCTAAAATAAACGGCTGTATACTGTCGGACTTACTTTTTAAAAAAGCTATGTGATCTTCTATTTCCTGCGCGCTATCTCCAACGAAAATAAATACTTCTTGAGAGCTTCTTATTGTAAATTTTACGTTTGATTTCTTTCCATTGCTGTCTTTTGTAACAACTTTTTGAGTTGGAACCAGATAAGCGTGAAGACATCATAAAAGTTGTACAGCAGCGCAATCTAATTATATAAAAGCATATGTTTTAATCACGAGAACTTAAAAACTATCATTTTGAATAAGCAAGAACTGACATTCTCAAAAGCATTAGGTCAGAATAAGTCAGCAGACGAAAGGTTCAACAATACAACTTAATACACAAAAAAACAAATAAATATTGTTATCTTTTGCCATGAAAATGATTTTAAATTGAAAATGCCAGTTATTGAGGGTATTCACAAGGTGTCTTAAAGTTCAGTTAAGTCATCATATGAAATAAAAAAAGGCGTAAGTTACCAAAAAAATTCAAAATCGATTTTTTTTTGATTGATTATGATGCACCGTATCAAAATACATGTTTCTGCAAAATTATACACTCCTTCAATTTAAAATGACGTTTTTATTAACAAAATTATAAAAGCCGTAAATGCAAGCTTTTATTTTATTTCATATTATTTGTCTTATTATTTTTCCTAATTTAAACCAAATAATGATATGTATGGCATATGTGTACCCTACGCAGCAAAAACATAACTGAGGATCAATAAAACAGTCATAAATCCGAAATTCATGATATGACACTCAGAATGTTTTTGCTTCTCCTATAAAATTTTTGACATGTAATTTACGGCTTTTTTGGTTTCACATGACAATGTTGTATGTTGTAAGTGAAAGGTTTTTCTCATTTTCTCCTTTATTAGAAATTTTGCTTGTATGTTTAATTGGAATTGTGTGAAATTCCAAATAAGAAATTCCAATCCAAAAACTATAAACAAAATATGCAAGCAAAATTTAAAAAAAAAATCGCTTTATTAATAAAGGAGAAAATGAGAAAATTCTTTCACTTACATTATACAAATATAGAACACCTTGTGAATACCCTCATTAAATTTACAAAGAGCTGCCGTGATAACTCTATATAAAACTTAAACATTAAATTACGTACCATTATCACTATCACTCCCATTTAGTTTGTCAATCATCGATTTGACTTGTCTGTCTTTAACATGAAGTTCGTAATGCTGATGAAATTATCTGATCAGCCAGTGAAGAAGTCTGAATGGTTATCAAAAGCTAAGCAAAAATCCTTATCTATCTGTATGAAGGAAAAAAATAATTATATTCAGAAAACAATTTTTAATTTTAGTACATTTTACCAAGTGATATCCACTAGGTTTTTTGAATTCTGGCCATTTGCAAAAGATTTCTGATAGTGATACATCTTTTCCTACTATTTCATTTAGCCTAAAGTGACTACAGGCTTATCAGCAGCTTTCGAATTCAGTTTTATATTCAATTTTTTTATGCAATTTTTTTATTCACAACACAACTTGTCAGCACAAAATTTTAACAAAACTGAATTGAAGCTGAAGCATTGCTTCTCAATAGCATTTCACCGTTGTAACCAACAGTTTAAAAAGACTTGCACAACACTTAAAGAACTCGTTCGTTGTCGGTATGTACGCGTTGTTTGTCGGAATGAACGCGTTCTTTGTCGTTATGAACGCGTTCTTAAAATTAAAAATAAAAATCTATAGATACTTACTAAAATTTTATGTTTTGTACATTGGCACAATGAATGCGTTCATTGTCTGTATGAACGTTTTCTTTAAATTTGAGATTAATGAATATATACTTTAATTTTTATGTATTGGTTCATGGTACAATGTAAGAAATCATTAAGTTACTGTCACGATCGAAGTTTAAATTTAAAATTCTATATGAATTTTATAGACAATGAATCATATAGACAATGAACGCAATCATTAAACACAAAAACAGTTTATGAACTCATTCATTGTGCCAATGAATTGCCCATTAAAATCAATGAATTGCTGTTTATGAACGCGACTCATTGATTTAAAGAACAATAATTTTTTGAGTGCAGGCTCGTGTGCATTTGCAATTTTCGCGATCGGAACAATTGTAGCCACTTTCCAGCTGGCAGGAAAGCACGAGGTAGTGATGCAATGGTTGATGATATGATCAAGTGGACTGACCACAAGGGGCAAAATAAGCTTAATGAACTTGATCGACACACCGTCTTCAGCAATGGAATTCGAACTGATTTTTTTAAGGCAGCGGGCAACATCTAGTTCATTTATAGCTCTAAGATTGAAAGCATACGGTAATTCAACAGGCACTATGCCATTAATGTATTCGGCATTATTGTCTCTCAACGAGCTCACAGTGAAATAATCATTTAGTAGACTTGGATCAGTACGGCAGACTTCAGAGCCTTTATTGCAGATACCAATACTGTTTAGATGTTTCCATAACTGTTTAGAAGATAAATTTAGATATATAATTAGATATATATCTAATTAGTTTAGATATATAATATTGTTTTTTGGATAGTCTAACTGCCAAGGTAGCTTCATTCCTTGCTTGCCTAAATCTTTTCCAATTGGCCTCAATTGGATATCGTTTCCACTTGTTATAGGCTTTGTAACGTTTTTTTATGATCAACTTAACATTCATGGTTAGCCAGGGGCAGGTTGTGTTGGTGACCTGTCGCGTACACAGAAGAACATTGGATTCAAAAAGATTTAAGATGTTATCAACAAAAAATTTTAGCTTGTCATCAACTGAGCTAAAGAACCAACAATCAGTCCAATATTTATTTTAAGAGCGGAACCAGTCGCAGTTCCACTAAACACCGTTACGGGAGGAATTCACTCTTACTACTTGGCCTTAGCCATAGTAAGATCCATCATAAGATCCCGGAATGACATAGCCAGAACTACGGCTAATATTACGGGTCACTTGGCCATCGGAGTACACGCCGAAAAAATCGGATTGCCCTTCACCACCCACTGTTGCAGCTGTGACGACCTAAACAAAAAAGAACCACCGACACACTTCCTGTGCACCTGCCTGGCCCTAGCCGGGTCTAAACTAAGAGCGATAGGCAAGCCCTTCTTAAACAATCTAGAGGAACTCTCAACAGAAAACATCAACAATCTTCTAACATTCATCAACCGCACTGGATGGCTATAAGCTTACAGCGATACATGCGATACTCACCCAACTCACAGGATTATACGGTTATGATATCAAAACGGCTCAATTATTTTAAATTTAATTTAATATTGTTTTATTTTGTATTTAAAATAGAGTTTAGATTTTTTTTTTTTTATTTAACCGTTTCGGGACGAGAGGGATGTTTTTATCCCAGAAAAATTTGAAAAATCATATCTCTGAAAATTCTCACACGATTTGGTTGAAAACCGTCCCAAATCATTATTTATATTCTTCTCTACAAAAAATTTAATATAGCTGTCAATATAACACATCAAGCTTATGTCAAAAGTCATAAATCAGTTCGCGCGGCTTGAGTTGCTAATAAGACCATCGACAAAAGCTCAAAAAACAAGTGTTTTAATTGTGGAAAAAAGTGTCATTTAGTAAAGTTTTACTCAAACCGTTGTTATTTCATAGAAAATATAATCGAAAACCAATAAAAAGATATTTTTCTGAATTTGCGGCTAAGGTAAGTTTCGTGGGATAAAATCATCCCAAAACTGTTTATTTGTGGGACGTTAACATCCCAACCGTACTTATTCACATTATTTTTCTTAGAAAGATATGGACGGAAAACGTAAACTGGCGACTCCAGAAATTGAGGATTTTCTTAATAATTCAAGCAATGATGAGGATGATCCATTTGCTGCTAGTGATTCTTCTTATAGTCCCAGTCAGGAAGGCAGTAGTGCTTTAGAAGAGGAACAAGACACGGATCATAGTAATGAAGGAATGGAAATTGTTGTTGCGAATGAAATTGCAAATGATATTTCCGATGACTCTGACGAAGAAATATTTGAAGTGGAACGTCTGGATGAAGAAATTGTTTCTGATTGGCCAAACAATGTTATAATTTGGTCAAACCCCCTACCAACATTCACACCACGATTTACGCCACGAAGCATGTGGAAATATTTTTCAAGCTGCTGCCTAGAAGTTTTGTTCATCACATTGTTCATTCTACTAATGAAAGGATTGATATTTTCAATAGCAGCCATCCTAAAAACAAACGTGCAAAAACCGATTTCGGCGAAATACTTATATTGCTTGGATGTACCTTTGTTATGTCATATAATCGAGTGCCATCTTTGAAGGACTATTGGTCGAATAGCACGTCATTGGGTAATGCATACATAAAAAAAGCAATGTCCAGAGACCGGTTTTTACACGTTATGTCAAAACTTTATTTTTCTTCCTTATCATTCCAACCTCATCCAAAACCAAAAACTTATTTCGTTGTTGATTTGGTAGATTGTCTAAAAAAAAACTTTCAAAAATATAGATCAGACTCTCCGTTCCAAAGCATTGATGAATCTATGACAAAATTTCTAGGCCGCTCTACGTTGAAGCAGTATATGCCACTAAAACCTGTAAAGAGAGGCATAAAACTATGGATGCGATGCGACAGTTTGACAGGCTATACGTACGATTTTAATATATATTCCGGAAAAGAAGACCATTCCTATCAATCATCCACATTAGGCGAACGCGTTGTCATGAAATTGTCAGCGACTATCAGACACCCTGACACAACGTTGTGCTTTGATCGCTTTTTCACGTCAGCAAAATTAATTAATAATATACCGTTTCCAGCCTTAGGTACTTGTAACAGAAAAAATTTACCAACTTTTACTGAGAAACTAAGCAGAGGAGAATATGTCTTCAAGAGCAATTCGTCTGGTACTTTGGCAGTGGTTTGGCAAGACACAAAACAGGTTATGCTGCTTAGCAACTGCCATAAAGCTTCAGTGGACACTGTTAGAAGAAAACAGAAGGATGGCAAAAAATAGTGGCGAAAAGTTTTCTTTAGGCTTATGATGACATGCGCTGTCAATGCGTGGATAATCCATGCGGAAACAAATCATCCACGGCAAAAAAGAGAACCATTTTTGGGATTTTTAGTGGAGCTTTCCGAATCTCTCATTGACGAAGGAAGCAAGCAAGCGAAAATACGACGCAAAGTTCGAACAGGACCCCTCAGCACTATGAAAAAATGTATGAAACAAAATCTGGGGGACCATTTACCAACACGAACAAACAAGCGACAACGGTGCGTAAATTGTACTAAAAACGGAAAAGAAAGTCGTACAAATCAGCTTTGCATTGTCTGCAACTTGGCGTTTTGTAAAAAATGTTTCACACCTTGCCATAGAAACTAATTAAAATAATTTTATGCTACAATAAATATTATAAAATAATAAAATAAATTGAAATAAAGTAAAATATATTCTGATTTTATTATTCAATTTTCGCTTTTCAGGTGTGTTTGGGATGTTTTTGTCCCAGGACGATATCTCCTTTTCGGAACGTCCTAAAAATATATTATGAAATTACTTTTCTTAAAACAACATTAGGAGACTATATCTAAACTCTTTTTTAAGATTGATGGCCACAAAAGTTCTCGTGCCGAAACGGTTAAATATAACTTTATTTTTATTTATATAAATTTGATACACCACGCCTAATCGTTTAAAAAAACTGTGGACATAATGAATTGTTAACAGTTTATAAATACCAGTTTTAATATTCTAAGCTTAGAAATTTTTAAAAATAGCGTTTTTCTATTACTCCATAACAACTCCATAACAACTTACTCCATAACAACTGTGTCATATTTAGATCTTAAAGAGTTACCTAACACACCTAACAATTCTATTCAAACAGTTCTATATGCAAGTTAATCAATCTCTATTTCAAATCCCCGTTCACACGATCGTTAAATTCCAATTAATGAGAAAATCCTTGCATACCTAAGTTGTCAATGCAACGCATCCTTGAGATATTCTTGCGAATTAACGACACTGTCTTAGTGCTCTTTTTATTTTTTTCTCCTTCTCTAGATGTTTCTGCTATATCTCTTACACTACATCTTCAGATATTAACAACGATCAGCTACAGACTTCAAGCTGCTCGAATCGCTCATTGATTCTGTTGATTTAGAAGTTTAACGTGGTTGTCATACGAAACCCATTCCGCAAAATGTCAAGGATACGCTGCTACACCAGCACCGCCAACAAAAACAACAACAACAATTAGTATTTAAAACCGATCGAGTTGACGTTGGTTCGTTCGTTGGCTTCTCTACCTACAACCTCTTGAAGGTAGGTAGGAAATTTTTCTCGCTTATTTCTTGTTAATAGCGGCCATACAGCGCCAGGCAGCAGCTATGTCTGCGAGCCGTCTGCAACGATCATTGCATGTTTATTGCCTCTATCCTGCTCGATCTGGCTGCAGATCGATGTATTTCTCCCTCTTTCACTGACTTAGGTCGTGCCTTAGTGCGATTATGAGGCCTTTAGTTGTATGTTATATGTCGTATTATTTATCCTGTCGCTCAATGAGTTTTGCTGGCAATTCGATCGTCTCACTTACGATCGTTTGTTAGCTTGTTTCAATTTCACTCGTTCCATTGACATTTCAAGTTCTATCCGTTGATTTTGGCTTCGGTGGTGTTCCGCATATCTTTTTGTGGTGCATTTTTTAACTTCTGTTTGGGTTACCTTCTTCTTCTCTTCATAGATGAGGCAGGTAGTGGTTGTTTGTGTTTATTGTACTGTCCTTTGTTGTCGTCGCTTCATTACCTGGTGTTTTTTTCCCTAGTTTTTCTCTTCTCTCTTTGTATCAGCCGACATATTATCGTCCTCATGCTGCTGCTGCTGTGGTATGTTTTGATATGCTTCGCATTTTGTTTGCCACTCATTAAAAATATTAAATGTATACCCAAATGGCTGTTGGTACTCACATATATAGTAGGGATATAGCATACAAATATACCACATATCCGATAAATGCGTTGATATGTTGATCCATAGCGTACGATCGCTGGGAATGCAAGATCGCGTTGCTTATTTTCTCGAGACACAGTGTACAGTATCGCTTTTGTTAAATTTATGTGTGTGTCGCTATTTGTATTTGTATTGTGTACATGATCGATTTGTGTTGCCAAGTGTTTGTACAGCATACATGAAGGCTTCTCGAGAGGCTTCACAAAGATTTATTGATATTTGAATATGGATGAAGAAGAATTTGTTGTTGACTGCAGTGGCTGGGCCGCTTCATTCTATTGCTTTAGTGGCTCAACTTACTACTTGTTGTAGTTGTTGTTTCTTCCATTATGTTGCTCACGTTAGTTAAGTCAACTGTTAATTAAGTTAATACAAACAACATTAACATTAAGTAGGTTGCCAGTGTGCTGTTTATTAGCTGCTTGTATTTGTAAGAACTTGAACTTGAACTTGATCTTGATCTTGATCTTAGTAATTGATATTTTGTATTTTGGCGGGTTTTGAATTTTTGTTTATTTTCATATTGTTTTATGTTTTTGCTTAGACACTCTCATTGATTGGCATACTTACGCATAGAATGGATTACTACGAGAACACTAAAATAATAAACAATCAGATAAGGCTTAGTTGCATATGACCTCGAGCGATATTTGTTAATGGTAATTACGTGGTAATCGCGAAAACATATCTCAAAAACTTATCAAGAAGCCATCTTCTCAATGTGAGTTTAGCGAGCGAAAATATTAATATAGGTATTGCACTTTGTGGCAATTAAATTTCTGGGGAAAGGATTATCTAAATTTGTTATTTTAGTGAAATATTGGTAAAGATTTTTTTAATTTGATTATTATAATATCAAAGGAAGCAGTTATTTACTATATGATATTTATATTTCAGGGTAACTTTTTCGTGTAGATTTAAAACCAGGGACCGCATATAATAACACGGTGTTACAAAAAATAAATTTTTTTCTGTCCTATGAACCACATATTCGGAAAGAGGGGGAAAAATAAAAATACACGTGTATCGTCGATTTTCATGTACACGTCAGAATTTTTTTTTAAGTTTGAAGTATAAAACTCGTAGTGGCATGTGTGGAAGCCTTTAGACCGATTTTTAACCCTTTTTCAGTGATCTAATCGAGCTGATTTTTTGCAGGCATACTCGTGAAAATGTCTGTAGAACGTCAAATTTTTTAAAAACAATTTTTATCAATTCTCAGATTTTCCCCAATTTTTATTATTTTTGAAAAAAAAAATATTTTTTTCACTTTTCTTAGCTTAACTTGAAGGGACTCCAAATTTTTAAACTACTAAAGCGTTAGGAAAAAAGAAATGTTTTTTGACCCATCCTACTCGATATAGTTGTAGTTAATCAATAGTAACCTTCTAACACTAAACAGTTTTTGACTTTTACAACACTTACAACTGGTCTAGGGGCCCTCAAACGATACTACATGTCCATCCAACTTCCATTGGACATGTCCATCCGCCTTGATTTCTTGCACACGAACGATACAACATGTGTAATGACTTGACAGGTCGGATGGACATGTAGTATCGTTTGAGGGCCCCTTAAGACAGATGAAATAAGGAATTGCAATATTGTTTTAAGTTCTGTTGTGCGAAAACGTATTTCTATATATTTCATCTGAAAAAAATGCAGTGTCCGACGCGAAATAACTTTTGTTACGTTTGTGGCTTATTCGCACCAAGTAAAAATTTCAAAAATATTACTAAAACAGAAAAATGTTCCTTACTTGTGGTATACTCCGGAAGTCGTGTGCGACTATTGCTACAGAAATTTGTGCAAGTTTACTGATGGAAGGTCAACAATAAAGTACGCTGTACCAACAATTTGGCTACCACGCACGAAGCACTGCAATGAATTGTGCTACTTTTGTGTAACTTTTACTCAAACAAAAGGGTACCAATACATTCACCGCAATAAAATTCGCTACGCTAATGTAGAATCGGTAATTCCAGTGTAGCGGCTTCAGTGGAGATTTTTGATAGTGTTCCCGAAATAAGCGATGCAGAATCAACAGTTGTACCAAAACTGCTATCAACTTTTCTTCCATCGAATGCGAGATGCGAGAGTCCACAAGTATCGGAATTTGTGGCAACACCCAGTGAAATTGGGACTGCAATGCCGCATTTTATAACGCAAGCCGACTTCAATGACCTCGTACGAGACGGAAATTTGTCGAGGAGAACAGCAGAACTCTTTGCATCACGCTTTAAGCAGTGGAATATAGTGGCGGCTGATTTTAAAATAACAGCCGCTCGTGATCGAGGTAGCACTATTCCATATGACCAGTGATCTGCAAGCGATGGCATTTTCGCTACTTGCAATCTACCCTCAACAAATACAGTGACAGTCTGACCGCACTACGCAAGCGCTGCGATTGTTGTGTCGAACATACTTGCAACATTGAGGCCAACTGTGTATGAGCGTGCCGTAAGACCACAATAATGCATGTTCGAGTTGTTGGTTTGATAACCAGCGCAGGGTCTTTTCAACTTCTGGTATGCAATGGTAAGTATGGTCATTTACAAGCAACAAAACAAAGACATAAAGCGTAACTCCTGCATAAAAAAACCAGCGCTTATTTTGTTCTCCGAACACAAAGTATTTGCAGTAACATTGCAGTTACTTTGCGTGACTTTTGAGAGCTTGTAGCTCATAAGCTAATGGTTCAATTGAGCTGATTTCTTTTTTAAAATAAATTCTAAAGTTTAATTGAGTAAGCAATAAAATTTGTTTAATAAATTTTTAAAGATATTTATTAAATTTAGTTTTTTAAGAAATTATATCAGACGCCATTTTACTATAAAACACCTTTAATCACTGATTTTGATAAGATTTTGTATGCATGCAGATCTTTAATAAAGCTACATTTTTTGTTCAATTGTTCAAAATTTTGAAATAAAAGGGTCGCCACCTAATAATATGTCTTTTCAAGAGTTTAAAACTGATAAATGACGTTTAAAACTCTTGAAAAGATATATTATTAGGTGGCAACCCTATTATTTCAAAATTTTATAATTTTGAAATTCTGACACTGGATTCGGATTAAGAGACCCATTTTTGGTGTACGATTTTTTTTTTCCAGCTCCGAATTCATAAAACTACAAAAAATTAAGGTGGCAACCCTATCCACCATCTTGAATTTTAAAATTCTAACTTTAGATTCGAAATCAGCGACCCCTTAACACTGATAAATAACGTTTAAAACTCTTGAAAAGACATATTATTAGGTGGCAACCCTATTATTTCAAAACTTTATAATTTTGAAATTCTGACAATGGATTCGGATTAAGCGACCCATTTTTGGTGTATGATTTTTTTTTGCCAGCCCCGAATTCATAAAACTACAAAAAATTAAGGTGGCAACTCTATCCACCATCTTGAATTTTAAAATTCTAACTTTAGATTCGAAATCAGCGACCCATTAACACTGACAAATGACGTTTAAAACTCTTAAAAAGACATATTATTAGGTGGCAACCCTATTATTTCAAAACTTTATAATTTTGAAATTCTGACAATGGATTCGGATTAAGCGACCCATTTTTGGTGTATGATTTTTTTTTGCCAGCCCCGAATTCATAAAACTACAAAAAATTAAGGTGGCAACCCTATCCACCATCTTGAATTTTAAAATTCTAACTTTAGATTCGAAATCAGCGACCCCTTAACACTGATAAATAACGTTTAAAACTCTTGAAAAGACATATTATTAGGTGGCAACCCTATTATTTCAAAACTTTATAATTTTGAAATTCTGACAATGGATTCGGATTAAGCGACCCATATTTGGTGTATGATTTTTTTTTTGCCAGCCCCGAATTCATAATACTACAAAAAATTAAGGTGGCAACCCTATTCACCATCTTGAATTTTAAAATTCTAACTTTAGATTCGAAATCAGCGACCCATTAACACTGACAAATGACGTTTAAAACTCTTGAAAAGACATATTATTAGGTGGCAACCCTATTATTTCAAAACTTTATAATTTTGAAATTCTGACAATGGATTCGGATTAAGCGACCCATTTTTGGTGTATGATTTTTTTTTTCCAGCCCCGAATTCATAAAACTACAAAAAATTAAGGTGGCAACCCTATCCACCATCTTGAATTTTAAAATTCTAACTTTAGATTCGAAATCAGCGACCCCTTAACACTGATAAATTATGTTTAAAACTCTTAAAAATACATATTATTAGGTGGCAATATTGTGGTAAAAATTGAGGTGGCAACCCTAACCTCCATCTTAAATTTTAAAACTGTGACATTATATTCGAAATCAAATCCGTTGTCAGAATTTTAAAATTACAAGAATTCGCAAAAATGAAAAAAATCTAGGTGGCAACTCTATCCGCCATCTTAAATTTTAAAGTTTGACATCATCTTCGAAATAAGTTACCCCTAAAACTTCCTAAAACTATTTACTCTATTCATACTGAAGTAATCTACAAACACTTGAGTAAAAATGCAGTGTACGCGCTGATTTCATCGTTCGTAAGCTTACTTTTGTATCACTGCTTAGCCGAAGTTGAAATCAACTTGCAATGGTACACGAGGCAGTAGCTCAAAATAATGCATAATTATAACGATTGCCGTTCGTGCGCTGTGGTTTATACACATAATTATTTTATGCAAACATCTATACTTTCCACTGAAGTCGAAGCACACATCACACAGTGTTTGACTTTGGTACAATTGGCTAATGCAACATGCTTGATGTTGTAAGTGAGCTCGATGGCGTAGAATATGTTGCATGGTATTAATGATATTGAAGTCATACAAAAACCAAGTATGTACTGAGTGTAAAAGCAGTTGCAGTTCATCGCTGCAGGTCTCTGCATATGACCAATTTTTTAGATTGCACGAAGATCGGGAAAAAAACTTGGCTTGTTGTTGTGACATTGATTCGCTGTTTGCAAAAATCGGTTACCCACATATTTCAGAGGAGTGGCGACTTTTCATCGATGCATCGGTCAACAGCCTTAAAGTCGTGCTGCTTCATATCGGCAACACACATCCATCTGTCCCGATCGCATATGCCACAAACCTCAAGGAAACATACGAAGGCATGGAATTAATATTACAGTTGATAAAGTACAAAGAGCATAATTGGAAAATATGTTGCGATCTGAAAGTGGTCGGTTTACTCATGGGTGTTAAGCGTGGATTTCCAACCCACCAGTGCTTTTTGTGTACATGGGAAGGTCGAAAAAGAGATGAGCATTACACTGAATTTAAGTAGAAGCCGCGAACATGCTACAAAGAAGGCGTAGAAAGTATAGAGAATCTACCATTGGTGCAGCCGTCTCAAATCATTTTGCCTCCATTACACATTAAGCTCGGTCTCGTATCAAATTTTGTTAAAAAACTGGATCGTGAACTTTGCGCAACATTTTCCCGAAATTGGGCGGCGCAAAGATTCATGCAGGTATTTTTTTTAAGAAGTCATTCAGTAACTTCATGTTTTTTAATGATTTTTTTGATTTAAGGTGTTTTCAATGGTCCGCAGATAAAACAAATAATTGCAAGTTCTGAATTTTCATCAAAATTAAATGCTATGGAACAACGTGCATGGAAAGGTACAGTTGCCGTTATTGAGCAGTTTCTTGGCAACAAACGAGCTGCCAATTATAAAATATTGTCGCAAAAATGATTTCGGCATATGGCGAAATGGGCATTCATCATTCACAATCATTTAGATTTTTTCCCTGATGATTTAGGAGCTTGTAGCGATAAGCATGGCGAAAGGTTCCAGCAGGACATTGCGGCTATTGAAAAGCGCTTTAAAGGAAAAGACATTACGCATATGCTTGGCGAATACTGTTGGTCTATTTGTCGCGATACTGAAGCAAATGCTTACAACCGCAAAAATAAAAGGCCTAAATTTCTTTAAAAACATTAAAATTTTTAATGTAACAATTCTCTATTTTTATAAAACAAAAGTAATAAAAAAATTGTTTTTTTAACGAACTGAAACCTTAAAAAAAACGAAAATCATTAAAAAAAAAATTCTGACGTGTACATGAAAATCGCCGATACACGTGTATTTGTATTTTTTATCCCCTTTCCAAAAAAGTAAATTTGGTTCATAGGACAGAATGTGTGTAACACGGTGTAATTATTTCTCATCGTTGATTTAAAAAAAAGCAGGCTCTGCTTTTTAAATTTTGATTATTAGAATAAAAGGCAAAATTTAACTATTACTTTCTGCCGTTTATTTTTGCTGACATGAAAAAATTATTATTTGCTGGTATTTATTTTTTCTAGCAAAAATAAATAGCAGCTGCACTTTATCAAAAACTATGAATGCTAGTGTAATTAAATCCGATATATGAGGCCATGGCATGATAATCTACATATTATGATAATTTGGGTGGGCCACGCCCCTTTTTGGGAGAAATTACAATATCTAAAACCAGAAACGAAGTAGTAATAAAATTCGGTATATGGTGTCGTTGCATAGAAATCTAACTGTTCAAAAAAGTGGGCGGGCCACGCCCCTATTAAAAAACTGGCAATATCTCATAAACTAGAAACGAAGTATTAATAAAATTCGGTATATGGTGTCGTTGCATAGAAATCTAACTGTTCAAAAAAGTGGGCGGGCCACGCCGCTATTAAAAAAATGGCAATATCTCATAAACTAGAAACGAAGTATTAATAAAATTCGGTATATGGTGTCGTTGCATAGAAATATAACTGTTCGGAGAAAGTGGGTGGACCACGTCCCTAGTTAAGGAAAATTACAATATCTCATGAACCAGACACGCAGTTTTAATGAAATTCGGTTTGTGGTGTCGTCACATAGAAGTCTAACTGTTCAGAAAAAGTGAGTGGGCCACGCCTCTAGTTAAGGAAAATGACAATATCTCATGAACCAAGCACGCAGTGAGAATGAGATTTGGTATATGGTGTCATTACATAGAAATCGAAATGTTAGGAGGAATCAGGGAGCCACGTCCCTTTTTAAGGAAAATTACAATTTCTCATGAACCAGACACGCTATGATGGTGAACTTTAGCTTACGATGTCATTGCATAGAAATCGAAATGTTAGGAGGAATCGGAGACCACGCCCCTTTTTAAGGGAAATTACAATTTCTCATGAACCAGACACGCAATAATGATGAACTTTGAGCTTACGATATCATTGCATAGAAATCGAAATGTTAGGAGGAATCAGGGAGCCACGTCCCTTTTTAAGGAAAATTACAATCGCCCTTATTCTTGAACCCGCGCTCGCTCTCAAAACGACGTCGAAACAAAATTGTTGCATTCTGGAAACTTTCAATTTCGACGTTGAGATCTGCAGTGATTGTTTATGTCAATTATTGAGCAAACGTCGTCAAATAAATATTAAAATTTTTGATCGTCGCAATGATTTTCGACGACAATTCATTGATGAAAGCGAGCTCTCGACGACGATATTTAGTCGACGCGGATTCAAGAATAGGGGTGAATATCTCATGAACCAGACACGCAATGATGATGAATTTTAGAATATGGTGTCATTGCATAGAAATCGAATTATTAGGAGGAATCGGGGAGCCACGCCCCTTTTTAAGGGAAATTACAATATCTCATGAACCAGACACGCAATGATGATGAACTTTAGCTTACGATGTCATTGCATAGAAATCGAAATGTTAGGAGGAATCAGGGAGCCACGTCCCTTTTTAAGGAAAATTACAATATCTCATGAACCAGACACGCAATGATGATGAACTTTAGCTTACGATGTCATTCAAAGAAATCGAAATGTAAGGATGAATCGGGCAGCTACGCCCCTTTTTAAGGAAAATTAAAATTCTCATGAACCAGACACGCAATGATGATGAACTTTAGTATATGTTGTCGTATCATAGGAATCGAAATGTTAGGAGGAATTGAGGAGCCACGCTTTTTTTTTGAGAAAAATTATTATTTCACACGAACCATACACGCAATGATTATGAAACGTGGAAAGCGTTGTTGTGGTATTAAAACGTTTTATTCTTAAATAAGTAGGCAGGTGATTCCATTTTTGGGGAAATTCTAATATCTCTTCGCGCAAATTAAGTCTGTATAAGTAAGTTATTGAAGTCCTTATTTTAGAAATTGTTGAGCATTCAGTTTTTTTTTTTGTTTCCTTGCTTCTTAAATAAATCCCTATTTTTTTAATAACAACTATAACACATGTCGGTCGGAGCTTGAAAATGACAAAACTGCATGAGCATTATACAACAGTTTTCAAACCCCCCTCCCCCCAAATCACCAAAATTTTCCAAAATTATTTTTAGATTCGAGTTCAATTAATTACCTTTCTAACGGTAGTTCAAATTTAAGATTCTGTTAAGTGTTTGAGATTTTTTGCAATTTTTGTATTTTGTGCACTCAGTAACACCGCCAGAAATCAAGCCAAACTTTTTTTTCCAAATTAGGTTTTTTCATATCTGTCAGTGATGCTCCATGCCGCTACGTTAAGTTTCATTAGTTCGATACGTTCAAAATGGAATTGCTGTTGTTTTTTCTCTTAGATAATTTTTTGAATTTCTAGCTCAATGCGACACATCTTAATTTCAATTTTGTTGAATTTTTTTTACGCATTTTTACTATACAATAGGAACAAAATAAAATGGTGCTCAAGTAAAGCAAACAAAAACATTTTTTCATAAAAATAAGAACCAGTCTAACGTAAGTGTTGCATTAAATGTATAACCTTAAAAAGTGAGTTGTTTTTAACAACTGAGCAAGAACATCACAACATTAAAAAAATTTAAATTCATTCTTTATAGCTTATAGCAACTACAAAACTCATTACAAAATTAATAATAAGAAAATGATTTGATACAAAAATTAGGTTCATAGCACCTTTTTACAAATAAGAAACAAGTTATTTATTACTTTTTATGTTCTTAACAACGCAACGGAATTATCGAACTTAGAAAAAAATTTTTATAAATATATAAAATACGAAAAATATCATCACAATATTGTTACAAAAGCATTTTTATGCAATATTAAAACTGCATTTAAGCAGTTATTTGTTATTGTTATTAACAGTCCTCCAAAGACTTATTGACGAAATTTTTTTTTTTGCTGTCCTTTTTCTTACTATAAGAATTAAACTCCATCAAATGCAAAACGTGGCGACCGTAGCCTAGTGGGTAGTGTGCGTGGCTCCTAAGCTAAAGAACCGCGGTAGCCCGGGTTCAATTCCAGCTCAGATAGAACGTTTTTTCAATTGAATTAATTTTTCTGTTCGATCGTCACCTCTCTGCAGACAATGGCAAACCTCAGAGAGTAAAAATTGCCATGTAAAGCTTCTTGAGAACATAAGCCGTTCGGAGTCGGCATTAAACACGTAGGTTCAGTTCTCGGTCATTTGTGATCAAACATTTAATAACACGCACAACACAATTTATCAATAGAAGCTAGGTCAAAGTCCTTCCAAGGGCTGAAATGGCCAGTTTATTTTTTTTTTAAATGCAAAACGCTTGAATTAAGTAAATAGGCTACCAGTTTACACTTAAGCATTAATTTCTCAATTCAAGCATTATTTTGCTAGAATTGAGCAAATTCAAAACACATGATATTAATAAAAAATGCTTAATTGAAACATTTACTTAGAACTCTACAATAATTTTTCTAGATCCAAGTCTGACTTTTGGTTGAAGTTAGAAAAATTTGCTTATTCATGGCTGCGACGCAGGCAGTCACTGCCACCTCACGACCCCGGTTGACCACAAGGCCTATCACCGGAACTGCGACGCAGGCACTCTCTGCTAGGCCACCATGGCGTCTACAGTTGTCGTATTAGAAATAACGGAGCATTCCTTTTTAACGATTTTCAACCGATTACCGAAGCGATTATCAACGGACTACCGATTAATGAAGCGAATGCCAACCGATTACCGATTACCGAAGCGACTACCAACTGATTACCCATTACTGAAGCGATTACAAACCGATTACCTTAGCGATTACCAACTGATTACTGGCTTCTAAAGCAATTACCAACTGATGACCGAGTACTAAAGTGATTACCAACTGATTATTAAGCCCGCTAGCGACTACCCGAAGCTGCATAACTAAGAGCTTATAATAAGGATAACGTATTCAATAAAGTAACTTTGTGAATTACTTTTTTCTTTTATTCTTTTATTCTTTTGTCTTTTATTTTCAAAATAATTTGTAAGAGTTAATGGACCTTTTCACAGGACCCTGGAGAGGCTGAGGTAAAACTTTGATAAAACCACGTCACACCCCCCCTACCCACGCTTTTTAAACATTAATCTATTGCAATTTTTCAATATTTTGCTATTATGATGTCGGCTCTTTGTATGAAAAGTTGGTAGAGTTTTTGCTTTTTTTTTAATTTCAAAAATCGAGTGCTAAGTTAAGATTAAAACTAATTTGCAAAGTTTTAAGCCATTGTACTAATTTTTGTGGAATATAAGGAAATTTTACTAATATCATAAAGTCACTTTATCACCGTTGTTTTCATTAGATTTTTACAAATTTCATACTCAAACTGCATGTTAAGGTTAAAGCTGATGTGCAAAATTTTAAGTAATGAGATTAATTTTTTTGGAATGCAAAGAGATTTAAACGTTTTGGTAAAGTCATTTTGTATTGGAGGTAAGCGTAGTTTTCATAAGATTTGGCTTGTTTTAGAGCTTGGTCTTTATTTTTGAAGGAATAGCTTATACAGTGAAATCTGGATACATTGAATTATTTTCTGCAGGGCCTTTTCATGGTCTTCAAATTTTTTGCTTTTTGAAGATTGGATTTATTTTAATTGTTTTTTTTTTTGCTTGAAATTTTTTTTTTATTGTTTGCTTCTTATTCTTTGAAATGTAACTGACTATTTTGTTACAATTTCGAGATTTCTTCGGTTGTTCACCATTAAAAGTAGTCCGTGTAACAAAAAAAGTTTCCTGTTTCGAGTTGTTCACTGTTTCGATGGTTGTAACGATTTGACTGTATATTGAATTTCATAACGATAGCTCTCAGATTGCGACTGTTATGGTGATCACAGAAAGCTAGACAAACAGACTGACGGACATAGCTTTATATACTGAGGAGGTGATGCTGATCAAGAATATTTATAACTAGCTGATATACCCGGTGTTACTCGGGGGGGAAAATTTAAAATTTTGATGTTTAGGTTTTGTTCGTTCAGAAGATGACGATTTTTAGCCAGAAAAAAATAAGCTTTTGACGAAAAGCGTATGGAAATATGCAAAATGGTTTTTTTCATTCTAAGGAAACGGCGTTATTAGAAAAAGACGTGGTACTAAAAATTTGTGCAATCTTGAAGATATGTGAATTTTTTTGGTGTCAAAATTATATAATTTTTTTAAAATTAATTAAACGAAGTTTTTCGCTAAAAAAAGTATGCTAGTTGGTTGATTTCCCTTACTTGTAAAAGGATGGAAGAGGCGTGGTCAAAACTAATTATGCCAAAGCAGAATCTAAGATTCAAGTAAAATGTGAGCCAAATTTGAGTTAAATCCGTCCAGCCGTTAAGATTTGTATTCTGGCCAAACAAACAGAAAATGATTTTTATTAATGTAGATAATTAACTTTCATATCAAATGTTTCTAGTGATAGTCATTTTTGCATTCTTGGTGACTTTAATTTAAATAAAGTAACTTGGAATAACTATTTAACTAATAATCCATTAATTCCCACTAATGTGAATTCAACGCATGAAATTTATCTCATTGATTCTTTTTTAAGTCTCGATTTTGTTCAAATTAATGGTTTCTCTAATAAACTAAATAGAATATTAGATCTTATTTTTATAAGTAAAGAGTTTAATTATAATATTGAAATTTGCCATATTCCGGTCTGTGAACCTAATATTCATCATGTGCCTTTGGTGCTTACGATATCATTTTACAATTTCGCTTGTAAATTTAGTAACTCTTTGAACTCCAGTATGTATTATAATTTTAGTCAATGCAATTTTGAAGCACTTAATACTGCTATTATTTCGGTGGATTGGGAACATAATTTGAAATACAAAAGCACTTATGATTCTTTTATATTTTTTAAATCAAAATTTCTAGACATCTGTGAAAGAATTATCCCTCAATGTCCTTGTAAAATGTTTAAGCTACCGTGGTATACCACTGGGTTAAAAAAATTGAAAAATCTAAGAAATAAGTTTTTTAATTTATACAAAGCCACAAACAATATTGAATATTTTTTTAAACATCAACATTATTTGAGGGAATTCAATTTTTTAAATAAATTCTTATACAAACAATATATTTGCCGCTATGAGTCAAATATAAAGTTGAATCCAAAAAATTTTTGGACTTTTATAAATTCAAAAAAAATGACCTCTGGTTTTCCGTCTTCTATGTGTTATGAAGGTGTTTGGTCTCAATCTTATGTTGATTCTGCAAATCTGTTTGCTAAATTTTTTTGCTCTAATTTTATTACGGATGAAGACAAAAATATAGATATCAATACTAATTATGGAGTAAATATTGATTTTGGTTGTTTTGAAATCTCTAGCGCTGATATCGCCATTTCGATACAGGGTTTAAATAACTCTCAAAAAAAAGATGTAGATGGATTTTCTGCATTTCTTTTAACTCATTGCCAATATTCACTGTTAGAACCACTAAAAATTATTTTTAATAAATCTTTACAGACTGGAACTTTTTTAGATGCTTGGAAAATTTCTTTCATCAGTCCGATATATAAAAATGGAAATAAAAATGATATTTGTAATTATAGACCAATATCTAAGCTATCAAATATTTCAAAAATTTTTGAGAGCATTATTAAAAAGAAACTTACCTTTGAAATAAAAAATATAATATCGCCAAATCAGCATGGTTTTATGCCGAACAGATCAACAGTCACAAATCTAGCGACCTTTACAGACTATTGTATTTCTTCATTAGTAGATGGCTTTCGAGTTGATACTATTTATACGGATTTTGCAAAAGCGTTTGATAGGGTTTCGCATCATATCTTAGTAATGAAATTCTTGCGTTTAGGGTTCCATTCAAATTTCGTATCTTGGGTCAAGTCATACCTAAGCAATAGACTCTGCATGGTGTCTATTGAAGAATCCATGTCTGAACCGTTTATAGCTTCCTCAGGTGTTCCTCAAGGAAGCATTTTAGGACCACTTTTTTTTATAATTTTTATAAATGATGTTAGTTCCTGTTTTAATAACACGAAGTTCTTAATGTTTGCCGACGATTTGAAAATTTTTTCTCGAATAGCAAATAGTTCTGATATGCTTGCTTTGCAGTCTGACTTAAATAATCTATATGAATGGTGTTCTAAAAACCGTTTATCTCTAAATATAAATAAATGTTTTCAAGTTTCATATTCGAAACAAATAAATAATGCTCATGATCAGTACAAATTGAATAATCAAAATTTGAAATCAGTAACATTAATAAAAGATCTTGGTGTTATATTTGACTCAAGTTTTACTTTTATTCATCATTTAAATTATATAATTCCTAAGGCATACTCTTTATTAGCATTTATTAAGCGCAATAGTAATGAATTTACTGATCCTTATACACTAAAAATTCTGTTTACTAGTCTGGTTAGATCCAAGTTGGAATACGCAAGTTTTATTTGGAATCCGTATTACAATACGCATGTGAATCGCTTAGAACGTGTTCAGCGTAGATTCCTCAAATATGCACTTCGTTCTATTAACTTTTCAGATCCTCTTCCCTCCTATGATGTTAGATGTAAACTTATAAACTTGAAAACCCTGGAAAATCGAAGAACTATATTATCCCTCTTATTTGTTTTCAATATTATTTCTGGCAACACTGATTGTTCGTATCTTCTCAATCAAATAACTTTTAATGTTCCTTCCAGAACATTAAGAAATAGTGCACCATTTAATATTGGAGTGCACAGAACACATTATGCTTCAAATTCACCAATCGTGAGAACTTTGCGAGAATTTAATAATCTATCAAATGTATATTCTATTGATTTTTCAGTCACTAAGACGATAATGTTCAAACAATTAAATTCAATATATTAAAGTGTAATATCTATTACTTTGCATGTACATACTTATATATTAAGCATATAGTCAGTAAGGTTAACATACCATTGATTAAATAAATAAATAAATAAATATAATTTTTTTCCGTGAATTTTTCCGATATTTCAAAAGTTATCTTGCTATTTGGGGCAAAGAAAAATTTAATAAGTAACAGATTATTTAAATCGGTCCAGCCGATCTTTATATGTTATATATAAGTGGTATAACTAACCCAACTTTTTTTTATTAATTTAGATTAATGTGATAAAATTTTTAAGGGGGTCTTATTCAAAGGCTGAGGTATGCTCAGCGGCTCCAGGGTCAAACAAAAGACCCTCAAACTTTTGTCCAAAATATTTAATAAGACTTGTTGATTTTAATGCTCAGATTATATTTTTCTGCTTTATTGTTAAATTTTGAACTTTTAGCAGTGTATAAGATATTATGTATATTTTTCTCTTAGTGTAATCATATGAATAAGTCTTTCTTACAATACACAATATTTTAGGAATACGAACGATAAATATACAGTCGTGAGTGAATCTGCCGACGCTGGTTCGATTATATTCGGTGTTCGGTGTAGTTCGCTGATGTTCGGTGTTCGCTGAAGTTCGGAGATGTTCGGTGTGTATCGGTGTTTATTCCGTGTTCGGTGATGTTCGGTGATGTTCGGTGTGGCAACGACTTCGGCAAGACCCGACTACGCTGCGTTATTTAATATTTTGTATTATTGTATATAATTTGTATACTGTACTATATATATAAATATATATTTTTTTTTACAAATGTCTGTGTATGGCGTGAAGCGTCTTGGTATTTATTTTAATGATAGGGTAATAACAATAAAATAATATATAATAGAATTCCTAAGTATACATCTGTACTTCGGGCTATCGTCTGACGAAAGCCGACGTGATTGACGAAAGCGAATGTTTATTATGGGCGCCCGACCGACCGAAGCCGACGTGATGGCACCACTAAGTAATTACAAATAAAAAAATAATTGAGACACCCTGCCGACCGAAGCCGACGTGATGATTCCAGAAGAGAATTTTGTTGTGGGCACCCTCGCTCGTTTTGAACCAACGGACTGGTTATCGTTTTCAACAAGTAAACGACGGAACAAAGCACTACGCTCTCGAGCCGTGCCGAAGTCTGTCACAATGCGCCTTACTTATTCATATGTCGCTAAAAACCTTCTGGGAATTATATCATGTCTGGCTGTTGCGTGTGGTTTACGTAGGCTTGGCTGTTGGCTACGTTGAATGTGCTGGCTGTGTGTGTGTGTGTTTGGCTGTTGGTTGAGTTAAATGTGCACAGTGGTGTAGTAGAGTAGTGGCGTAGGGAGCGGGGTGCAACTTTGTAACGAATCACCGTTACAAATTAATACAAAAAATTTATTAAGTAATAGTTTATTAAGTACAAAAATGAAGTATTTCAATAGCGTATCAGCAAGACATTTACTTTATTGACGCTATGTATTTTGCTGCATGCAGGCAGCGGCACCGAAATATTCCGAGAGGTGTTTGTTTTTTTTTTACAGAAAATGATTTTTATTAATATATATGCATGTGACAAACACGATTGATTTGTGTCTATGAAAAATATAGTACACTGCTGTCATTCACATTTCCCTGCTGTCCTTTAATTTTATAGCAAATTCTATTAGGAAATTATTTTAGTACATTTCAACTTGTTTAAAATGTACTTTCGATAGCTCAGTAGGCTCAAGCATCAGTTTTGAAGCCATGAGGTTGTGGGTTCAATTCCCACAATGAGCGGAGCAAATGATATTTTTTAATTTTTTTTTTTTCTATTTTATGGAAAATGTAACAAAACCAACTTTACCAAAAATTAATGAAGATAAAAATCTCTTTCAGTTGCAAAAGTAACGGTTTTAAAATTAAAAATAAAGAAATTTTTATTCGTTTAGAAGATTTAATTTTGATTATTAAATGCCAGAAAAAAGTTCGTTTTTGCAGAAAAGTATATTGAATTGAATTTAGCTTGTGGGCGAAGCCACGCCAAGCTTCGAATGCCCTTGCCAGTTTTCCAGTAGAAATGCCTGACCAATAAGTAACTCCATACTCAATTTCATTGTTATATGATATTTATTTCCAAAGCTATTCGTTATCAAAAATTTGGCTTGTATGGGTGGAGCCACACCCCCTTGTTCAATGACCGTCTCAGTTTTCTAGTAGAAGAATATCACCCAATAGTAATTCCATACTTAATTTCGTTGTTATACGACATTTAGTTCCAAAGCTATCTGATATCAAAAATTTAAAGTGTATGGGCGGAGCCACACCCCCTTTTCCAAAGCCCATCCCAGTTTTCCAGTAAAAAGATGTGGCAACTCCTTACTGAATTTCATTATTATACGGCATTTAGTTACAAAGCTCTTGTGCCACACCTCTTTGGCCTTGCTCAATTTTGCCAGTCGAAAGACACGACTAAATAGTACGTTCTAACGGAGTTTCATTAATGTGTGGCTTATAGCTTGAAAGTTATACTGGAAATATGGGCTGCCGAAAAAGTGCCACGCCCTACGTCCAACGACCATAAAATTTTACCAGTAGAACGGCAAGTGAAAATTAAGGTCGAATACCGAATTCCGTTGCTGTGCGACCTATAATTCCAAAGCTTTTCGATATAGAAAATTTTATTTGTATGCGAGGTGCCACGCCCCCAGAGTTTTTCCGATATATTATCAGTTATTCTGCTATTCGGGATGAACACAATACCAACAAATAAAAGATCATTAAAATCGGCTCCAGCCGAGCTATAAATGGTGTAGCAAACTCGACTGTGTTTTATATATATAGATTTTCTTTGCCTGCCACGCCTCCTTATCGGCGTTTCAAACGGAGTGACAAAGTTAATACACCCCATACGCAAATTTAGTACAGTGTCAAGCAAAAAGTTTAAGGAATAGAATCCAATTAACTTTTTGTTTTACCAAGTGCTATTAATTAACAGAACAAAGTTAATATTAAGACAAGATGAACCGCCAGAACGAACCGCTAGTGGTTAAAATTTTTTTTATTTTTTTTATTTTTTATCAAAATTAAAGAGAAATTTTTCAACAAGTATTATAGCCTTTTCAAAAAGAAATTCTAAACATTACTGTATTAATTGTGCAAAGTTTTTCCTATAAGGAAAGGGTTTTTTTGGTAGAGGAACCGTAAATATTAATCATTATTTCTACAAATATCTTTAAAAAACTTAGAAGATCAATCGATTCATTAAATGTTGTATTTCTCCGAAACCTGACCTGAGCTGGAAAACTGAAAGCAGAGTCATGTTAGGAAGCTAAACAACCTTCAGAAAAACTTTATAGACTTAATAACTCTGTTAATTTAGGAATATAATTTAAAGTATTAATTTTTTTTGAGAACAAACTATTTTCTTCTTCACAATAGGCTTTAACGCTTTTCTGAAATCTAGCAGAAGACACTTCAAAAAACCACTCGTTTTAGTTTTCTGTGTGGTAATTCTTATTTTAATCACGTCAGTTAATGTTGTGCAAATTTAAACAGAGCCATAAGTGAGCGGGCAACAACTTAATTTGTGCCCTCAGCAAACTTTGTACGTTGTTGGTTCAAAATAGTTGCTGCTGTTGCTGTTACAAATCAATGAACAACAATCTAAATTGAACTCATTCAAAGCAACAGCATCAAACGGTATAACAAGAGATGCTAAAAATAACAACAACTAACAATAAATAAATGGAAAGATATGCAAACAAAAACATAAAACAGAAAAATTACAAAAGCAAAAACAACAACCAGAGAAAAAATAATACCACAATAAAACAGAATCTATCCATACATCTATCCATCGGCTAGAATTAAAGAAGAAAATTAAATGAAAAAGATATTCAAACACAAGTACGAATAGGTACTAACTACATTCCAGAGATAGACAAAAATAAACAGCGCAGCAACAGCAACAAGAACAACAACAACAACAATAACAGCAACACCAATAGCAATAATAGCAGCAGCACCAGCACCAGCAGCAAGTAAATAAATAAAAGTTGAAAATAAGATACAAAAAGCGGCCAAAGAAATCAAAATCAAGAAAAGCAGCAACGGCAGAAAAAAAAACAATGGAGTAAAGTATGAAGCGCAACAACAATAATAACAACAACAACAACAACACGAACAACATTTTCTGACGATTTTATGCTCAAAATAGAATTTGAACTCTACTTACTGCTGCTGCTTATATGATGTTGTTGTTATTTGTTGTTGTTGTTGTTGTTGTTGTTGATATTGCCAACCTCGAGTTCCTGCTGCTGCTGCTGCTGCTTCTGATGAGCAGTCATCATCAACGAATTGCTGCTGTTGTCGCCGTCGTTCAAGCATTAAAAATCATTGCAAAGTCAAAAAAAAAAATTAAATCAACAGCAACTAGCAACATCAACAACAGTAGAAATCTCAACAAACAAATTATTGCTGAGCTTATTCAACACTTTGCCGATACTCAACACAGCTTAGACCTTATTCACCACTCACGAAAACTCAACATAATTAAATTAAATCTATTGCTTTAAATATTTTTTTAAGTATCAGCTTCCATTCATCACTGTGTTGTTTATGCTTTTTTTTTTAAATTGCAATAACTACAACAACAGCAACAACGAAATTTCAACATTAACAGCCAATGCACAGTGGGGCATGAGCTCACAACTGTGAAGACTAATTCACTCGAATTAAGTTCAATGACAAAAATGATGTCTTGAGAATTTTTAGGGGGTTTGTTTATGACGAATATGCGTAAAATAGTTAAAATTCAAAATGGCGTTCATGGAATTTGTAAAAATTTTTTGCCAAGTGGAATTTTGGCGTAGCTGATCATAAATTTTAAATTTCAAACAAGACCATTTAGTGTTAGCCATACATCTCAATAGTGCCTTAACCCATTCCAGTCGGTGAAAAAATTAGTATTTTTTCTTTTGGCGTTATAGACTAAGTGCTGGTAGCTTTTTTTTAAATTTTACAAAGTGAGGGAGATTGAATGGGACTTAAATTCGTGAAATTTTAGTATCAATCGGAGCATTTATCTGTGTATAATGAATGATTTATCTGAAATTTGTGAAATTTGGTTCCATCGTTATCTCGGGTTTTCAAACAGGAATTTTTTTCTTTTGTCCAAATGCTTTTAGCTTTTTGTTTGGAATTTTGTGAAGTTATAGAGAATGCATGGGTCTTCAATTCGTGAAATTTTGGTATTAAACGGAGTTTTCACCTGTGTATTGTGAATGATTTACCTGAAGGGGGTACAATTTTTCCTCATCATTATCTCAGGTGTTCGGACAGGTCGAGAATTTTATTTTAGTTCTATTCTAGGTATCCCTGGCTAACATATGTAAATTTGGACAAAAACGGCCGGCAGAAATTATTTTCAGACTGGAACGGGTAAAGAACCCTTGGTTAAAAGCTTTTATTTTTATATCCCTTAAGAGTTTTCTTAAAGAGGACTGACTTTGGGCATCAGTTTGATAAAGAAAAATATCTGACAAGGCAGTCAACAGTTCAATTTTGGTTGAGCTAATTTCGAAAGGATATAATTTTTGATTACAGTTTTTAACCCTCCGATGCCTGAGAAAGTACTTTGGGATCTATGCTGCTTTCAACGAAAGCTAATGAAATAAGATACGAGGTTTAGGTAGTTTAAAAACACAAACGGTCAGAAATAATAATAAGAAAAAATTTCTTTCAATCTGCATTAAAAAACTTTAATTTTTTGGCTCTGTGAAATAAGGCCCCAGGAAATAAAGCCCCAAAACAAAAATGAAATAAGGCCCCAAATATGGGTCTTTATTTCATTATGAAATAACACCTTACGAAATAAAGACCCAATTCGACGAAATAAAGCCCCAACCTATAATGAAATAAGGCCCCAAAATTAGGGCTATACTTCATTATGGAACAAGTTCTTATGAAATAAAGGAACAATTGAAGAATAATGAGAACTCGAATTTTAAGATTTTAAATCATATGTCTTAAAGCCTTCCAAGTCCATTTCTGAAAAAAATTCTCTCAAGTGGCTTAGAAGTTATAGGGGTTCAAAATTGCAAAAAATTGCCATTTCAAGCATGTATATGAAAACGACCAAATTTTTTTAATGTGAAATAAAATGTACAAAAAATGTTTACTTTTTAAAAGGTGATCTATTAAATGAGATATCAATAAATGAAATCCTTTGAGTACTTTAAGAAATACGAAGTATAACTCGTGGCTCTAAATGTGAAAATTTGTTTTTCTAAACATGAATATATACATGTTGCTGGAAGTCCAAATTAATTATCTTTTTAATAGGCGGCCTTCGGCCGCTGCTCAGAGATAATAACCCTCAGAAAGTTAAACACCGGCTACGCTGTCTACAGGACTTCTGGATATAATTCTCTTTATAATGAAACATAATTTGTGTAAGCAGTGCATAATACGTAAAACAATATATCTTTAAAAGTAACTCGTGAATTTTTATAATAAATAGCTCGTTGAATAGGTAACCATACTTATTAGTTTTGTATGAAAATAAAAAATTATCACAAGTTTTTCAATCCAATTTTTATAATTTTGGAACCCTATAATTTCCAAACCACTTGAAAGTGGCCTGAAATTTAAAATGAAATGTAAAATTGTAAAATTTGAGTTTTCACATTCTTCAACTATGCCCGAAATAAACTCCAATAATAAGAAATAACACCTCAAAATTTATGAAAAATGACCCCACGATAAATAAAAACACCCTTTAGATGCTATTATATTTATTTGTAAACATAAATGAATTAATATCTTCAAGAATTCATTTCCCCTGTACGAAATATTTCTATAAATTTGTAATCCAAATCGTTTGAGCTTAGACGATATAATTATAGTTTTGTAATTCTATCTTAATTTACAAATATGTAATTATAAGGAAAACTTTGTTAGTTCTCTTATATCTTGTACCTGAAGTTTAATTTCAATAGAGTCCAATTTAAGTTGAAAGAGCTGTTTTCCTACTCCTTAGAGATCTTGTGAAGTGCGAACGTCGCAAAATTTTCCTTCCGACAAAAGGCTAACTCTTGCTTTACAGGTCTCTTGCCGACATTCATATTTTGTTACAGTTTTATAAGTGGATTTTTTTCTATATATCATTTTTTGATCAAGGACATAGAGAAGTTCACTGGTCCTTCTTTTGCCACGAATTTTTTCACAATTAATTTAATTTTTTAATTTTTTATTATGGCCTCACTAAGTAGCAAAAATATCAAAACTTAACATATTTTTAAAAATTTTTTCAATTGAGAAATTTTTAATCGATTTTAAATGACAAAAATCGAAAAGTTGTTATAACAACCGTATCCAAGTCTGACCCTCAAGGAGTGTTGAAATTTTTGGTGGCTATTTAACAATGGAATAAAAACCTCATTTAAAAAATTAAATAAGGCCACAAAAATCGAAAAAACACCCCAAATATTCATGATTTTAATTCCTAAAATAATTTTTGGGTCCTTATTTCATTTTACTCTTGGGGCCTTATTTCATTATGAAACAAAGCCCCATTTGTTCAAAAATGAAATAAAGCTCCAAAATAGGAAATAACATTCCAATTATTTGTGTTTTGTATGGAATTGTTTGGGGCCTTATTTCATTTTTAGTTTGGGGCCTTATTTCATAGAGCCTAATTTGTTGACGGTGAACCAAAAAAAATGGGGATATTTATGAATTTTAAAAAAAAAAATTTTTATATATATCACTAAAATTTAAAATATAATCTTTGTTTTTTACCATGCTACATTTAGTCATATAATTCACCCTTATTCTTGAAACCGCGCTCGCTCTCAAAACGACGTCGAAACAAAATTGTAATATTCTTGAAACTTTCAATTTTGACGTTGAGATCTGCAGTGATTGTTCACTCAATTATTGAGCAAACGTCATCAAATTAATATTTAAATTTTTGATCGTCGAAATGATCTTCGACGACTGTTCATTGGTGAAAGTGAGCTCTCGGCGACATTTCACGACATTTACTCGACGCGGATTCAAGAACAAGGGCAATTGTCACAAATAGTGAAATATGAAGAATTATGTATTTTTTTGAGACAGTTGGATATCGATTTTTTGCAGTGATTTTGCACTGTTTTTTATGCGATTTTTATGAAATCTAAAATCTATAATTCCACCATTTTTTAATAATTTACCATTTCAAGGTATCATTGAAGTTGTAGTGACTGCTGTTTTTCATTCCTTTAACTAATTAACTTTTATAAGAAAAAGTTTTTAGTGAACGTATGAATTTTAGCTTAAATAATATAAAAAAGTAAAAAAATAGCATAAAAAAATCTTCGTTATCTTTGGTCCGATGACGAAAATTAAAAATTTTTTGATGCAGATTGAAAGAAATTTTTTATTACTATTCTATCTGACCGTTCGTTTTTTAAACTACCACAGCATAATTTTTACAAGAAAAAACTCGATTCTAGAGGTTATTTCAAACTATTTCAGATCACGGATGGTTATCGCTAGAGTTGAAATATTTGTGGAACCATCAAAACATAAGCCTAGGACTATTTTGAAGAAATAACCCGAACAACTTTTTTTCGTGGGGCGCCTGAATGCTCTTAAGCCTAGTACTCTGTTCGTTTACGTGAAATTTCGCTAGCAACATCTATTTATTTGTTGCGTGAAATTTCTGACTTAAAGTTTGTTGCGAGGAATTCCTATGGCAACGTTTCTCAGAGAGACTCAGAATAAGTTGGGTTATTTCATATGATCTCTCTCTTTTCACTTCAAAATAAATAGGCAGTACAATTAAATTGTCGTGAAAAATGTTGCTCAGAAACATGTTGTCATAATTTCACGCAGCGGAACAGAGTACTGCTCTGATGAACATGTTGTGAAAATTTCGACGCTTGTTTCGCAGCTGTCATTTTTTGTATGGAGATTTGAGTGGAATTTTACATGAAACTGAACAGAGTACTATGCTTTAACGTAAAATTTTAATTTTCAGACTTTTTTTTAAAGTGTTTTTTTTTTATTTTTTTTAAAAAAAGTGTATCATTCGCGATTTTAGTTCAAGTTGATTTTGAATAAATATGTTCTAAGAAACGAATTTGTGAAAAAATCCGCAAAGTGCCAAGACTTTTTATTTGAAATTGCTACAGAACACCGTGGTGTTAAAATATTTTCAATGGTGTGAGTTGTTTTTTTATTGTATGCTCAGTGATGTTAGTTTATCGTATTCAAGAAGGGCGCGATTATGACCGAACTTATGACCGAACCGAGCCGAGCTGAAACTCAAAAATGCATTAGGGCAAAAGATATGCTTGACTTGTGTTTTCTATTGCTCTCATGCATTTTTGAGTTTCAGCCAGTGATGTGCGGCGTAGACAACTAGATGTCAACAAAACTATTGTCGACCATGTCGACAATGTCGTGAAGACAATTGATTGTAACGACGTGTAGATAATCAATGTAAGAGGCTGCATCTTTATTGTAATATTTAGTTAAATTGAGTCCAAGTTCGAAGTATTCCTTATTTTTACCCCTTCTGGGCATGGTTTTTTTTTTGTTTAATTGTTAAATTTGTTACTTTGTGTTAATTAAACGACTTTTTAAAAGGATTTTAGAATCAGCATAATCTTAATGGAACTTGCATTTTCGCAGTGTTGCATTTTGTTGACATTATTTACACAATTCTCGACATTGTCTACATTTTCGACACATTCTGCATTGACACCAAAATGTCGACAATTAAAAACGACGCGTCGAGGAACATCACTGGTTTCAGCTCGCCTCGGCAAAGCAACAAGTCGCCACCTAAGGCAATGCAGTAGGGAACGACCGAAACCCCACCGAAATTCCCACAACGACTGATCGTTTGTTTTTTTTTTTATTCAGTGTAGTAGTCCGTACCTCAACTGAAAAGCTATTTTAATTGAAAGCTATCGTATGCATGTGAAAGCTATGCGCCCGTGAGCGGTCATTTGGGCGCATCTGCTTTAGGGCAAACATTTGTTTTAAGATTTATAGCTCAGAATCAAAAATTACTCTAGTTATACATTCATTTTTATGTTGATAACTTCTGAACGATTAGGACTTTCATTTTAATTTCTTCAGAAAAGTTGTGCTTATTATTCTTTCAAGCTTTCAACACTTAAAAATAATTGTAGCTTAAAAACAGCAGCAAAGTTGTTGGTCAGAATAATAGGACCAACTTTTTTGAAGAAACTAAAATAAATAAATTTAAAATACCTCTCTCGGCTATTGCCAGTGGTAAGTTGGTCGTAGCAATCTTTTCATTTGTAACTTCAGCCAGAGTTACATTTTAAGTTGACGAGAGCTGCCATATGGTAAGCAGTCAACGCCAGCTATCTGTAAGTTGGAGCAAATATTCAAAAAAACTGAACACCACCAAGTTGGATTTGTTAATTGATCAATACGCAAGAAATTCAATTCAGAAAGATTTGCAAAACTCTTTTATTATAGGTTTGTGCGTGTTGAGTGTTCATCGCAAATTGGTGGCAGAAAACCAAGAAAACATTCTAGACGAAACTATTAACCGTTTTGCGGAAAATCCTCGGCGGCTTATATTCAAATAAGAAAAAAATTATTTGTTTTTTATATAATTTTTTTATTATTTTGTTGAGTTTTCCATACTTTGAGTTCTTGTGATGTTTTTTTAAATTTTTTACACCATATTTTTTTAACGATATCAAAGATGTAGCCAGGGTGTCTCTGGAATCCCTCCTAAGGTTTGCGAACTCAACGCAAATCTTTAAAGACTTTTAAATAACACAAAGTTTCCTTTGGTTCGCTACCGGTACCACTAAGGACCTGAATTGGTCTATGTGAGCCTTCACGAAGGCATCCGGTTTAACCTAACCTAACCTTTTAACGATATCATATTTTAAAATGAGTTTAACCTGAATTTTACATATGTAACTTTATTTGATCTCATGGCTTGCGTTTGTGTGATATACATAAGTTGAAAGTATTTTTCCCTTAGAGTCGATTATATATAAAAACATCAGGTAATAAGACACCATACATTCATTTTGAACTATTTTCATTGACTCGCAAAAATCATGAATGAAAGATATGGTAAAAAAATTGTATAAGGTCTTGCCCCGCTAATTTTAATCCTGCCTACGCCCTTGGTCCCAGGTATTTTGGACTGTCGCACCGTGTAAGGTAAGTAAAGAATTTGTGTATGTGTTTGCATTCAAGTACACAAACTTCAACGCTACAAAAATGTCAAATAAGTACTGTCATCTACGCTATACATCTCTCATATTCTGTTTATTCAAACTTAAGGCCCAGTTATAATAGACGTAATGTAAAGTAACGTAATGTTGTCAACTGTCATCGTGACGGGGCGTAATGTAAGAAAACGTTGTAGCAATTATAATAGGCAGTAGCCAGGCAGTTGTTTGTCGTAAATAATTGCACGTTCCTGTACAAATACAATTAAATCTTCGTCATCTATAGCTGTGGATACATAAAACTATCACATTACTACCGAAAACTCAACAAAAAGCTTAGTTCAACAATATAAAATAGCGCAATAATCGAATCTAACCTCAATGTTTAGTTGTTCTTTGAACAGACGTAATGTAAAGTAACGTAGAAATCGAAATCGAACGGATCTTTACGTCCCGTTACATTACGTTACTTCTATTATAATCACTTGTCTAAGAAAAGTATTGATTGAAACAGTAAGTGACAGAACACACTGCTGCAGTGACATTTCACTACATTACGTTACGTCTATTATAACTGGGCCTTTACGCTACATCGCCTTCCCAGTAGGCATTGGCAGCGCTGCTAGCAGGCCTTCGTATGGATTTTAAAGTACTGCCGCACTCATATACAATTACACTTGCTTTTTTATATGAAATGGGAAAATTTGTCAGGCCTTCCGCTCTCCTTGCTCAAAAGAGACCTGCCAGAAGCACTCTTTCGAGAAGTCACGTTAAAAGCAAAAGCAATAAAAATATCAACTTCAAATAAAATACGACTAGCAATTCGAGATTTGAACCATGGACTTCTCAATCGGCGGTCCGACATTTTACCCACTCGTCTACCGTGGTTGTTATGAATTGGTTGCTTAATTTGCATCTATACAAATGAAAGTACGCTTTCGGGAGGCCGGGTTCGATACACAACTCGGACCAAAATGAAAAAATTTTTTTTATTGTTTTTAAATCTACATTTTTTTACAAACTGTTCTGTGTATTTAAAAATTTTTTTGGAATTTTTTTATAAGTTTTCTTCATACAAAAATATAAGAAAAGACTTTGAGTTTTTCCATATAAATATTTTCATATAATATAATATGTAATGTGTTAGTTTTCGGGAGCCCATGTTCGAGACCCAACTCGGACAAAAAAAATTTTTTTTTGTTTTTTTTTAATCAACATTTTTTTACAAACTGTTTTGTGTATTTAAAAAATTTTTTGGAATTTTTTTTGTAAATTTTTTCATATAAAATAAAATGAAAAGAATAAGGACCTCCAAAAGGTAGGCCTTACAGAAGTACTCATCATGGCCTTACAGAAGTACTCATCATACAGAAGTACTGATCATGGAAGGTGTATTGACGCCAATAATAGAAGTGCTAGCATGCCTTTTTTTGCGTAGCACTCGCTAAAATGCCCACTGGGTTAACATATGCTATGTTAGTGTTAGTGTTAGACAGTTGGTTGAATTTCGAGTGCAGGCGATACTAGTACTAGTTAAACGGTGAAGCTCGAAAGATTATTTCTTTCGATGCAATATTTTTCATTTTCAAGAGAAAACCTATTGTAATGTTGGACGCGCGACTTTTATTTATACGCGGCTTACGCGTTTTACGCGAATTAAAAGTTTACGCGGTTATTTAATTTGTACGCGTTTTATTTTTATTGCCAGCGCTTAAGAGCGCTACTGGCCTGATTAAAAAAAAAAGATTTCTTTGCGCCGTCACTCGAAAGTGCATTCAGGCGCTTAGAAAAATAAAAGGAGCTGTTGGTTTAAAGCTCAAAACTTTAGTGATTTTATTTTAAGATTTTCTTCGGCTTATAAAGCCAAGTAACAGTATTTCTTAACTTAAAATAAATACAAAATTAAATATAAATATATCTTATTTAATATAATTGTAACTAAATAGAACATTAGTTTATGTAGTCATTTTAGTGTAGTTATGTAGTGTAGCTATGTAAACATAAAGTGCAAGCGAGTAAGAATGTAAACAATAGTTATGTGTTTGTTTTGTTTGTTTGCTACATAAATGTGCTTAGGCTACATTTATAGAAATGTTAGTTTGTAGACTAGATCTTTATGTGTTAATGTTTATAAATAATAATTGTATAGAACAAATGTGTTTAAGTTCGAGTTATAGAAATGTTTAGATTGAAATACACTACACTATAATGTGAGGGGATACTTAAATAAGGTAAGTTACCCAAATAAGGCCAACCTAACGGTTTTTACCAGATAGAAGAGAAACGGGTTTTTCTAAACTTATTTTTGCAATTTTGTATTTTTGTTTATTCAATTCTTTTTTCAAAAACATAAAAATAAAGCATGAAAAAGTAAAAAATTATATATCCAGCTCAGATGGTTTTAAAAAGGTCTGATTTTTGCCATATTAGGACCACCATGTCTAAATAAGGCCCAATATATAACGGTTTTAGAAACATAACAAAAAAAATATAAAAAAAGAACATATATTGTTATTACAAATGTTGGTTTACATTTATACTAAACATAAATGCTGTTCATAGCTTTTTCTTTATAAAAACTTTTTCGAAAAAATACTTTTATTGCCAAAAGTTCATTTTGAAAATTAAAATAAAGTTGCTCTGGCTTTTTAAAGAAAATTTTGGTAATTTGCTAACCTTTATAGTTGAGAGCTTTCTTTTTCGTAGTTTATTTCTGCCAGGTAGATTTAGGTGTGGACATGAGATCGGAAAAAGAAAGCCGGAAAGAAAAAAAATGTTTAGGCCTTTTTGGGCGCTCTCAATATAATTTCATTAATCAAGTTTTTCTCGGAATACACCACAGTTAGATTTGATCAATTAACCTTTTTGTTTTCGTTAAAATACCTCTCTTGATTTTTAATTCAAAGCTGGACAGAGGCAATACAGTGGACGTCCAATAGTACGTACTTTCGTTTCCACGAATTTCCAATAGCACGAATGGTAAATTTTTTTTGCATTGGCAGTTCTGTAGTACGAATATAAAACATGTTTGCCATTCGATAATACGAATAACTGTATTTTTTGTAAGAAAAAAGTTTTACTTTGAGGTTTTTTACTTGTTTTTTTATGCTGTCAACTGCGAAATATTCAGTTGGTACCAAATTTAATAGTGATAACAAGTGCCTTGTGTCGTGTGTTCTATGCATATTTGATACATACAAAATGTTTAAAGCAAAAGAAGTAAAAAAAAAGCAAATTTCTTTAGAAATCAAGTTGAAAATTATAGAAGACAGTGAGAGTGGAAAATCTCTTTATGAAATTTGTAGCAAGTATTGATTATCCAAATCAACCATTTGCACTATAAGAAAGCAGAAGGCGCAACTTTTAGCTGCAACAGGTGCACTAAAATCCCGCTACAGAATAGCTACTGGAGAATTTAAAAAAAATGGAAGATGCGCTATACGAGTGGCTAAGAAAATTTCATATTTCATTAGGGGCTACGCAGTTAAAATATAAGGCTCTGGAATTTCATAAGAAGTTTTATGCAGGCAGCTCTTTTGCCAGTGATGGCTAACTCACCAAATACAAAAAAACGCTATGTTATTAGATTACTCAAAGAATCTGGTGAAAAGCTTTCGTCTTCTAAAGAACTTGTAGCTCCATTCATCAATAAATTAGCTGCTGTTATTAAGGAACACGAACTTACACATGAAGCAGTTTTTAATGCAGACGAGTCTGGACTTTATTGGAAAATGTTACCAGACAAAACGTATGTACATCAGGGTGAAAATTATGCACCTGGCAGAAAACTCTCAAAGGAGAGAATAACGTTTTTAATTTGTGCGAATGCTGAGGGAACAAAGAAGATTACACCTTTTTTGATTGGAAAAGCTCAAAAGCCAAGATGTTTCCGGAACAAAAACTTGCCTATTGCTTATGGAAACTCAAAATCTGCTTGGATGAATGTTTCTCTTTTTAAACATTGGTTTTTTAAAATTTTTGTTTCAGAGGTGAGTTGTTAGTAAATTTACATTTTCATCTTATCTATAAACAATTGCAGGTGGAAAACTTCTTAAAGGCTAAAAACCTTCCTATAAAAGCACTTCTCTTGCTCGATAATGCTCCAAGTCATCCTCCTGCAGAAGAATTGGTGCATGCAACTAAAGACGGAAAAATTTGGGTTATGTATATGCCGCCTAATGTGACCCCATTAACACAACCGATGCATCAAAATGCGATTAGACTTTTAAAGCTAAATTATCGTAGTAGCCTGCTATCGAAAATTATGGCCTCATCAGAAGATTTTGAAACATCTCTCAAAAAGACAGATTTATTTGAAGCAATATCTTTAGTTGCAATGTCATGGGAAAAATTCTCTACTGTTTCGCTAAAAAAATGCTGGAAAAATATTTTAGGTGACAGCGGGTTTGATGATGAAGATGATCTTCCCCTTTCAGCCTTACAAGATGGCGAAGAACTGCGCACAATAAATCATTGCTTAAACTTACTTAATGCAAATTTTGCAAATTCTAGTTTTAGTTATGAAGACCTGCTTGATTGGAATATTGATGATCCAAATGAAGAAATTGATCAGGATACTGATAGCGATTATGACCAAATATTGATTCCTGTGAACCCATTCCCAAAGGTTAAACATGAAGATGCAATAAAATCTTTTGACACATGCATTCAATGGGCTGTGGAGAACAATATTGACACTTCCAAGACACTTTTATTGAGATCTATTCAAGAAAAAGCGGTAGAAATGCAACTACAAATCAAAACACGCCAATGTTTAATGATTGAATTTTTTAACAAACAAGTTTTATGCTTCAGTAACAAGAATGATAGAATACAAATATTGCGCCGAAGACAAGAAAATGAGTACAACAAAATTGTCGTTTTGCGCATGTACGTCATAATATCAATGCTGTTTTGGAGAGCGATCACTTTGTATACGATTTCTACACAGAAATGAAAATTGCATATATTTTAGTTTGTATAAGTAAAATAAAAGAAGTAAGAAGCAGTTTATTGGAACGAGAAGAGGTTAATTTATTAAGTATTCCTTTGCAAACATTATTTTTACTATTATTTTATTACAGCCAGTAAGCAGCTTAGTCAAAAAAAAATTTGTCTGAGAAACCAACTTCAGTGAGCATTATTTTTTTACTTGGATTTTATAAAAATTTTTATTAAGAGTTTAATTGATGTAGTTTAAACGTTCCCAGATATTTTATTTCCATTAATTTACCTGTGAATTGAAAGGACAAATAAATGATAGTTCCAAGTTTTTAAATAATGAAACAAATTTTGTTAAGTTAATATACATATTTTTGTATTTTTGTTTTCATTTGTGTGCGTTTTCTATAATTTCTTGGTTTGGTTGGTTGATTGGATGGTTTAGATGGTGATTCTACATGCAAGTAGCTCTAGTGAGCCGTTTTGATACCATAACCTCGTGTTTCTGTTGGTTGACTGGGTAGCGCACTGCTAGGTTTTAACCATCCGGTGCGATTGATGAACGTTAGGAGATTGTTGATTTTTGTTGTTGAGAGTTCCTCTAGGTTGCTGAGGAAGGGCCTGCCAAGCGTTGTTAGTCTGGACCTGGCCAGAGCCGGGCAGGTGCACAGAAAGTGTGTTAGTGTTTCTTTTTCATTTGGGTCATCGCAGCTGCGACAGTGGGTGTTGAAAGGTAGTCCAATTCTCTCGGCATGAACTCCGATGCGTCAGTGACCCGTAATAATAGCCGTTAATCTGGCTATGTCGTTCCGGGGTTTTGAGAGCATCTGTTGAGTTCTGCCTATGTTGTAAAGGGGCCATATATTTCTTGATGTGTTGCAGGTTGGTAGTTCTCACCATCTACGACCGGCTAAGGTTAAGTAGTAAGAACGAATTCCTCCCTTGACTGTGTTCAGTGGAACTTCGACTGGTTCCGCTCTGGAAACGTCAAGGGAAGAACCCCGCCTAGCCAATTCATCTGCCTTTTCATTACCATAAATGTTCCTATGGCCGGGAACCCAGATTATGGTAATGCTAAGTTGGTGACTTAGCCGGACCAGTTCATCCTTACACTGCCTTACCAGTTTGGAGTTGGTACTGATCGCAGCTAAAGATTTAACGGCAGCTTGGCTATCCATCAGAATAGCTGCGTTAAGGTGGTTGATGTTAGCTCTCCTTAAGGTGCGACAAGCTTCTCTTATCGCAAAGAGCTCGGCCTGAAAGACGCTGGCTGAGTTTGGTAGACGAAAAGAGTCCGCCACCCCCAGTTTCTCAGAGTATATGCCCGCTCCCACTCCGCACTCCATCTTGGAGCCATCCGTGTAAAAGGATACATCGAAGGCTAGATCAATTCCCCCATTACGCCATTCCACCCTGGTGGGAAACTTGGTTGTAAAGGATTTCGTGAAGTCGAGTTTGGGAGTGTCGTAGTCCGTTTTTCCAGGAATTAGTTCCCGAGGTAGCGGATTAAGAATGTTGCTATGTCCATAAGGTCTATTTCGCCAGTTGTACGACTCTCTGAGTCTGACTGCACTGTATGTTGTAGTAAGCTTAATGTGTAAATCTATGGGGAGTAAATGAGTCAGGACATTAAGTGCATCAGTGGGGCATGAGCAGATACCCCCCGTGATACCTATGCATGCGGATCGCTGGATCCGAGCTAGTTTTGTTGTGGAAAACATATTTCTTGGTTTAATTTTTGTATTTATTGCAAACATCAGGTTTCTGAAAAATGTTTGCTACTGTTACCACAATTAGCAGCTGCACACTTCATTTTTTAAATTTTAAGTTAAAAACTCTCAAATATACACAAGTAAAGGTCGAATTATAATAGACGTAATGTAAAGTAACAAAATGTTGTCAACTGTCATCGGGACGGGACGTAGTGTAAGAAAACGTTGTAGCAATTATAATAGGCAGTAGCCAGGCAGTTGTTTGTCGTTCATAATTGCACGTTCCCGTACAAGTTCAATTAAAACTTCGTCATTCATGGCTGTGAATACATAGAACTATCACATTAATAACGAAAACTCAACAAAAATCGTAGTTCAACAATTTAAAATAGCGCAATAATCGAGTCAAACCTCAATGTTTAGTTGTTCTTTGAACAGACGTAATGTAAAGTAACGAAGAAATCGAAATTCAACGGATCTTTACGTCCCGTTACATTACGTTACGTTTATTATAATCACTTGTATAAGAACGTATTGTTTGAAACAATAAGTGATAGAACACACTGCACAACTGACAGTATACCACATAACGTTACTTCTATTATAATTGGGCCTTAAATAAAACACAACCGATCGCAGTACGTTTCTCAAAGAAATAAAATGTTGTGACGTAGTCAACTGAAAAGCTGGTTGTCAGACTCCATTAGCAGAAGTAACGGACCTGCGCAAAGCGTAATCTCTAATTATATCATTCTTGCTTCAGTTACTTAAGTGCATACATATGCACAAATACATGAATTATTACCTATTGGTTTGACCTGAACTTTACTATTTTTTTAATTTTTTTTTTTTGTATATTTTGTTTTGAATAAAAAACTAGTTTAAATTAAACCATCTGCATGTGCTTTATAAAAAGTGGAAAAAACTGTCGTCCACTAATACGAATTTTCCAACATTACGAAAAGGCCTGACATTATAAAATTCGTACTATTGGACGTCCACTGTAGTTAATTCGTAGAATAACGGACTTTTACTGCGAGCACCATACCGCTGACTTCGTTCGACTGTCACTCGCTTCACTGATGCGCAATCGAAGTAATTTTTTTTGCATCGTTTGAACGTGTTTGAACGTGAAAAAAATAATTTTGCAGGGAATACAATATATGTGCGTATTAGAAATTGGGCCTTATTAAGGCTTGGGCCTTATTTGGCGAAGAGACCTTACATATTAATTTTAAAATTTAAAGACACATTTTGCTCATTTCATCCCATTGTGCAACGACCGCATTTAAGTGAACAAGCAACAACAAGCAGCGTCTTAACCTCATATTTATCCAACAGATACGCGTTGCGCTGACAAACATACAGATACAGATATGGAAACAGCAGCAACAGCAGAAACAACAACAACAACAACATGAAAGTCAACAAGCAGCAATCGTAAGCTTGCTTTGCTCGCATTTAGCCTCAAAAATACAACAACAAACAACAAGAACAAAATCAAAAACAATTTCAATAAAATATTATTACGCTGCGCTACACACGAGTACACACACACACACACACACTCCGCAAACACTCACTTGCTAACACAAATATAGCAACAACAAAAACAACAACAACAACAACAACAATTGAAGTGTATCTTACAGATGTATCTATATGCGAGCGCATACGTTCCCGCTGCCGCGTTGTCAGCCAGCATGGATGAATACATCCCAAGAGCGCGCACAAACATTCACACAGACATCACACAAACACACACACACACACACACATCTATATAGTGTTATAAATAAACCATATCCATCAATTGCAAAGTGAAATAAAAATATAAGCAGCAGCAGCAGCAGCAGCGGCATCGACAGCAAAGCAGACGAGCCGTGAAACAAAGAAAAAATTTATAAAAATAAAATACACACAACAAAAAGAACAAGAAAAAAAAAACATTGAAATTCATAAAAAAATGAGAAATATTACAACGCCACGCTACGCAGATATTGTATCTACTGCATTCGGTATATCTTTGCATATCTTGCTTATTTTTCCCTTTTGTTTTTTATCTTTTTCTTTTTTTTTTCGTTGTTTTTGTTTTGACTGTTTTATGAAGTTGCCTTCATTGCCCTCTGCCTGCAAATGCGCTGCCATATTTGCACTCCCTCACTTCACCGCGCAGTCTTTCATTCATTCACGCTACCTCTCTAACCCACTATTTCTCGCTCACTCCCTCTGTCATTCTGCGCTGCTTTCTCGCTCTCTGCTTCCCATCAAATCCCTCAACAACCATATTTTTATATGCACGAAATTTTCTTGATTTTCATTTATTTAGTACATTTTACTTTAGGTTGATCCCTCTTCTGCTTCTACGTCTTTTCTTCTTACATTTTTATATCTTTCGTGTTTTACGCGCGTCAGGGAGAAATAAAAGATATATCGCAAAAATAAAGATTTTCACATAAATGCTTTTTGTTTGTTTTTTGTTTTACTCTCTCAATTTTTTTTTTTTATTTTTATTTTATTTGGTTTGAGACAGCAAAAGTTTTGTGGGCTAAGCGGGTCCATTAACATTCATGCTGAAACGATTTTGTTGTGACGACGCTCACAACATGCCAAAAACCCAAACCACCCCAAAAAGCCCACTCGTTAAAAAAAACCTACCAACCTTTTACCAAGCCGCCGCACAGCTCATCAAAAAGCTTTTCATTCTCTCAATCTGACGTAGCACCCACCCACTGCCACCACCTCCTCCTCCAAAAAAACCAAAAATGCGCAACATATTCCCAGCTGGCTTGCTTCATATGCTGCACAATGTTTTATCTATGCTGGCACTCTCTCTCTCTCTCTCTCTCTTTTCTCGGTGAGAGTACTCTCTCAAACCATTGCCACTCTAAAATTCCCCTGAATAGTAGCAGTTTTCCTATCAACATTCGCCTACATTTCCCGCAAATTGGTTTTCATATAGTTTTCTCGTGCTTTACTCTCTCAATGGCTGCTGTCATCATTTCTCTCGCTGACAGTCTCTGGCTTTTGATTTTTTACTCGTATCCTTTATTTACTTATTTGCCTCTTCACACAGACTGAGTACTTTTTTTTGTTTTCCTTTTATTTTCCGCAGCATTTCATTCCCACACAATAATTGATTGTATGTTGTAACTTCTGGATCAGGGATTTTTCTGCTCTCATTTTTGTTGTTGTTGTACGCGTCTGGTGTGAGGATGAAACCAGATTTTGTAGTTGTGCATTAAACTTTTTTCCTTTTTGTTTTTTTTTTCTTCGTACTATATAGGGTCATCGTTAAACTGGTGGGTTGAAATAATTATATACTAATTTACACGCTTTGGTTTTCATTAACAATACATAGTGTTTAAATTAACTCAGGAGCAGGTATTTATTCTTTAAATTAAAAAATATACCTTTTGTGCAAAACTGAAACGGACTGTGCAAATAAAACAACAACGGTCAATTATTATTCA
This sequence comes from Dichetophora obliterata, assembly GCA_963920525.1. Lineage (NCBI taxonomy): Eukaryota > Metazoa > Arthropoda > Insecta > Diptera > Sciomyzidae > Dichetophora > Dichetophora obliterata. The sequence continues at coordinate 155,234,884 of OY986438.1, read as the reverse complement.
ATATTTATTTTATCACCTTCAAAATAAAAACCATAGGAGGCGATACACATTACTCTAACCTTTTTCTTTATATTTGAAAGCATTTTTTGTAGTCCAGTTTCGGAATGGCCTTTAACTCCCTCTATGAATTCTCTTTGATGACTTCAATCGAAACGAAATGTTTTCCACGAAGCGACAATTTTAGTTTGGGGAATAGGAAAAAGTAACACAGGACCATATCTGTCGAATATGGTGATTGTTGAGCGATATTGAAATTGTTTTTGATCAAATAATCGCGTACATTGCGTGATGTGTGAGCTGTTGCTCTTCAAAGCTCTTTTTTTATTTTTGGCGAAAAATATTTTAGAACCCAGTGAGAATGGAAAACCATAAGAAGATTTAAAGCGTAAAAGCCTTTCGGTTTTATCTGTTTTAGGATAGCACTGCGAAACAGGGTGTGAAACATCACATGGCAAAGTAGGAAGGTCCTGCCTACACTTGGCAAGGCCAGCATCTCCCATGTGAAATAGTTTCAAGTGGAATCAAACCACCACGTAGTATTTCCTGGACAAACTAACAACCATCAGTTTGGTGACTAATCTGAGTGTCGGGTCTCTTAGGCTTAAATGGGTTCTTCATGGAGTGCAAAGCCCACCACATAAAAGCCCATTTTAATGAAACATACAAAGAATAAAGCACGTCTGCAATCTGTATGGATAGCTGCAGTCTTCACCACTAACTTGTATTTCAACAAAATCGATGAAAATGCTCGCAGTGGACACACATTTCTCACTCCATGCGTGCTGCTGCTGAAAAGATTATTGGGTACCACCACCCTAGTCAAAACCAGTTGTATGACCAGGAGTATTGCGACGGCACTGAAAGTGGTACGAATACCTGTAGTCGGTTGCAAAGCGTGCTATTATTCTATTTGGAGTAAAAAAGAAAGAAGAGAGATATAAAAGCGTGGGTATAAAAAGATTGAGAGGCATGGTGAGAGTAATGACGACTGAAAATTATTCGGTTTTAAAACCGGGGCTTCTTTCAGCAAGGATGAAATCGCAATTTGAAAGGGGTACAAATGGAACTTTTTTACGTTAAGGACTTCATTCACCTGACTTCATTCACCAGCATAAGCTCCAAAAACGATATTAGAATTCAGATAAAACGAGAGATAAATCTTGCCAACATGTGTTACTTTGGACTTAGGCAATTAAAAAGTAAAGCCCTCTCTCGACGTAAAAAAAGTATGCTCTATAAATCACTCAACATGCCCGTCCTGCTTTATGCGTAATAAACCTGGACGTTGATCAGTTCAGATGAAAAGACTTTGAAGCCTTCGAGAGAAAGATCTTTCGCAAGATCTACTGACCAATCTGAGTCAATGATGAGTACCCAATACGGTGGAATGATGAACGAACTGTATGCCGACAATGGCATAGTCAAGGGTACAAAACTCGAGCGGTTTCACTGTCTAGGTCATATTGAGCACATGAAACACTATGCTCGAGTCAATAAAATATGTATTCGATTCGGTACTCAGCGGCAGTTAACGTAGGAGATGACGGCCGCATCTCCTTTGGAAAAACCAATTACAGGGCAACCTGACGAAACTTAGAATTTTCAACTGACGCCAGCAAGCAACGAACTGAAAAGGCTCGCTCATATTTTAAGATGAGGCCAAAACCGTCCAACTTAAGTACCAACTTAAGTAAGTACACTCAGTGAAAAATACTCTTACCTGATCCAAGTTAGTTTTACCTGACGAGGGCTAGGGTTTGTTAGGCGAGTCAACCATATCGTACTATCCTGATCCACGTTACTTTAACCTGAAGGTTCTGGTTAAGAGAAATGCATGTAGAAAATAGCGGAAAAAATATGGTAGGCTTCAAGCAAAAAAAAAACAACCTGTTCGCTGTCAAATTCTGCTCTAGTGATGCAGAATTTGTAACAAATGGTAACTTGAGGTATGGTAGGTGAAATTAACCTTTCTTTAAGTTTTAAATTTTATTTGATTCTGTGGTCATTTCGGCTTTAAAAATAAAGTACCCATAATTCATTTGCTCTAGCTCTTCTTCTGGCCTCCGCTGGAGGCAAAATAGGTGCTTTTAGTCTTAATTTTGTTTCTCGTAATGTAATTGTTAAAAAATTGCAAAATTTGCATATAGGTAATTAAGGTAAAAACATTTAAACCTGCTTATTGGTTAAACAAATCTGACTCAATTCGATTTAACCACAAATACTGGTTAGAATTCTGTTAAGATAACCACAATTGTGAGTTTCATTAAACCAAAAAAACAGGTAAAATTGACCTGAATGACACCTGGTTATCTTAACCTGACGATTCATGTTGTCAAATTTTAACCTGAAATTTAGTTAAAATTTGATTATATAAACCAGATTTTTTTCTGGGTTTAAATAACAATGAAGAGAATCGATTAAAATTATAAACGAACATGTCTATTATAGTTAGTGTAGAGTTCATAAGAATATTCATTAAAAGATATTTAAAAAAGATTTCTATATAAATTATAAACATTCATAAAGAAGGAGCTTATAAAAATTTGAACAACTGAATAACAGTAGCTGCGTTCCATTCGCTTCAAAATAATCCAGATTATTTTTTTTTTTGCATGCAAAGCAAAAACAAAAATAATAATCCTATAACATATAAGATTATTTTTGCTATCCATATGAAATTGTGATATAGCCTTTAAAAAATTTGAAACACAGGTGCCGCACCTGTATATTTTTATGAGTTGTCATTTCATTTTTTGAATTATTTGTTTGTTTGATACAATAACTATTAGGTAGCCATGACAGATACCTATTTTCTCACGAGCTGCCATCATCGAATGTTAAACAAAAGAAAACAAAACAAACCGCGTGTGTCACACACATTGGACGCATTCAGCGGAGCCAACAATTGTACTTAAATTATTTATTTAATTGCATTATATTAATAATAAAATGAAATAATTTATAATTTTTCTGACGTTTAGAGTAAAACACATTCAGAGATAAACATCGTTCACTAAGGTATCGCTACCATAACAGTTCACAATAGTTTTGAAGGACACACGTTCTCATGACACCTAATAGTTATTGTATCATGAGTGCTTGTTTGAATTGATTTTGACTGCAACAGTAGTGCCCTCTACTAGTCGTTTTTCTTGCCGTTCCTTTGAGAAAATTTGTTATCGCGATTATATTAAGGCGAAAGGAACGCAGCTAGTAGTACTCAAAATTATTTTATTGTAAGATTTTGTTAGTTTTAAAATCATTCCTTTATATAAAACTAGGTATAAAAGCTTAAGACCGACTACTGAAAAGCACGCTCTAAAAAGTATAAAACCAGAAAGTATTCTCATCTGAAATTGTTGTTTACAAACTATTCAATATTTTTGGTCTATTAAATAAAGAATTTGCACATTTTATATATTATTGTATTTAATACCAATTCGTAGTGATGTTCAAAAGATATGTGTAAGTAGTTGTAGGCCATCACATATATATGGTCATATGTCGCCCTCTAGATGTATAGCGTGATGCACTTTGCCCTAAAGCTTATAAACGCTTACTGCTGTTAGAAAGTATTGTTTTTCTAGGGTAGATGGCATACGACCGCGGATATATTCAAAACATCACTATGAATATTTATTGAGTACACGGTTAAAAATCTTGGAATAAAATTGAAGCTTTTATCTACTTTATATATGATCACACCAGCTTTGGTTTCAAATCTAGTATTTGCAAAATACTAAAAATCGTTTTAATACAGCTTTGGTTTAAAGTGTAGTACAAGCTTGGATTGAAATATAACAAAAAAAATAACAAACACTGTGAGATTCGAACCAGGGGTATCCAGTTTGTAAGCTCACTACGTTAATCACTGGGCTCTTGCGCTCTACGAATCAAAAGCAATAAACAAGCATTTGAACTTAATAGCCTAAAAATTAGTTTCAGCATTGCAATCTTTCTTTGGTTAAAATTTTAATACAGAAAAGTGTTAGTTATGGGCTAGTATTTGTGAAAGTTTAAATTTTAAATTTTAAATCCAGATTTTAAACCATGTGCAATAAAATAAATTATGTGTAAGTTGTTTATTTAACAGACAAAAACTAGTTTGTACATAACAATTTCAGATGATAGTATTTTTTGTTTCATACTTTTTAGAGCGTGCTTTTCAGTAGTCGTGTTATAGCTTTTGGAACTTATTTTTTATTTAAATCTTTTTAAGGATGTAATTTTTATACTGCCGAAAGAAATAACTACGAATCAATTGATTGATGATCAAATTATAGACAGAGATATTTATTGTGTCACTATAAAAATTTTTTAGTTCATGACTTTATGTCCTATAGAGAACGCCATTATTAATTTTATGTGACGTCACATAGCCTTTATCCAGCAGATGATCAAAACGCTTCCCACGATACCTACTTTGTCAAATTATGATAAGTAGCTTAGAAGTTGGAGGTTTATTATGTCCTCTACAGGACGCCATATTCAGTTTAAAGTGACGTCACATAGCCTAAAACAAATGGAAGAGTAAAACAATACTTTATTTGTCAAATTATGATAAGTAGCTTAGAAGCTGGGTAGCTTAGAAGTTAAGGGTGTAGTTGATTGTCTGTCATCTAGAGGGCGCAGTGTTAATTTAACGTGACGTCATTTAACTCTTCTTCAGCGGACGATCAAAGCGACTCTTACGATACCTCATTTGCTTATGTCACCAAAAATGTTTTTTTTGTTCGTGACTTTATGTGCTTTAGAAGTCGCTATATTACATTTAATGTGACGTCACATAGCCTATAACAAGCAGACGATCAAAACGCTTCCAACTATATCACATTTGTCAAGTTATGCAGAGTAGTTTAGAAAGGAGGGTGTCACAGATGCACATCCATATATACCGGTCAAACACATATACTGCTCCTTTTGCTTCACCGTAGTCGAGTAAAAAATATGATATCAATACTTTTTACTTCGGTAATTTTATTTTATGATATGCATACATACTAGGAAAGTCAATCCCGGACGATTTAAGTCCCTTAAAATTCCGGGATTCCGGGATTTTTAAATAAAAAATGTCTATTACAAATATTCACGTAAATGCAGCCATTTCAATTTAAGTTGATATGAATATAGAATTAAAAAAGCCTTTCATGGGGGCTGAAAAAAATTGTTAGGACGATGAGTGTGAATCACTGGATTTGCAAAGTATTAGAATAATTTGCAACATTAGGAACTCAGCTATGTATCTGAAAATTGTCAGATATTCAGACTTTAGAAATAATATTTTTCTTTTGTGCTGAAGGCAATCGTGATCGAAACTTACAAATTGCTTACGATTATTGTACAACTATTTCTCCAACTAGCATATAATCAGAACGGAGCTTCTCATCAGCGCGTTATATTTGTAATAATATCCGAATAAAACTCTCTAATGAAAAATAAGACGCGTTGATCAGCTCAATGCGTTACTTTAAAAACAATTTAAAAAATTTAAAAAAATTTTAAAAATTTAATTAAATTTAAAAAATTTAATTTTGAAAAGTCTTTTCCAACCTTAATATGCCTTAAACACAAAAAAAACATGAAAAAGAAATGTTAAACATTTATATAACTGTTCTGCATTTTACTTTTTTTTGCTTAAATTAAAAAAATTTGCTAGTCATTAATATTATATAAGTTTATGTGTTTGTTAACAATAAGGGTATTCACAATTGGGTTGACAATGTCACCATAGTTGACAAACACAATTATGAGCACCCCTTTAAGATGGAACTTGTGGTTGGGAACCTCCCACTATAGCTTTTTGCTAGTATGCAAATAAATAAACTATCCAATTTGATATATTTTATTAATATATGGCAGAAAAATGTTTAACTTGCATTTTATGCTTCTTCCACTTTTGCAATTAGAAAATAACTGGCAACTGCTCAGTTGTTTATGGAACTGTAAAAACCAAACCACGTTCGTTAAACATATCATTGTTCTATTTAAAATCAACACACTTTTGGTTTTTAGAGATTTAATGATAACTTAATTCAGCTTTCATTTTATTTGATTAGATTTAAATTAACTATAATGTTTATTTATTTGAATATTTTATTATTGTAATATAATTTTTATTGTAATTTTTTCATTTTTAATAAAAGTTTTTTAATGTTGTTATAATATATTCATTGATGTACTATAAAAGACTAAGTCTTATTGTACTTAATTAATTAATAATAATAATAATAATAATAATAATAATAATAATAATAATAATAATAATAATAATAATAATAATAATAATAATAATAATAATAATAATAATAATAATAATAATAATAATAATAATAATAATAATAATAATAATAATAATAATAATAATAATGTAAAACAATACAAAATAAAAAACCGCTCGGTAAAGTGTGGTATCAATACCACGTGCTTTTTTACCTACACTGAAAACTACGGAATTGTGTATTAATTTACATTTTTAGTTTAGTTTAGTTTATTTAGAAGTCTTTGAATACAAAAATTCTTACAGATTATATAAATTTAGAGAAAAACTAGAATTAAAAATTTATAGTAAAAATATAAGCTTAAGACTAAGTTAAGTAAATACTATTGACAAAATTCTTAAAATTTTTTTTGCAACAAAAAGATCAAAGTCATTAGATTCATTCAATTCATTAAACAATAACAAAGCTCTTGTAATTGGCTCATTTAAGGCATAGTTAGTTCTACAATATTTTACATAAAATAATTTGGAAATTTTTAGATTTCTAAATGGAATATGAAAAGGCATAAGTTCCAAGAGAGATTGACAGTCAATTAATCCAGAGATAATATCGAATATTAACATTAATGATGCAATTTTCCGCCTGGAATCAATCGATTTAAGTCTTAAGAGCATTAAACGAGTGTTATAGGGTGGCAAAGGGTCACAAAAGTTAATTTGTGGGCAAACCTCGTGAAGTTTTTTTGTATTTGTTTCCAGTCTAAAAGAGGCAGACATATAATACGGGCTCCAAACAATGGATTCATAATGGTCCAATCTAGACCTCACAAGCGAATTAAATAACATTATTAGAGTATGTGGATCAGAAAAATCATTGCAATTTCTTCGGATAAACGCAAGTAGAGAGTAGGCCTTAGGAATTAGGAAGTTGACATGGTCAGGAAATGAAAACTTTGCATCAAAAATAGCACCGAGGTCTCGATATGAAGACACAGTTTGAATTTTTAAGTCAGGCAGAGAATAATAGTGAGACAAGGTATTAAGAGAAACTTTGGATAGAGTAAGATGAAAGCATTTAGAAAAGTTTAAGGGAAGGCCATTTGAAACACTACAAGCCAAAAGCCTGTTAACGTCATCTTGTAAGTCATCTATATCTGAAGAAGATGATATTTTTTTTAAATAATTGAACATCATCAGCATAAAGTAGAAAGTAAGAGTTAAAAATATGTTTAGAAATATCATTCGTGAAAAGAATAAAAAGCAAAGTTCCAAGGATACTACCTTGAGGGACACCCGAGGAAGCAACAAATTCGTATAAATTATTATTATTTAAGTAAACAAAAGAGGTTCTATCCGACAGATAAGACTTAATCCAGCTCAAAAAAGTTGAATGAATTCCCATGTGTGATAGTTTCCAAAGTAGTAAATTCTGTGATACTCTATCAAATGCTTTGGAGAAATCTGCGTCTATTACATCTACTTGATATCCCTGCACGAAGGAAGATAAACAAAACTCAGAAAAAAGAGCTAGATTTGAAAGGGTAGAGCGCCCAGCTACAAAACCATGTTGTTCAGGGCAAATATAGCGTTTTGTTAAAAAGCTAAGCTTTAATTTTATTATACTTTCAAAGACTTTAAAAATATTGGATAGTTTTGAGAATGCCCTGTAGTTTGCGACATTATTTTTTACACCCAATAATATTTTTTAGTTTGAAGTACTAAATAATAAAAAATTGTATTATAAACGTTTCGAATTATTTACTTTTTAAAGTTTTCAATCCCGAACTAGTCCCGGGATCTCCGGATTGATATTTCAATCCTAGTAATACCGGGATCGAGAAAAGCTTCCGGGATTGGACTCCTTAATACATACAGTGTTGCGCAAAACAATAGCAACAAAATCGGTACGCTGCTACAAAATCGTGTATCTTTTTAAATATTAGGGACACACAAAAATGATTATAGCAACCAAAGAATATATTCATACATCATATTAAAAACACATCATATACAAATTTGGTCTTGTTTTCTTAATTAAATTTAATATCAATGTGACTACATTCAGTTTGTCTGAGAGCAAAACAAAAGCAACATAATTAAGTTTTTGTGTAAGATCCATTATTCTTGATAACCGCTGCACATCTGAGCGGCATCGACTCTATTAAAGTAGATATGTTAGTATTAGGTATATGTTCCCAATTAAGTTTCAAGGCTTCATACAGTGCAGTCTTATTGAAAAACCTTTGACCAGAAACTTTTGCCTTCAAAGTCCCAAAAAGATTTTCAATGGGACTCAAGTAACTGTGATTGTGCAGGCCAATCAAGGACTTGAATTCCACTGCCTCTAATGTGATCTTTGATGAGATTTGAAGTGTGCTTCGGGTCGTTGTCGGGCTGAAACGTTCACTGAAGCGACATATTCCACTCTGAATGTGGTCGCATCTTGCTTTCTAAAATGTCATTATATACAAATCGATCCATAGTTCCATCGATGTTTTGAAATGGTTCAACTTCATTATAGGAAAAACAAGTCCAGACCATAATGCCACCGCCTCCGTGCTTAAAATTTATTTTGCAGCTTCGGGCTTCAAGTCGTGTACCTGGGTGGCGCCGTACCGTGCACATCCCATCTGAAATAATCAAGTTGAACTTTGATTCATCGCTAAAAAAACGGTTTTCGATTTTTGAACGGTCCAATTTAGGTGCTCTTTTGGAAGACTGAGTCTAAAAAACAATAAATTGCAACTAGTTGTCACAATTTCAGACAGAATTGTTTAAATTGTAACACCATACCTTGTTTTTTATGCTTAGCTGCAAGCAAAGGTTTCTTTGCCGGTCTGTAACTTCTTTAATCGTTCTCAACGGCTCGTTTTCAAACAGTTCTGTGGTGGATATCTGACTCAAGTGTCCGAACAACCTCTTTGGATGTGGCAAATGTATTTCGTTTGAACACACCACAAATGTTCCTGTCATCACGCAGCGATGTCTTCCGCGGTCGCCCTCTTTAATATACTGTTGTTACGTCTTTTGTGAAGGTATATTTCTTTATTAATCTGCAAACTATTGACCGATTAATATCAAACTGTTTCACGTTAGATATTTGCGAATTTTCGTTTTTATATTCGAAAATAATTTTTAATTTAAGAGCTTCACAGTATTTAAAACGTGCCATTATAAATGGAACAGTCAATGATGTCACAACTAGCACGAAAAAAATTAAACTTAAATGTTTACGACTTACAAACAACACGTGCCTTACAATAACGGAACTTTTACCAATAATTCTTGGAACTTCTGTTCTCTTTTTACATTTTTCAAGTTTTGTTGCTTTTGTTTTGCTCTCAGACAAATTGAATGTAGTCACATTAATTTTAAATTTAATAAAAAAAAAACCAAATTTGAATTTGATTTGTTTTATATATGATGTATGAATATATGCTTTGATTCCTATAATCATTTTTGTGTGTCCCCAATATAAAAAAAGATACACGATTTTGTTGCAACGCACTTATTTTGTTGCTATTGTTTTGCGCAACACTGTACATATTACTCTTTTTTGTATAATAAAAAATAAAAATAAACTGGTCATTCAGTCCTTGGAAGGACTTTGACCTAGCTTCTATTGATCAATTGTGTTGTGAGTGTTATTAAATGTTTGATCACAAATGACCGAGAACTGAACCTACGTGTTTTATGCCGACTCCGAACGGCTTATGTTCTCAAGAAGCTTTACGTGGCAATTTTTTACTCTCTGAGGTTTGCCATTGTATGCAGAGAGGTGACGACCGAACAGAAAAATTAATTCAATTGAAAAAACTTTTTGTCTGAGCTGGAATTGAACCCGGACTACAGCGATTCTTTAGCTTAGAGGCCACGCACTCTACCCACTAGGCTACGGCCGCCACTCAGAAAATATCTTTTATAGCCACTTTTGTAAAATATCTTTTATTTTATTACAAAGAACTTTTATAGGAATACATACAATTCCTTTGTCAGGACAAATTTTTCAAAATCTTCTTTTTTTATTTTTGTGTATTTTCGGCATTGGTTCTATATTGCTGAAAAAAATATGCCAACACTATCACTTACGCCATTTTTCCTTAACCCTGGATAACCAATCATATTTCTAATACGTTATAACCAATGTCAGTCGACTCGATTAACACGCTCCAATCTTGTGGTACATAAAATACATTAAATACTATTGAAAATGGAAAAACTATGTGTATTTTACTTGAAATCAAAAAATATTGAAATTGGTTTTTTTTTTTATTTTTTACATATTTTCATAAGCTACCTATTTCATCAGTTCGAAAAAAAGAGAGCAGTGTCAGTCGAAACGACTAACATTGGTTATTCAGGGTTAATATAATATTAAAACTTTTAAACTTCCGTTTAAATAACAAACTCCTCACAGCAAGCAACACCCTGTGCAATAAATGAATAAAGAAAGACACGCACACAAACAAGCAATCAAACAAAAACACAAATACGTTAACACGACATGAGAAGGGAAACTCCTGCCACTTCCGCCCGCTGCCTAAAAAAGTATGTAAATCCAAAGCGAAACCAAATATTTTAATACTTCGTATGCCGCAAAGAATCCAACACCGTGCAAAACAATTTCTGCTTCCTCTCTGGCTGCTGCTGCCGCTGGTACTGGTGCTGGTGCTGGTGCTAGTGTTGCTCCTGTCACTGCAACTGCTGCTGCTGCTTTAACAAATGTAGGTACTTTAAACAAGCTTGGCGTACGAAGTCGACCGAGTGGTGGTGACTGGTTTGCAACGACAACAACAACAACAACAAAGCGTCGTCCTTATGTCGTTTAGTCAAATGTACAGAAAAATATAAAAATACACAACAACGTGCGATCAACTCAAATCAACTTAAACGAAGTTCCAGCAAATGCGAAAAGGGAATGGAATTCCAACAACAACAAAAACAACAACTACAACATAGCAGCGTTCAACGACTGTTGATGTTTTGCTAGTTTTGTTGTTGTTAGTTTTTATTGTTGCTGTCATTGTTCTAGTTGGTGCTGCTAATGCTGTTATTGCTGCTGCTGTCGACGATGTTGTTTTTGGTTTTGTTGTTGTTCTGGCTGTTGAAGCATTTTAAGCATCACCAACGTCATTATTATTATTATTATTATTATTATTATCAACATTAACAACGACATCATAGTCTTTGTTTGCTCGCGCACTTATCCTGCTATCAGCAGCATTATTTGCCAGCAACACCATTGCTGAAAACAACAACAACAACAACAACAACAAGAAAGAATCACTAACAACAACAGCAATATTTGCTACCGTCACTCACAACCTCTTCATAATCAACGACAACACCGAGTCAAGCCGTCATACTCGTCATCACTACCGCCACCACCACCGCCATCATCATCATCACCATCATCAACATCATCTTCATCAACCTCATCGTCATCATCCACTACCACCTCATCAGTAATCGACCCAGAGAACGAACAGTTCAAGCGGCAAATAATTAAACATAATTTTTTATAACACAAACAACTGCACAACTTATTCAAACTAGCATCCAACTTACACATGCACCAACACACACAAGCACACACACACACACATACATACCTTATCTTACTCACTCTCATTATCGTTCTCTCTCTCTCTGTTGGCCAAATTTTCTTGGCAACCTTTCGAGCCCTCATGCCAACAGTTAAAACAACAACTGGCAGCTCATCAACATCAGAAATTTTTCCACCCACTGTGCATGTATTTGTAATTATGACAAACTTACACAATCACTTATATACACACACACACACACACCCTCTCAAAAATAAACGACCTTACCAACTTAATCATATGAGCGCAATTTACAGAGAGCACCGCACGCAAGCATTTATCGCTGCGCTCTTCTTTTAAATTTAATCAATTGCTAGTGCATATACTTTTGTTGTTTCCCACATTGTTGCTCATGTTGTTGTTGTTGTTGTTTTTGCTACTCTGCCTTTGTTGTCTGACAAACATGATGCTTACTGGTGTTGTTGCTGCTGCTGTTGTTCCGCTGTTGTTGTCAGTATTTAATCTCGATTCGGTTACAAATCGTCTACAATTTCATTGAGATAAAAACAATACTTGAGATTTCATCGCTCAATTGTTTGTCGTTTGTACTCGCAGCACCAAACAAACAACACATAACTGTGAAAACAGTGAGAGAGAGAGAGAAAGACAGAGAGAGATAAGTGAGAGCGATTAAGAGCGTTCCTAACAAAATAGCAGTAGAAGCATGAATAGTAGTAGCAGTGTGGTAGTATTTTGTGTAAAAATGCAGTAGGCAGTAGCAAAACCGCATTTAATTTGGTAGTTTTATTCATTGTTGTTAATTGAGCGATTAATTTTTCGTCGCTGTAGGCAGCCGTAGGTGGCAAAGTCGATGTGATGCAGTTCGACAGCGCTGGCCGAAGGTGGTTTAAATTTTAAGGCGTATTTAATTGGTTGTGGGCTGGAAAAATCATTGCTTCTTTAGGATTTAATTGTAGGTTTTATAATTTTGTGGTTTAAACTGTAGCTGTTATGTTGTTCAGGGACAAAATATTTGATGGATGGTTCTATAAATTGGCAAAAAAAATATAATACCGTAAATATATAAACTATTAAAAACAGCTAGGTAGAAGGTTCGTATTCTAGCGAATCTAAGATTCGTAAAAATATTATTTTTTAATATACGCGAACTAGATACTAGATTCAATCTTAAGCATTTGCAGTGAAATAATAAATTAGTTCAAAATTATATTTATAACTAAGGTAATCGGGTCGAAATATCCCTTTTATAAATTGTCCATGACGAAATTCACCCTCAAAAAATTGCCATTTTCAAAATTTACACTTTTAAAAGTTGCCTTTTTTATAAATTATTCTATGCGAAATCCTCCTTTACAAAATTGTCACTTTGTATTTCAAGGGTTAATTTTCTTTTCTAGTGAATTTTGTAAGAGGAAATTATGTGAAAAGGCAATTTTATAAGGGGAAATTTTGTATACGGTCAATTTCAACCCCAACCCATAAATTAGGATAGAGATACGAGAAAAAGAAAAAAACAGATTTAACCATTTGAAAGAAAGCTCAGCGAGCTTTAGTTCTCGCTTATCCATATAACATGTAAAACTGAAATGAGCTTTGGTGGGAAAAGCTTTTGGGGCAAAGCTGTCATGCCGCAGCCTTCCTAACTTCTTTAAATGGGATGTTTAGAACCTCATGAAATTAGATACGATACAATTACGTAAAATTGTTCATTATAATGGTCGGGCTGAAGTTCTGCTGATCGTGGTTTTGCTGCAGAAGGTTCACAGGGACTTGTATGGGTTTTCATGCAAATGGTCATGATTTTTGTTGTTGCTAGAATTTTTTTGTTATTTGTTTGTGTTTTGTAGCAGAAACCTGGCGTGTTTCTGCCATGCCCCTGTTTCCAAACGCCCATGAAATATTATCAGTGAAACTGTGTAAATTGTGGTCGGATACTGAAATCCATGACTGTGCGACCTATAACTCAAAACCTATTCAATTTCTCAAATTAAGGTTGTACAGGAGGTGCCACGCCCCTCTTTAACACCCATAAAATATTATCAGTGAATAGGCACGTGTAAACTGTAAACCTCGAATATCGTATTCCGAGGCTGTACGGCCTATAACTCCAAAGCTATTTGATATCTAAAATTTAGTTAAAGAAGGAAGTGCCACGCCCATTTTCTAACACCCATTAAATATTATCAGTGAAACGGCACTTTTAAATTGAGATCGAATATCGAATTCCGAGGCTGTGCGACCTGTAATTCCAAAACTATTCGATATTACGTCCGAATTGAACTGAAAAACAAAATGTGCGCTTACAGCGCCACCTGCTGAGAATTTTTCGACTTTTCTTTTTTCCTAAACCTTCAATGTTCGTAGCAATTAAGAACAAACCCGCAAAAGGAAGTATTCAATTTGGTCCACTTGTTTTCAAGTTTTAAGCATCCGAATAAACCACGATCCATTTTTATATTTGTACTCGTACAAATGGGCTAGCAGAGTGCTGGCTTTTTTTCTCTATTTCATCTGCCTAAATATATAACCACACACATTCTACAACACTACATCAAACATATGAACACAAAAAAATTATAATGGCACCATAAGGGTCCAAAAAATTTAATAATTATAGCAGCCTATAATCATAAAGAAGGTCCCTGGGGACCTTGTCAGGCAACGACGTACTACACACTTGTCAGGTCAGATCGGAAGGTTAACAGTAACTGCGGTTGTAGCTGCATTTTTGAAGAAGAATGATCCGATGACACCGCCAGCCCAAAATCCACATCAAACAGTGTACCGTTATGGATACTTAGGAAGCTTTTGGAGCACTCTTGGATTCTTCATGTCCCAAATGCGGCAGTTTTACTTTTTGACGTATCATTGAGATGAAAATGGGCCTCGTCACTGTAAACTATTTCCTTCGTAATATCGTGATCAACTTGATGATATACCAACACCCAATCTGAAAACGTTTGAAGATGTGTATCATATTCTTCAGTCAACTGAAGCTTGTTAGAAACGTTGATAGCTGTCATGTCTGAGAAACAGTTTCTAATTTTGTGTCAATAACGTAGCAGATATATATCTGGTGCCCGCATCAGTAAATGTCCGACCTCTGTACCGAAAGAAGTGCTATTTCTGGACATCTTGAGAAGGGACAGTGTACGAATGAAGACCTTATCGGACATTCGTCAGTTTATTGTGTCCGAATATAGTCGCTTTTTAACTTTTCATTGACATAATACAGACTAACTACAGTACTATTCCAGATGACTTTCAATGTACTTGTTGGGTATGTTTCGGGTACATTATAGTTACGACTCAGGCCAATTTCTATACATTTCGTCTACTTTATGATACAATGTATGAATTTTTTTCTCGGGTCCTGTTTGCCGAAGCTCGTTTGTATTCGGCTCAATATCAATTGTCATTCCTTTTTTTTATAAAATTTGCAGTTTTTCGTTACTACTCATAGTTTTTTAAAATAAAATTGAGTCTGATACTTGGAACTTAAATGGGCGGAACGGGGACGTCCACTCCTTTTAACGTCCATAACAGAGCCAGTGGACTTAAATTTATTGACTAAATTGACCACAGTGTTGTGAGACGATGCGTTATGAAGACCGAGAAATGTGCTGGTTTTGCGAAAGTCTCCGCGTCCGTGTTGTACGCGTTGCTCGACCGTCAATTTCTCCATGATTAAACCTCCTTGCTTGCTGTTGACAGCTTTTTTTTTAAACTAAGCCAACGTTCAGAGGATGCCTCTATAAATGTGTAAGCATTGTGTTGATTCGGAAAATAGGTGATATTTAGTTGGAAGGTGAATAGATGGAGTATTGTTGGTTGAGATTTGTTTTGAATTTGCACAGCTAAAAACTGAGGGAAAACATGCTCGCAGGGAGACTATTCTACAACTATACCGTGCGACTAAATAACGAATTATCTCGGTAATGTGAGCTTCTGTTGGGACATCGAGACAATGGTAAAGGGGTGGGCTTGGACAGCTGCCCGAGTGGACCTGGGAAATACACGAGCCTGTGGCGTCAGCCCATGTATCTCTCTAGAACACTTTCCATGGTAGTATCTTTACAGAAGGCTGAGACAAAAAACATTGCGTCGATGCCCAAGAGAGTTGAGAGAGGAAGCAATACTTTCATCCCCAATCAAATATATCGCACGACGTTGAATTCGATCCAGTTCCACATAAGATCTGGAAACTCCTTGCAAAATGTGCAAATTGTACTCCATTTTCGAAATGATGTATTAAGTGTAGTTCATGCGGAGATCATCTGAAGTGAAATATTTTTTGCACCGTATTAAAGAAAAAGCTATGACCATGCCGCTTCTTTCGACACATCGAAAATATTATCATTCCAATGAAGATTAGATTGGATCGATTCCACAAGATCCACACAATTCATAATAAGGGGAGCTAAGGGGCAATCCATCCGCTTGTGGGTTAACAGATAGCACTGGGTCTTGCTTACATTGAACTATACTCCTTTAGCAAGACCCAACTCGAAGATTTTTGTAGATTATTAAGACGTGTGTCATTCATATTTTGCGTCTTTCTTTCGATGTCCATAGAGCTTAGGCGTTTTTTAAATGAATATGAATGACAAATGCTACTGTCGTTGCAAACAAATGGTTTGGGTTATAAGTCAACGACAGAAGGACGTTGATAAAAATCAGAAACCAGGTTGGCAATAGAACTGAACCCTGCAGTACTCCTGCGTTGATGGCGTGCTCCTTGGATGAAATACCAGCAACTACGACACGAATCGTTCTGTCCTTGAGGAAACAAGTATCGACACGAGCGTTTTAATCAACACTCGGTCAATATCTTTTGAAATATCTGGAGCAACAACCCTGCTCTCGCCGAAAAAGTGAACGCATTGATTGCAATCTTCGGTTAAGAACGCTAGATCGCTAGAGCTCTAGGAATATCATTTTGATGGTCACTGATCAGTTGGTTGCGTGAAAAACTGCTATGAAAAACTGAATTACAAAATGCACATCAAAGAGATAAAAACTCAGGCTCAAACACAGCGCCATCAAGTAGTTCAATAAGCTTCCTAAAGACATCAAAAACGTTAGAAATTTCACCACATTCAAAAAATATCTGAAAATACATATTAAGAACTTAATATAATATTAAAATGTGTTTTTTTATAAAAGAACATTTATTGTATACTAGAGCTATCCTTATTTTTATATATCAAAATGTTGCCGAGCGCTGGCCTGATTCTTTTTCCTTTAGGACTAGAAGTGAAATAAATTAAATTTGGTGCCAATCCGATAACGTTTGACGGACCCGGAAACGATCACAAGTTCTTAGTAGGGCTATACAGGGCTATACAGAAAAAACTGTTATGTACAAAATAAAAATTTTAATATTTTTTATGGCTTAAGACCTGTAGTAAGCTCTAGTTTATCAGTATTATAACTTGTAAGTGTTTTGAAATATTGAAGTAATTTGACTTAAAAAAGTCGGTTTAGCTAATATTTCTTAAACATTTTTTTTTAATTAATTTACCTGCACTGGAGTTCCCAAACGCGTTCACGACGATTTTCGATATCTTTTTGGGAATTCCACTACAGGTGCAACATGTCATCCCCGTTAGATGTCCAAAGCGATATACTGTCCAAAAATATTTCTGTTTAGAAACAAATTTTCACTCACGGAAACTGAAAAAATGGCTTAAAAAGCTTGGTTTGGATGCACAATCAGCTTCGTATTAAGACCAGGATTTTACTAAAAATATGATAGAATATTTAAAAACAAATTCTGCAATCACAGCTTGAGTTATTCAAAAACTAAGTAATCACTTATTATATATAGCTGATGAAGCAGTAGTTTTGGCATTTTTTTTTTACTCAACAGTTTGACTCAACGCGAAAAAAACGCGAAATGATTCAAAAACTATAATCCAAGGAACCCGCTGTAGGTCTGTTCCCGAGCTTGAACATTACACGAATTCGTGTTATTTTTCCTATTTCCTGTTGCCGTACCCAAAAAATTCGAAAGAGAGAGAGAGAAAATGAGTAATCCAGTCCTTGTCAAATGTTGCTTTTTTCTATCCAAATTTGTAGAAGTAGAAGTTAACTAAAACATTTGTCCAATTTTTACAAAATTTTTATAAAAGTATTAAATATATGTTTTTCACATTTTTTCAAAAGTTACAACTTTTGCGAAAAGCCTGTTCCCGTACAATGTTCATTTATTATAAATGAGACTTGTTCCCGTACTTTTTGCAGTTTTTCACGCACAGAGAGCATTTGTTCGCTTACTCTCTCAGACTTTACAACTTGCGAGCTTCTGCTATAAAAGTACAGGAACATACCTAAAGTTAATCAGATTTCCAAAAATACACTCTGAAGCAGTGTTGTCAAATTGAGGGAAATTTCGCCGTACTTCTTTCGACGAAAGGGAATATTTTTACTTGGCAGAAGAAAAAAATGGTAATTTATTATATCCAATAATTTCTTCAGATCACTTTCACTTTTTCATCATATCGCTTATCACTATTTTATTTTATTAACAAAAAGTAAAATTGCGATACCGGAGCATTTAATAACTTTAATATATACTAAGTAATACATAATATGTATTAATATTATTTATTTATTTTTGAAATCAAAATATTTTAATTTATTTATTAAACCAACTGTGAAATTATAGATTTATGTTTTATTATACATTTATTTATTTATTTTTTTTATCAAACTGATCTTAAAATCCGTGTTTTTTTTTAAAACCAAACCATAAAATCATAACGAAAAGTGTTTTCTTGTTGTTGTTTTATTTTGTTTTTCCAAAGAAGTCACTGTGGAAATTTTCATAGTTCCCTTACGAAAAAATTGTTTTTTCCCCAATTTAAAGGGAATTTTGTTAAAAGTACCTGGCAAAACTGCTCTGAGGGACTTCATTTAAAGTCTTGAGAAAACAAAA
Source organism: Dichetophora obliterata (assembly GCA_963920525.1). Lineage (NCBI taxonomy): Eukaryota > Metazoa > Arthropoda > Insecta > Diptera > Sciomyzidae > Dichetophora > Dichetophora obliterata. The sequence continues at coordinate 155,216,160 of OY986438.1, read as the reverse complement.
CACCTTTTTGGTAAGTAAGTAAGTAAGTAAGTAAGGTTTTAAGAAGGCAACAACAACAACAACAACTCTGTATAGAGTTAATCACTTAGCTGACTAAAGAGACTGTTTCGAAAATCGCTACATTTTCCTCTTCAGTAGTCTTTGAGTGATTAAGCTGTGATCAACTTACTTTTTTAGTAGGTTCGATTGTCTGCAGAGCTTATAAAAAATTATCCGTCGACTTGGGAAATGACATCTGATTTCCAAGAAGGCTGGAGCTTCTGCCAAAATCTATTTGTCGTAAACGATACACAGAAACGGGTGTATAATCCGTTTAAAATTTTAAAATGATTTTGAGAAATGATGAAAATGAAAAGCAATTAGTTCTTCAGGTGGTTGAAGCTCATAGAAAAATATCCTTCTTTTTTAATAAAATAGCATTAAAAATTTCTATTTAAAATATTTTGTTCCTACAGTAAAACCTTTACCTTACAAATCTTAAAAAATCCAAAAAACAAGTAGTTTTTCAGAAGTTTTGGAAGTACATTAGTATTATTTTTTGGAAAATTTATATCAATAAAATGACAGATTTGCTGTTAAAATTGACGTTTTTCTTAAAAAAAAATTGACTACAATTGAACCTTTCCGGGTCTATCAAACAAAATTGGATTGGTACCAAATTTAATATTATTTTCGTTTTAGGCCTAAAGAAATAAGAACCAGGCCAGCGCTTTTCATTTGTTGATTTTAAAATTTACCCATACTAATAAGGTCACGTCTGTTGTATAATTATTAGTTTTTTCCTACATAACTTTTAATTCTGTTATACACGGAATAAAATCCATGTGAGTAGCTTTAATTTTTAATTATATAACTTCTTAAGGACTTGAACTGAATATGTGATACCTAGTTAATTTTGCAATCAATTAATACTTTATATAAATAAAGCTATTTCAAAATAAATAAAATAAAATAAATAATTTTTTCTTTGTACAAGCTAGCAAAACGTTAGTAGCGCAGGTAAAAATCAAAGGTCTGTTTTTCATCTTTTTAGGACCTAAATAATAGGAATATTACCTCAAAAAATGTATTTTGTTCTTAGTTTAGCTTAGCCATTGAAAGGATTAAACATTAATTCAGAAATGCCTAAAAACTATGGTCAAAATAATTTCTGGCGTCATTTCCCAGTGGTAAATGGACACATGACGTAACCAATTATTTCTTATATGCAATGTAGCTGCGGGGCCTCCAAAGTCTGTTTACAATTCTCAATTACATTTGTTTGGACATGGCCGCTAAAACACTGATAACATATATCTTACATAGTAAGCGACAATGTGAGTTACTTTGCACAAGATAGAAGAGAACAAAAAAATTACGCACAAAATTATAGAGAACACAAATAAATTGAACGAAATTCCTCTCTATGCCAAAAACACAACGAAAACGAATGAGAAAGCACAAAAAGAAGCAAACAAAAGCAAATGACGCCACAAATTATTTCCACAATATTTTTTGCAATTAAATGAACAAATTTATTACCTTTTATCTAGCACTTCAGAGTTAATGTTTAATAATATTTTACTTTTTATGTAAAACTTTGTTCTGGTTCAAACATAAAGCTTAATAGTTTTCACAAACACACTTCACTGCAAAACTTCCTGTTAGAAAACACGATGTTGACAGACGAATAAAGTCAAACTGTTGTTTTGACAATGAAAAGAATATTATATGAGCACAAACAAGAGTTTATCCGCTTACAGTTCTGCATTACAATATCATCACCGACAAATTTTTACAAGCGGTTTGCTTTTGTTTGCTACTTTTCGGTGTGTTCTCCTTCGTTTTCGTTGTGTTTTTGGCGAACAGAGGATTTTCGTTCAATTTTAGTTTTTGGTTCTTTGCAGTGTTGTGCGTCTTTTTTTGTTCTCTCCTATCCTGTGCATACCTACTTCCATCGTTGCGTACTGTGTAAGGTAATTGTCATCAGTGTTTTAGCAGCCATGCCACAACAAATTTAATTCAGAATTGTATACAGGCGTTTGAGGCTTTGCAGCAGAGATGGGCGTAGTGCACTAAATGCTGAGTGCGCTCAGCCTTTCACTAGCACTAAAATATATTGAAAAAAATTCTATTTTTCACTATTTTTTACCAGCTTAGTGATAGTGAAGGATTTTAGTGGAAATGTTATATTGCTGCACTATAACTAAATTGAACGGTAGTTACTAAATCTCCACTACACTCAAATAGTGCAAAATTTGAGTAGCCACTAAATGAAAGCTGCAATTGAAAGTGTTTCCACTGAACTTTCAAATATGACTGTTTTTAAAACTATTATCACTAAGGATTTTAGTGGTAGTGTTATATTGCTGCACTCTTACTAAATTGAATGGTAGTTACTAAACCTCCACTACACTCAAATAGTGCAAAATTTGAGTAGCCACTAAATGAAAGCTGCAATTGAAAGTGTTTCCACTCAACTTTCAAATACGACTGTTTTTAAAACTATTCGATAAGACTCGAATTAAAAAAAATCTTTAATTAAGCAAAACTATTTTTCGAGCTTCAGGTCATATATGTTTTCGAAGAAAACATCAACAACAGCTCTGAATGAGCATCACCAAGCTAGGATCTGATAGACAGTTTATATAAAATTGGTGTTATTTAAAATAATAGTTTCATAAAAGTTAAATTGCTTAAAACAAATAATTGTTAGCATAGCTTATTTTTCTTGTTTTACTAAATATTTTTATATTTTACTAAGAATAGCATAGATTTACTAAGAATAGCATAGAATAGCATAGAAACATACAAATTTCTGTGCAATATTTAAATACTCAATACTACAAGTAAACTGTTCCTGTCTTCTTTCAATTAAGTGATAACTTTCTGAGCTTTACCACTATTAGTGCAAGTATTTTTTTGCACTTTTTATTTAGTGCAAAAAAAGTTCCAATTTAGGTTTACAATTTATTGCAATAAATTCTTCGTTCGGAGTACTGCTTAGACCGCACGAACATCATTCGCGAACAAACATTGGCCGCCATCTTGTTCGTTCAAGCGGTGTAAACAGCAATTTGTGCATTAGGCCGAACATCAATAAATGCAGGGTTGATAACTCCTTATTTTTATATTAGTACTAAAACTTATACTCCGTTTCTCAACAACAAATGGTTTGCCACTCCATAACAATATATTACTCGTATTAGTTATTATAGAAAAGACTTATGTTTAACTTAAAGGCCCATTTAAGTTTTCCAACGAACAGAAATTAAATATTCTCACATTTTTCGTATGTCAATAAATTTCGTAAATTTTAAGTCAATTAAATAAAAATTGCTACCAAATTGTATGTACTTGTTAAGCAAATACAATTGGTACTTTTAATCGTTCGATTTTTATTTTAGAGAAATACTTTTTATGTTATAACTTTAAGGAATTACTTTTAGTCACAAATCGATTTTTCAACTTTCATTTTAGTTAATATCCACATTTTTCTAAAATCTTCGATAAAAACTCAAAAATTTTCAGCAGAACCTAAAATATTTTTTTTATTTTATTTGAACTAGCTCTTTTGCGGATTCCTGCTATATCAAATAATATTTGCTATCCATAAACTTAAAAATATGCAAAAGTTATAGTTACTATTAAAAAAAAATTACGTCAAATAAACAGTCGCTTTAAAATGAAACTTTTTATATAGGGTTTTTTTTTTGCTTAAAAAACTTCAATTGGCCCTTATGTGTATTTAATTGGACACAACATAATCATATTTCAGCGAAAGTTAACAGAACACTTTAAAAAACATAAAATATATATTACTACATATTTTAGTACTTTTTATAAATAATTCTCTTAAGCTACTCCTCTTTACTACTTTTCTGTTTTTAAACACAGCGCAACACCGGATTCGCCCAAAAAGATCGAAGCTTGTTCGATCACAGCGAACGAAGGAATCTTCGTTCGTTCGCCCTAATTTACTGTTTACACCGGGCAAACATCGTTCGCGATAAATTTATAGCGAACACTGTTCGTTCGGGCAAAGTGTTTAAACCGAGCGAACGAACGAGGTTTCTTTCGTTCGTTCAGGCGGTCTAAATGCACAGTTATATGAATGTGAGTGAGAAATTTTTCACTATCACTATCACTCATGTATAGTGAGGCTTATATTTTTCAATTGAGCATTCAAAAATAATAGAAGGTAGAGAATAATTTTACACTATCAGTACATGTAAGCTGAAACTGCAAATTTAGTGCACTACGCCTAACTCTGCTTTGCAGCTACAATGTATTTAAGAAATAATTGGTTACGTCAAGAGCACATTTACCACTGGGATATTAAATATAAGTTTAAATAAAAATTTCTCTAACGGTTTTAATACCAATTCAACAAAAATGAGCAATATTGAGATCAGTGGCGTAAAAAGCGGGCCCGCAGAGCCCGCATTGCGGGCGGGCGCAACTAAGCTAGGGGCGCCCTCAGGTACCTTGATGAAATTGATAACTAAAGTGGAGAACGACGCACAGTGTAAAATAAGTGGCCAAAAACCTAAAATATCGACGTTTGAATTTTTCAAAATTTTTATAGCTTTCAATAGAAAATATCTTAGGCGAAAAAATCAAAATAAATTTTTTTTAAAGTTGCATTTTTAAAAATACAATTTTTCTTGTTATTCAAATTATATATTTTTTTTTATATCAAAATAAAGTTTAAAATTTCTTATGTCTGGCAACATTACTGTTTTTGTTTAAATTTTGAAGATGTGGTTTTAAGCTTATCATAAAAGTAAACATTAAAAGCAGTATACAAATTTCTAAATATTCAATTTTTAGTGTTAAAAAAATAATTTTGAGAAAGATTGACTATAAGTTTTTCACGAAAACATCATTAGAACTGCGTTACACCAAATCCAAAAAAAAAAATCTTGCTAATGCGGTAGACATACATTTTTTATGGTGATCTGTTTAGTTAAAATTTGAGATATAATTGATGTATAGCAGCTGATTATTTTTCAAACTTTTGACTTATTTACAAACACAAAAAAAAACTCAATTTTTAAAATTTCCTTGCTGTTATCAAAAAATCTTACAAATATAAACAGAAACGTAGTTAATTTGTGTGGGTGGTATTTTGCTAGGCTGAGTTAATTTTTAATTTGAATTCTTAAGTAGTTTGTTGTTATATAATTCATAAATGTGTTAACTTATAAATGTATTATTACTTGTTGTTATCTATTTCAATTTCAATTTTAATTAAAATTTTAATTCTAATTTTTAATTTTAGTTCTTAAGGGTTTTGTTGTTATACATATATTCTTATTTGTGGCATGCACAAGAAATCTTTTCTTATATGCTAACATACCTGCTCAATAAATACAAATACAAATACTAAAATATAATTAATCACAAAAGAAATTTATGTAGCAAACTTCGTTGTTTTGAGACAAGACTGAGGTTTTAGGCAAAAATGGGTTTCGTTTATATGGGAGGTGGGTGTGGGAGAGGTCGGGTTTTTATAACTTTTTCAAGATTTCTTAATTTTGTCATGAAAGCTATTCGTTCCAATTTTCATAGCTCTACGTTAACTCTTTCTTTTTTTGGACAAAAATGGGGACGTTACACTGTGCGACGTTTGTGCTGAAATAAAATTTAAGTCCCGTACAAACGATTTAGCAGGGTGCAATAATCGACGTCAAAAAACCGACTATTTTGAGCAAAAGTCGTCTTTGTTTGGCAAAATTCGATTATGGTCGGAGTCGATGAGCCCGTTTGCTTTCATATTTTCAGCAAGTCAGCAACTGATGTTATTTTAATCACTCAATTGGTCATATTTTGTGACGTTAGCAAACTCTTTAGTTAACAGGCAACGTCAAATACAAAACATTTAAGCTAAACATCTTAAACTTATAATTTCACTATTAAAAAAATTATTGATCCCATTAATTCAAACTTTAAGTTTGCTTACTTTTTTAAATAATTAATATGCGATGTTTTCTTTTTTTACCTACTTTGTGATTACATCTTACAAATTCTATTATATTTGATATTATAAAAGTATTTCTTACGTTATTGCTTTTTTAAACAAATTCTATTAAAATAAAATATAACTTTATTTATAAAATACGATATTTTTAAAATGTAACTGTTGTAATAAATGATGATCATCATATTTGTAATAAATGATGATCATTAAAAAAGCCTCTTTTTGTTCTCTTTTCTTTTTGTCAAGAGCTCTCTTGTTTTCTCCTACGCTTCTAGTAACCTAGTAATAACATAGTTTTATTCTAAAAGTAAATAACAGGGCGCTTTTAGAAACCTGCGGGCGGGCGCACAAAATATAGTTACGCTACTGATTGAGATTATTAGTAATCAAAAAAGTAGTAGTCTTAAAAAGCACTTTTCTACTACTCCTCCCCGAAAATAGTAGTAAAATAGCTCATGTATACATAATAACTGTAACAACTTAAGTGCCTAAATAATATGTTGCTTTACGATGATGGTTGTTGTTGGATTTAATTATAATATTAAGTGACGCGGGGCCCAAAAACGAACGACCCCGAATCGAACTCAACGAGCAGCAGAGTTCAAGAAACAACAATAACAACTCTTAAAAAACAACAAAACCAGAAAGAACGTAGGTACAATAAATGTACAAAATTACCAAAATAATAAATTAAATAAATAAAAAAAAATAAAAAAAAATTGTAATAACTACGTGCGTTAAGTAAAAACGAGCATGGTGCACAAACAGCAACAAAATATAACAAAAACACAAAAAATCAACAACAGAATGAGAGCAATCCAAAGCAAGTGAGTGGAGAGAGAGAGAGAGTGAGAATCGAACAGCATATTAACTAAAAAAAATATATAGATATCACAAAAAAAAAAAAAAAAAAAAAAAAACACCAACGAAAATCGAACGAAGTAGCAAAAACTCATAAACCATGGCAGCTACAGGCCCAAACAGCGGTGCAGAGAGCAAGAGAGGCATTATTAAAATAAGAACAAGCATTACAGGGGGTGGTAGGGAGCAGAGAATGCCGCATGTTGCGCCGGAGCGCAAAGTACGAACTTATGTACGTATGAACGAACGTACGTACGTACGTAAAGGTAACGAGCACAAAACACAAAAAGCCAACAACAGCAACAATAAAGCAACGAACGACATACGCCGCCGCCGCCGCAGTAGCAGCAGCAACAGCAGCAGAGCCAGCAGCAGCAACAACGAGTTTCGTGCCGAGCCACGGCGGTCAGTTCCTTTTTGGCTGCTGTCAAATGTCGTCATGTTTCTTTGAGCGAACGCGCGACGCGGCAACAAAACAAACACACACAAAAAACAAGTGAAAAGTGAATGAATAAAAATTCAATAATAATATTTAAGTTGAACACGAAAATTTACAAAAAAAAAATATTTCTTAACGAGCGCAAAAATTAACTTGGATTAAGCGAAAGGCAAGCGGAAAATTAATCACTTAATTGATTAATTAGCGGCAGAAATTTTGTTAAAAAATTAACTTCAATACGCTATAAAGAAAAAAATCAAGTGCGTTAAACAATTTGGATAAACCTAGAAAATTTCTTGAAATTATTTGAAAAATATCTATGTTAAGCAAAAATACTGAGTTAAATAAGTTGAGCTAAATAAAAAAAAAATTGGTAGTTAACGGAATTTAAACTTGATAACAAATAAAAATAAAATTAGATTTTAATCAAGCAAAAGCAAAAAACATCATATTTTTAGTAAATTTTAATTTTAACAAAAGCAAAAAACAACAATAACAATAAATTTCTGCAAAACTCACATTTAACTAAGCAATACAATGGTGTAAAAAATTATTGTAAGCAAAATTTTCTGAAAGATATGAAAAAAAGTGATGAGTGAAGTGTAAAGTTGTGCTTTCAACACTTTTGATGAGCAACAATTAGCAAAAAAAATTACTTTCTAAATGAAACGATAGCAAGTGAAAGAAACCTTTAAAAAAATGTTGACAAATAAAAGTAAAATTCCAACAACTTAGTAAGAAAAACAAAAGAAATACAAGTTTTGTAGTGCTCAAAAAACACAAAAAAAAATTAAAAAATTTTTAAAGTTTTACAGAAAAAAAAATAAAAATAATTATTAAAATGATAAAAAGTTAAGTTATACGAAAATCTTAATGGAACATTTAAAAGCAAAAAAACATCATAGTTAAAACCAAGTAGATTAAGTGGAAAAAAATTAAGCGCACAAACAACATTTCCAGAAATAAACAAACAACAAAACAAAACAGTTTCACAAACAACAAAACTTGTTTCGCAAAAAAGAAAATTTGTTCCTGTAACTCCAAAAAAAAGTAACCACAACTACAACAACAGTATTAATTAAGCACTAACCAGAAGTGAGCAATCTTTAATTCTTCAAAAACACAACTAATTCGCGTAAAATAAACAAAAAAAAACTGTATATAACACAAAAACTACAACAACAACAAAAAAACAATAATTAAAATAACAAAATTTTCTAACATGGATTAAGACAGCCGCAACACTAAACAGCAGCCACCAAACAACAAACAAACAAAAAAACAAACACATAAACAACACAAAAAGTGTTTCATTTTTGTGCATTTTTTTCGAGCGATGCAATTAATTGTTGACAAAATTCCCATGTTTTCGAAGCAAACATCGAAGCGCAATTCCAAAAAGTAAGTGTTGTTTTTTTTTTTTTGTTAAACAAAAAATTATTAAAAAAAAAGTATTGAAAACACAAAATCTAGCTAAAAGTATTGAAAGAGCCAAACAACCAAAACATAACGATTTTTAGAATATAGGCTCTGGATATCTAAACTTGAGCACGTGTGGCAACTCTTAAGCAAGTATATTTGTAAACCAAGTGAATTTGTTGTTTTGTCATCAAATGCATTTTAAAAAGCGCACTAAAAGGCTTTGCAAGCATAACTTGAACTAAATAAAGCGAGTTCAGCAAAACTCAATAAACTTTAAAGCTATCGCTAAACTTGGAGTAAACGAATCAAAGCTTATTCATGCAAAATGTGTTGCATTTAACAAACAGTGTTGTAAAAAGAAAACAAATATTGCCAATGAGTTTTATAAAAAAGTTTAAACCACTTGAAAAATAAGCGAAAAAACAGCTACTAAAACGAACTACTACTAAATTTTCAATCGCTTAATAAACAGTTTTAAAAGTGCACCAGCAACAACAACAGCAATTAGCGCCAAAAACTATAACTACTACTAGCTCAAAATCTGCTACTAATTCTACTACTATTACTACTTCTACTTCTACCAATAATACTACTACTACTACTACTGCTACTACTATTGCTATTTCGCAAAATAAACAACATTCGCAGCGCAGCAACAGCAATAAACGCCACAGCAACAACTTCCTACTCTGCTCGTATCAGCTGTTCTGCTTACAGCTCCTTCTCACCTCACCTCACCTCACCACACCACACCACGCTCTGTCAGCTCCGCTGCTGTTGATGCAATTGAAATTTTAGGTAAAATATCTACTCACAAAAGCTTTACACGAAAAAAGTTTGATATTTTATTTAATGTTTAATTTGCATATCCATAACGCCTTGATTTACTGTTTGTTTGTTTGTTTTTTTTTTCTTTTTCTACTGGTCCTTTTTCCAAACTTTCCACTACAGCGTTCTTTATTTTTACATTTTGTCTTTCTTTTGTTTATCTGTTTAAATATTGTTCTTTTGATAATATTTTGTCTTTTTTTGTGGCTGGCTCATCATAAATTTTGCAACACACCACAAAACCTATGTATATGCAAAAACAAAAAACAATATTCATCGTTATTTTTAAGATTTTCTGCCCCTTTATCCGTCGCTCATTTCTTTTATTTACTTAAGAAAGTTCAAAGAAATGCTCATTTTTAAGATTTATAACATTATTATGATATGTAATTATAATGATGAAGATATTGTTGATGAAGTGCATTTTTAACGCTAAAAATAACCAAAGAAATGTTGCAGTTTTTTCATTATCTACTGTTATTCTTACTTCTTTCTGTCTTTTTACTTGTTTACTGCTTGTTGTTTGCCATCTTTTTTTTAATATTTTTGGTTTTAAATTAATTTTTTTGAAAAATTTCCATTTGTAATACCACAAAAAAGCTTATCTTAGTTGTGCCTATTGTTGTTGTTGCTGTTGCTGTCACTCAAATAGCAGTGCCTTCTTTCTACTTTAGTTGTTGCTGTTGTGTTTGTTACCAAAACAGCCAACACCAATTTGGTTTGTCAGCTATTTTGCCATTTACACCTTAAAGCAAATGTTCTTCCTTTAATATTTATTTCCTTCATTTTTTTTTTTTTTTTTTTGCATATTCTTCGTTTTTATCTTTAGCTTTTCAAGCGTTTATTCTAAAATTATTGTTTTTGTTTTTAATACTGGTTTTGGCCACTTCACTTCTTTGTATTTTAGGTTTAGCTTTTTTATTTTTATCGAATGCCAGTTGTTAAATTTGTAATTTTTGGGTCAATGCTTTAGTTTATGTTTTACTCACTTTCTTGAAGCAGCTAAGTTTACAGTGTTGTCATGTTGTTTTGTTATTCTTTGTGTACATTTTTTTTTTGTGCTCATTACCTAAGTTTTGTTAAATTTTTTTGCAAAGTTTAAGTTGTTAATTTTCCTCAATGTTTTTGAACCAGCATAAATTAAGGCCCTTAATAAAAATAGTGCCAATGTTTTGGATAAAAATAACTTCTGCGCCTTTAGAATACAGTTGCAGTTGTTGTTAAACTAAAAAATCTCATTAATTTGAAGAAGAAAAAAATTTAAAAAAAACAAATTTTGCGATAATATTTAGTTATCATTTTAAAATCAACGCAAACTATTTTTAAATAAAATTTATTTAATAGAATTAAGAACTTGACTTAAGAGACTCTTTCAAAATCAGACTTAAAATAGCTACTGTAAGTAATAGCTGCGTTCTATTCGCTTCAAAATATTCCAGATTATTTTTTTTTACATGCAAATCAAAAACAAAAATAATAATCCTATAACAAATAGGATTATTTTTGCTATCCATATAAAATTGTGATATAGCCTTTAAAAAATTTGAAACACAGGTGCCGCACCTGTATATTTTTATGAGCAGTCTTTTCATATTTTAAATTATTTGTTTGCTTGATACAATTACTATTAGGTAGCCATGACAGCTACCTATTTTCTGACGAGCTGCGATCATCGAATGTTAAACAAAAGAAAACAAAACAAACCGCGTGTGTCACACACATTGGACGAATTCAGCGGAGCCAACAATTGCACTTAAATTATTTATATAATTGCATAATATTAATAATTTAATTAAATAATTTACAATTTTTCTGACGTTTAGAGTAAAGCACATTCAGAGAAAAACATCGTTCACTAAAGTATTGCTACCATAATAGTTCACAGCAGTTTTGAACGACACACGTTCTCATGACACCTGTAGTTATTGTATCATGATTTCTTGTTTGAATTTAATTTTGACTGCAACGGTAGTGCCCTCTACGAGTCGTTTTTCTTGCCGTTCCTTTGAGAAAATTTGTAATCGCGATTATATTAAGGCGAAAGGAACGCAGCTGATTTGTGAGCATATCCAATCCCTTCTTTCAATATTTTTCCCATAATTTTAGAAAATAAGCCATTAGCTATATAATCTGAAAAATGTATTTTTGTATGCAAATCTCTTATGCTTTTTTTATTATACAAAAAAAAAAAAATCAAACAATTCCCAATTGATTTGAGACCAGCTGCACATGGGTTCTGTGTATTTGCACATAGCTTAAACGAAACTTTAGTTTCTCTGCTCCTTCCAAATAATGCTTATTTTTGGCAAAATCACACAAATATTGCTTTTTTAATCACAGACTGTAAATAATAATTATTTTTAGATTTTTAAACCAAAAAAATCATTGTGAAAGGGTTGGACATCCAAAAAAAAGTGCAACTTGCAAATTATTATAATATTTTGATACATTTCGATAGAAATATATTGGGGCTATTTGAATTCGGCAGTCTTTTATTTTAAAGTGCGTACTTTTGTTTTTGTAAGGCCTCAAAGTTGATATTTTGTAATATAAAAATAATATAGTCTTTTTTTTAAAGTCCTATAACATTTTGCTAAACTGCTCTTGACTAAACAGATCTTTATATTTTATGAAAGGGTATACTCTAGACCATAGCAAAAAATTGTTTTTCTTATTTTTTGATAAGCACCCCCCCTTATCTTGTGTCTTTTGTTAAAACTAACTTAATTACAAAATATGAGTCATGTAGGTCAAGTTTTGACCCCCGCGCACATCAATTACAACTTCAAATATAGCAAAATCCTTCTTAGCCGTTTCAATTATTTTCAATTTAAAATACTTTAGATTTAATTTCGAATAATTTCTATTAGTAGGCCATGACTTTGATTCTGTGAAAAAAACATTGACGAATATGTTCTGAATTCCAAAGCTGTATCTTTAAAGCTCTTTTACTATCTCAGTACTAAGACAAGGTCTAAAAAGTCTTAATTTTTGTTAAAAATTTAGGAGCATCGAAAAAATGGAGCAGCAAAAGTTATCAGCTACAACAAACCGAAATCTAAGAAAAGATAAAAAAGCTCATACTGAAGCATGGATGATCATTGGAGAATTATTTGATAATTTAACTCCACGTCAAGGGTCTCAGCTTCCCACAAATGAAGATGTCCTTCGATTTTTTGCTCATCTCAATCGTGGTAAAAAATTTTTAGCGAAAAGAGAAAATTTTCTTAAATCGCTGAACCTACTCTTTGATATATCACACGCCAATGCTACTTCTATCATTAAACATGACACATACAGAACTAAAAAAATGTTTCAGGAAGATATTAAATTTTTAGAAGATCAAAAAACATGTCAAAAATGATGTTAGGAGGCGTCGATAAAAACATTATGGAAAAGTCCAGAAAAAAAGCTATCAGGTAGTCACAGAAATCAAGCGTGCTGAAAAAGAAAAACATCGCACAGCTGAAAGTTCTGCAGTGAAAGATATTAGTTTTGAAACAAACAATTCAGATTCCATGACTGATATAAGTGAAGACCCTGATTTTGCAATAGCTTCAAATGTGCTGCAAATGCTGATAAGCAACGTAAAAAAATTCAGATATTAATTTGACCCTTCCAAAATATCCATTTACAAGCAAAACCATCTCAGGCATGGGTGATCGGCTAAATTTATCTGCAGGGCAGCGCACACCTTTCATGGGAGCAATTCTTGCAGAAGCTGGTGTTTCACTTGATAAAGCAACACTTTCAGTTAAAAGTACATGGACAGCTGGTATGGAAGTTCAAAAATCAGTTGCTAATGAAATCAAAGCAGCATTTACTCCACCAAAACACTCAACACTACATTGGGATGGCAAAATGGTTCCTGACATAAGAAAAGAAAAACAAGAGAGATTATAAGTTCTCATTTCTGGTGTGCCAAACTGAAGGTAAATTGCTAGGTATACCCTATAATATCAAAAATATAAGGTGCAGAGCAAGCAAATGTTACTTTTAGTCTTGCAAACGAATGGGGAATTTCAGAAAACGTGAGATCCATTGATTTTGATACCACAAATTCAAACTCAGGACGAAAAATTGGAGCTTGCGTACAACTTGAAAAACTATTCGACAAAAATTTGCTTATGCTTGCTTGTCGTCATCACATCTTTGAGAGAATTTTGTGTTCAGTTCACAAGGAATTGTTTGGTGAAACATCAAGTCCCGAAAATACAGATTTTACCAATTTCAGAGACTCTATTTGGAAAATAATTGATACTGACAAAGATTTTAAGAAATTACAACACTAAAGGATAGGTCATTAAAACTCCTATTGGCAAATAAAAAGCAAGCTTTAAATAGAATTATTTCAAAACCTAATCGAAATAGCATCTTACCTCGCGCTGATTATAGATAGTGTGCAGAACTTATGTTAATTTTACTAGGCCAAGCACCTGAAAGAGTGATACATTGGAGTAAGCCTGGAGCTGCTCACCATGCCCGATGGATGCCATCCATATTGTATCCAGCAAAGATGTACGCTTTTAGTTCTCAGGCAGATTGTGACCAAAGTGTGATGGATAAATTAGAGAGACTATTCAAATTTAATGCTCTCCTTTATGTTGAAAGATGGATATCTTCACCGTTTGGAGCTGATGCACCTTTCAATGATTTAAAGCTGTGGCATGAGTTGAATGAATATAAAAAACATTATCTCCACGTTGCTAACGCAGCTATTAAAGCTATAGAAAGGCATAGTATCGAATACAGAAAAGCAACTAATCGCCCCGAAATTACTTCAAACTCCGATACCAAAAGAATTTGTCAAGGGTCATCCAACGTTCCCTATTTTAGGCAACAGCACAAAACTTCATCACCTTATAGGTTGTAACTCATGGTTCATGTTTCGCAACCTTGGCGCAGAGGTCGAGTGGCTTAATAAATTTATAAATGAGTAGCATCTTGATCCTAATTATAATGAATATGAGACATATGTAAGACATGTCAAAGTTGTTAATGATCTGTCAGAACGAGCTGTGAAACTAATAGAAGATTTTGCTACAAGTATCACCAACGATGAAGATCAAAAGCAGGATTTATTGCAAGTGTTGGAGTTTCAACGCAAGCAAATTCCAAACTTCAAAAAAATGTCATTAACAATGTTAACACCATCCTAACAGAGTTTTAATAAATATACTATGTGGTTTTATTAACTTTTTGCTTTTATTATAAATAAATTTTATGAATTTTTATTATATGAGTAAATAAATGAAAAATGAAAAACGCTTACAACTTCATTATGAAAAAAAGGGGTGCGCGGGGTCAAACCACGTCCAAATAAAATAAAAAATTGTGTGGACTCTTCTTTTTATATTTAGAACAGCATAGAGGGGGTGCTCTCCGAAAATTAAGAAAAAAAGTTTCATGTATTCATGCAATGGCCTTGTATACTTCAAACTTTCAAACAGTATATGTATTTTGTTTTAAAGTTTTTTGCTATCCCATTATTGCGATAAGGTATAAAAATTAAAAATTAAAAAAATTATTAAATTTGAAAAATAAAAAAATGGCCAGGGTTGGCCAGAATCAAAGTACCTTAGATAACAAAT
This sequence comes from Dichetophora obliterata, assembly GCA_963920525.1. Taxonomy (NCBI): domain Eukaryota; kingdom Metazoa; phylum Arthropoda; class Insecta; order Diptera; family Sciomyzidae; genus Dichetophora; species Dichetophora obliterata. The sequence continues at coordinate 155,201,057 of OY986438.1, read as the reverse complement.
AATGATAGTAAGAAAAGTTTAAAAAAAATAAGCGCGCGCCATCCAGCGCCTTCTGAGAATTTCACTATCAAAATTGTATTCCTCGGGTTTTTTTATAGCATTTCTCACAATGTTTGCCTATTACAACGCAACTATAGTAACTGATTCAGTTTGATAAGCGATAAAAACTAGTGAATGAATAAAAAAACAAATTTGGGATACATATATTTTTTTTAACCCATTCTGGCCCGGCTCCGTGACCTTTTGTAAACGGAAAAAATAAATCTTTTGCTTTGATTGCGGCATAGCATCCATACTAGTAAAGTGACGCAAATTTATTGTACTAAATAAGTGTAGACAATTTTAATGCAAATATTTTGGTATATTATTTATTTATCTGAGACGTCTGGTTCTTGAGATATATTTAAGACGCGATGCAAATATCGCTAAGAATTCCAGTAAAAAAATTGCATAAATTGGTACAGTACAGATAAAGGGTATGAAATCCACTTAAAAGTGATCTGCCAATAAGCACAGTTGTTTTATCTTTAACCGTCAATAATTTATAAGAAAAATATATTTTAAAAGTTTAATTAAATTAAACGATTTTATATTATAATTCAGGTAAAAAATTTTAATATATACCTACATACATGAATTATTTTGTTTTACATTAATGCGTAAAAATTTTAATTTATTTCTGGTCATGGCATATGGGCTTAAAATTAATATCACAAAATTCAAAAATTATTGTTTAGAAGCAGCAAAATAAATACGTTGAACTTTATGATTGCTACTACATGCCTGTTACTGTACATAAAATATTAATGCATTGTACGGATTTAGTTCAAAAAGAGATAGCACCCATAGGTCAGTTATCCGAGGATGCGCAAGAGGCCAATCTCAAACTATATCTGTTCTTCAGGCTTCACAACACTAGAAAATTTTCAAGATCTGCTTGCAATTCGGATCTTTTGCATGTCCTTCTGCTCAATTCAGATCCAGTACTTTCAAGCCTTGGTTTTAATAAAAAATCACCACAAAGCTATCTGATTGAAGCAAAAGAGCTTTTCAATGAAGAAAGTGAAAACATAAGTTTTACATATAATGTGTAAAATTAAGCATATTGTGTAATTATATGTGGTATTAATAAGTCACTGTTTGCTCTTAATATTACATATAATCTGTATTAAATAGAGATGTATGCTGTCCTTTAAAGATCTTTTAAAAGTAATAAGCTAATAAATTCTTGTTTAAAAACACATTTTGCAATAAAATACAGGTACAAAATATTGCAAAACACAAAAAAATGGTTTTTTGCCATGAATTTTTTGGGTCTCGTAGACCCGCTACGCTCATAAATGTTAAAGGATTTCATGAAAAATTGTTTTAAAAAGACATGTTTAAAATTTGGTCAAAATTCATCAAATGGTTCCAGAGTTACAATCAATTATTTAAAGCAATACGTGATGTCCAACCCTTTGTATGGGCTCGCCCCACCGTGCGCCGTTTTGCAGTAACCATTAGAATCCTCTCACATTGTAGAACTTGGTTTCTTATTGATTTTTAAAATTTTTATTATTAAAATTTTGAGCAAAACAATAATTATTTGCCCGATATTTTTTTAGCACAAAATAAGCAGTAATTTTTTGATTTTTATTTTTAAGGCAAAAATAAAAAGCAGAACTTGCCCGATATTTTTTGGTCACAAAATAACTGGTAAGTTTTGATTTTTATTTTTTAAAGCAAAAATAAAAAGTTAAGTTTGCGATATATTCTTGAGCACAAAATAGCTGGTAAGTTTAGATTTTTGTTTTTTAAGGCAAAAATAAAAAGCAAAATTTATCCAACATATGTTCGAGCACAAAATAACTTGTAAATAATGATTTTTTTTTTAAGTCAAAAATAAAAAGCAAAATTAGGATTTAAGCTTATGGTGGAACCAAAATTGAAAAATAATAATATATTGCTTCTATTGAAATACACATTATGTAAAAATCTTATTGAACTCAATAACAACTTAGAACAGATTCTGCTACATTTAAATTGCCTTGATTAATACGACAAAAATAACGACAGATGGCTTTGTGTTTTTTTTTTTTTTATTTTTGTGCTCTACGCAAGTAATGTGGAGACATATCAGTTTTTTAGCGCTATTGAAGCATATTAATGAAACATTGCATTAATGCATTTAGGAACACAGCCAATCTGCTTACGTTTTACTAGAACGGCCCCTTACGAAGCACTTACGAAATGACGTAAGTCCCCTTATTAAACATTTTTCAATTTTGGTTCAACCGTTAACTGAAATCCTAATTTTGCTTTTAATTTTTGACTTAAAAAATAAAAATCAATATTTACAAGTTTTTTGTGCTCGAAAATATGTTGACCAAATTTTGCTTTTTATTTTTGCCTTATAAAATAAAAATCAAAACTTAGCAATTATTTTGTGCTCAAAAAAATATCGGTTAAACTTTACTTTTTATTTTTGCTTTAAAAAATAAAAATCAAAACTTACCAGTTATTTTGGGACCAAAAAAATAGTGGGTTAATTTTGCTTTTTTTTTTTGCCTAAAAAATAAAAATCCAAAATTACTGGTTATTTTGTGCTTAAGAAATATTGCGCAAGTTTTGATTTTTATTTTTGCCTTAAAAACTAAAAAGCAGAAATAATTATTGTTATTTTTTGCTCAAAATTTTAAATGTCACAAGATAATTATTATTTTTTGCTTTTTATTATAAATTGCATACTTAGTACTAATTTTAATTTATAAAAATTAAGCAAAATTTTGCCTGAATCAAATCAATTTTTTTCTTTAGCAATATATATTTTGTAAGATGTTGAAATCTAAAAAAAGCAAAATTTATAGGTATTTCCAGTTTCAGTTAGAAAACCTTCTTGGAGCAAAGTCAAGAACAAGTTTGAAGCAAAAGTAAAACAACGAGCTTCAAGGAAAATGTACACTTTTTGCCAATTTTTACTATTAAGCAAAGTATTGCATAATAAAATCCATTTGTTTTGTTTCCATAATACATCTTTATTTATGTACAATTTTGATGAAAATGGGTTTAGTTTATTTTTCAAATGATCAGATTAATAATTGTTTTATAAATAAGATACAATTTTCTTAAACTCCTTAAAAGGAATAATTCAATACATTTCCAAATTTTTTTTTAGCGATACTAATGTATCTTTGCTATGAAATCGTCGTTTCTAAACAGTTTCAATATGTCACTAATTTCTTTCATAAGCTTAACCATCGATATAAGTAAGCATTTTAATTCAAACAGACATTTCAAGAATGTGCTTGTTTGTGCTTAAACAAAGCAATTGCTTGATTACCTTTCCAACTTGATACATACACGCAAGGACGTCCATAGAATTTGTTCTAGGGGGGGCGAAAGGCATATAGGAGTCTAGAATGCACATAAAGAAAATGTAACCTATATAATTCTATTTCCTGAGATTTTTGGTACTAATTTTGTTATCATCATACGCTGGTTGACACACACTTGTACACATAAGAAAATGATATATATTCCAAAGATGGGGTAAGAATCTTTCTCGTATCATGCCCGAACCATTTTCAAATTTAATTTTATTTTTAAGTAATTTCAAAACAAAATTTCTCAACAAATATTCTTAGAAATTTAGTAAATTAAATAATGTGAGGTCTCCTTTTTCCTTAAATAAAATCGCAAATATTACTATTTAGCTCCCAAATTTTCCTCTTTTCAAATACGAATACAAAAATTTCCCAATATTTTTTTTAATGAATAAAACCAGCAAGATTCTTAGACCATTTTTTCCAGTTTTGGAGGCCTAAGCCAATTGAGCGGCCATATCCCTGTAAAAATCCATATAATCCGCAAAAATTAAGAATTAGAGTTGTCGCCTATCTTGAAATGTTCCCCGCATGGACATCAACTGACTTGCTGCAACTGCAGCATGCAAGTTACTAAAATCGAGTTTGGTAACTCGAAAACTCGAATAAAATTTTTTTTTTAATCAAAACGTTTGGATAAATATATAAAGAGGTACATATATAGATGCGATTTGGGCTCCATTCATTTTCTAAACATACTACGTAACCTCCTTGCAAGGCTCGATTCAAAATCCTGGAAGTAATATAAGCACGTGACGTGAAAAAATCCAGAAAATTCTCAAAATGGGTGGACGCCTGTAAAAAAACGTGAATTTGAAGAAGTATAAAATAAATGTTTCAAATCAAGTTTCCTATATAAATTTAAGTCATAAAAAAAACTTTCGACCATAAGATATTCTAATGTAAAAGCGTTTTCTTAACAAGAATTTGAAACCAGATTTTTTTAAAAATTAGTGCTTGATCTAAAATTAGACAACTGTATTCAGAATTTCCTAATTTTTTTCGCTTTTGAATTAGAAGCTTTGCCCTTGCCTAGATCGCTGCAATTTTCTCAAATTAAAATGCTGCAAGATTGTTAGCAATTTTATTAAGTTTACGAAAAATTTAAAAATGATCCAAACTGGATCATCTTTATGAGAGAAAAACGATTTTTTAAGCCAACTTTTAGAAAAAAATTTAAAATTTAAAGTTTTTAAATCTTATGCTCGCCCAAGTTCATACTATCGCCCAAGTTCATATGCGTTATTGGCTTAAATGCCCCTTACCATCTGTTGCTCTGAAGAATGATCTTCGACTAATAGGGGTATCATTCCTTATTATTCCTCAATTTCTCGTAAAAATAACATCGTAGTTTCTTCCATTGCATTAGTATTTATTCTGAAATCTATCAGCCTGGTTTGTTGAACAATTACCGAATATAAGGAAATGTGTGATTGCATGGGACCTTAGTCTATTGAAAGAGTGCGTGGCCCGTAAGCTAAAAAACCGTGGTGCAAAACCTAGCTCAGATAGAATGTTTTATTTTTGGTTATAAGTAAATGTAACATATCTATTCGTACAATATACATATGTTTTTTCAATACGAGTTACAATATGCATTTTTTTTTTGTACGAATACGAATAAAATATTTGTAATATGTACCAAACTTCGTCCAATCAACGAATCCTATTCGTGACTGAAAACTACGAATAAAATTCGTAAAATGGACGCAGTTATTATTAATATATACACACAAAATTTTTTGAGTGTAAGAATACGTATTGAAAAGTGCCGGCAAAACAAGGGTAAATGAAATGGTATCGTAACTTATCACTACGACAGGTACAACATACTTTTTACAAATGCATGCATAATTTAGCTCAGCTTTATTTATAACTATACCTTTAATGAAGTATTTTTGAGTTCTCTTAAAAGTACATATATTAACATATATAATGTAAATATTGTCATATAAAATAAAAAAAGCAGTATCTTATAATAAATTCTTGTATTGATCATTGATTGATTATTGATGCACCTTGTTAAAATGCATGTTCCTGCTAAATTTTACACTCCTACAACTAAAAACAACGTTTTTACTAAAAAAGTTCTAAAATCCCTAAGTTTGAGGGCAAATTAGAATGACCATAACAATTTAGAAAGTTTTTTGACTCTACCGTACAATTTTTTAACTGTAGCTTACGGCTTTTTGATTTAATATGAAGATATTTTAAAAATTTTACCTCCTAGGGTTGCGCTCGCCTGCCCCTTACACTCCTGCGGACGCCCATGCATACACACTTGTACTGGTACGTTTCTGGAGCGCGTCATATGTGTATTAGCGTGGAATTATTTTTAAAAGTGCAGGGCAATGGATTAAAATGCTCTAGTTGATGAAAAATTTTAGCAACATCGGCTGCATATAAACCCTAGCACACACGGCTTAAAGTTTGCACAAGTTTAAAAAAAAAATGTTCATTATTTTCATTTGCAACACCTGAGGCAACAATTAAAATTTTTTTTCAACAATTTTCGGCTCAACCAGGATATTCACATCAAACAACTCGAATATCACAGGGGACTTAATTTAATTCTTTTGCATTTTGCATCGCTATTAGTATCATTTTCTATTGTACTAAGCTTAGTGCGTTGATTTTGAAAATCATATTATTTTTTCTCTATCAGCCATAGTTGTTGAGATAAACTTCAGTGAAATCGTTCAATGAAAACTTAAGTGAAGTTTCAATATATTAAAATTTGTTCAACCAATTCAACGAGTTAAGGTGCGGGTAGTTAGATTTAAGTGAAAAAAAAACATTATTAACACAATAGTAGCCCGAAGCACGGATAAGTTTTACCTTCTTGAACGTGACCAAAGTAAACTCCTTGGTGCGAAACTACCATCGAATGGACAGATTCTTCGAGTGTTGGCATAAAATATTGAAAAAATTAGCAGAAAAAGTAATTAATCCTTTAAATCGTTTCGAATCACAAAACAAATTTTCAAACGCATGCAAATCCACTCTGATGAAACATAAAATAATTTTTCAATTGAACTGCTGATTTAGATAAAGAGCAAGGTTATCTTAAGTAATATTGACTAAAAATAAAAATACAACCTTAAGACCATTAGGATGAGGGTGAATTTCATAGCAACATTTTAGAAGATAGAAACTTAGTGAACTTAATGCATGGCAAATTTGGACACTCCTTTTTTATTGACTTCGAAATAACTGTTATATGACTAGATTTCAATCCCGGTGTTTTCTAAGCACAATTTAGTCTTCTTAATGTGCGAGTTTTCTTTAATTTACCATTCAAAATAGCCGATATTTTTAAAATATTGACTATAATATGCTTAGTTACGATGTAGCAAAACACGTACCTCTAAAGCGCAAAAAGTTTTGAAATGCCATGGCTTACTATTGAAATAAAAAACCATATGTTTTTTTTAAGATCAAAGAACCAAGGCATACAAACAAGGTTTGGTCTTTGACCTGAAAGAAAAGGGATTGATTATTTAGAGGAATTGATTGGAACCATACGTGAATTATTGATTAGGCGAGGCAATCGTGAAAGACAATTTGAGTTGCTTTTAACCGAGGCTAGTGTTATGCCTTTACCTCGGCATGCACTTCCAGCCCTTAGTTGTGTTTCTGTCCTTTAATTCCACATTTTTCACAATTTATTTGTGAATTTTTAATTTTCCATAATTCTTAAATGTAGGAAAGCACAAAGAAACTGAAAAGAACCATGGCCGAGCCCGGATTCGAACCAGGGACCTCTGGGTTGATAGTCTAGCGCACTCTCCACTAGACTACAAAGGCCGACAAACAGAGAGAAACGCAGCTTACAATCACTGGAAGCGCTACAAGACATCTTATTAGTTATTTTAAGCGTTTAAAGCAAAATATCACAAAAAAGGTGAAATATAAAAAAAAAATATTATTGTATTAATTTTTCTACAGCAATTGGTAACAAAGAAACATCCCAGCAGTGGATTTGCCAGTGGCTACCATAGAACTAATACAGAATAAATTACCAGGTAAGGAAGCATTACTTTTTTCAAAAAGTAATGCGTCTGCATATAGCAGAAGTAATTAACTCATACCTCATTACCTGTAATGTAGCATACAAGGAAAAGTAATGCAGTGATTTTTATAACTTAATACAAGTAGTATGTTACTCCATAACTTCTAAGTAATGCTGAAGGGAGGCGATCACTTACCTCCTGTCTCATTCAATGTTAAATGTAAGGCCTTTTATGCATAGTAATTTAATATAGTCAGAAGTAGTGGTCATTACAAGGTAATTGAGGCTTCATATATTCGGAATATATTCCATCCGCTACTGGGATGGTTGCATATTCGAAACATTTTCCTGGGTAAGACTAAAGCTGAACCAGCCTGTGAATCCATTGACCTAAATGAACTAAACTCTAATTGTATGTACACTGCATTACCCACATCTGCAAATAACACTTATTTAACCGCTCACAGTTTGCTCAATAGAAGTAACATATTTTGTTTTTTAAGTGTAAACCAACTACAAGTCCTCCAATATTACTGATCTGTCAAATCAAATGCAGTAGGAGTACATGATAAACACAACATTTTTTTTTAAGACATTGCTTCCCAAATTTTTGCACTACATCACACACATTTTTAACCTTGTATTTACAAAATCCATTTTTCCACTCAATTTGAAAGAGGCAAAAGTTATACAAGTACCTAAGACAAGCAATGCATTTCAACCAATTGCAATTTTATCATTCCTTTCAAAACATCTGGAAACACTTATTTTTTACCAGATTTATAAATTCCTTACAGTTTATTCGCTTCTTTCTGATAGTAAGGCGTTAGAGAAAAACGCTGCTGTATTACTGTTCTGCTAGAGGTCACAGAAGATTTTCGTTCTGCTTTAGATGACAGAAAAGTAGTTTTTATCACTCTACTCGATCGTTGTTGGCTTCTTATCATACTTGATCTAAAGCTCAATATTAAATTTATATTATAATAATTAAGTTGAAATTTAAAAATCGGTTTTTGTCCAAATTCTGATACTGCTGGCCCACTGTGCATTGTGTTATTCAGTATTATCAACTCCCAAAAATATTTATCCCTAAAGTTTTAGTCAAAAACCCCTAAAATCGTTACAATTACTTGGAAATCCCCAAAACTGAACAAAGATCAATAAAATTTGTTTATATTCTTTATTTATAAATTATTAAATATTAAAAAAGTAGGTTTCTGTTTAAAGCAAAGTGAACGCGTTTTTTATTTTTTGTTGTAAAAATCAAACACGTGAGTTGTCAAACCATACAAAAGAAACTTTTCTGTCTCTTTCACTCATTCACAAGTTTGACAGCTTTAGCAAAAGATTTAGACCTTCACCTTGTGTTCTTACAGCATGGTAACAAGCAGGGAATGTAAAAGGGAAACTTTGCGACGTATATCCACAGCAAAACCGAAGAGAGTTCAGAAACTTCATAGTAAATTGGATTATTCAATGCGTACGATATCAAAAAGTTTCTAAAAAAAACCCCTATAAATATATCATCCTAAACAAACCCATTCCAATTTCTTTCACCTAAATGTAAGGGGAAAACCTCTAGTTGGGAGAACTGGTGTTATTCAAATATGTATATGTTTAAATAAAAAAAAATATACGTAGTCGCTTATCAACAACATGTTTTTAAATTAGTTTTTCAGTTACTTATTTTTAAAAACAAGTTAGTTTGTTCCTATAGTATTGTATTTAATTTAAATGGTTTTTTCTGTGTATTTGTGTATCAGATATTTTTTCATAAAAAACCGGAGTCTATAAGTATTTAAAAAAGAGTTAAACTTTTAGTAAAATATATAACATTTATTTTAATTTGAAAGATATTTGACCCAACTTTTTCTATTGAACATTTGTATTGTGCATTTTTTTAAATATTTGAACGCAAATTATCGAGAACGGGGCCTATGAGTTCAATGCCTCATGTCCTGTTAAAGCTTAAAATATCAGTTTCTACTCTCTGAGGTTTGACATTATTTGCAGAGAGAACAAGAATTGAAAACGTACTCCGTGTGAACTGGGAATTGAACCTGGACTACCGCAGTTTTCTAGCCTATGCGCCTTTAAGTGTTAATCGCAAAATTGTGCCCAATCATAACGTTAAAATCACTTTCCTCATAACAAATTTACAAAGAAATCATTAAAACGCACTAGATGATTGAAAAACGCTTGTAAAAATTTAGAAATTTCAATTCTTGCTTCATTTTCTCCACACAATTGCAACGCATGGTTGCCACATTTCACATTTCACATTTGTAGCCGCGAACGAGCCACAAATTTTCTCCCAACAATCAACAAACAACAAACTACAAGCATTTAACTCAACTAACAATATTCAAAAAATTCCACACTGCAGATAGAAAGACAGACAGACAGACAGACAGACAGACGGACAAATAGACATACATACTTAGATTTTATTGCTTTCAAACAATGATGAAGGCCTGACGGCCTGACTGCCTGCCTGCTGCATCCATCAATTCATCATTAATGCATATAGTTACAAACAGCTAGCTATACTAAATACAAGCAAATGTTTTCCAAACTAAGCGGTACATTTTTAATATTTTCTTTTTTCTTTTTTGCTTTTCTTTCTTTGCTTTTCTCTGCTTCATGATTATGTTGTGCAGCGGCAACACTTGAAAAGAATTTTCTCCGCATTTTTCTTAACATTTTCCTTACAATCTTTTTCTACGTTATCTATTTTGTTCTATACTTTCAACTTTACGTTCTCAGCTTTACGTAGAGCGTGTTTTCGTCCATGGTGCAGCAGAACATTGAACGTTTCAGCTTAAATTCCCAGGAATTTTTTTTTTCTTCTTTCTATTATTATTGTTCTGTTGGTGTAGTTTTTCGGTTCATTCACAGGCGGCCCAAGTTGAGTACCCGGCGCATTTAAATGCATGAAAGGTCATTCATGCATTTTTTTTGAACAGTAAGTGTTGTTGTTGTTGTTGTTTTGTTAATTTCTTTTCTATAGCGTAGAAAATTTGTTTGCCTTCGTTTCCCCTTATCTTAATTTCATCATCTTGCACTCTTTGTTGACTAGGATTTTGGTTCCCTCAGAAGAGCTTGTGTGTGTGTGTGTGAGTGTATTTTTTTAATAATACTTATTTTTGCTCCGTTTTGGTATTTTGTGCAACGCCATTTTTATTGATAAACATTAGCAATACAGCGCATAAACGCGTTATCATTTTTTTTATTATTTTTCAGTACGCTGTTTTTAGCTAATTCGTGTGTCAAGGTTTTGCTTCAGGTAGTTTCTCTAGTTTCCAATTTTTGCGTTCTTTCTACAGGTGCCCAAGTTTTTCATGTCATTTTTTTATTTCCTCAAAGAACTGTATCTATATTTATATATTGTCAAACTATAGCGTATAAATGGTCTCACCTGACTACTTCTCAAAAGGTGCTTATTTCGGGCAGGTAAGGGGTAGGTAAGAACCCATTTTCTTGTAATCAGCCTGTAGCGTTTTATTTTATTACTTTTCTGAATATCTGCATAAAAATCCATCTTCTTGGAATCCAGAAACATCTTAACCTTAAGCAAAGTCTTTTTATTTTTGCGAATAACACCTTGATTATTCATTTTTGTTGATGTTGTTGCTTTCATTTTCAGCTTATTTTCAGTGCACACACACACTTTTTCTTCTGTTTTTCTCACGCACAACCTCTAATAACCCTAAATAGTGCACTTTTGACACTTTACTCAACTGTATGCAAATAAATGAACTAAAAAACAACGTCAAATAAACAACAACAAGAGCAGCAGCAAAAATTGTGTGCAATAAAAACATTTATTTACATATTTGAAAATTTATTAATCTGCTAAAATACACAAATTATCACATACACAAACATACACACACACACACGCACACATATACCGAATGTACTTAACCTTCTAAAGCACACAATACACACATACGCACAGATCAACTAACTTAATGTCAAAATTTGCATACATTAACAGCTATGCGTATCCTTTGTTTGTTTGTTTAACACATGTTTTACAAACACACTTGCGTTTATGTAATTTAAATTGGCATTTAAGTGTGTGTTTGTGTGTGTGTATGTAAGAGTGTAAGTTATGCATGTATTTTTGCTGTTACAGTGTGCGTAAGACCAGCAATGGTGATTGCCAATAATGTAAATACATTGTAAAGTTTTCCGGTTTTTACTGCCACTCAACATTTTGTATCGAATATAATGCGAACATTTTCTCGGAGTTTCTTCATACAAATTTTTTTATATAAATTTCGGCACATTTCCCAAAAAGTTTACACCACACAGTGCAAGTTTTTTCCTAAAAATTGGAAATTTACAATTACTTGCTTTTTTCAGTAAATCGTGAAATAATGAAAAAACTTTAATCCTATGAACAAAATTATGCTTTGATTAATTGATTTGCATACATTTTTGAGTGTTTTGATTACAATATATTAGAAATATCTTCAATAATAAGTGAGATATTATCTATCAGCAAAAATAAATTTTTCAAATGTTAAAAAAACATTTTAAATTTACTTCCATCCCCTATATCAGTGGATATTTCGCTATTTTATGTGAAGTTCTGTAACTAATATTTTTAAGATTGGGTGTAGTTCGAGTCAAATCCAGGCACGGACTTGGAAGTTCCTGAGCACTTGGCGTTTGGGACCGCTTTCTCCACCTCTAAATCATTCCATCTTATTTTAGCAAATTAAAAATGCACTAGTAGAGAACAAATAGTTTTCAATCGACTTTAATTACTTTGATAAATATCTGAATTATGCAGTCTATGTTACTATAGTCACGTTTGTCTATTTTATAGAATCATGCAGCGAGCTTTCTCCTGAGCAAAAGATCGAATGACGCCATTGTAATGATTTTACTGCATTATTTCTGATTCTATGTGCATTACAGAGGTTGAATTAAGCTTGTTGTCTTTGATGGTAGATCTTAAGTTATTCTTCACTCTTATTAGCTTTAAAAATGATCGTTCTATTGTGCTGTTTGACACTGGTGTAAGCAATAGCAATTAAATAAAACAAAAATAAGGAACTCTCTTAATAATACTACTCTAGCTATGCGGTATTCTCCGTACTAAATCTTTAATGAAATATGCAAATTGCTTTGAAATCGATAAAAACTCGAAACGTTTAAGTTTGCATACTAAAAATATGTATATTTAAAATAAATTCTAAAATTAAAATAATATTTATTAAACAAATTAAAAACGGTAAAAAACGGAGAAACTCGAAGTACAAAACGGTGAAAATTTTATTTTTCTATGCAAAAATGGAGAATTTTTTGCTAACACCTGGCAGTACAGGCGCGAACAAAAAGATCAAACAATAATTAAAAAAAAACATCCATTATACAGGGTCCGCCATATAACGTTTTTTTTCAACTAGTGCTTATTTCGTGAATGGTAAGACTTAGCTCATGTCTGATTTGACGCATAATTAGTATTATCCTTCCGCTGAACGAATATGGTTGTGTATACGCTTGAACAACGCTGGGAAATATTGCGACATTACTTTGAAAATCATGATGCCGATTTTGCCAAAAAAATCATCTTTTCAGGTGAAGCTCATTTTGATCTTGGCGGGTATGTAAACAAGCAAAAATGTCGCATTTGGGGCACAGAAAACCCGCACGCAAACATTGAAAAGCCGCTGCACCCAAAACGAGTCACTGTTTGGTGCGGATTTTGGTCCAGAGGCATAATTGGGCCATTTTTTTCGAAAATGAGCAAGGAGTGGCCGTTACAGTCAATGGCGATCGTTATCGGGCCATGTTGAACGAATTTTTGTTCACGAAAATTGAAGAGGAGGATATTGGCAACATTTGGTTTCAACAGGACGGCGCTACGTGCCACACAGCCGAAGCTACACTCGATGTTTTGCGCCCTGTTTTTGAAGATCGCATTATCAGCCGCAGAGCTGATGTCGTTTGGCCACCTCGGAGCTGCGATTTGACACCGTTGGACTATTATTTGTGGGGTGCCTTCAAAGATAAGTATTACGCCGACAAGCCAGAGACTATTGACGCTTTAAAGGACAATATTCGTGCAGCCATTGGTGAAATACAGCTGCACACAATCGATAATGTGCTTAAAAATTGGACCGATCGTGTCAAGCAGCCATTTGAATGGAATTATTTTCCATTAATAACCGGAAAGATTGTACTTTCAAATAAAAAAAGAAATTTGAGAAAATATCCAGCAGTTTTTTTTTATAGAATTTAAAAAAAAATGTTATTTGGCGGACCCTGTAGTATCCAGAATTGGCTAACACTACTCTTAAAAACTCAAAAAGAGATGAACAAGGAGATTAAATTGCATGGTTAAAAACAAAATGCATTAAATTCGAAAAGACCACCCAGGAACTCTTTTTTATCGCTATGACCACACTTCCGAATATAAAAAGGTTATGATGCTTTCTGGTAGAGCTCGCCTCTGGTCAACACAAATCACTTTGAAAGCAACATATCCCTATATCTTTGAAACTAACTTTGAAACTAATCCCTATATCTTAGCTAAAGAAGAACGACTTGATTAACCCTAACACTGGTACTATTTACATATGTAAATATTTCACTTTTTAAATGGCTACAAATTTGATGTTTTTCGCACGATTTGAATATAATTTACATTCAGTGGCTAATATTATTTTATTTAAACAAATTTAAAAATTAGTCACTGAATGTAAGTTATATTCAAATAGTGCCAAAAACATCAAATTTGTAGCCATTTAAAATGTGAAATATTTACATATGTATGTAAATAGTACCAGTGTTAGGGTTAAGCTTGTAAATGCTGGACTTATATCAGAGGAGCTGCACCCTCGGCATAGATGTCTATCAACAGCTCACTCAAATGACTGATACCAGAGCCTTATTTTAACGTTGAAAACAGTTGAAATAAAAATTTAATTATAGTTAAAAACCTTATATTAGAGTTATTGCGATATAACTCCATGGTTTTTATAAATATTGCAAAATTATTTCAACTACCAATTTTTTTTTATTTTTTCTTGCAGATAAAACTCATTAAATACATGTTTTTGATATATTATATAATTAAAGGTATTTTTGTAAAAATAATTATTATCCCAGTATTAAGTATTTGCATTGAAACTGATTTTTAGAGATCAGAAAACACTAAAACTTAAATTACTCAGAATTTGAAATATGTTACTTAATGAATAAGTTCCTTTTTCGCAAGTACAAACAGAGCTGATACAGATGTGCACATTCTAATTGGCGTCGTCAAAATGAGTTTAGACCTTAAAGCCAGAGATACTGCTAACACTAACTGGGCTTCCAGAGGTGATTGCAACATATCTCAAAGGGCCTGGACGGAGCTAAAAGAGAAGAGAACCGAAAGCCTTCTGCTTTTGATCAAACGAGAAATCCGGATTCTTGTTGGAGTTGTGACAGGTTAGTAGCCCATTGGGGGTAACAGCCCCTGACTGTCAGGGCTGAAACAGAAGCAATAACTCAATAATTCGCCTTCTATACGATTGTCCAAATCTGCAGAATCGTCGATTCCTATACATGAGGAACAGATTTTTTTAAGACTTGGAAGATTTAGCGAACACACAACTGCTAGACATATGGAGAATCATAAAAATCAGAGGCTGGTTTGAGAAATAAATTGGAACAATAGTTAACATGGTACCACAAACAATAAAAAAGGGATTCAAAATGGACCTAGAGGCCCCGCCGATTAACCTTATCTAACCTAACCTAAACTAACCTTACCTTACCTTACCTTACCTTACCTTACCTTACCTTACCTTACCTTACCTTACCTTACCTTACCTTACCTTACCTTACCTTACCTTACCTTACCTTACCTTACCTTACCTTACCTTACCTTACCTTACCTTACCTTACCTTACCTTACCTTACCTTACCTTACCTAACCTAACCTAACCTCACCTCACCTCACCTCACCTCACCTCACCTAACCTAACTTGATTTAACCTAACCTGAAGTAACTTAACCTGATTCAACCCAACCTAACCTGACTTGACCTAACCTGATTTGACCTAGCCTGATTTAACCTAAACTGACCTAGCCTAATCTAACTTAACCTAACCTACACTTAACTAACCTAACCTAGCCTAACCTGACCTATCCTAACCTAACCTTACCTAACCCATCCTAACCTATTTTATCTTCACCTAACCTAACCTTACCTAGCCAAACATAACCTAACCTTGCCTAATATAGACTTACCTTACCTTACCTTACCTTACCTTACCTTACCTTACCTTACCTTACCTTACCTTACCTTACCTTACCTTACCTTACCTTACCTTACCTTACCTAACCTAACCTAACCTTACCTAACCTGTCCTATCCTATCCTAGCATAACCTTATCTATTTAAACCTACTCTAACCTAACCTTACCAAACCTAGCCTAACCTAACCTGTTTTAGTTTCACTTAACCTAACTTAACTTAACCTAACATAATCTTACCTATCCAAACCTACTCTAACCTAACCTTACCTAACCTAATTTAACCTAGCCTAACCAAACCTAACCTAACCTTACCTAGCCTTACCTAACCTTACCTAACCTTACCTAACCTTACCTAACCTATCCTATCCTAACCTTTCCTTTCCTATCTTATCTTATCTTATCTTATCTTATCTTATCTTATCTTATCTTATCTTATCTTATCTTATCTTATCTTATCTTATCTTATCTTATCTTATCTTATCTTATCTTATCTTATCTTATCTTATCTTATCTTATCTTATCTTATCTTATCTTATCTTATCTTATCTTATCTTATCTTATCTTATCTTATCTTATCTTATCTTATCTTATCTTATCTTATCTTATCTTATCTTATCTTATCTTATCTTATCTTATCTTATCTTATCTTATCTTATCTTATCTTATCTTATCTTATCTTATCTTATCTTATCTTATCTTATCTTATCTTATCTTATCTTATCTTATCTTATCTTATCTTATCTTATCTTATCTTATCTTATCTTATCTTATCTTATCTTATCTTATCTTATCTTATCTTATCTTATCTTATCTTATCTTATCTTATCTTATCTTATCTTATCTTATCTTATCTTATCTTATCTTATCTTATCTTATCTTATCTTATCTTATCTTATCTTATCTTATCTTATCTTATCTTATCTTATCTTATCTTATCTTATCTTATCTTATCTTATCTTATCTTATCTTATCTTATCTTATCTTATCTTATCTTATCTTATCTTATCTTATCTTATCTTATCTTATCTTATCTTATCTTATCTTATCTTATCTTATCTTATCTTATCTTATCTTATCTTATCTTATCTTATCTTATCTTATCTTATCTTATCTTATCTTATCTTATCTTATCTTATCTTATCTTATCTTATCTTATCTTATCTTATCTTATCTTATCTTATCTTATCTTATCTTATCTTATCTTATCTTATCTTATCTTATCTTATCTTATCTTATCTTATCTTATCTTATCTTATCTTATCTTATCTTATCTTATCTTATCTTATCTTATCTTATCTTATCTTATCTTATCTTATCTTATCTTATCTTATCTTATCTTATCTTATCTTATCTTATCTTATCTTATCTTATCTTATCTTATCTTATCTTATCTTATCTTATCTTATCTTATCTTATCTTATCTTATCTTATCTTATCTTATCTTATCTTATCTTATCTTATCTTATCTTATCTTATCTTATCTTATCTTATCTTATCTTATCTTATCTTATCTTATCTTATCTTATCTTATCTTATCTTATCTTATCTTATCTTATCTTATCTTATCTTATCTTATCTTATCTTATCTTATCTTATCTTATCTTATCTTATCTTATCTTATCTTATCTTATCTTATCTTATCTTATCTTATCTTATCTTATCTTATCTTATCTTATCTTATCTTATCTTATCTTATCTTATCTTATCTTATCTTATCTTATCTTATCTTATCTTATCTTATCTTATCTTATCTTATCTTATCTTATCTTATCTTATACTATCCTAATCTAACCTTACCTGATTTAACATAAGATAACATAACATAACATAACATAACATAACATAACATAACATAACATAACATAACATAACATAACATAACATAACATAACATAACATAACATAACATAACATAACATAACATAACATAACATAACATAACATAACATAACATAACATAACATAACATAACATAATATAACATAACATAACATAACATAACATAACATAACATAACATAACATAACATAACATAACATAACATAACATAACATAACATAACATAACATAACATAACATAACATAACATAACATAACATAGCATAACATAACATAACATAACATAACATAACATAACATAACATAACATAACATAACATAACATAACATAACATAACATAACATAACATAACATAACATAACATAACATAACATAACATAACATAACATAACATAACATAACATAACATAACATAACATAACATAACATAACATAACATAACATAACATAACATAACATAACATAACATAACATGACATAACATAACATAACATAACATAACATAACATAACGTAACGTAACGTAACGTAACGTAACATAACATAACATAACATAACATAACATAACATAACATAACATAACATAACATAACATAACATAACATAACATAACATAACATAACATAACATAACATAACCTAACCTAGCCTAACCTAACCTAACCTAACCTTAAAAATAACTAACCAATGTTTTTTGTAACATTTAAAAAAGTATATTTTTTAAACTACATACATAATTCGAAGTCGCTAAACACGAACATCGTCTTTGTTTTTGTTTACTTTGGAAAGTTTACTGTTTGGAAAGTTTTGAGAAAAACGCGATATTCGATTTTTCAGCTATATGTATGCAGAGCATTGCATGAACAACATTTTAATTCTATTTTCTACGAACGAACGAACGAACGAACAACTATTTTCCACGAACGAGAAAACGAACAAAATATTTATTTTTTTTTCTCTACGAACGAACGAACAAAATCTGTGTTAACAAGGAATAACGACTAAACTCGTAACTATCGTAAAAAATTATATTTTTATTGTACTAACTACGACATTTTTCCTCAAATATATGGAACGTTACAAACGGTAATAGCTGCAGAATTAAGTGGTTATCTATTTTGTGTAAAAAATGTTTTTTTGCATTCTATCAAAGATTGGCAATGAAGAAAATGCCATATCGCTTTTTTACGATATTTTGAGTTTAGTCGAACAGAAAAATATTATCTAGAAATAAACAAAGGAATATTTATCGAAAAGTTTGCCCAAAAATTACTACATTATTCTGTATCACGAAGAAGCACACCAACGATGAGAAAGACACGAGAAGCAATACTTTTTTCCATACCAAATTGTATTGCTTCTCGTGTCTTATTTTGTTATTTTGTTTCACTACGAATGAACAAAATATTTTAATATTTTTTTACAAACAAAACGAAATAAAACCAAAAATTTCGAAAATTTTTTTTGGAAAGATTTCTACCCTTCCTTTTGTATAGTAAAATTTTAAATAAAACGTACTTTAAATCACCAAGATATCTCCATCTGTTCATTATGTTTTTTTTCACTCATAAGTAACTATTTTGGGCAAAAAAAAATATTTCAATACGAATTTTTATATATCTGGATGTTTTTTATGACAAAATAACAGCTACTAAGTAAATCTGCTAACATTTCGAACGAACTAAAATGTCACGCCTTTAACAAGTCATTCAAGTCAATTAAAAGAGCGCCCACTTTGACAACACATCTACCCGCATTTCGTCCCGGTATAACTTATTTGCAAAGCATTACTGTTCTGCCCTCTCTACCTAGTTACAATTAATTAAGCCAAGTAAAAAACTCAATTATTAGCAAATGAAGCGAGTTCAAAATGTGTGTAAGAATAAAGGATATTTTATGAAGAGTTCACACGGGAAATAAACAATGGACAGTGAAGTTCAGGACGCATCAACAGAGCAAAACAAAAACTTTATCGAACAAATCATCAAAATAAAAACATTGATAAGAGAAAAGGAAACATACACAAAACCACCCTTAGATTCTCTCAAATTGTGCATAGTTCCAATAAAACCAAAATGCTGTGACCGGTTGTGAAAAAATGGGATCACTTTAAACGCAAAACAATTATTTGACAAAATAGCCGAGACCAGAACCAGCACACCAAACATTTCCACTTCCACTATGTGCAGTATTTCAATTACAAAGATAAAGTATTTGAACTCTATTATATTAAATACACCATACATATTTCTTTGTGTATCTACGCGTACACACACACACATATATATTAGTTATTACAACACATTCTCAAATAACTCATGCTATCAAATGAATAGACGTCGAGCGGTCGCTTAAAAAATATTAGACAATTTTAAGGGTCTTTTTTATTGATAAAAACAACAGCGTCAAACTTAAAACAACCCTTAGCAGTGTACAACAACACAGCTACAGCGGCATTAACATCATTATCAACATCATCCTCATCATTATCGTCATCATAATCATCATCATTAGTATTGACACTCATGTGGAACGTGCTACTAAAAAGTGTTACAGTCTGAACAAGCCTTTTTGCTTGCAACACCCTGTTTTTCTTTCATTCGGGGTTGAATTTGTGTTTGTTACTCTAAAAATATTAAATGCACACACTTCACATTTATAATAATTTTACACTAAATATCATTTCTGTCTATCTGCTTGTCTGCTTGCCATATAAAACAAATATTTTATTGTATTTTCAATGTTATTTCCCCCCTCTGTTCAGCTTAGCGTAATCACCCCCGCCGCGGAAACAACATTTGTCATTACAACATTTAAACATAAAATTATTTGGCGCGCAAATTCGTTGCGCCATCTTGTAATTGAATTACTTATCAACGTGTTAGATTTGACGACATGTTTGGGTGAGAGAATAAGTGTTTGTGTGTGTGTGTGTGTGTGTATGTGTGTTGATTTTTGAAATTTTCACTATTGTTTAACTTGCAGCAAATTAAGATGTTAGACAAGGAGGCTAAAGATTTTGAGAGGTGCGGACAAGAGACACAAAACTTAAGCCCTGAAAGCTAGTGTTGGCTAAGGGTGTTGTTGTTGTTGTGATCTCTATAAAAGTCAAAGTGATTTTATTGAAAATTCAATTGAAAGCAATATCTTTGATTTGAATTTTATTGGATTACTTCAGAACGTTAAACATACGCATAGAGTCAAAATTTTGTTTAAGGTTAAGCGTGGGATGAGGGGTGAGTGAGGAAGAGGGAAAAATTTCAACAATAAAATAAATATTTCTAGATGGAAAACGGTATCAAGTCATTAAATTGTTAAATTGCACACGCTTGAAAAAATGTCTCTTCCACTATATAAATATGGATTTAGAAATGGTTGCAATTTTTTCGGTTGAAAGTTTTCGGGGTCGCAGATCACGAATCCGAAGTCAAAAATTAAAGATGGTAACTATGATGGGCCTTTTCCAGAACCACTAAATTTCCAATACCACTATAAACCTGCAATAAGATATCCCACTAAGGGACCAATACCTTTTTATAGCAGAAAAAACACTTTCGTTTTTTCCATTTGCAATGGGCTAATTTTTAGAAAAATTTACATTTTCAATGTTTTTTTTAATGTGAGGCATAAGTTTTATTTAAATTTTTTAACTTTTTCTGAAAACTTAAGCTTTAGTTCAATATATAAAAATATTAAACATATGATATTAATTATACAAATAATAAAACAAATTTTTAAATTTGACTCAAAATTTTACTATTTTTTTTTTTTTTTTTTTGTTAAATTTTTTTCAAACCTTCCGGCATTAAAATTTAAAAACAAAATTTAAGAAAAAAATGACAATTTTTTAGTATCTATCTTTGATAGATATTGGAAACAAAAAAAATGTTTTTAACATCTATAAAAATTAGGGTTTGGTCGTCTTTTTCATGTTTGGAACCAGTGTGCATTGTGCGCCATCTTGCATCTGGTGCATGCAAAAGAAATGCCTTTCGCACGAGACGCTTCTTAAAAAATATTTTTGCAGCATACGTGTCTTCTTCAGTGGCTTTCTCGTATTCTTTAAAGGCACAATCAATAGGATTGAGGCGCTTCATGCTTGGTCTGGAATACCCAACATTGAATGGTCCAGAGCGATTTGGCTCAAAATTAGTCTTTCGATCGTTGAATATTTCTTTCCTAGTTGCTGTTCCAGTTAATACAAGAAAATAATTGGTATGTTTGAATGTATCTTCTAAGTCGTTTTAGGTCCGAGGAGCTGAGATGCTTGTTGTCCAGTGGCTTTTTTTCTTTTCTGGTGCTGTTTTGAATGGTTAAATTTACTTTGAATTTTTTATATATGAAGGGCTTATTGCAATAATGTGATAAGCCACATGATCTCAAAAATCAATTTTTTTTAGACTGAATATATTACTTAATGCATTGTCAATATCCACTGAAGATATTTTGACTATTTGTTTTGTATTTCCTAACCTATTTGTAAAAGCTTCTGTGTTCGAATCCATTTCTTCATACAAAAATACATTTTTTAAAAACTTTAGAGTCGATTATATCAAAATATTTTTTTATGTGTCTTATCATGTTCTTGCAATAAGCCCATCATGAATTTGTATACATTTTTTATATATACTTAAATAATTTAAAATACTTGAAGGCTGAAATGAGAGCGAAAAGAATGAAACCTTTATTATGTAAATAATTTGGGCAGATTTTAATCACATATGTAATAACCAGGGCCTGGATTTTGCAAAAACTGCAAAAAATTAACTAAAAAATTACAAATATGACAAAAAATACCTAAAAATTGCAGAAAATTACCTAAAAACTGACAAAAATTACCTAAAAACGCAAACAATTGCAAAAAAATAAACAAAAAATGTAGCCTTAAAAATAAAACATTACTAAACTAAAATTTATTTTATGCTAGCATATCCTGAGTTTTTTTTTTCTAACACTTGTTTTATACAATCAAACGGGCAATTTTAATTTTTTTCCATTAGGCCGCGTTTATAATGGACGCATATTACTGAGCCGAGCCGAAAAACACATAAATGTAATAGAGAATGAAATTCATGCATCCCTTTTGTCCCAATGTGTTTTTATGTATCAGTTTGGCTCATCGCAGCAATAAGCGTCTACTATAAACGCGCCCTTAGTAAAGATTAGCATTTTGTATGTGTTTTCATAAAAGATAGACTGGCATAATTTCAATATTGAATTTTTGGAAATAACGTACCATTATGCATCAACTCTAACTTTCAAGTCTATTTTGAAAATTGTCCTGCAATCCATTAATTTTTAATCATGACTTCAGAATGCCTTAAAAACTCGTATTTCAATCATTTAACAGTATATATCCTAAGATCTAATAAAGTTGTTGCCAGATTCGCAATCAGCGATCATAAATCTATTGAAGTTGACTGCAATATTGAAAAAACATAAAATTTTCTTGGGCACCGTGATATATAAGGATATTTTGGAATAGGAAAATATTATTATATCGAGATCAAATTTTGAATATGCTCTTTTCTTTCATAAAGTTATTGATTTTTATCATGTTTTCTGCCATATATATAATTTTTAGATATATATTATTTTCAAGAACACTCTGAAGTAGGTATTTGAGGTCAGATCGCAATGATATTTTGTTTGATAATCTATTATCAGCCTATTTGACACGCAAAAAAAGACATGGTTGAGACATGATTACTGCAATAATAATTTTTTTTACTAAAATTATTGTACTATTTCTGCAAACACAAATTTTTGCCTTAACAAAGTCATTATTTACTAATAATGGTACCAAAAATAACAAAAATAGTTGAAATCATAACATCATTGAAATCGTCAGCATACTATGGTTGCCTCGACTATTAGTTGCAACAAAAATGTTGTAGTACAGAACTACTACATGATAAATGTGAATATTATTATAGAGACAAACTTATTAGAATTTTGAATGTTTTTCTGAACTATTCTGTGATTGTTGGCAAACGAAGCAGAACATAACCAAAAATCGAAAGAATTTTATGTGTCTAAACAGTTTGCAGGAAAAACTTTCACTTCTTTCAGACACAATAAGTTTTATCGATTCCTGGTTATGTGCCGTTTCGTTTGTCAACTGTTCAACTATTGTGTTGTGTTTGAAATTGCTTTATCCGAAAAACAGCACGCAGAAAAGTGACATTTTCGACTTTAATTTCTATTTTACAATTCAGTTAAAATAACATGAATGCAACAAATATTTTGTTTTATTGAAGTTATTTTTTGTTATAACGACAGATTTTTTAACAACGAAGAAGCACTGATGACATAAATATTTCTTATTGGAAAAAAATAAGTTCTTAAAAAGTTTTAAAATGTTTTGCATACACAATTCCTGAATATAATTTTCATTAAACCAGTGATAATTTTTTGGAGTGTATTTGAAAAGTCAAAGACAAATTGGAATGTAGTAAAAATATCTCAAATTAAATTGAAAATATGAAGAGTTATACACTAAAATTTTACAACAAAGGCCATTTCGTCGATGAATGTTTGTATTTTACCTCTATAAAACTCACGCGCCACCCAAAAAATAAGAATTTTAAAAAAATTTGGAAATAAGAAATATTTCGATTTTTTAATTTCGGAGTAATAATGTTTAATATAAAGCTCAATCCATTTTTTTAAGTTCCTAGTGCTATGTTGCACTGAATTCTAAAAGAAAATAATAAATACTAAAGAAAATCGTGTTTAAAATTATTCCAATCAGAATTCATAGTGTAAAAAAGAAATTAAATATGGCGAGTATGAAGTTTTTAGACACTTTTTTCCAAAGTTCTTGCAACTGAATAATAACCTCAACACATAGTTCGTGCAACTAACTAAATATCAAAAGTTACAAATATTTTTTAAAATTGATGCAACTGAATAATAAACTTAATGCAGCAATTACTTACAACAATTTTATTCAAAACTTCTTGCAACTGAATTATAACTCCAATACAACTTTCATGTAACTACTTACATTATATAATTTGCAATGCTTTTTTCTAAAGTTCTTGTAACAGAATAATAACCTCAATACATCGTTCTTATATCAAGGAAAATTTTATAAGTTACAATTATGTTTTTTAAACTTGCATCAACTGATTAATAACCGTGATACAGCACAAGCTTGCAATGATTATTTTCAATGTTCTTGCAACTTAATTCAACGATATTTTTCCTAACTACATTTTTTGAGTAATAATAATGTTTCCTAAAGTTGTAGCAATTGATTAATAACCTCAGTACAGGATAAAAATTGCAATGACTATTTCCAATGTTCTTCTAACTGAATAAAAACCTCATTTCAACCATCTTGCAACAAAACAAATTCTCATGACTTCACAATGATTCATTGCCATTCAACGAAAAAACATTTGTTCAATTTGGCAGTCTCGTTGAACACTGAAATAAAAAAAAATGGATTACATGGTAGTTGAAGCCTACACAAAGAAATTGACAAGCAACGCAGAATTTTTTGTGAACAATAAAATTTATATTTTGCTTATGGGATTTTAGCGCGTCACAGCAAAATTGGAAACATTTAGTTGCAGCGACTTCCCTTTAACTTAATAAAAACATCTTCAAACCGAATTTTTGAACATTCACTTGTTGTGACATTGATATAACTTAATATAAACATAAAGCAACTTAGTCGCATCTAGGTTGCTAACTCGTTACTGTATTTGCTACAATTACAATTAAAAATTACTTATTTTATTCGAAAGTTTGTGAAACATTTTTACAACAAGTTCATTTATTCGTAATATAATTAACACCGCAGTTTAACTTATTTGCAACAAAACGACTGATTTGTTACCAATTACTTGTTTGAAACTTTAATGCAACCCATTTTTGACTGAATTTGTTTAAAAAAACTGGAATACCACCGAATTAAAACATATTTTTGTTACAAATCGAAATCTGTGATAGCTGGGTTATGTTATTTTGGAAATTTTGTGTAGCTCCATTTCATGTTTGTACTAACCGAACTATTTCTTAAGATTTTTTATACAATTAGTTTTTAAAATCTGTCCTGATTTTAAGGATAAACCGGAGCAGGAAAATGCAATAAGATCAATATTTAATTTTGTAATTTTCGTGTGTGTTGCAATACCTATCGAATGTGTCCTAAGCCAAATCTATGCTATGGGCTTTGAAATTCTATAAGGCTAAGTATATAAGTTTGCTAAAACAAGTGTTTTGTACAGAGACATATTGAAATATGATTACAAAATTGACGGTCCTAAAAATTGAAAACATCACTTTAAAATAATAGTCAGGTCGATTTAAGTCTCGTTTAGGATTTTGTGCCAATTATTTCTTTACTGCGCTTATTAGCGCCAGTTAACTCCAAGTTTCGTTAGGTTTCCCTCCACTTGGTCCTTCTTTTTGTCATGGTTGTCGGGTACCGAAATGAATAATTTTTTCGATGGAGCGTTTTTCGCTCAACAGGACCTAAACTGCGTAGCTAGAAATTTTTTATAAGATAAATTTAAAAAACTTTAAATGGTCTGTAAATTCTGATAATATATGATGACGAGCAAAACCTTAATAAAGTATATAAGATAAATTATATATGGGCATTTCCATCGTAACTCACGCGACATACGTACGACTTAAAGCTTCGTTTTCTCGGAAGTTTATGTTGTTAATGTAACAAAGTTTCTTATGTACATATGTTTTACAAGACATAGTAATGATTTGATCTACCAAGATTGTCATTCCTGTAACTAATTAAACTCGGCGAATATGGACGTAACTCACGCGACAAAAAAAGGAAGTGTGTTTTACAAGCAAGTTTAGATTGTAAGAACTCAGCGAATTTTCCCAAATAATTTGTTTTTGTTTTTAATTTTTAAATAATGGGAAAACAGTAAAGTTTCATAAAAAGCCCACTTTACCTATGGACTTTGCTTATTTAAAAATATATTGAGTTTCCAAAAAATATTTGCCGTAACTTACGCAACATAACCCACTAGACATAATTTCCATGTATTTAAATAGGGTGATTAAGTAATTAGGTATTAAAGTAATTATGTAATTTAGTAATTAACAAACAAATTTATTGTCCTTTTCTTGCCTCAACCATTTTTCTATTATCTTTAGCCAATGCCTTCCATTTTTACTGAAACAAAAAGTTTACGAAACATTTACGAAAAAGGAAACTACATTTGTACAACAGTGTAGACGATTTGATCATCATGGTTAATGAATTTGTATAGAAATTTCTTAAATTAATAAAATTAAAATGTTTCTCTTCATAATATCCTTAAATAAAAAGTTTTTTATAATAGCCGATACACATTGACTGCAACAGGCGTCCACCGACAAAACGAAAACTTGCCGTCAGAGAGAAATGTCGCAGTATTCTCGACGACTTGATTATAATGAACGCAACAGCGACAATCTGTATTTCATACAAAACATAAACAAACTCTGCTATATTCGCTCTTGTCGTCTATCAAATTAGAAATAGATTGAAGTCTGCGGCAGCAACAATTGTGGTCGTGTTCTCTCTTTGTCGTGCCGTCTTCAAAAAATACATCTTCATAAGAAAACATGAGTTTTTTTTTGATAATTGGCGTTCGGCGCTAGTCGCAGTCAATGTGTATCGGCTATAAGTTTTAAGTTTTTGGTCACGGTTGAATTTTTTCTGGAAATGCCCATATATGAAAATATATCGCTCTCTCTCTCTCTCTCTCTACAAATTTAGCTGCTCATCGAGTCTATGAACTAAAAATGTACATTGAAATTCACTGCATTTCAAATATATGCATATTATGCAGCATCCCTGTTAAAACCACAAGCAAACTTTTAAGCAGCTTGGCCTGTATTTATTGCAGCCACTGTTGCTACACTTTGCAACATTCAAATTAAATGCTAATTTTAATTGCAGGACGCAACCATGACATTTATCTGTGAAAGCATGTATAAAACACCTCAAAAATGTAGTAAACATTTTAATTAAAGTGTAAACATGGGTTATTTATGGGAGAGGTCGTGTGTTTTTCGATATACGCACAAAAATTTAGCAAATTATTGGCGAAAACACTCATTGAAGCTACCATATTCTACTTCTTTATTTTTAAGAGCTATCATCGGGTAAAATAAGAGAATGAAACAGACTGATTAAGTGCTAAAGGCCGCGTTCATAGTGGACGCTTTGGCTGAAGCTGAAACATAAAGCTGCTTTGTCGAGCTTTTTTTGATCATAGTAAACGCTTATTCAACGCTGCACAAAGTAGCTTATTGAGCTAAGTGGTGTTCATAGTGCGCGCTTTATGCTGTGGCTGAGATGCTTTGTTTTCATTTGTCTCTTTGGAAAATAATGCCCTCAATTGCGTTCTGCAAAGTAATGAAAGACTTTTTGTGTAATGAGTACGTAGATTCGCGATTATCACCAACGAAAGATCAAACCAATAACAAACAAAAGTTCAAAGGAACTTAAAAACACAAAGCATAACAACGGTGGAAAGCTCAGCACAAAAAGTACCCAAGAAGTACGCAAGAACAACAAAAACTATGTAAACAAACGAGATAGAATACAGAAGTGCATAAAATTGAAAAGCACCACAAAACGAAACAACAATGCAACAACAACGGTTAAAACTTCAGCAAAAAAAAAATCCAACAAATAAAACAAAATCAACGAAAATATTTTTAACAGGCAAAATAGATAAACAAGTACCGAATAGCATTTTAAAAATTCTCTACAACAAAGCATAAAAACAAAATTATTTTTCTGTGTGAGCAAGCGAGATGGAGATATAAGCGCCGAAAAGCATTTGAAAATAAGCTTTATGCTGGCTTTATGCTGGCACTATGAACACTTTGAGCTTTTTCCCATATGATCATACACAAAGCGTTTTTCAGCTAAACCTCTCGGTTAAGCTAAAAGCGTTTACTATGAACGCGGCACATAGAGGTATTTGCTCGTTCTGGGCGGCCAAAAGCCTAAAAGTTAAAGTAGGAATAATATTGAAAAAATAGTCACTGCGTTAAAAGAGATTCCAAAGAACATTAGACAACAACCAAAATTTTTTTTCCGCGCACCACGCGCGCGTACGAGTAGTCGAAAGATGAGTGTTTTACAGAGTTCTCGTAATATTACTCGGTTTCCTTACAAAACAACCGGTTTTCATAGTAAATATTAGCAAAACAAGTTAATCGCACAAGGAAAAAATGAAAAAATTATGGATCCTAGTACTTCAGATAATGGACTTATGAAAAATCATTTTACAACCTAGCTGATTTTTTATTGATTGAAAGTAACCTTCTTTTTGTAGTAAATTTTTGTTGAATTTATTTTTCAAGAAGCTTTTTGATATGTTATCAAGGTAGATCAAGCAATAATTTTTTTTGTTAAACATTATTCAATCTTTCCTTTAATGAAGTACCAAAAAATTTTTCCCGGATAGTCCCGGATAAGCACTTTTTTGATACTTTAAACATTTTGGATTTCAAAAGTTTTTTTATAATAAGTGGTAACTCTTAAACATCATTATAATAAGTGTAGTGAAATTCGTGTGCATAGCAAAAGCAACCTTGATTTACCTGTACCCATGGCATCCTATGACTCCAACGTTTCACAAAATTTTGGTTCATGGGACAGTTGTAATTGGAAAATCTCTGTTACCTATAGGACAACTTTCGGAGGAGGCGCCAGAAGTTCGTAATAAGCATTTTAGAAGTTATCGGCAAGACTTCGCAAGAAAATTTTCTAGAGAAAACGGCAATGAAGATATATTTAATCGCCTTCTACTTATTTCGGACCCTTTGTTAAACTGTATTAGAGCAATAAAGAATAGAAATACTAACGCGTTCTTGCCAGAAGCAATATCAATGTTCATATCTGACGAGCCACATACAAATGATAATTCTTCAGAGAGCGATGCAATATTCAATTAAAGGTTTTCTTAATCTTTTATCTTGTTTTTGTTATTTTTTTCAATAAAACATGTTCATTATATATTTACATCATTTACATACCATTTGTTATTTTTTTTATTTATTACTTTTGTGTAGGCATTTATTCCAAAATTTGGGTTTTATTAAAAGTTTATTAACTCAGTCCATTTTTAACAGATGTTTTAAACCAATGCTGAATTTTACTCATAAATAAATATAATTTTATATTACAGTCTTAAATTATACGGTTCCTAAATGAAAAAATGTGTAAAAACATCTCCAAAGTCGAAAAATAGCCAATTTTTTTTGGAAAAGTTAGTTTGCTGGAGGAATACACACAGGTGTTTCAATATTACTTAAATATCATTTTCATATCTTCAAAATGGCTTAGTTTCTTCTTTCTAAATCCACTGAGAAATTCAAAATCAGTTTATATTCAACAAAGTTACTAGCTTATATCTGCAAAAGGGCAGAAAGCCCGGTTTTTTACCCGTAACTCAAGATTTTAGAGGGTTTCGCAAATTTCAAGAACAGAGTCTTGTTGTACTCGACAAGATATCTGCATTTAAGCACAAAAATAATTTTGGCCGCCAGGATCGTTGAAATACCTGTATGTGCGCGGTCTAAAGTAATCAATCAAAGTACAGATATCAGTTTTTTCTACAGCTTGCAATGAGATTTTCAGTGTGAAATCTT
Organism: Dichetophora obliterata; assembly: GCA_963920525.1. Taxonomy (NCBI): domain Eukaryota; kingdom Metazoa; phylum Arthropoda; class Insecta; order Diptera; family Sciomyzidae; genus Dichetophora; species Dichetophora obliterata. Next base: position 155,170,942 of record OY986438.1, on the reverse strand, counting down.
CAAAAACATTTTAGTGATTAATACGCAAAGTTTTTCAAATATCTAAATATTTCAATAGACTATTTCTAGTAATATTGCATTAAATTCAAAAACATTTTTGCTACATAAAGCTAATAATGGTTCGATAAAATTCCATTTGATTTTACAAAACTTTAAAATTTTGTTTTCTCTTTCTGAACTTGGAACATAAAACTATATTAATATAATTTTTAAATACTTAAAATGCCATCCCGATTGGCATTCACAAACTATCTTAAACTTTTTTAGTGAACTAGAGCACTTTCAAAATACTGATGAATATCAACTTAAAATAATTTTACAAACAAAGTTTGTTTGAAATCAGACATAGCAAACAAAGATACTGCCTGTCAGCTTTAAATATTTTAAATTACTTATTTTTTTCGTTTTAGGTTTTATTTTTTCTTTAAATTTTTGGCTTTTTTACTATTTTTCTTAAAATTTTATTGACTTTCTTATTAAGTTCTAAATTATTATTTATTTTTTACAGGAAAAATCCGAAATCCGAGATTTACAGGTATTAAAACTTTCAATAAATCAATTTGTTAAACTGCTTTTAAAAATTAAATATTGTATTAGAGAACGTAATCAACAGAAGTGTGATATGTAGTTTAATTTCTTCACATGTTGTTCTTATTAATATTGAGGTATAAATCAGTTTCTTTCTTTGTTTCAGACAGTTTTAACTTTATTTATAAATCTATTCTATATAATTTAGGTTTACTTTATTCACAATTCTATTCTATTCTATACAATATAGTATTATAAATACTTAAAATTTCTCTCTTATCAAAAGTTTATAGTTCTAAAATCTTTATCTTTAAAATATATATATAGTTTTTCCATTGCTCTTAAAATTCTTGTAGAATTCATAAGAACTCTATTGTAGCTAAAATCAGTTTAAAAATTTTTTTAATTTTATTCTTAATTCAATTTTTTATCAGTTGATTGCCATTCCTTTTAATATTTATTGTATAAATTTTTTATGATTTTCTAAACTCAACTTTATTTTATTTTATTTTAAATAAATGTTTCAAGAAAATAGAAAAATAAGTCATAGTTTGCACTGTATTTAATTTTTTACTTACAGTAACTTGCTTCTATTTCTTGATTAAAGCAATTAAAATTTTTGTTTAAATATTTATGAAAATATTTAATATACCAAAAGAGAGTATAAAGTTCTCATAGAAAATATGAATTTCAAATATCTGAAAAGATTGTCCATCTTCTGAAAATTTCTTTCAAAGTTCATGCATGCCTTTTCCAGAGTTTCACAAAATTATCTCTTTATGTCTTTCAACCATTCGTACGCAGTTTTCTTTTTTCTTATAGTTAAATACATACATATCTCGTACATTGTGTGCTTTTACTGCCTAATTGTTATTTGTGGTGTTAATATCTACATTTAACCCTCATTTTGTCTCAGTTCTACGCAGTTAAAAAACGTAACTACCACGTAATAACCTCAATTTTTATTAAACGACCCCATTTACTTTACTGATAACTTCAAAAACAACAAGCAAATTTATCACAATTATATATCTTATATTGGATAATTAAAGAGAATAAAAAAAAATGAATAAAGACCACCCAAATCAAAATTTTCATACAAAGTGAGCATTCAAAATAAAATAAATTAATCCAAACAACACAAAGTGTTGAAAAACAATAACAACAATCATGCACATATTAAAATTTTACTAAAGCCACAATGTTTTACCTAAACAATATAGCAAAAAAAATATTTTATTTTTTTATCATTACCAAAACCCGAACATCAACTTCAACAACCGCAAAACGTTCGACTTCGTTGTTAAAGCATTTGGTTATCAATGTTATCAGCATTCTATTTATTAGAATTATTTTTTGTTACTCGCTCAGAATCGCGCAAAAATACCTTAATATAAAGATAAATTTATAGCACAAAATATCTCTGGTAATTTTTTTTTGAAGAAGACATGAGTCGAGGTTACTCAAATTAGTCGTTGTAGTAAATGAAAAAGTTTCTTAGACTTTTCTAAAAATGAAAAGGGTCACGTAAGTCGGCAACGGCAAAAAGAATGAAGCTCGTAAGAAACTAGTGCGACAAGATATTTTACTTATCAGTTCTTAAGTAAATAATAATGAAATATTTATGCCAAGCTATCTATATATCTGTGGTTCTGTCTTTCTGCCAGTCTGTTTCTACTGCTGCATGTTTATATACTATTCTGCCTGCTTTTGTTGTTTTATTATGACAATCAATAAGAAACTCTTTATTTTTCGGAAGGTTCGAATACGAGTTGAGCTATTTTAAGTTTTTATTTTTAAGCGTTTTATTTACACTATATTTTAACAGGTTTTTTAATACTACGTTGAGAAAAAGATGGCAAAGTTGCGAAAGACCATGAAAAAGACAACGTTATCGAAACATGTTTAAAGGTAGTGCAGACTGTGCGGGCAGCATTTTTGGAAGGGAACGCAATAGCAGCTTTTTGTTATTTATATCTTTATTGAGCTGAACTGTTGAAAGATGAACTGCTTGAGATAAACAGGTGCTATAAATATATCGTGCAGCGTTAAAAACCGTAAAGAAACTTTTATAAAATAATATTTAAATTAAGTGGTAAGGAGAGGTGGTAAAGACAGAGAGAGATTTAATAAAGAAGTGATAGTTTGGAAGAATTATAGGGTGAATTGTAAGAGGGGAAAACGAATATTAGGCATACGGTAATTGTTATATAAAGCATCGAAAGAAATAGTATTAAAGTAAGTAGCTCTCTTAGTATTGAGTTAATGGCTCAAAACAAATCAAAGTGGTCGAATTTAAAGTTGGAAAATAAAACTTTGAATTTTAAAGACGATCATAAGGCAATAAAAGCAAGGCAGCAGCATATCTGTAAAATATATAAAAAAATTATACATGAGTAAAATAATTTTGCAAAAGAAGGAAGCATAGAAAGATTATTAAAGCAAAAACTATTGAAAAACTAAAATGAAATGTCAAATTTGGAATCCTTACAGAATAGTAAAAAAACATGCATACAAAATTTAAATAAAATAAAAAATCTTAAGAATGTTAGTTACGAAACAATAGATTAATAATAAAACCAAGAAAAACTGAAATAAGGTAAGCAAAGAACAAAAAATAAAACAAACAATTTTTCAAGCAAAATAGTGACTATCTAAAAAAACTAAAGAAGAGCAGAAAACTATAATAATTTAAAAAAATTATAAAAATACCTACAAAATAAACCTATTCTCAAAAAAAATTTAGTGCGGCCAGTGGCCCCCGGAACGAAGTTTTTTCTTTAACTCCGTATGTAATTCGATATTAAATCTGTAAATTTTTGAATTTTTTTTTATATTGTATATAGTTTTTTCCAGGCAAATTTTGTTTACAAGCAATCAAATCAAAATATATATATGATATTTAAGAAAAAAAAATAATTTATTCAAAATTAAGATGAAAAATTCTTCAGAGATAAAAATAGGTATTTTCTGTAGCCAGCGATGTTTGTTTCACGACACAACAAGGCGTTGAGCATTGAACATTATTCATGATCTTCGTATTTAGCCTGAAATAATTGAAAATTTAGATTGAAAACTGAACTTACTTAAAGGTATAAAGCAAAAAACACATGTTTAAGGTCCACCCTAGTGTCAAAAAAACTTTTTAAAACGCTTTTATACTGCCAGCACATATACAAAGAATATAAAACAATAACACATTTGCAGGGTCCACCCTAGTGTCAAAAAACGATTTAAAATTCTATCATCAGATTCGAAATCTTTGACCAGCGCATCTGCAAAGAGGCCAAAAAACACATTTTTATGGTCCACCCTAGCATCAAAAAACTTTTTGAAATTCTAACATCAGATTTGATAAAAGCTACCAGCGCATCTACAAAGAGTAGAAAACTAAAACACATTTTTATGGTCCACCCTAGTGTCAAAAACTTTTTTAGATTCTTACATAAGGCACGAAATAAGTGACCCCTAAATACTGCCAGAACATACACAAATAGTATAAAGCAGAAAATTACATTTTTAGGGTGAACCCTAGTGTCAAAAAACTTTTTGAAATTCTAACATGAGATTTGAAATCAGCAACCAGCGCATCTACAAAGAGTATAAATCAAAAAATACATTTTTAGGGTCCACCCTAGTATCAAAAAAATATTTCAAAATTCAAATATCAGATTCAAAAAAAGCGACCAGCGCATCTAAAAAGAGTATGAAGCAAAACACATTTTTAGGGTCCACCCTAGTGTTAAAATTTTTTTGAGATTCTAACAACAGATACGAAAACAGTGACTCCTTAATACTGTTAGGCCATCTACAAAGAGTATAAAACAAAAAAACACATTGTTAGAGTCCACCCTAGTGTCAAAAAACTTTTGAAATTCAAACATTAGATTCAAAAAAAGCGACCAGCGCATCTAAGAAGAGTATGAAGCTAAAAACACATTTTTAAGGGTCTAGTGTTAAAAATTTTTTGAGATTCTAACATCAGATTCGAAAACAGTGAACAGTCCTTAATACTGTTAGGCCATCTACAAAGAGTATAAAACAAAAAAACACATTGTTAGAGTCCACCCTAGTGTCAAAAAACTTTTTGAAATTCAAACATCAGATTCAAAAAAGCGACCAGTGCATGTAAAAAGAGTATGAAGCTAAAAACACATTTTTAAGGGTCTAGTGTTAAAAATTTTTTGAGATTCTAACATCAGATTCGAAAACAGTGAACAGTCCTTAATACTGCTAGGCCATCTACAAAGAGTATAAAACAAAAAACACATTGTTAGAGTCCACCCTTGTGTCAAAAAACTTTTTGAAATTCTAGCGTCAGGTTCGAAATCAGCAACCCCTTATACTGCTAGCACATATACAAAGAGTATTAAACTAAAATAAACATTTTAGGGTCCGCTCTAGTACCAAAAAACTTTTTGAAATTCTAATATCAGATTCGAAATCTGTGACCAGCGAGCGCATCTACAAAGAGTATAAAATCAAAAAACACATTTTTAGGGCTCACCCTAGTATCAAAAAAAATTTCGAAATTCAAATATCAGATTTTAAAAAAGCGAAAAGCGCATCTAAAAAAAATATAAAGCTAAAAACACATTTTTAGGGTCCACCCTAGTGTTGAAAAATTTTTGAAATTCTAACATCAGATTCAAAATCAGCATCCAGTGCATCTTCAAAGAGTATAAAGCAAAAACACACATTTTTGAAGTTCACCCTAGGGTCAAAAAACTTTTTTAAACTCTTACATAAGGTACGAAATTACCCCTTAATACTGCCAGTACATACACAAATAGTATAAAGCAGAAAATTACATTTTTAGGGTGAACCCTAGAGTTAAAAAACTTTTTGAAATTCTGACATGAGATTTGAAATCAGCAACCAACGCATCTACAAAGAGTATAAAGCAAGAAAACAGACTTTTAGGGTCCTCCCTAAAGTCGAAAACTTTTTGAAATTCTAATATCAGATTCAAAATCAGCGACCAGCACATCTATAAAGAGTATGAAGCAAAAAAAAAATGTTTTTAGGGTCTACCCTAGTGCCAAAAACTTTTTGAAATTATAACATCATGCTCAAAATCAGCGACCCCTTATGACATATGCAAAGAGTATAAATAAAAAAAAAACATTTTTAAGATCCACCCTAGTATCAAAATTTTTTTAATGAAGAACAGATTACACTGTATTACACCTTTCCTTTTCACAACACATTTGCTGCAGTTTCCATTTCTTAAAACTTAATTGCAATAAAGCTTCTCAAGTATGATTAAAAACAAACACACAAATAAAAATAACAAATGCGTTTTGACTAATTTTCTACGTGTCTGAAACAGAGACACACAGAGGGAAAGAGAGTGTTGCGCACTCGCCTTCTCGTTTGTTATTCTGCTCGAATCCACAAGCATACACACACAGCAATCTCATTGTTACGTGACGATTTCTACCCAATCATACCACCCGCAAGCCGCATAAAGGAACTTCGTTCCAAAAACTGCAAAAACATGATTTCGTAAAAGTATGGGCCAAAAGCTTATTAAATTGACTTATTAAATACCTTAATTTTTTTGAAATAATAAGCTGTTTTATCGAATTTAATTTTTAAATGTAGTTTTCAAAGTGTTATTGTTAAATATACTAGCCAAAGATAAGAAATCAAAAAACGATAAGATCCTTTTTTCTAATTAAAGGAGTTTTCGGATCTAGATGCTATTATACAAAATATTCGATTTAAGCTGAATTAACATTATTAATGATAATAGTTTTTTTCACGGAAAAGGTTAGGGAAATGCATGTTACGCATCGTTAGCCAAGATCGTCCCCTTAACACACCGTCTACCGACACCGGAACCCGACACACCGACTACCGAATAAACCATCAACTTCTCTTACGGGAGTTTGCCCCACCCCGGGACCGCTTTCACATTACTTCGGAGTGGCTATTGAAAGGTGAAACAACGCATGTCCGTCTATTATAGCTGATATAAAATCGTACAGCTGTAAACTAAATATTTGGCGTTCCACACAAAATTTGCCACCAATATTTTTTTTCCATAAAAGTTTTTTTTATAGTTCATTAGTCAAAAATAGTTGATACGTATTTTTTTCAATGTAATACAAAAATTTTTCATGTACTAAAATGGAAGAAAATCCGATCACCCGTTTACATTTTTATTAAGGTCAAACAAACAAACGTACAGACAATGAGTTTTATTAATATGTATAACAGAGATAGTCGATGGTATAAAAAAATAGATTTTCAACCATATTTGAAATAATCTCGGAAGAGATATTCGGGTAATTTTTGGATATAAATTAGTTTTGAAACTATTTTTGACTATTTTATAAAAAATATAAAAACAATTTTTTGGAAAAAATAAATATGCCCAAAAATATCATAACGGTCCCTTAATGTTTTGATGACAAAAACAGTTTAACAACTTTACCGCAAACTGGAATAATTTTTGCAAATTAATGTTAGGTCATACAAAAGTTAGTCAGAAATGCAATTTTTACTTGCTTTTGGTTTTTATACACACGCAACTTTTGTGTCAGGTTTTTAAATAAAATTCAATAGTTTGAAACTGTTTTGAAAAAAAAAATAAAATAAATATATACACTGACCAAACGGTAAAGTTCGAACTATTTTTGTCAAAGTCTTTGATTGAACTTTTGAATAAAAAATAATAAAGTTTAATATATTTAAAAAAAAAACTGACTTTTAATATATTAGTGTATTTTATATGAAAGTACATCGTGGCGTATGAGGTACATTTAATTCAAATCTAATCAATTTAATTCAAATTCTTAGGGCAATCAAAACTTAAGTTTTAAGCCACATAATTCTTCGAAAAAACTTAAGCATTGTGAAAAAAATTAACGATTTAGTTCATTTTTATGTGCACTAATATTTTGCTAACAGTTTTTTCTTATAATTTTATTGATTTCAATATAATTTCATCTCGAATAAATTAATTCGCTCTTTTGTGTATGGAGAAGTAGTACTTCAAAATAATTACTGCCGAAAGGTCTACAAAGTTTTCTTAAAATTAAATACTGCTGGTAATATAGGCAAAATTTCAACATATCTATATAGCATTAGAAAGAACATTTTGGGTAGATCGTAATACAAAAGTTAGAAGAGACAAAATTAAGGTCGGGACTCTAATATCTTTTTATTGTAAAACACCTGCTGCTGTAAAAACAAAATTTATAACAAATCCTCTCAGTTTAGAAAGAATAAATGCTTTAACAAAAAAGTAAGAATTTGCAAATATATATGAAAATCGTTATTAGACTTGAATGATAATAAACAAATTTTTATATTGATCACATGACTTCTGCCAACCTTGTATCTAGACAAAAAAATTAAAAACCAAAATCATAGCAATAAAACAACAGCTAATAAAAAAGTAATACCAACTACAACAACAACAACAAATACTGCCTAGTAATTGTTTTCAATAATTGTTAAGCATAATATGATTAGATAAAGTTGAACAGAAATTATTTCCCCCTAACTAACTACAGCAAGTTAATTGTGTGACGTAAAAATGCAATATAGACTCGAGTGTATGTACAACAATATAATTTAAAGCGAACCAAAATATAACACATATAGGTATAGAACAATAAAATGAAACGTAGTAGCAGTTAGAAAGAAGGAGCAAATTTTTGCTTATCAACACCAATGTAATTGCTGCTACTTGCAGCCAACAATCTTAACGCCACCCTGAAGTGGATCGGATTTCAAAAACGTCACAGAAGACTTACAACGATAACCGAAAAAAAAAATAAAAATAAAAATTGGAAAAGAATGTGGCCATTATAATCGTTAATCGGCTTTTAAAAAATTAGCTGCAATCAATAATAATCACAGCGGTAATCAAAACACTATTTGTCTCGCTTACCTTTAAATAATTGCAGTGAATTTTGATAAATCAACATTTAATTTATATACAGAGTAGATTTTACCAAATTACTTCACACTCATATCAGTGTCCATACATCTTAGACTAACTGAAAGATTATCGCTTTGTGTTTTAAATTGGTTTTAATTGAACGATTAATAAACGATATATTATCATTTTAGAACAATATTTGAAATAATCGCTAGAGTAAAAGTTAAAGTCCAGTATTTGCAAGTGAAATTAGTTGCTGTTAGAGCTTATAGATAGTAAGAAAGTAGTAAATAAAAAAATTAGGTAATAGTTAAATGGTGAAATGTAGTAAATAGTCGATGTTTTTTAAAACCAAGTCAGTTTTGTTTCGAACAACCTCGCCAACAGCAGATAAGATAGTAAATTTTGTAGTTATATACACCTAAAAACTAGTAAAAGATGGGTTGGCAGTAAGGTTGATTGAAGCGTAGGAAAAGTGTACGTGCCTTGAATGCAAAAAAAAATGGTGAACAATTTTATAGTTTTAAAAAGAGCGTGTAATGTATGCATTTATCAGCGAACGAATTGATAAAAGCCACACTAGTCGATATAACTGCAATAGTGCTAGTGAGTCAGGCATCGGAAATGCAGATAAACGCGGAGAGTACAAAAGTAAAGTACTCTGTGCTTGAACCAAATAAGAAGGCTATCAGTTCTAACTCATGCATAAAATTCTCAATTCAAGCATTGTTTTTCTCATATCGAGAAAAGGTAAAATGTTTTTGTCTAAGAAAAAGTAGCTGAGTTCTAGAAACATTAGGGATACTCATGGGTTGTTGCGGATTGCAAGTGTGTGAAAATGCAAAATATTTTGCGCACTAACGCGTGAACATCACAATATTGGAACTTTTTTATGCAATAAAAATTATTGTCGACTAAACAGTAAATATATTGCCACCTCATTTCAAAATCATAAAAAATTGAAACAACGTGCAAGCTTACAGCCCTATTCTGGCAAATTAACAAATTTTTAACCAATATTTTGAATATTTCTATGTGTTTGTTGCAATATTTTGATTTCAAAACAAAATTTGAAGTTTGGTAAAAATTGTCAACTGCTTTGCATTTATTGACAATTTCGTTAACAAATTTTGATTTTTGAGCTTTAAATTTTGTTTTGAAAACAACAAACACATGGAAATATTCAAAATACTGGTTAACAATTTGTTAATTTGTCAGAATAGGGCTTTTAACCTCTTTAAAGTTTTACGCAGGTGGCAACTATGTTTGAGAACAACCAAAATATGAAACAGCTGTTTAGCATCACTGCTTGTGCGTTCTCGCAATAGGTTTGGGCAGTGCGTAATTCAAGAAGAGTTGCAAAATTGCTTCTGATGTGTTTGTTGTTGGAGTGATGCGAGAGTTCGCAAATTTGCATTTTCGCATCGTAGCAACTGCGTTTCGCATCAATCCGTGAATACCCCTCTTGTTATTTTTCAAACACTAGTACTGTTTTCTTGATACTTGAATTATTATTAATTTATTTCTGCAAAAAAATTCGCAAAAGCAAGAGTTAAGCTTATTTATAGAAACAGCATTAAGAAACACTTTTTATAACTAACACTCATCGTCATAGTATTTTATCCAATAAAACAGTGGTTTAAAACAATTTCACACCCTTAAAGTATGTAATCAAAATAAATCAGCTAAGATATGAGTTTTGAACGCACACACTCAAAATATGCATACTACAGTATTAAAAAATCAACCCTTATTAATAAATATTAAAAAGAACACAAATCAGGGCTATTTTGCACAAATCCATTAAAATTACACATAACAGCATGTGGCTCAAACCACGAATTGTATTTTGCTGCATTTACACCAAAGTCACCACCATGACAATGATCATTATTACCCCAAAAAAATGGTTGAACTTTATTTAAATTCAAATATCTAAAAAAATACAATTAACAAAAACGGCACTGAAGGACGAAAAAGGTATCAAATGGGGCAGTTTGGGGTTGGCATCCACAGCAACGGCTGTGTACATTATTAGCAACAGTGTTTGTGGCAAATCTGTCATTGCTACTGTTGTTGTACATGCGCGTTTTTAATTTTTTAGATAGCATTTTTATATGATATAGGTACAAGGATGTTGCTGTTTTTTTGCAGTTTTATTTTTTTATTTAACTTTTCTATTACTTAAATATTTTGTTAATTAAATTTAATAATTTTAAATAATCTATTCTATTGGTTTTTATCTAAGAAACTATGGATTCGCCTAACTAACGAAATTTTCAAATACGATTTAAACATTTTTAGCACAACTTATGTTAGTAAATAAGCTTTGTATAGCCCTTGCGATGAAAAGTAGTGCAGTTGTAGGAGTTATTGTCGATATAATCAAACAATCAAATCAAATCTATGTTTTTAAATGATTTGACTTCAAACAATATTTCAGATATTGCGAACATGTTTGCTGATTTCTTTCAATCGAACTTTGAAAGTGATACCAATATTAATTTTGATTGCGTTGACAACGTACCTCCTGTTATTGACATTGGAGCTATTTTTCTAAATACTGCTGATGTTGTAAATGGAATACGTAGTGTTAAACCTTCAACTCGATTGGATGCGGATGGTCTCTGTTCTATTTTGTTGAAAAATTGTGCGAGTAGTTTAGCTTATCCGTTAACCCTTATTTTTAATAGTTCCTTGCGATCCTTGATTTTTATTGATAGTTTGAAAATAGCGTTTATTAGTCCAGTCCATAAACCTGGATGTAAACAGAATATTGCGAATTATAGACCAATTTCAAAGCTCAGAACAGTATCTAAACTATTTGAGTCCATAATTAAGGAAAAATTATTCTTTTCAATAAAGCGATTTATCTCACCGTCCCAGCATGGCTTTGTACCTGGTCACTCTACTACTACAAATTTAGTTTTGTTTGCAGAATACTGTATATCAGCTTTTACTCAAGGATGTCAGGTGGATGTAATTTATATTGACTTTGCTAAGGCGTTTGATAAAGTCTCTCACCTTCTTTTAATCAAAAAGTTAGAAAAATTTGGTTTTCACTCTAGTTTTCTAAGTTGGCTTGAGTCATATTTAGTAAACAGACAATGTGTTGTGGCTTTTGATATCGTGAAATATTTTCCTTATTTGGCAACTTCGGGTGTTCCTCAAGGAAGTATCCTAGGGCCACTTCTCTTTGATTTATTCATCAATGATATTACCTCTATTTTTTCACACTGTAAATATTTGCTTTACGCTGACGATCTGAAGATTTTTCTAAAAATTAGTAATTTAAATGAAATTGTACTTTTGCAAAATGATGTTGATAGACTATATAGTTGGTGCTGTTATAACGATCTTTATTTGAATCTTAAAAAATGTGTTTTTATGATTTTCTCAAAATCTGAAACTTTCCGGCCGTCCGCCTATCATATTTCTCACTGGCAGCCGTTGATCAAATCAAGGATTTGGATGTAGTTTTCGATCGTAAATTTAATTTTATTTCTCATATTAACTATATTATTCCCAAATAATATGCCATGCAGCTTTTATCCGAAGAAACAGTGCTTACTTTTCAGATCCTTATACTTTGAAAGCTCTGTTCAACTCACTTGTGCGATCTAGATTAGAATATGCAGCGATTATTTGGAATCCATTTTATGCCCAAAATTTGGCTGGAACGAATTCAGAAATCGTTCATTAGGTTTGCCTTGCGTTCTTTTTATACTTCTGGCTTACCTCCCTCATATAATACCCGGTGTATTTTAATAGGTTTAAAAACTTTGGAGAGTAGAAGAAGTGTTTTGTCCTTGCTTTTTGTCTTTGATATTATCAATGGTTTGGTGGACTGCCCAGCACTATTGGAAAAGATTGATTTTAATGCGCCTTCTAGAATATTTAGAAATTTTGATCATTTTTATTTGGAAATGCATCGTTCTAATTATGCAGCTAATGCACCAATCAATCGTGCTTTAGTATTGTTTAATTCTGTAAACTCTATTCATGATTTAGATTTTTCTGTCTCAAAAAATCAAATGAGATCTATGTTAAATTCTATTTTTTTAAAAATTTAAAATTACTATGTATAAGTTTTTTTAAATCTTTTAGTCTGTAAGTAATATTATTGCATAGACTATTAATTTTAATAAATAAATAATAAACTACGTGAAAATTAAATGAATAAAATTATCCAAGGTGTTTGGATAAGAAAATGTGTAGATTTTATAACATTCTTGCTATAATCATTGTATAAAATTAAAACGAAGTCTAAGAATACTTTAATAAACATTTTATACAAAAATTATGCAATGCTTATTTGAGCAGCCAATATTTCCAATATTCAAACATAAACTATTTTAAGGTGAAATTTTAGAAGCAGTTTTTTGTAATACTTTTAATAGCTCTGTTTTAATTTGATTATTTTTCATTGCTGTTTAAGTAAAATTGCTGTCAGAAAATTGTAAATTAGAAACGCGGGTGTAATGCTTTAACCCTTTCAGACCTGACGCTAGGCTACTGAGAATTTTTTTATGATATTTTGAAATAAATGTTCTTTGTATGATATGAAAACATATTCATTGCCTAAATTTTGATATTTTCATATCCTTCAAGGATTTTCAAGAAACGAAAATTTGTATTGAAAATATTTTTTTGCATCAAATGTTGTCAAATCATTTGAGATCTTAAAATATATTATTTTTTAATTAAAAATGTGTCTACTTCACTAAAATTGCGCTATTTGTATTTAAATATATGAAAAAACAACTAACTTCTACGACTCATTTAAAAAAAAAAATAAATGTGACGCAAGAATTTCGTGAAAAATTAAGAAACGATAAAATTAACAGCTAAGCAATATGAAAAGCAAACATAAAAAATAACCTGCGCAATTGAAAGATGTAAAACTGATAAACATTCGTAAAATAGCAGTAAAGATTACAAAAGTTACCCGCACAATTAATGCATCACGGTCTGAAAGGGTTAACTTTTTTCAGACATTGATATACTCAATATGACTTGGGGAAGACTAGAGAGAAGTTATATATATATGTGGAAATAAAGAACAGAACTGTTTTCTGCTTTAAGATTTGATTTTAAGTGCAAAATATTTGATAGATGAAAAACAATGAAATCAAAAACTAATTGAGAAAATTTATAAAAAATTACAAAGTGATAAACAAGTAAAGTAATGAATCTAGAACAAGTTATACCAACTCCACACGGCCAATCCTAGCGATGTGTTCCATTGTTTCATCATATCAGCCTCTTCTGCAGTGCATCTGTTTGAAATGTGTCTAAATGAATTGCATTTAAAAAATATTGGACCTTTGCTGGCATTCGGGCAATTTCGGCTTCCATGTCCTTCTTCACCACATGTAAAGCAACGTATTTTCTTGTTATTTGTTTTGACGCCTTCCTTGAGAAACTTATCAATATGTAGATGATCAGTATTTTGTTTTAATGATCTAAAAGGAAACTTATTGACAGTTTTGACGCGTTCGTATTCAATAAACTTGAGCTTTAACTCTGCAAAACTAAATGCTCCATGAAGTATTAGTTTTTCCATCGAATCATCCACGACGCCGTCCACAATATATGCAATAGTAGCATTTTCTTCTAGCTTGGTCCTACTGGCTATGTCACGCATTTCATAAACATATTCTCTCCACGATTCTGAATACTTCTTCTTTTCCTCTCAGCTTTTCGTGAACATCCTTGGAGCTAGTTGCAATTTTAAACTCAACTTTAAGTACCCTCTTGAAGTTGGTCCCGTTAAAACCACACTGCTCACTTGATACAAATGATGCTGCAGCTCCACGCAGTCGCTTCTTCGCATAGATAACTAATTTGCGATCGGTCCATTCACATTCATCCTTCAGCTCCTCAAGCCTGGGTAACCATGTTTTGACTGGAGTGCAGTCATCGCCATTAAAAATGTCAACAGCTTCTTCGACGTCTCGGAAAGACAAGCGGTACCTGAACATTGCTGCTTCAGGATTTGCATTACCATTCGATGGGGTCACCATCGGAATATCTGCGTGTGTTCTTCAGTTCTACAAATGCTTACATCCAATAATGGCTCCTCTTCAACTGCATCATCGACATTTTCTTCGGCAGCATTACCATCTTCTGCAGATACTAAGTTCATAAGTCTTAATTTAAGTACTGCTTTGCTGCCAGAAATCAATGCGTTCCTCCGTTCGAGCTCTTCTCTTAGTTGGCTGATGGTCATCTTGTCCACTGCTGTTAGCGTAATGTTCTCCATGTTTTTGGCTTCGTACTATCTTAAATCTTCTGGAAATCTTGAATCTTGTTAGTCTTGAGTCTTGAATCGTACTATTTAAAATCTTATGAAAATCTTGAATCTTGTTAGTCTTGAGTCTTGAATCGTTCTATCTTAAATCTTCTGGAAATATTGAATCTTGTTTGTATTTAGTTTTGAGTCTTGAATAATTCTTATTTTTTGGCTTGGTTGAGCCCCCAAATGTGGAAATAAAGAAAAGAACTGTTCTCTTACAAAGCACTGGCTAAAGGCAGACTGGAGACAAGAATGTCACTTCTTTTGCCATATGGAAGCTTTACGTTTAGAGAAAAGCAACGAGCCAGTCACCTTTTAAAAACTAATTTCCCGGGCAGCACACCAGTAACTGATTATGAGACGTCAGACAGGCAGATTGCTCGAAATCGAGAAGAATGGAAGCTCGCCACGAACATTTGAACGTCTAGATTGGGCCCTAAGAACCTTTCAACCATTCAAATCAGCAGGTGTAGACATCATCTTTTCTGCACTTTTACAAAAGTGCCCACCTCGTTAAAAGAACTAAAAGCAGCTTTGCGCTGGGCTATATCCCAAGGAAATCGAGAAAAGCCATAGTCACCTTCATACCAAAAGTAGGAAAAAAAGACTACACGTCACCAAAGTCGTTTAGACCCATTAGCCTTACCTCATTCGTTCTTGAAACAACGCAAAAGGTAATAGATAACTATATAAGAAATGAGATTCTGGAGAATGCACCAATGCACCCATGTCAACATGCATATAGGGCGGGTAGGTCCACAGAATCTGCCCTATACCAGCTGACTAGTAACATCCAGTCAGCTCTCAAAAACAAAGAAACCGTACTCTATGCCTTTCTAGACATAGAGGAAGTCTTTGACAACACTTCTTATGAGGCTGTGGGGAAGTCAGTACACACAAAAAGGAGTAAATGATATGCTCAGCATATGGATATGCCAAATTCTTAGCACTAGAACTACAGAAACAAAAGTGGGCACTACCACGATAATAATTAAAACAACAAAAGGCTGCCCACAAGGCGGAGTCCTTTCTCCACTGTTGTGGAGTCTTGTTGTGGAGCAACTATTATGGAAGCTTACCGAGAATGGCATAAAATGTCAGGGTTACGCAGACGACATCGCCTTAATAGCGAGAGGGAAGTTCAAGGATACACTCTGTAACTTGATACAGGGAGGATTGTGATTAAAAGAAAGTTGAAAGAACCAAGCTAACCGCAATGAGGAATATGCTAACAAAGGTGTGGAAATTAAATATTTCCACGAGAAATATAATAAAAATTTGTTCGTACGTTTTGAATAATTTATTAGATACTGAAAAATTTTGAAATATTTTTATACATTTAAAATATGAAAACTTAATTCTAAAAAATACAAAAAGAACTTAAAAACTAAGTGGTTTTAAAACAAAGTGTTTTACATACAATTGAAACAATATTAAAATGTAATAATAAGATAACACTACATTATTCCCCCTCCAAAGAATTCGGTATTAGTCTTACAGTGTTTGCTAATAAATTAAAATGAACTGTCTTAGCTGATTTATTTGCATTAAAAAGTGTTTTTGAAACATTAATGTTAACAAAAGCTGGTTTAATTCGATCAATATTAACCGTTATAATATTTTTGTTTTTAAGAATTTTAAAAAATTTTGGAGACTTTTCTAATACTTTGAATGGTCCGTCGTATGGCTCTTGAAGTGGTTTTTTAATAGTGTCATTGCGAACAAATACAAACTCACAAGTTTTGAGTGATTCTGGCACAAATTGTTTAAAATTCTGATTATGATGTGAAATATGTGCTTGATTATTAGCAACAATATCTTTAAGTTTGAACAAAGTTTCTGATGGACTGAATTTTTGCTCACTAGGAATGACTAACTGACTTGGCAATCTGAGTGTTTGACCATAAACCATTTCAGCAGGGGATGCTTTAACATCTTCTTTAAACGTGGATCTTAGCCCTAATAGAACTAGTGGTAATTCTGAGTACCAATTGTTTTGGTTATTGCTCGCTATAAGAGAAGCTTTGAGTTGACGATGGAAACGTTCTATCATCCCATTAGCTTGTGGGTGATAAGCTGAAGTTTTGATGTGTTTGCAACCAAATTTGGTAATAAAATTTTTGAATGTAGTTGATGTAAACTGAGGTCCTCGATCAGAAGTAATTTCCAGAGGAACCCCAAAGCGTGATATAAACTCTCTTTGGAACGTGTCAACAATAATATTAGCCCTTGTATCTTTAAGAGGATAAACCTCAGGCCAACGTGTGTTCCTGTCAATTATGGTAAACAAATATCGGTAACCATTTGAAATCGGTAATGGGCCAACCAAGTCAATATGAATATGTTCAAAACGACCGCTCGGAATGTTTATCTTGTGAGGTAGTGTTTTAGTGTGTCTATGTACCTTAGATTTTTGACATCTAATACATTCTTGAGTCCATTTGTTTATTTGTGTGTTCATGTTAGGCCAAAAATATCGTTGTGTGATTAGTCGTCTAGTACCTCTAGTTCCTGGATGTGAAATGTTATGTATTTGATCAAAAACTCTTTTCCGTAGTGTTTGGGGAATGTATGGTCTTGTATTATTTGTAGAATTTTCACACCAAATTTTTATGTTTAAAAACGGAATATCAACTTGTTCAAACTTGTAAGTTGTTTTGTCTGTTATGCTCTTGAGTTCTGTGTCAATGATTTGTTCCTGATGTAATTGTTTGAGATCAAGGTCGGGTGTTCTAACTTCTGTTACCTCGCATCTTGAAAGTGCATCTGCTACTGAGTTGTCTGTACCCTTAATGTGTAATATTGTGTTAGTGAATTGTGCTATGTATTCAAGGTGTCGTGTTTGTCTAGGACTACGTTCGGTTTTAGAAGATAATGCATTAACTAAAGGTTTGTGATCTGTGAAAACTGTAAAAATGTTACCTTCCAGGAAGTGTCGAAAATGTTTAATAGTTAAGTAAATCGCAAGTAATTCTCTGTCAAATGTACTATATTTCGTTTCAGCAGGTGAAAGTTTCTTAGAGAAGAAAGCTATAGGCTCAAGTTTATTGTTATGTTCTTGTTGTAAAACGCCACCTATTGCGGTAATGGATGCATCTACAGCAATCGACAGTTGTGCCTTACTATTAACATGGTTAATAAGTGTTTGCGTGGCAAAACTGTCTTTGATTGTTGTAAATGCATGTAAAGTAGTGTCTGTCCACTGTAAATGTTTGCTTTTAGTTTTCGAAGCTGTTGTTACCATGTCATAAATGGATTCAAGCATGTGTGCGAGTTTAGGAATGCACCTGTGGTAGTAATTTGTCATACCTATAAATTTTTGCATGTGTTTGACTGTTACCGGTTGTGGATAATCTTGAATGCATTTAACACGTTCTTGTGACGGACGTATTCCGTGTTTAGATATGTTGTAGCTAAGAAAGTCAATGTTATCAACTCCGAATACACATTTGTTAGGTTTTATGTTTAAACCGTAATCATCGAGTCTTCTAAAAACTTGCGTTAAATGTTCGAAATGTTGTGTTTCTGTCTCACTAGCAATCAAGATGTCATCTAAGTATACGAAAATAAAATCTAGTCCATGTAGCACTTCATTAATGAACCTCTGGAATGTCTGGGCTGAGTTCCTCAAGCCAAATGGCATACGGAGGAACTCGAACATCCCAAAAGGTGTAGTGATTGCTGTCTTGTGTATGTCGTTAGGTGCCATTGGTATTTGATGATATGCTCTGACTAAATCGAGTTTTGAGTAAATGCATGTATTGTGTAAATTTAAAGAAAAATCATGTATGTGTGGTAATGGATATCGGTCAGGTACTGTAATTGTGTTAAGTCTTCTGTAGTCGCCACATGGTCTCCAATCATTGGGCTCGCGTTTAGGTACTAGGTGTAATGGAGAAGATGTTTGAGAATTTGACGGTCTACAAATACCAGAAGTAACTAAGAACTGAAATTCTTGTTTAGCTACTTTTAACTTTGGCAAGTCTAGACGTCGTGGTCTTGTGTAAGGTAATTGTCCTTCAGTGACAATGTGATGTACAGTGTGATGTTTAATTGGTGCTGTGTAATCGGGTTCTGTTATTAAAGAAGGAAATTTTTTGAGTAATTGTGTATACTTGTTATCTATAGTAAATAATTTAGGTAAAGATGTTTCAGAAAATGCTGAAATTGTATTGACAGATAAATTAGTTAAAGGGTCAATGAGACGTTTGTGTTTAAGGTCAATAAGAAGGCCATATTTTGTCAAGAAATCTGCACCTATAATAGGTTTGGAGATGTCAGCTATAATAAATGAAAATGGTAATTCACGTCGTAAATTTAAATTAAGTGTCAATAATTTTTTTCCAAATGTAGAGATTGCTGTGCCATTAGCAGCTTGTAATACCAAATCTGATTTTTTGTTTGAAATTTTGAATTTTGAGGAAGGTAGAACTGATACCTCTGCTCCACTGTCAATAAGAAAATTTAATTTACTAGAGGGGTCAAATACAAAAAGACGACGTGTATGTATGACGGGTCTATTATCAGTCGTCGCGACAACAGAGTCTTTTAGTTTGTTGAATTGTGTTGTGTTATGTTGTGTGGTGAAAAGTTGTCGTTTTGAACAAATGCACATGGTTGCTCACATTTACGTGCGTTTTTACCGAATCTGAAATGGTACTTACATACCCAATTGGAAGGTCGTTGACCTGAAGAGGACCTATAAGACGATCGACGTCTTGAAGTTCCTCTGGAACTAAATCTTCTGGAAATTGGACGACTGAAACGTTGATTCTTAAGTTCATCAACATCAAGCGAGAGTTTTTGAAAACATTCAAAAATTTTAGATGCTTGTTCTGCAAAATGTTTAGTAATATTTGCTATCTCATTAGAATTAGAGATGTGTTTCGATACATTAAAGTTATTCTTGATTGCAGATACCTCAGATTCTGCTAATACCTCCCACAAGTTATCAGCGAGTAATAACAACTCATCTAATTCCTTATGACCAGATCCTGTCAAAGCAATGTTCAGACTTTTAGGTAGTTTACGTAACCAAAGCTTATAAACTAAGTCTTTGTTGACTGTTGAACCAGCTAAAAGAAGCAAGGATCTGTAAAATTGAGATGGTTTTTGGTCACCCATCTCAGTGTCAGATAGCATCTTATCGAACCGTTTGTTCTCACTTAAAGTATGTCTATTTATCAGAACTTTCTTCAAACCTTCATACAAGTTGGTTGAAGGCGGTTGTTGTATGAAATCTAATACCGTAACTATGACTTCTTGTGGAAGTGCAGTCACAAGATATTCATACTTTGTTTGGTCAGTGGTAATCCCTTTAGATCGAAATTGGAATTCTGCATGAATAAACCATGCATCAGGACTATCAGTCCAGAACTGTGGGAGTTTGACTGACGTTGCATGAACTTCAATGTTAGATGATGAATCATCGAAAGGGTTCAATAAAGGAGGCTCAAAATTAATTAAATGGTTATCTCCGTCTCCTGAGGTGGATAACCGAGTAGGAGTACGTTGCATTGTATTGTTTTAAAGAATACTAGCTTTATTACAAATAAATTTCTTAAAATAATATTAATAAAATTGAAGTGTGCCTAGCGTGCAGTGTAGTGCCTACGGTTGTGAAACGATAAGCGCCGGCTTATCGTTTTACATCCGCTAAAAAGCTAATTGTGTAGTGTATATAAATACCAATCCTTAGTCGCTGATTTACTGACGTCGCTGCTTGTTTCTGGCGTCACTGCTTGCTTTGGCGTCGCTGCTTGCGTCGGTGGCGCTGCTTACTTCAGCGTCGCTGTCTGCGTCGGCGTCGTTGCCTGTCTTGGCGTTGCTGCCTGCGTCGGCGTTGTTGCCTGCGTCGGCGTCGCTGCCTGCGTCGGCGTCGTTGCCTGCGTCGGCGTTGCTGCTTGCGTCGGCGTCGCTGCTTGTGTTGGCGTCGCTGCTTGCGTTGGCGTCGCTGCCTGTGTTGGCGTCGCTGCTTGCGTTGGCGTCACTGTCTGTGTTGGCGTCGCTGCTTGCGTTGGCGTCGCTGTTTGTTTCGACGTTGCTGACTGCGTTGGCGTTGCTGCCTGCGTCGGCGTTGCTGTTTGCGTCGGCGTCGCTGCTTGTGTTGGCGTCGCTGCTTGCGTTGGCGTCGCTGCTTGTGTTGGCGTTGGCGTCGCTGCCTTTGTTGGCGTCGCTGTCAACGTTGGCGTTGCTGTTGACGTTGACTTCTCTGCTGACGTTAGCGTTTCTTTCGACGTTGGCGTCTCTGTCAACGTTGGCGTTGCTGTTGACGTTGACGTCGATGTTGACGTCGCTATTTCTGCCGAAGTTGTTGTCGATGTCGGCGTTGTTGCTGGCGTCGAGATACGCTGCTGCTATTTGCTTCGTTGTGGTGAGGTGGGTTCGCTGTTGTAGCTCTGCAGTGAGTAAGTTGCTCACGACTGCAGGCTGTGATGTTGTTGTTGTTGGTGCGCAGCAGAGTTGGCTGTTGTCGGTTAAGATAAGGCACCGACGTTGACTGATATCTCGGATTCGTTGCCAGAGTTGATCGGGCTCGAGACTGATGTATTGCTGCTGTGTTGCGGTGTTCGTGCTGAAGCTGGTGGTGTGGGTGTGTAGTTGTTGCTGCTGAGCAGTGGCGGTTTTGGTGGTAGCGGTGCCTTGCGCACAGGTTTTGCGGGTTGGTTGTGATGATGTAGATGTTGCTGCAGCTGCACTTTTAGTTGTTGACGCAATTGTTGTTGTTGCTGTGGCGCGTAGAGACTGAGCGCGAGAACTTATGAGCGTGTCACGGGGTTGCTCTACTTGAGTGGCTTAGAGCGCGGGGTTGCTCTGCTTGAGTATTGATGAGCTCGTGTTTGGTACTGTTGGTATCGTTGGTCCGGTTTCGACAGGATCGCCAATTGTGGAAATTAAATATTTCCACGAGAAATATAATAAAAATTTGTTCGTACGTTTTGAATAATTTATTAGATACTGAAAAATTTTGAAATATTTTTATACATTTAAAATATGAAAACTTAATTCTAAAAAATACAAAAAGAACTTAAAAACTAAGTGGTTTTAAAACAAAGTGTTTTACATACAATTGAAACAATATTAAAATGTAATAATAAGATAACACTACAAAGGTGTAGAGACTGGCCTGCGTATACATCACAGATGCCATGAGAACCTGCCCTACTGCAGCACTAGAAATAATTCTGGACCTAACACCCTTACACCTTGTCATAGAGGGAGTAGCTAAGCGAACTCTGCTATGCATTACTAAAGAGGGTACAGGTTTAGGTGAAAATATAACCAGTAGAAAGAAGGAGGATATTGCAAAGCACAACCTTTGCAGCGACCTACCAAGAGACGATACAATAAAAAGGTACAACTTCAAAATTAAGCTTAGTGCCAAGAAAGAGAGGGACGGCGAGATAATATTGCAAGTCAAAAAACCACACAGTATATCATGGTATACAGATGGCTCCAATACATTGGAAGGTATAGGCGCAGGGGTGCACGGGCCAAGAACCAAGCACTTTGAACCTATAGCAACATCACTCAGTATCTTCTAAGTGGAAATCCTAGCACTACAGCTGTGTGCGCTATTCGTCCTGGACCGGAAATACAAAGGGACAGGCTATAATTGTCATGTAAGACAGCCAAGTGGCAATTAAAGCATTAGTTTCCTGTGAGATATTATCGAGAATAATATGGGAATGCCTAACAAAACCCAATGAACTAGGCAAGAATAACCCCGTTATTATACTCTGGGTCCCAGGACACAAAGGAATAAAAGGTAACGAAGAAGCCGATGGTTTAGAGCGACGGGGTGCAGCCACGAAATTTATAGGACCAGAACCATTCTGTGGATTGGGCACACACTCTATAAAAAAAGAACTAAGAAGGGAAGAGAAGCACAAATCTTTGGAAAAGCCTCCCATAGCTAAGACAATCCAAATTGCTCCTCAGAGTTTTGAGCACTCGGAGAGCAAAATTGTGCATAAGCTTAGGTAAACCAAACCTAAAAATTCTTACGAGGTTCCTTACAAGACACTGCTAACTTAAATATCACCTGATGAAATTGGGCAAAGAAACCGATAGTAACTGCCGTTTCTGTCACAATTGACTCAAACTGAAATTTTGTCACAATTTTCTATAATCCTATGCGCTGTGGTTAATATACTCAAAAAAATTAAAAGGTGCACTTTGCTTGGACTGTTTCCTCTTTCCACCTTAAAACGTTCAAGCTGTTTTAGGATCTCTCCTTATAAAGCCTTTCACAAAATATAAAATTGTGCATGACTAGTGTAGAAACCAAGTCAGTGGTACATAGGATCTGCAGAAGCAGCTCACGCATTAATTTCCGACCTGCTGTTGATGTAATGATGCTGTCTGGTCACATAAAATTACTGGAACAAAATCGAAAGATTTTATCTTCGATTATTTTGGTTATAGTTTTTTGTGAATCTCACGACTTGCCAGTTCGTGAAAAAGACATATCCTCCAACCATCCCGTTTAGTTCCACTCATCCACCAATCTCACTCATCCTCCTCATTCATCACTCACTCACTCATCCTCCAATCATCCAGTTTAGTGGTAGTCCTCCATCCAGCAACACTACCTTTCGAATATTGGAAAGTGTCGCTGTTCATACCATATCTCGACTTGTCTAAATCATCCTTACAACGGCGTTTTTATTCCTTTAAAGCGTGCACAGAAATATGATGCACGAGAAAAAAGAGAAGCTGAATGATTATTTTTTATATTGTTTTGCTGAAGATTCGCGCCAATGAATGCTTTGATTTCCGCTTTTGTTAAATCGCGTTTAATTCAATTTCGTTTCCAATTTAATTTTAAAATTTTCTCAATAGACCACAGGTTAGGTTAGGTTAAAGTGACTGCCTCAAATTGAGACGCACTTAGGCCAATAAGGCCCATTGTGGTACCACAGGGGTTGATCTCCCTTCTCTATTCAAACCAGCTTGAGCTGTTCACAAAGCTTAGGATTCGGTATATCGATATTTCCGAGAGTTCTTCGAGGTCTCTGAGAAACCAGTTGTTTAGGTGAAGAAAACGTTTTTGAGCCAGCGCTGGGCAGGTGCAGAGAAGGTGTTCTGTAGATTCCACCTCCTCCTCATCTCTACAGCTTCTGCAGAAGTCGTTGTGGGGTATGTTTAATCTTAGAGCGTGCCTGCCAATAAGGCAGTGCCCTGTCAGGATCCCTATCATGGTGCCAATGTGATCTCTACTAAGAGATATGAGTTCTTTTGAACGCTTCAGATTGAGTTTGGGCCAGATTTGCCGTGCTATATTACAAGTGTTACCTGCTGACCATCTTTTGTTGGTGTTAATACAGGATAGCTCATGTGTAAGGAGTTTACATGTGGAGAGAGGAATACCAAGGTTTGTCTTGTCTGAAGATAGTTGTTTGGTAGTACCTGTGCGAGCGAGTTCATCTGCTCCGCAGTTACCTAGAAAATCCCTATGTCCGGGAATCTCAATAGTTCCTAGGGCTTTCAGAGCGGCCTGACTGTCAGAAAGTATGCATATATCCATGGAATATATATCATTTTTCTGAAGCCAAGTTAGCGCTTCATGTATAGCAGCGATTTCAGCTTGAAATACACTGCAATGGTCAGGGAGCCTGAAGGCTATATTGATGCTTAATGCTTCTGAGTAGACTCCTCCACCTACTTTGCCATCTAGTTTTGATCCATCCGTAAAGATCTCAATGACATTGTGAGGTGAATGGTTTTCTTGGGTGAATGGTTTTCAATAGACCACACTCTAACAAAAATTAAAGAGAATTAACTACAGTAATTGCTGGCAACTGATTGCCTACATTTATTGTCGTTAAATCCCATAGAGCAAAATTATAAATATTTATCGTTATAAATGCGTGAATCCTCTCACCTACAATTATTTCTTTCTCTTGCTCTCTTGTAAAAACTCTCTTCTAAAATTATTTCTTCCAATTTTGTCTGCGCTTATAAAAAAAGCTAGAAATGCGTGAAGTTGCTCAAGTAAGTTTTGAACATGGCAACAACAACAACCCTGTTGAGTCAACCCAATAGAGTCAATAACTCAGCAGAACGCGCTACTCTTTCCTGCTTCAGTAGGCTTGAGTAATTAAGCTGTGACTAATCTACTGTTTAAGTTGTATATAATTGGACACTTGTTCAAATAAACTCTTTGAAATCATATGACGTTAAAGCAGAGGTGTTTATTTAAGGGTAAGCGTAAAATACCGCTGCTGGAGCGTTTTTAGGAGTATCTGAGCGAGAACACGCTGAAATAGTGTGAAAAGTAGGGAAAATATACATACTTTAAGACTCTCTGAGCGAAAACACGCTAAAATAGCGTGAATAAAAGAGTAAATATACATGTTTTGGAAAAAGACGCTGATTTTCAGACAAAATTGAAAAACTCACTGCAAAGCGTGGTTTTTTTTATAAAATCGCCAATAAATGTCGTGAAAATTCATTTTTTCAATTAGTTTTTAGAGTGCTGTAATTAAAAATTAACTTTATTTATCAGCTACATGAAACAAAATATGTCTACCCTGAGTTGAGTCCTGGCAAAGCCCATACAAAATAAATTTATTAAAACTGTAAAATCTCTAAAAATTCCACAAAAATAATAAATAATCTTGAAATTCTGCACATTGGTTTTGATATTTACAGCCCTATTCTGGTTGTTAGCTTAACTAGAAATAGTTAAGGAGCTCTTGTTAAGCTGATTGTAATGTTATGTAAATGTTGGTATTCTTAAAAATCATTTACAACATAAAAGCTTAAAAAGCTTTTAAAGTTCACCATGCATGGTGAAAATCGATATGCCTATTGAAAGAAGAGATGCGCGATATGAACAGATGCTTCGAGTGCAGCTTGTGACTTTGCAAGTGCTTGAAAAATTTGCCACGGCTGCTGAAAGATTTCATTATCAACACTTAAAATAAGTAAATACTTCTTCCATTTTTCAGTTTGATGTATTTAAACTCAATATTATATTATAATTTGTATTTTTTTATTATTTGCTCATCACTTTTCTATCCAAGCACATACATTTCATTCGTTGTTTAGACTCTTTCAGTCATTAACAAAATTGTAAGGAAAAAAGCTTTTAAATTTGCAGCAAAATACGAAACCTTAACAAATTGTTAATATTAACTATTTTGTTAATGTCGTGAGCTTAGTTAAGCTGCCAGAATAAGTCTGTTAATATGCATTCTAAGTAAACAAAAAAATCTATTTTGTACTTTTTATTTGTTTTTATTTTTCTCAAGCAAATCATAGATTGGTTTTGATTTTTGTGACTGGAGTTCTCTTACAAAAAGTTTAAGAATTCCGAAAAGGCAAAAAATGGCTCAACCAAATTTTAAGCACTTATTATGGACAGTCAATATATAAAGCAAATCACAATTTCATGACAAAAGTGCGCAAAAAAACACACTTTAACTCCACTTGAATAACAAAAAACCTTAAATTTTGAACATATTATTTTATAAACAAAAAATAATTTTTCAAACATTTACTCAAAAAAGTTTTTATTAAGTAAGAACCACAGTTACTTGAAATTGATGGTGCCATTAAAAAACTTTCCACAAAAAAACTTTTTTTTAATAAAAATATACTTAAAAAAAGAAAAAATCCAACTTTTCACTGCGTGCCAACGAAAGCAAAAAAGTTCATTTTCAAACACGTATAACTTTTCAACTAGTTAAAATTTATAATTTTTTATTGTTAGTGACGTAGAATTGTTTTGTCTTTAAACCGGTTTAAAAAAAATTTGGCACCACAAAAAAATTTTTTAAATAACAAACCGAAGAGCTCATACAATACCCCATTGTGCAGGCTGTACTCTGGATCAAGACCCTTGCTGTGAGCTATCCATACGCGGACCTTGTAGTGATTGGTTACTTGGACATGATTCCAGAAAATTATCTGATTTCGAAGCTGATGTTGCGCGCCGTAGTCTTGACGTGAAAATACTTAACTTATTTTACATATTTTAATACTTAACTTTTCTGCACACGACAGCTTGAGCTTTTCTGAAGATTTAACTTGAAGAAATTATTTTGCGTAAAAAATTTATTCAAAAAAATTTTCAAAAATTATATTTAAAATTATTTTTTTTTACGTTGGGAGCCAGTAGTACTCGTTGGGTGTAAATTCAAAATTACTACTCAAATGCAACTTTATAAAGAATTAATATTCAGAATAATAAGAATACAAAGTGCATTGCTATAGTTCTTTAATTCAATATAGTTCTGGTGGTTTCAGTTCTTTGGAAAAAAGTTTGGTGTATCTCGACTCATCGCAATTGACATTCTTACGCAATGTCGCAAGAACTGAACTGAAATCTTTATATAGGGGCTATAAGCGCAGGGTTTTCTTTAATTTTGGTGTTTTATTTAGACTTCAGACTTTAGCCACGGTCTAACTTTTTCTTTTTAGAGACGAACTCAGTCCAAGTCGCTTCGATTAAAACAAAACTTTACATTTTAAATAGTTTCAAATTTATTTCAAAAGTTCAGAATAATAATAAAAACGTTTTTTTACTCGATAGCGCATTAAAAGTTCGTAGCACTTCTACGCATATGGCAACGGTGGCCAAGGCAACACCCTAAACGCAGGCATACTTGAGGCGCTAAACCAATAAATAAAATTCTAAAAATGTACACAATTTTTAATATGTGTTCGTATGAGTGCATGTGTGTGTGTGTGTGTGTAGTTGACTTATTCTATTTGCGTCTAGTGTGTCTTAATGTTTATTGCGGCGTGACACGCTTTAATGTTTACATTTTCAAACACCACCCGTGTAAACGGCTAAGTCTACGCATAGTTTAAAATAATTTCGGCTATGAAGATATCATGAGAAAAAAATAAATAGTTGTACAGCTACTTTTCGTGCTGTTACAAAACACTTTCACAGCTGCACATAAAATTAAATGTAATTTAGAAATGTATTACAAAAAAATTAGGCAATCTGTACATTCTTTCATTATATTTACGATGACTTTATAAATTTTAAATGAACTGTCAAAGATGAGCTGTCAAATTTTCATTTTTTACTTAATATCGTTATACATTTCGCTTTAACTTTAACTTGAACATGTTTTTTTAAAGTTTCAAATTCATATTTTAAGGGACTTAAGTTTTTTGTTAATAAAGAAAAAGAGTAAAGTGTAGGACATTAATCTAAAGCCAAGCCACAACCGTGCACCACTGGATATGGGCGCCAAAAAACTATTTTTTATACTGTTAAATAAAAAACCTCAACTATGTATAAACTAACTGCTAAGTAACAAAAGCAAAATGGCCGACAAGAATTGTTTTAAAAGAACCTTTAGCAAGTTTCTTGGGAAATATAGAAATATAAAACATACTAAAAAACAAAAAAAAATCAAATACGGCAACCCGCAGAGCATGGCGACAATATTAAAAGCACGAAACAAAAAAAGCGATGGATTTGATATAATAAAGAAACAAATAAGAAAAAGTAATGTTGCATATAAAAACTACAACAATAACAAAAGCAACAACAGGAACATGCCTGCCAATTCCCACTCCAGAATCTTAAGCAAATTAAAAAAATAGAAACTTCAGCTTCAAGGAAAAAATTTTATATCGGCTTCTTCTTTGTATATTGAATGACATGAGAAAATCACAAGCCGAACAAAGGCCAAAAAGAGCTAACAAAAAGGGACTACTTAAAGTTCGACGAAATGCAAATAAAGCATAAAAAGGCGCAAAAGAAGAAAGGTTCGCATGCAAGCAAAAACCATCCAAATCCACATCCTCAAACCAAGTTGGGGTGGATTTAAAAAAGTAAGAAAAAAACTATATCCAATACAATCCAAGCGCACAAAATGCGCTGCCTTGTGAAATAATGGAGAGACGAAAGAAAAAGCAGCTAGCTGCATTTAACAACGCTACAAAATAAAAGTTAAAAAAGTAGCAAGAACTGCAAAGAAGGGAGTTTTTTTTTTTTGTTTGCCTTTTTATATAAAGGTTTGGCAAACAAGCCGAATTCCACGAAAATGAATGACATATGAAAAAAATATACAAAAAACAACCAAAAAGCAAAAAATAAAAAATATTCAAAAAAAACATTTTGATTGAATGGCATTGACGGACGAGAGAAAGATGAGAGAGAAAAAAACGCCATGCAACGATTTTCTACTTTTTGAACTTGCAGCAGAAACTGTTGAGATCTCAGCGAAAAAACGCCTAGGAAAAAAATAGCAACACTCACATCACACGCACTCACTCACTTACAAAAACACACACACACACACTCTCAAACAGCTGTAGTTATTCATAAAAAAATATTGAAAATTTCCACAGACAAAACGTTTGCACTACAACGCAACGTCACCGGATGCGGAATCGTATAAAATGTGTTCGAGCATCGAGATTTCCTTCCCTTATTGTTGCAACAGCTAAGCCAAACGACAGCAGCAGCATGAAAAAAAACACACACACACACACACAACAAAAGGATATCGCGCTCATATGCGTTGGCCATTGTAAAGGTTGATGCATGCAGCAAATGCTAACTGCTGAATGCTTCCCTGCTGCAAGTAAGGCTCAGTGGAAAAAATAAAACAACCAGAAAACACCCTTGAAAAGAACGGTTGTCAACCGCATTTATTGGGTTCGACCAAACAACGCAACGCAAGGCAACGCAACGCTGAGTGTCTGTCTGTCTGTCTGTCTGTCTGTCTGAATGACTGACTGTCTGTTTGAGTGCACAAAATATGCTGAGATTTACTTTTGACTCACACCACATACGCACACCAAATACGGGGTAGACCGTAATGCCGCACTCGGAAAGTAGTAGCAATCCGGCTGGGATGGGGTCCAGAGTTCGAGCGGTATTCGCTTAGATGATGGACAGATGTATGATTGATTCATAATATTCTTTTTTGCATTTTTATTTTTTTTTTTATTTTTCCTACATTATTTGTTCTTGTCGATTTGACAGCATGGCACTGCTTTTGACATTCTGCTGATATGTTGATTGGTGGTCGCCATTTTAAAGTCAAATTCAGAAAATAAAATCAAATGGTTTTAAAATTTGATGTGATTGCTGTGGAAAGTTTCGACAGTTTAGAGGCAGTTATGAAGCTTCTAGATCGATTTGTGGTAGCTTAGATTATCTGTCACTTTAACCCCTTGCGGCATACCACCTATTTTACATCATTGTTGTAAGTATTCTAGACAATGAAAAGCATTTTTCGCGGAGTTTTTTGTTAAAACAAAAATATTTGAATGCCTAATTTGACTAAACAATTGACTAGTTTCTTAACCTTTATACAAAGCTAACCTATACAATTTAAGTGAAAATTTTTTGTTACAGATTAATTGCAAAAGTACTGGGCCAATTTTTATGAACAAAGTTCTAAAATTTCATATTTGCTCTACAGCATCTGTTAGGGGTATTTTCTTTTCACAATTTGAATTATAAGCACACTTAATGAAAGTGTTAAGTTATTTATTAAATAATCCGAGACGCCACCATTGCTTAATCGTTTTCTTTTCAAGCGTTTGTGTTGCGAGTTTCATATAAACTCCTTGTTGCTCTCTAATACTCTCTATTTTGTTCAGTTTGCAAAAAACACAGATGAGATTCAAGCAAGGCGAAAAGTGAAATACATACGAATGCAAAATAAAACAAAAGAACATTTTTTTATTTCGTTTAAAATGTGGAGCTTCGGAAAACTGCGGCTTGCTAATATTACATACATAATATATTATAAACAGACTTAATTATTGCCCAAATTATCCCTGCAGTGTAATCAACTAGATTTATACCAGTCAACAACTAGTTGGAAATATCCAACAACTAGTTCGATTTATGTCCTATTCTCATAGAACCGACTGGTATTTTTTTACGTGGTGATGTCATTGGAAAAGACAATTGTCTTACTATAGATAAGGTTTTAACTAGTTAACAACTCATTTTTTATGTAAAGTAAAGTTCTAGTTGGGTTGTGACTAGTTTTTAACCAATATAGTAATTATCGAATTAAAACTAGTTCTTAGGTTCATATTTTTTCAATAGTTCATAGGTTCAAAGAACATATATTTTTACAACAAAATATTAGCTAAAGTTAAAGCTATTTGATGAAATACCATGTTTATGGTATACTACATGTTTTTAAATTAGTTTTTATATGTTTAAATTTGTTTATTATTAGTTTGTTCCAATGGGTTACCCAGCTCCAACTGGTTTTGGAACTGGTTGATTTTGATAATATGTAGTATAGTTTGATTTTGGCTAGTTTTACAACTGGTTTAATGTGACTTGACAAAAACTAGTTGGGTTTAAACTACTTTTGCAACTAGTAAATCGTGACAAAATATAAACTAGTTTGTTTTGACTAGTACAAATACTACTCATGTTTTAATGCTGACTAGTCTTACACTGCAGGGATATTACAAAACTATTACAATATTAAAAAAAAAGTAAAAAAATCATTTTTGGCGTTACACTTCATTAGAGTTGTGATAAGATCTGCCAGACAATATTGATCATTTTCAACCCCGAATTCATAATCAGCGATCACAAAAACCCGCGATTAACAAACCGTCGCTTGAAAAAATTAATCTCGTATTTGAAAATTTGCACTTTTGAGATTTTTGAGAAAAAAAGCTATAAATTTGAAAAAAAAAAATAAGGATAAGTCCACAAAAGTTTCGTAATCTATTGTAAAATGGTCTGCAAATAGGCCTGAAATTCTGAAGAATATTGCACCGCTAGATTTTTAATTATAGCCTCTTTTTCTCAATAATCTCAATAATCGAACGACGAAATATTGACAGATTTTACTGAACGGAAAAATTTATGCCGCAAAGGAGTAAGTGCATAAAAAGTTTTTTGCTGTGTTAAGTTTTTAACAATTTAATGAGGAATTTTGAATTTTAGGGGGTAGATCAAGAGAGACTGCACTATATCAACTGAGGAAAGTACTTCAGAAAACCTTAGATATGAAAGAGACAGCACTATGTGCTTTTTTTAACCTAGAAGGTGCTTTTCTCATGAACAGTTCTCATGAAGCCATAAGTAAAGATCTTACCCATCGAGAGGTCAACAACACCAACAAGGGCAGAGTATTATCCCCTCTAATGTGGAAGATTGTAGCAGATGAACTACTGAAAGAATTTGCCAAAACCGTATTAATGTTCCAAGGTTATGCTGAGGACATAGGAATTATCTGCAGGAGAAAATTTTAAGAGACCCTGTGTCATAGTTGAAATGTGCCTATGAGTGACATACATCCGGCAAAAACCACCATTTACCTCAAAATATAAAATTGAACACCTTAAACCTATAAAGTTAGACGGAGCAGGGATAGAATTCAAAAGGGAAATTAAATTCTTTTTAGTATTTTCAAAACCAAAACCTACTTTGGAAAACACATTCGAGCAAAATACTAAAGAAACCTTTTAGAACACTTATAATTCGCAAATCTATTGCGGAAAAAAGCTGGGGATGCACCCAAAAAATACTACGATGGATATATACAATGATCATACGTTCCATGTTGCGTATGGCTCATTCATCAGGGCAAAAAACACAAAGCAACATACAGTCATCGCTGCGCTAAGCAAGCTACTGAGCTATTGGCCTGCATGTGCATCACTAGAGATTTGTGAAATGTCCAACAGCATCCATGGATGTTCTTCTGGAGCTAATACCTCTTCACATTTACATTCAATCCCAGGCGAAGAAGGCTATTCTAAGGATGACTAGAGATGATATCGGGCAAAAGGACTGCGTAACTTAAAATAAGTTTGATATTCTGTCGAGACAATATCTGAAACAACAATACAGGATTACATGATGCTTTGACAGCTCTCTAAGTGAAGAAGAGACATTAGCAGGAGTCTGCGGGCCGGGGATTATATGCTTCGAGCCCCATGGCTTGTTGCGCTTATCTCTTTGTTATATTGAGTTAGGGTACTCCTGTATTCTGATCATTCCCTAGTTCTCTTTGCCTGTTTGAATAATCTACGAACATTTATTCTCAGCTTAGATAAGTTAATGTTCCACCAAGGAACATCTCTGGCGGAACAAACTTTACTTATTGGACAACTGTCTTCAAATGCATCTTTAATAGTTTTACTAAAGCGTTCTACTATTATTTCTTGTTCTGGTTTATTTCTGATATTATTTCTCATTCCATAATGGGTGACATTTTGTCTCAGATTTTCTAGATATTCATGTCAATTTGTTTTTTTTTTCTTAAGGTTTTTTGTATAGAAGCAGTCAGTCCCCTCAATATCAAATCTGATAGTTCTATGATCAGACACTGAGGGTTCGTTTGAGACTCTTTAGTTCCTAATTAGATCCCTAGCAAGAGTATTTCCAAGAGTTATGTCGCAGACGTCTTTACGTGCGGTCACAAATGTCGGTGTGAATCCCACATTAAAAATTTATAATTTATTATTAAGTATAAATTTCAGCAGGTACTTTTGTTGGTGTTTGTTCTTCCTCATGCTTTGTTGTGCGCATTTGCATCACAGCCAAGTATAAGTGCCAGTTTCTTCCTTGTGCAGTAGCTCACCAGTTTACCGATTATATCCTGTGGTATGATGGCATCGTCTCCTGAGAAGTATCTTGCTGCTACAACGATCTCACTTACGGTCACGTTTAAGTGTATTGGTATTTTTATTGCGACCAGATCTCTTGTACGAAAATCTGAAAGACAAATATAATTCAAACTTTTTGTTACTAATACGCACGCTCTCAGATTGTCACATTTTATATCCTAAATTAACTGTGTATTATCTCCTGACAAACTACTGATGTAACCACTGAATACCCAAAATTGTTGGAACATCGCTATCCCTAGTTTTGACCTTAGGGTTTCCCTTGCTATTACTTCCAAGGTGGATTTAGCGTGGTGTAGATTGATTTTGGCAATCCTAGTGTTGTAGTAGTACCAACAGTACCCAGAGTATTTGTCTCTGACTCGATGTCATCGGCGGTGACAATGTTTAGAGAAGCTATGTTGATGTTGTTGAGACCCTCAACTTCATGAGTTATTAGAGTTATTTACTCTTCTTTACCTCCTACTGCCTACACTGCCACTTTTTTTACTATTTCGATCAGGATAACAGTCTTGCCACCCGTTGAGTCTATTTCTTTTAACTGTTGCTGCCCTTTCGATTTAAGGATTTGGATTGGAACACAACCAAACCTGTATTGTATGACACGGCTGTTGGCTCTGATTGCTTTTAATGACCTATTATCTATCCCGATAGCGAAGAGCTTGCCTTTGTTTACATCCTTGCTGCTAAGGATCTTCAACAGATTGATATAAGGCCTATCGTTTTGGATAACCAGAAGCTCCAGAAGATGTGGACACAGGATATATCGTCTCCCACACACGTTGATAACTAACTGTCCATTTCAGCCAGTCAGTTGAAGGACAATGGTTTTCAACCATTTCACCATTTCTAGTCCCGCGCAGTCCACCAGTATAAGTCCTGGTCTTAAGTGGATGCCATCAAACTGAAATTTTTCTCTGCAGCCTTTGTTAATTCCATCTTCTAGAAGTTCCTCAATATGTCCCTATTCCTCTCGGCTGAGTATGTGTTCAGGGAAAGATTTCGGAAGCCAGTCTGATGGTCTTGGAAGCACTCGCTTTACTAGTCCCAGACTTCCTGGCCTTCCCAGTAGATGCGGCTTATCGTCGTCCCTCATTTCTTGGCAGCATTGCCAATTCGTGGACTTATCTATTCTGCATCTCTTTTTTTCGCGTCAGATGGAGTATTTTTGGTGCAATCTACGATTGTCTGCATAGCTTCTTCTGGCGTTAAGAATTCCTTTAGATAACATTAATAACATTTCGTTTCTCCGCCACTCAGACCTGTAGTCTCCCCAAACCTAGTTTGTCCTGACTGCAGTCCAGTACTCGCCGATTGCTGTGGTTGTGTCTCTCCAGAGTTGTATACCTCTTTCGAGCCACCTTTGTCATGACTTTCCTTCAGTTTTGTCGTTGCAGTCCTTGACTCCGGTCCAAATATAGGCTCTTTAGTACTCTTGCCTTTCGTAGGTTTTTCAGTCTTCCTGCTTCTTTGTACAAACGCTTGGCGATCGTCATTGCGGGTATCATGCTCCGCTTGATCAGCCTGTTGTGATGCGGTATGAGTGCCCACTAATTTGTTAAGTTTATTTAAGTTGTTTTGCATGTTAATCCCACGAGTATAGGGGAAAAACCGTCCGCCGTGACATAGCCTCACGGTAATCCCACAGTTACTCACTGGGATGGGCAGATACGAGTGAGATACACAGCAGCATGTTCCAAGCGGAAATATAGATGATTGACAGGTGCGTATACTTTGACCTGGAACGTAAATATCAAAACCAAAACATAGCTCTCCTATTCTATAGTCAAGCGGATATCAGAGCAGTGAAATGTCCTCAGGTAACCTCAAAACTTCTGATAGAGTGACTTGATAAACTTAATATGCTTGGCGAACAAAATCGGGTCTGGATCCTGTGGGTTCTGAAACATAAAGATTAAGAAGGAAATTAAGTTGCCAACGTTCTGGCAAAAAAGGAGCATCAACTCCTCTGGTTGGTTTGGAACCATTCTGTGGAATGGGTAAGGCAATCCTCTCTGTTTCAATAAAAAAAGATGAAGAGAAACGAAGAGGAACATACTAGTGAAATCTGTCAGGGTTAGTGAACTATAAACTATTCTTAGAAACATACGACTTAAAGAGATTTAAGGAATGCATGAAGCTAACAAAGTACGATCTAAGTACCATCACAAGATTGCTTACAGGTCACTTTAGGTCGAACTTTAGCTCACAAGACTGGAAATTCTAAACATAAAACATATTCCCAGATAACTTATTAAAACCAAGAGAAATAGAACGTTTACTAACTTCTATCTCAGAGATTGGACTAAAGGAGGTCCTTTAGCTCCATGTAGGGGCAAAATATATCTTAAGGTCACAGTTCGAATCCCGAAAATAATAATAATCATGAAAAATGTTTCTTCTAAACTGCTACTTTTATTTACTTCTTTTCTTACTACTATTTTATTTTCCCACCAAATTATTTGAACATATAATTATACCATTTTTCGATATAAAAAAAATATTTTTATTGCAACAAACAATTTATCACAACAACGCAGCACAAAAGCACAAGTTTTATTCACAAAATTTTACATTTTTAAGAAATTCCCTGTATGCCCCTTCTTTTAATATAATATTTTGCATTTATAATCTACACGGCTAAAAATCTAGGACTATATTTTAGTACAGCTAAAATATAACTGAATTTTTTGAAGCTTGCAGCTTAAAATTAAAAACTTTGCAAATACTAATGGCGTTTTCGTTTCAAAAATGCAAAATTTTTCCTGCCCTTTTTGATAATTCTGCCCTCTTGAAAAGAAAAATAGTGACCTCTTAACTTGAATTGTGTTCTTTTTCTCGAAAATGCTGACCTAGTTGAAAAAAATCAGAATTCTCAAAGAGGGCCGAAAAAATGCAACATTTTTTCGAGAAATGAAAACGCCATAACTCATAATTATAACTCTACTTCATTCAAATTTAAGACAAAAGAAATACAACAGCTTCCCTTTTAGCTTTTCGGCTTAAATTTGAGTACAGTTCTGTATTGTTTTTTTATTTTTAATGCAATGTAGACTAAATTCTAGTACATTTGGATACTAAATTTGTAGTTGGACCCGTAAAAATTTAGCCTGGCAATGCTAAAACTCAATATTAGGCGATTCGGTTTGCACATTTCGATATGTTTGCTTATCGCTTTTGTTTCCTATAGCACAATAGCCCAGTAGTTAGAGTAGTGAACTTAAAACCTGAATGTCGTGGGTTCGAGTCTCACGGTGTTTGTAATTTTTTTTTTTAGATATTTTAATCCAAGCCTATACTAAATTTATAATCAAAGCTGCATTTAAATCATTTTTTATTTTTCAAGTACTAGGTTTGAAATCAAAGCTGGTGTGGTCTTTTATGTAGTACATAAATTCTACAATTCGGGCAATTGTTTTCCTTGTTCTTATTTTATTTTCAGCCTATTGCTTACATATAGTTCCTTGACATCAAATACTTTTTTCCTATTTTAAACATTATGTCAGTTTCAAAATTTTTATTGATTTGGTAACAAGTCGTAAAACGTTTGTTATAAAACATGTCATTCTGTAGCTTGTATATTCCTTGACATATCGGGGTCAAGGAACGGTTGATCTTGAAAGTCAATGTACTATACCAAATGTTCGTATTGAAATACAGTACAACCTCTTAAGTGCGGACACGCGCCAGTCCGGACACTCCAATAATTCGGACACTTCCATAATTCGGACAATTTCAAATTTCTACCTCTACAATTCGAACAAATTGTTTTTCTTATGCAAAAAGACAGTTAAAAATTTTATATTAAGTTTTTGTTATTTGCACACTTTTTCAAGTATGTATTCAAGTATGTTTGCATTGTGTACATAGTACATTAAAGTTTAAATTTTAGTACAAGATTTCTAACCGTGTACACTAATTATTTTGCATGATATTTTCAAATTTTTTTCAACTTTTTCTATTGTATGTGTGCATGCCATTTGTATGTGTGTTTATGTGGAAATCTACTCAGTGAAGCGACATATTTTTAATTAATTTTAAATTTTAATGTACTCGCTGTTGTTGTGTTGTGTTGTGTTTAATCAGTTCATCCAATCTAGCGTCTCTAATAAATGCGCTTAAAGTGTGACATTCGATTAAAAACGACTGCTACGATTGTGAACTTCAACAACTACAAAAACAAAAGCAAGAACAACAGCCATCACAATAACACAGCTTACAAAAACTCATACAAAAATATGTAAATAGTAAAAAGTACTCAAATCAAAAAATGTGCTTAAAATAAACAAAATTCTTTGCTATAGTCGTCTACACCCTTGTTTTTAGAGAATTTAAAAAAAATTCTAACAAATAAATAAATTCACACTCGGCAACCCTTAAAAGCCGTTTTACAAATAATGTCAGCTTTATATTTAATTTAAGCTAAAGTCGCTCGCTACATATTCCAATATAGATTACTTTCAAATTTATTATTTCAATTTTGTTGTTATAATTTTCACTGTTATATTGACTACTTCTACGAGTAGTAAAACCCATCAGAATTGAGCTCACTAGTCGTTAATACGTATGTATATGCTGCGTAGAGTTTTGTCGTTATTAACAAACAAACGGACAAACGGACAAACTTGCGAGTTTGCCTTTCCATACAACCAACTCAATTCCTTCGCAGTCGACTGTCGAGGCAGTTAGTCGATCGCTTAGTCCATTGCTTAGTTCATTTGTCGTTGTCCCATTCCAATTCGACCCCGACCAGACTGCTCTATCGCATGTACGCTCTCGAACTCTGTCTCACATCAAGGGCGGGAAAATTAATCTGAAAACAATATTCAAACAAAAGCAAATGGACAGCATGACAAACAAATAAATGCAAAGCCAAACAGACTGACTGGCAGTGGGACAGACGCTAGGACAAGCCAAAAATATTGCCTATCTGTGGGGGTGAGTTTGACACGCTTTGTATAGCGTGTACTGCGGGCGCTTAGGGTGCAATGAAGGCACTTTTGCACCCACTAGCTGCCAGTAACGAGCAACACCAAATCGTTATTGCCACCACTAGTGCCAGTGTTGCCACCACCAAAGCGCATCATATCATCAAGGTATTTTTCTTTTCTATTTTTTGGTTTTACTTATTTATTTATTTCACTTTATGCAAAATCAAAATAAATTTTAACGGGAAACAAAATTGTGCATATTTACTCGGTCTACAATGTTGGTGTGCACGCCATGCAATTGATTTATTGGCTGCTTGATTTTTGAGAATGTCAAATTAAAATATTTTGTTTAATTTTGAGACTATTTCATTGCCTATTAATTTTGTATTTCTGTAGACTTGATAGAGGTAATCGGTTTAAGAGCATGAACTAAAATTGAATCGTTTATTTTAGAAACATCATCAGTTTATGTTTTTCTTTCTTTTTAAAACGAAACTGTTTTAGCACAGTTGTGATTTGAAACCCAATGAAACGAAAACTGACATTAGAAATAGACAAACAAATACCTTTTTAGGATTTAGCATGTACACAAACCAATTTCAAAGAAATTTTTAAACGTTGCAGTAGCTATTGAACTGTGAGATTAAGTAAAATTCGGACAAATTTAGTGTCTACTTTTAAGTAAGTTTGCCACTAGATGGCACCAAATACACCACTTTCAGATTTTTACTCTGATTTGTGCATTTTTTGTTTCAAACGCTTTATTAAATATAGGCGTATCCCATAATTTGGATAAAATCTATTAACAATTCCGTGTATTCCTTCCTCTTCAAACAACAACGCATGATCTTTATTACTTTCTAGAACACAATTAGGCTCTCACTTCATTTTGTAAGGTCCTACTAACTTGCTAAAGTGTTAAAGCTAGCAGATGTGGATCGCACTTACATAAGAGTATAAAGCAAAAAACATCTTTTTAGGGTTCACCGTAGTGTAAACAACTTTTTTTTAAATTCTGACATTAGACTCGAAATCAGCGACCAGCGCATCGACAAATCGTATCTATATAACAAAAAACACATTTTTAGGGTACACGCTAATGTTAAAAAAACTTTTGAAACTCTTACAGCAGTTTTGAAATCAGCGACCAGCGCATCTATAAGGAGTATAAAATAAACACACATTTATAGGGTCAACCATAATTTCAAAAAAATTGTTTTAAATTCTAACATTAGATTAGAAATCAGCTACCCCTTCATTCTGCCAGCACATAAAAAAATATTATAAAGCAAAAAAAAAAAATTTTTAGGGTTCATCCTAGTGCCAAAAACCCTTTTTGCCTACATCAGTTTCGAAATCAGCATCCAGCGTATCTACAAAGAGTATAAAATAAACACACATTTGTAGGGTCCACCCTAGTGTCCAAAAAAATTGTTTTAAATTCAAACATAAGACTCTAAATCAGCGACCCTTAATACTGCCAGCACTTACGATCAGATTCAAATCAGCGATCAGCGCATCTACAAAGAGTATAAAGGAAAAAAAACACATTTTTAGGGTCCACCCTAGTTTTATAAAAACTTTTTTAAATTCTTACATCAGGTTCGAAGTCAGCAACCAGCGCATCTATAAAAAGTTTAAAGCAAAAAACACATTTTTAGGGTCCACCCTAGTGTTAAAAACCTTTTTAAATTCTTAAGCATAGTACTCTGTTCAGTTTCATGTGAAATTCCACTCAAATCTCTATACAAAAAGTGACAGCTGCGAAACGAGAGTGTATATTTTCACAACATGTTCGCCAGAGCAGTACTCTGTTCCGCTGCGTGAAATTATCGCAACATGTTTCTGAGCAACATTTTTTCACGACAATTTAATTGTACTGCCTATGAAATCTCCCAACTTATTCTCTGTGTCTCTCTGAGAAACGTTGCCATAG
Source organism: Dichetophora obliterata (assembly GCA_963920525.1). Lineage (NCBI taxonomy): Eukaryota > Metazoa > Arthropoda > Insecta > Diptera > Sciomyzidae > Dichetophora > Dichetophora obliterata. The sequence goes on along the minus strand of OY986438.1, from coordinate 155,130,758 downwards.
GAATTCCTCGCAACAAACTTTAAGTCAGAAATTTCACGCAACAAATAAATAACTGTTGCCAGCGAAATTTCACGTAAACGAACAGAGTACTAGGCTTCACATAAGGTTTGAAATTATAGTATACAAAGAGTATAAAACAAAAAACACATTATTTTAGGGTGCACAAATTTTTTTAAATTTCTAATATAAGATTCGAAATCAGAAACAACGCAACTTAAAATAGTATAAAACAAACAAAAAAAAATATATTTAGGGTCCACTCTAGTTGCAAAACCTGGTTTTTTGAAATCCAGCGAAATACTGCAGCACATCCACAAATATTGTAAGATCAAAAAACACTTTTTTAAGGTCCACCGTAGTGGCAAAAAACGTTTTAAAGTTCTAACATCAGTTTACACTGTATTAGGCCGCAATTATAGTGGACGCGTATTGCTGAGCCGAGCCGAAGAAGCTCATTGAAGCACATCTGTTTTCCCCCAATGCGTTTTTGAGTTTCAGCTTGGCTCGTTTCAGCAATAAGCGTCCACTTTTAACGCACCCTTACGCACATTTGCTGCAGTTTCCATTTTTTAAAACTTAATTGCTATAAAGATTCTTAAAAAAAAAAAATAAACTGGCCATTTCAGCCCTTGGAAGGACTTTGACCTAGCTTCTATTGATCAATTGTGTTGTGCGTGTTATTAAATGTTTGATCACAAATGACCGAGAACTGGACCTACGTGTTTTATGCCGACTCCGAACGGCTTATGTTCTCAAGAAGCTTTACATGGTAATTTTTACTCTCTGAGGTTTGCCATTGTCTGCAGAGAGGTGACGACCGAACAGAAAAATTAATTCAATTGTAAAACTTTCTGTCTGAGCTGGAATTGAACCCGGGCTACCGCAGTTCTTTAGCTTAGGAGCCACGCACTCTACCCACTACGCTACGGCCGCCACAAGATAAAGATTCTTACATATGATTAAAACACAAATAAAAATAACAAATGGGTTTTAACGAAATTTCTACGTGTCAGAAACAGAGACACAAAGAGAGAGAGAGAGAGAGAGAGAGAGAGCAAGAAATAAAGAGCGATTCGGGCTGCGCACTCGCCTACTCGTTTGTTAGTTTGCTCGAATTTCAATACTCCCACGCGGTTACATTCTCACTGTTACGTGACGATTTATACCAAATCGCCCCACTCGAAAGCCGCGTAAAGGAACTTCATTCCAAAAACTTTTCGATAAAATACATTTTGGTGAAAAAATCAACCTTGTTTTACAAAAAGCTTTTAATTTTTGTAAGTGATAAACAATTTATCAATTAAGCTCCGATTTCAATCAAACTTTTTTACAACACTTGGAGTTGTAAAAGAAACTACATACGGATAAATTTTTTTTGATTTCCTCTTACATCGAGGACTTTGCACTTTAAAAAAAAATTGTTTCTTTTAAGATTAAAGGCAGTAAGAACTTGAAAATAATTATATTCAACTAAGAATTAACTGAGATTTTCGAATCAGTTATCGGATCTTTTTAACCAAATGTGACCTGAAGTACTTTCACTTGTTTTTTTAGGACATAATCGAATTTTTTGCTTTCCCTTCCATTGAACTTATCTTTTCGCTTCAAAATCGTACGATATGTCTTTTTCGGCATTTTTTTATGAGTATAATCAAACTGAAGATAGAAAAATAAATACCCAAAAAAACCTTAATTATTAGAATAAGAGCCCGAAGAAGAGTGCTTTAGAAACTATAGAATTCACTTTTTCCGAAATGATCCAACTCCACCATAATACCCTTTTATCATATTACTAGTATAAAAGCCTGTCATGTCCCCGAACACTTCCTTTTTGGAGCCTTTTGCCGAAAGCACCTTTTTCTCTTTTTAAAGCTTAAGTTTTTATACACTTTATTTTTACAAAAAATCATTTAATTCGTCATAACTTGTTTATAAAAAGATGAACACAGAGGTAGTTAGATCAAAAACTTACTATTGTAAAAACCCGATATTGTCACTGATAGGTATCAAGAATATTTTCTGTGCATACTTTCAGGCTGAACATTTTTGTCTTGTAAAATACCTTTAAGCCTAGTATGCTGTAGGAATAAAAATTTTTAGGCATTTAATTCTACACGCGAAATTTTTGTGTAGACGCAACACTAACACATACTTACCATAACGTGTTTGTTGAATGTGTTAGTTGAACATTATTGTTAAATGCCAAATTTCCACGCCAATTAAATGTACAGACATATAAAAGACAGCGAAATTTTGGCATTTTGACTCTCCAATCATGGTTATGAATTTGGCTGCATTGAGCAATTTTTCGGTTCAACAGCGTACTAACCAACGAAAAAAAATTTCGCTACGTTTTCGCTGTCAAAAACGCAATGCATTTCTAACGGAAGATTTCTTTTCGCTTCTACAGCATACTAAGCTTTACTGTCAAAAAATAATTACAACTTGATAAATACTGTGTGCGGAGCAGCATGCTTGCCTTTTATGTATTAAGATGTGCATGCTTTCAGGCTGACAGTTTGAGTGATATTGGACACGAAGCAGAGTGCTTGCCTTTTATATATTAAGATACATTTTACTGATTTACTTTATTGTTAAAACTGTCGCTTTCTTGCTATCTTCCTTGTTTTCCACGTTTCTTATATATGTATCTAAACTAGTTGCAGCATGAATAATTAAGTATGAAATATGAAGAAATAAGAGCAAATAGTTTTGAAAGTAGTGTTTGTTTAAAAAAAAAACCCAAGCGGTTTTACCTAAGCTCTAACAACGCGTCAGCATCTCAAATGCGTCATTTTAAGGCAAGCTTTTAACGATTTTTTTGTTTGCTCAATTTTTGCTCGAGTTTGTTTATTATTCAGCTATTCTATTTTTAACCATATCCGTCAAATGAAGTTTATTATTTTATTTGTGTATTTATTTAAGGGTAGCTTTTGAACTAACTACGATTCAACCCTCTAATTGCACGTACTTTTCCACAGCCACAACACTTTATTTTCATTTATTATAATTTTTTGTGTTTTTTTTTACTTTTCATTCATATTGTTTCCAATACTCACACAACAAAACATAGGAAATTCGACGACTTTTAATTTTTATACCTTTTTGATGCTTGATGTGATGTGATCACGTGTTTGCATAATTATGCGGAAATACATCATGTTGTTGACGTCGTTTATTTTTTAGCTTTAGTTGTTTGCGCGTGTGGGTACACTTTTATGTCCAATACTGTAAACACAGTAAAGTGAGTTATTGAATGAACAACTAACAGACAAGCCAGACGAGGCGAGGCATTCGAACGAAGCGTATTAGGGTTGTTATTACGTCACACCCGTTATTGGTTGCATAACTTTTTTGTTTTCTATAATTTGGATATCAGCTTTTTTATACATGCATATGTATCTATGTTTTGGGTAAGTGTCTGATGAAAAAGTGTGTGATTGATTGCATTTGTTAAGCTTACCTTAAGGCTTGTGTCATGCCTTCGAACCAACGAACCAACTAACACAAATGTTTATGCAAATTAAGGATTAGTAAAATGGTTTCTAAGGTCACGACTGGAAGAGCTGATGTTTTCTAGTGTTGAAAGTCGCTTTTAAGCTAATGATAGAGATAGATTTTGAATTAAATTTGATTCGAAAAAAATGGTCAGTCAAGTTCGTTACTTTTAACTGTCGATTAAAATGAAGTAGCTCGTTTTAGTAAATCTTATTTCTATAATAATATGTGTTTGACAACAATGTTCGGCAATGTTTTTATGTACTATGATACATGTATGACAGGCATATTGTCTGCCTATGTGTATGAACAGAAATGTTTTGTTCATTTTATTTAAATCACTTTTTCGAATGCAATAAAATTGTATCTTCACTGAATAATTTATCTAATCAATGAACCAGCGTATCTGCGTACTTACGAAACATATTTTTTGTTGTAGTTATTGTTGTTGTTGTTGTTATTGTTATTGTTATTTGTATATCTAATCAGTTAAATTCTATAGCAGTAGAAAAAAAATATAAAATACTGAAAACATTATCTAAATATTTTTACACTCTTTTGTAGAAAGCAAATATCTGATATGTATCTTTGTATTTGTGTGTGTGTGCAAATATTTGCAACGATATTCTATAAGTTTTAAGGGTATTCAGCGATTGTTAGGAAAATTCTAAATAACAGTGTAAAAAACCAAACTAAAAAAGAGCATAGAAAATTAATATAATAACTTCAACAAAATAAAGCTTTTAAAATAAGTTCATTTTTCCATAACTTTTAAACTGTTTTTCATAACGACCAACATTCTGATTTGTTATAAAAAAATCAAGTCAAAGCTTAAAAACTTTACTTGAAGGCTATAAAGTTATCTTTTATAAGCATTTTTCTAGGTATAAGTAAAAGATTTTATATAAAATTTTATTCATTACACAATGCTTTCATATATTTTCACAGTACTTAAAATTTTTGAATCGCTTTTGCCAATGTGCCACTGTTAAACTTTTGATAAATTCCAAATAAACACAAAAAGTATGTGTTTAGCCGACTTGCACAGTTGAAGTAAAACCTTCAAAAAACCGTAGAAATTTTTAGTATGACTTTTTCATATAACATCGTTACCTAAGAATAAGAAAAAAAAGCTTGCAAATCAAAGTTTTGACTTCATATTTTTTACTTTCGTTTCTAAATATATTTCACTTTAAAAATCAGCGACCAGTGCATCTACAAAGAGTAAAAAGCAAAAAAAAAACACATTTTTAGGGTTCACCTTAGTGTCAAATAAGTTTATTTAATTCTGACATAAGATTCGAAATCAGCGATTACTTCTCACTGCCCTCACATACACAAAGAGTATAAAGCACACAAACACATTTTGTGGATCCACCCGAGTATCAAAAAACTTTTTGAAATTCTTACATCAGATGTAAAATCATAGAACAGCGCATTTACAAAGAGTATATGCCAAAAAAATCATTCTTTGGGTTCACCCTAGTGTAAAAAAACTTTTTGAAATTCCAACATCAGGTTCGAAATCAGTGACCCCTTAAGCTGCCAGTACATACACAAAGAGTATAAAGCAAAACAAAAAATTTTTAGGGGCCACCCTAGTGTTAAAAAAACTTTGAAATTCTATCATCAGGTTCGAAATCAGCGACACCTTAAACTGCCAGCACATACACAAAGAGTATAAAGCAAAAAATAAATTTTTAGGGTCCACCCTAGTGTCAAAAAAGCTTTTTGCAATTCTAACATCAGATTGGAATTCAGCGACTAGCGCATCTACAAAGAGTATACAACAAAAAACACATTTTCAGGGTTCACCCTAGGTCAAAAATTTTTTTCATTTAATAAAAGATTCGAAATCAGCGACCCCTTAAAACTGCCCGCACACAGACAAAGAGTATAAAACAAAAAAAAAATTTTTAGTTTGTCTACCCTAGTGTCAAAAAAAAACTTGCTATTTTAGCATCAGGCTCGACATCAGCGACCCCTTAAAACTACTAGCACATAACCAAAGAGTATAATGCACAAATAAACATTTTTAGGGTCCACCCTAGTGTCAAAAAAGCTCTTTGCAATTCTAACATCAGATTCGAAATCAGCGACTAGCGCATCTACAAGGAGTATACAACAAAAAAAACATTTTTTGGGTTCACCCTAGTGTCAAAAAATGTTTTCATTTAATAAAAGATTCGAAATCAGCGACCCCTTAAAACTGCCCGCACACAGACAAAGAGTATAAAACAAAAAAAAACATTTTTAGTTTGTCTACCCTAGTTTCAAAAAAACTATTTGCTATTTTAGCATCAGGCTCGATATCAGCGACCCCTTAAAACTGCTAGCACATACACACAGAGTATAAAGCACAAAAATACATTTTGAGAGTCTACCCGAGTATCAAAAAAGCTTTTTTCAATTCTTACATCAGATTCGAAATCAGCGACCAGCGCATCTACAAAGACTATATAACTAAAAAACACATTTTTAGGGTTCACCCTATGTCAATAAGTTTTTTCATTCTAACATAAGATTCGAAATCAGCAACTTCTAATACTGCCCAGTATTATACCAAAGAGTATAAATCAAAAAAAACACATTTGTAGGGTTTATCCACCCTAGTGTCAAAACAACTTTTTTTAATTTTAACATCAGATTCGACATCAGCGACGATCGCATCTACAAAGAGTATAAAGCCAAAAAATTAATTTTGTGGGTCCACCCTAATGTCAAAATACTTTTTGAAATTTTAACATCAGATTTGAAATCAGCGACACCTTAATAATACCAGCACATACACAAAAAGTATAAAATAAATTAACAGATTAGAAAAAACTTTAATCAAATGGTAGAGCACGACCAAAACAGAAACAAGCTGAAAACATATCAGCAAAAATCTAAAAACAATTCAGTACCATGCTTTGCTAGTTGAAGACTTCCAGCAGACTGTTGGACTCCATAATAATAACAAAAGCAAAAAGACTAAAGTAAAGCAAAAATACAACAACAAATGTGAGCATATGAAATGTAAGAAAAACTGAGAAATTGACACTTCAAATCTCATCGCCTCTGTGGTGCAGAGCGCTAATGCGCGCTTGCACGGGCATCACAAAGATTTCTGATGAAGCCTTTAGCATGGCCGAAATTGCAATAAAATCAACTAGTGATTTCTTCTTTTTCATATTGAAAAAACTTTGTTGTTGTTGTTGTTGTTGTTGTTGTTGTTTCTTTGGAAAGATTCGTTAGAAGAATAAATTGTTCTAACTTTGACCTAAAGCTCAATAAACGATTTTAGACTATCAAACGACTAGAATTTGTATTTAAAATTAAGTATGATTTAAACTATCAAACATTTAGAATTTGTATTTAAATCATATAAAATCAACATAATAAATAACAAGGTCATTTGAGCATTTAGAGCATTTACTATATATATATTTGTCTATGTTACTCCTGCAACGATTAAAGGGCCGTTCGTAAATGTGGATTTCGTAAATATGCATTTAGCTCTCAGTGTGAACATAGCATTAGTCTGCTCGAATATCAATACTCGCACGCATACACAGCGCACTCGCCTGCTAGTTTGTAGTCTGCTCGATACTCGCCCGCATACACACATAGCAATCTAACTGTTACGTGACGATTTTTACCAAATCACACCACCCACAAGCCGCGTAAAGGAACTTCGTTCCAAAAACACTTAAAAACATCAAACATTAAGTAAAAAGATTACTGCAGTTTCGTTAAACTTCCAAGCTTCTCATTTCGCCATTGTCGATAAATCAGTATTAAATAATTGGTTTATTCAAAATTTCTGTAAATATTGTTTAAAACTTTAAAAAGCTTATTTCAAACACAAATCAACCAAATTAAAATTCGCTATTACTATAGACTATTACACAAGTAAGCTAATGAGTTCATGTGAAATTCAATTCGCTGCCTTAACTCTTTAAAGACAGGACAATTTGTTCGAAGTATGGGCTTATTTTAGCCTAATTTTTATTTTGACTAATTTTTAATTCATACCATTAGTTTTGTGACATCCGACTTAGTGTTGCCATTTGGCATCATCGTACCTATTGGGTTAAGGCTTTGCAAAGCTTTTAAATTTAAAGAAACTTCTTTTGATCAACTCTAGTAAACGGTTTTTTACAAATGATTTTGGTTGCATAACAAAGTGTAAAACCAAAAGATTTTATATGAAATTTATAAATCTTTTGAAAAACCATTCAGAGCTTTCAAAGTCATTAAATAGCTTTTACCCTTTTTGCGCAGAATTAAATCAATTAAACAGTTTCAATCTATTAGTTCTATATACAATAACATTGTTTCTTCGAAATCTAATTTAAAGCTTTAAGACTTAGAAAAGCTTTTAAAAGTTTTCATTTCCTCTAGCAAGGTAATTTTAAATAACCGACTTCATGTTTGATAAAATACTTTTTGATGTTTGATTTACTAAAAACAAAAAAAGCTTGCAAAAGCTTTAGAAAACGTTGAAGCTTTTCGTTTTTTTAACGGCATTTATTGCAAGTTTAACAATTTAATTATGATTTACCAAAAATAACAAATAATTTTTGATAGTAGCGTTCACCTATTTTAGCTCTGTTGATGTGACCTCAAATTTAATTACCTTTACACGCTCTTTTGATTTTTTTTCTGTAACATGACATCAAGTAGGTATTTATTATTATGTATAAGCTAAAACCATTTCTTAAACTTGCTTCCTGTTTGTTTGAACAAACATCTTAAAAAAAAGCACTATCACAGTTTCAGCTCATCACAACCGAAACAAACAGCAACAACAAAACAACGGACACAGAGACTATAAAGCAATAGTTTCCTCATTTCAAAAGTCAGTCACATACACTCACAAACACACACACACACACACACATACAAACTAACAACACCTTACCGACCAAGTACCTTATAATCAGTGCTATGCAATCGTTTATCTTCAATTTTAATGTGCTTAACTGAAACCGAGCGCTTAAATTTACACTTGCTTACAGCTATATTACATACAGATATACATATACACACACATACTTACACCCGTCTTGACAAATGCATTTCCTAACGTTGTTGTTACATATGTTAATAATTTCTTAACAACAAAAAAAAATTTGCCATTAATTTTTGCTATTAACTAAGCTTTAACTAAACTTGTCGTCAAGTCATATTTTTAATTTTTATCTACAAGTAACTTTTTACAGTTTGTTTTCCTTTATTCTATTTTAATACGATTTTCAATTTAAGTTAGTGTTGTTGCAACAATTTTTTTTTTAATCACCTTTCAAGACTGAAACATTTTCATCTCTAGTTAGATGTTTGAGTTGAATTGTATTTAAAATATTTGTACTTAGTACCATCAACAGCTTTTATGAGCTCTATTTTTACTATGTGGTATTTGCAAAATAAAAAATTTTAGTTAAATTTTTGTTGTTGGGTTTTTTTTTCATTTACTCATTTACTGTTATTCAGAACACTTTGGAGTTGTTATTATTGTTCATTATTATTAACGATCGAATTATGAGCGCTCACATAGACCATATTTTGACATGGATTTAATAAAATGTTTCTTTAAGTTCACCACTCATTTAGACTTTGGTGATATTTTTTAGTTATTAGGCCACAAATATATAGTTATTGCTGAAGCTCAAGATGATTTGCGATTTCATGTTTACAGTGCACGATTATTTACTCATAAATAAGAAATCTTTTTATCTCTATTTTTATATAAAGTAGCTTATTGACCGAATGAAACAGAAATTGAAAACTGTGTGAACAAGCGAAAAGGATATATGAGCGCTGAAGAGCATTTGATAAGTCGCTTTAAGCTTGAAATCAACTTTAACTATAAACTTTTTGATACTCGTACGTACGGCTTAAGTATTCGCTATAAACGTGGCTTTAGAAACGCGTTACGTGTCAAGATTTTCTGAATACTATATATTGTTTGTTTGTTATGAGTATGTAATTTTTTTTTAAATATTTATTGAATATTGTTACAGTTATTCATTACAAATTAAGTTATCAAGGCCCTTCAGACTTCAGACCCTTAAACATAATGTTGAGTTTTTCCTGTTCCTAAATCTTTTTCGACAGGGCTTCGAGTGTCTATAAATCTTATTCTTCGACTAAAGTGTAGCTAATCATAGCTTTACATTCTCCTTTCTCTATCCCTTTCTTTAAATTTGTGCCAGCTTGACATTTTGACACGAAAAAAATACAACAACAAAATCGAACCAACACCACACAACATGTCAAAATAACATGATTTGCGTTTGTATAAATAAAACAGGTAAAAATAGCTATTTTTTTACTAACAATTCAATTTTTGTTTTCTTTAAATTGTACACCATAGATGTATGTATGTAAATTGTGGGTACTTTTTTGTATGTTTATAGCTTTTTTTTTTATTTCTCACTTTTATACAATATTGTTTTCCAGTGCTTCAAACAGTTTATGTGCGTTTGTGTGTTTGTACGTTTGTATTTACCTAGTTTATTTTGTTGTTTTTGTTATTATAATTTCTGTTATGGTTGTTGTTGTTGTTGTTGTTGTTTTGGTTGATTTTTACCATTGCGTGATGAGTTATATTTAAAAGCGCCCAATTGAAACACTGCAAAAAAAATCTTCAGTAAAGCTAATTTGTGGAAAAAGCTGAAAAAACTTGCACGTTTTTTCGGAGCTTATCCGATAGCAACAGAATATTACGAAAAAGCTTTTGATTAATGAATGCATAAAATAAATATAAAAGAAATATAAAATTCTAGCCGGTGCGCACGGTGGAAATAAAATCTTCTGGAATTTTTAGTATAACGTCTTTAAAAATCGTTACCTAGAAATGAAAAAAAAAATAATCTTGAAAATTAATATTTTCGACTTTCGAAGCAAATATGTCCACTTTTTTAAAAATATTGAGGTATAACTTTTTTTTTCAAAAGTTTAAAGGACTTAACAAAAATAGTTTGAAGTACACCGTTTGGTCTGTATGTATATTTTTTATTTTTTTTTTCAAAAAAGGTTCAAACTATAAAATTTTTATGAAAAACATGACTCTAAAAATGCTTTTGTGGTAAAAATGAAAACAAGTAAAAATTGCATTTCTAACTACCTTTCATATGACATAACATTAACTTTTTTTTTAAAAAAAATATCAAAGAACCAAGGCCTTATACAAACAAGGTTGACAAGGAAAGGGATAGATTTATTTAGAGGAATTGATTGGAACCATAAGTGAATTATTGATTAGGGGAAACAACCGTGAAAGACAATTTGAATTGCTTTTAACCGAGACTAGTGTTATGCCTTAACCTCGGGTAGCATTTCCAGCCCTTAGTCGTTCCTGTCCTTTAATTCCACATTTTCCACAATTTAGTGGTGGATTTTTAGTTTTTCGATAATTCTTAAATGAAGGAAAGAACAAAGAAAGTGAAAAGAACCATGCCCAAACCTGGATTCAAACCAGGGACCTCTGGGTTGATAGTCTAGCGCACTCTCCGCTGGACTACAAAGGCCGACTCAAAATTCTTTAAGTTTGCGCAAAAGTTGTTAAACTGTTTTTGACATCAAAACATCAAGAGCCCTTTATGATATTTTTAGTTACATTTATTTTTTTTAAAATTTTGTTTTTATATTTTTTACAAAAAGTCAAGTATCAAAAATAATTTGTGTGAAAAAGCTTGCACCAATATCTCTTTCCAATCAAAAGTCATGGCTGAAAATCTTTTTATCATAGCATTTACTATATTTGTTATATTAATAAAACTAATTTTGTGTTTGTTTGTTCGTATTTTTGTTTAACCTTAATAAAAGTCTAAATAAAATCTAAAAATCTAAAAAAGGACTTGCAAATAAAAGTTTTAACTTTCTATTTTTTTACTTTTGTTTTTTCAGTATTTGTCTATATTATTTTTTTTTATATATTTTTAAGCTTACATTTGTGAAAAGCACTGCACTGAGAGAAGAAGAGTAACGAGCAAGTCCCAAAGGGTACATTTCTTGGACCTACACGGTGTCCAATAAGTTTGAATAAAAATGCTTTTCGATATTTTGAGAAAAGTTAACAAATATAATGCAAAATATTTATTGAAAGCAATGGTCTTATACATTTTTTTTTATTCGCCCGGAGGTATGAAATCTTCCAAAGATACGTATACCCGAGCTATACGCATGCACGATTTACATTTTAAATCCTGCCCGGATCAGCCGGGACATACAAAATGCACCTACGCACTAAAAACATACGCCCTATTGGCAATTAGGTGTTTCCATTAAGCACATGAATTGGCTTTTCAGCGGAATTTAAAAGAAGAATATATATAAAATGCGTATTTAAATATATTTGATTCTATATAAATAAGCAACTACAAAAAGTTTTTGTTAATTACACTCCCCCTGTCTTTTTTTACTTAACGCAATCTCTCTTCAAAAGAGTCACATGCGGCAGTCATTGGAATTTCTTTCCATATTTTTTGTAAAACTTTGCGTAATTGACTTAAATTTCGTATTTTATAATCGTTTAGTTTTGTTGTTATATATACAGTACGACCTCGCTCAACGCAACCAATTAAATTCAAGCCAATTGCGAAATCTGAGGTTATTGCAAAAACAGAGGAAAAATTTTATATTGGCCAATAGACCTATTTCCAAAAAAATATGCATTTTCTACACATTCAAATTAAAGTGAATCGAAAAATTTTTGATCAGAAACATAATTTCATTTTATTCAATTTATTTTTTAAAAATTGGGAAATTTTGGTCTGCACTTTGTTGCAATTTATACTTTGCGTACAATTTGGGTGTTGAGATTATCGAGGAGTTGCGTGTAGCGAGGGTTGCGTTGAGCGAGGTCGTACTGTATATCCCCAAGCAAAGAAATTCAAAGGATTAAGATCAGGGCTGCTTGGTGGCCACTCATTCTATGCAAAAAATCGGCCAAATTCTCTTCACACCAATCCTGAACAACTTTCGCAGTGTGTGATGGTGCACTGTTTTGCTGAATGCAATAATAATCATCTCCAAATAATCTTTAGGGGGCACAACTGACTTTAAAACATGTTCTTTGTAGTACTCCTTTTTGTATAAATACGGGGGGCAATTTACCCCTTTTTCAAAATCCGCCCCAAGCCATGAGTGAAAGAGCACTCTGATACCTGGGCACGAACAGTGCAGTTTCGAGAACGTCTTTCAATGTTATGACCCAAACTCGCTAATTTTAAGGGTTATGTGATAGCTGAAACACAAAATGTTTTTCATACGAAAACACGAACTAATCCCCACCGTGTCAAGCAAGTATCTATGCTGCTGACTCTCTCTGCTCCTTCGAAGATACGGAAACCCCATAATTTTTTTGTTTTTTGTACACCTTGTAAGCCTAACGGAACTTCACTAAAGGTAAAACAAAAACTTTTTGGGCATTCATTAAATTTTAAATTAACAAAAAACGTTATTATTTAAACTGATTGGAACACGGTAAAACATATAAATGTTTTATGTAATTTTGTATGGGATCTAAAAAAAGTTAGCCGGTCTTAACAAAAATTCATCAGAAGGGTAGTCAAATACAGTAATAGATGAGTACAGAAATTGGTTGAAATCGGTTAGATCCTAGATGGGGTATCTCATTTGAACCTATATTCATTTTTTACTTCAATGAAGTTACATTTTTTGTATGGGAGTTACATACAAAGGTTGACGGATCTTAACAAAAATTTGTCAGAAAGATAGTCAAATAGAGTAAAAGATGTGTACCGAAAATGGTAGAAATCGGTTGAACCTTCCTTGGACCTATATTAATTTTTGTCTAGATTTTATATAGGAGCTTCATACAAAGGTTGGCCGATCTTAACAAAAATTCATCAGAAAGGTAGTCAAATAGAGTAATCGATGTGTACTGAAAATAGTCGAAATAGGCTAGAACCTAAGGTACCTCCCTTGAACCCATATTAATTTTTTATTTGATTTTTTTTTTTGGGAGTTACATACAAAGGTCTACCGATCTTAAAAAAAATTCGGCCGAAGGGTTGTCAAATAAAGTTATAGATGTCTATTGAAAATGGTCGTAATCGGATAGACCCTAGCGTTATCTCTCTTGGAACTACAGTAACAGATATGTAAGGCATAGTTGTTGTGAACGTAGGCGTAAATAGACGATTTAGACAGTTCGGAAATATTAAATATTTTCAAGAGTCGGAAGAAGTCGGAGCAGATTTTAAATTATTTTATTAAATAAGAGTCTATAGGGAGCGCGTTGAAATTTCCCTTACAAAAATTGTCCTTGACAAAATTCACCCTCACAAAATTTCCATTTTCAAAACTGTCCCTTTTTAAAATATCCCTTTTTTGAAGTGTACTTTATAAAGTTACCCTTTCCGAAATTGCCCCTTTTACGAAAAACGCGCGCTTTTCCACAGTATCAACCAGAGCTGTAAAAGAATGCAATCATTTGTGATTTTAAGTCATGTGATTTATATTTAAAATGAATGCAATCATTTTTCCAAATCACTGAATGTGATTTGAAATATCAATTGATGAATGATTGCATTCATTTTTTCAAGCCACTGATTGTGATTTGAAATTTTAAGTCCCAATCAATGATTTGAAAAAGTGATTGCATTCATTTTTTTAAATCATTGATTGTGATTTAAAATTTCAAATCACAATCAATGACTTGAAAAAATGAATGCAATCATTTTTTCAAATCTTTGATTGGAAATTATTGACTGCATTCACTTGATTGTATTCATTCATTTAAATCATTGAAAATAGTCACTGTAATCTCAATAATATAATGTTTTAACTATCAGTGTGAATTAAGTAAGATATTTTTTAATAAACAGGTTGTTTGGATCAATGCTTCAATCCGGCTGCGGTTGATTCCTTGGGACAAGATGAAAAAAAAATTTAATAGCAGGGGGTCCATGTTTTCCTGTTATTATTCCTCTTATTATCAAAAGTATCGATATCTCTGTTGAACAAGTATTGGAAATTCATAAACTAATATTATTTATTTATTATTTTATCTTTGTTACTTGCAATCAAATTAATTTTTTATAAGCGTTTCTTAATTTTATTTTGTTATTTATTTTTCGGTTCGCTCTCGCGCTCTTTCACACGTTTAGCTTACTCTTTTAATATTTCAACACCTTATACAATACAAACATGTTGCGATAATTTCATTCAGCGGAACAGAGTACTGCTCTGACGAAAATGTTGTGAAAATTTCCACGTTTTAAAAATTTTGTTACTTCTAACAAAATATATTATATTAAAAAAAAAAAACAAAAAATGATTTAAATGAATGAATGCATTCATTTGTGATTTAAAATCATTTAATTCCCAATCAATGATTTGAAAAAGTGATTGCATTCTTTTTTTCAAATCATTGATTGTGATTTGAAATTTCACGAATGCAATCATTTTTTCAAATCATTGATTGGGACTTAAAATTTCAAATCACAATCAATGATTTGAAAAAAAGAATGCAATCATTTTTTCAAATCATTGATTGGGATTTTAAATTTTAAATCACAATCAATGATTTGAAAAAATGAATCACTTCTTCAAATCATTGATTGGGAATTAAATGATTTAAATCACAAATGAATGCATTCTTTTACAGCTCTGGTATCAACATATTATTTTTTAATTTATTTTTTGTACAATTTCGTAAAGGCGAACTTTGTAAAGGAAAATTTTGTGAAGGGGAAATTTTGTAAAGGACAGTTTTAAAAAAGGGCAATTTTGTAATGTACAATTTTGTCAATGAAATTTTGTATAAGGGCAATTTCGACCCCAACCCGAGTCTATACCCAATGATACTGAAATAAATTTTGAGTGATTTTTACCTGATCGTTTTTTAAATGTCTTCGAAAAATGACAATTTTATAGTGTTATGAGTGTAAAAGCGTTAAATTTCAAGTTGAACAACATTTTCTGGTCTTATTTTATTGTGACAATTCAGAAAATTTATTATATGTAAAAAAGTGAACACTTATGGTTTTTCTGGTAAATGGTAGTATTTGTTTTCTTGTACTTCTTTGCCAAGATGCGGCAAAACTCAAAATTCATATAAATATAGTCAACTTTTGGAAGCACTAGAGGTCGCATATAAAATTTTTTTTCAATTTTTGATTTGTTTTAATGGACATTTTACCTTTAAAATTTTATCAGTATTTCTTTAGTTGAAATCAAAAAAAAATTTTTTTGTCTATGGGACTAAATACTGTGCGCCGTTTATGTTTTCGATTGGCTTTTACAAATTTTCATAAAAGTAGACTAGAAAAAGTAAAATTTTTCCGACTGTTCAACAGCTACTGCAACGTTTATGTCTTTGAAAATGGTTTGTGTACATACTAAGTGATGGTATATTTGTTTTTTAATGTCATTTTTCGTTTCATCAAGCTTAAAATCAAAATTGTAGTAAAGAAGTGTCACTTTAAAAAGGTGCCTACAAATTATGTGAAAAATTTAAAAAAAATAGCGATAACTTTGAAAATGCCAATATAACACAAAAAGCTCAAATAAGCTTTTGAATTTTATTCCTTGTTTTAGTTTGTATTAAAAGCTTTACATTTATTGCTTCATATATTGACGAATATGTATAATAATTCAAACGTGTTGTTCATTTTTTGGAAATATTAATATCTTAATATAAATAACGCTCAAAAAGCGTTCGAATTTAATATCAAGCTCAAGTGAGAATGAAATAAAAAAACATTTGATTAATTACATTTGGAAAGAAAACTCTAATAGAAAAAATCCTTTAATTTTGAAGCATTACCCATTTACGGTGGATGCATGGAAAAATATCTAAAATCTTAGTGTGACATTGCACGTTGGAGAAAAAAGAAAAAGACTCAATTTTAAACATTTAATGTGAAAAGACTATAAAACATAAAGACTTGAAATTGTTTGTTTAGTAAATAATAGAAAAAACCATTTTTCAAAAAAGTTTTAGTTCTAAGTGCAACTTGTTCTCGCTAGATGGCGTTAAAAATTTGTCTTTTTCAGCCAAGTTCTATATATTTTAGCCACCCCCCATTTATCAAAAACGAAAAGATACTTGTCGCTACAACTAAAACTAGAATTATTAATTAAATTTCAAGACAGAAATGTTAAATGTTAAAATGCTTTAATTTTAAGCTATGGCTTCAACATTTTGTATTGCACTCCATTTTCACCGTGTACATATTTATTTAGGTATATTTATACACTGCTTAAACATTTATTTTGTAAAATTATTTCTTTTTTTTTTTTTTCATTGTAGTTGAACTTATTTTCTCTGTACGTACAGTCGTCGTGCCTTCATATCGACATTCATTACCATATTATTTTCTTTCTGCTATCGCATGGTTTTGGATAGACAGAGCAGCGCAGTCAGTCGTCAGCTACTAGCTAGCCAACTAGCTATAGCGATAGATTCCCCAACTAGCAGTCTTGATAGCTTGGGCTGCCAGCCTGGCTGACTGCCTGCCTGGCTGTTTTTGTGCTGCCCTGCTTTCATTGGATTGAATGAAGTGGAGACGCGCAATTATTGCCAGCACTACTTTTTTTCATACTCGTTGTCGTCGTCAATGTTGGTGTACTGATGTGGTTGTTGTTGTTGTTGTTGTTTTTGTTGTTGGCTGCTTTCATTATAATGTTTTTTGTTTTCGTATTTCTCAACTCGTATTCGTATCTTTCTCTATATAACAGTACATTATATAGTATATTTATTTTTTCTCAATTGCAAAAAGTCTTAGCCGACATTTAGACAAATTTTTTTTTTTTAGTTTTTTTTTTTTGCTTAGGTACACTCTTGTGCTCTACAAAAAGCTTTTGCGTTTTGCTAAACTTGATTTATTTTTTTTTTTTCTTTTTTTCTGCCTTTAAGTTTAACTCATAGATAATAAAATACTTTGCTTAGCTTGTGCGATAAATATAATTTAATTATCGAACGCGCTGGCACATACAAACATAGTACTTTACAAATTTATATTTATATACATATACATACTTCGCTGTTAATATTTATACATATGGCAACGCTTAGTTGTGCTTTTTGGGTTTTAATACGAAAAGCTTGTGTGTTGCACAGATTTTTTTTCTTTATTTTTATTACCAAACAAATATGGAGTTTGTAAAGATCAATAAAATCAAATGTAATTTAATTTGTTTTCACTGTTATGTTGTTTTTGTAGCCTTATGGTTGACATTTTCATTTATGCTTGTTATTATAGTACGAGTATGCTTTCTGTTGTTGTTGTTTTGTGGTTTTTGGTTGTTATTCGTTAAGCTTAAATGTCAACCTGACATGACGTATACATTTAGGCGATTCACTTTCTTGCCATATACGACAAAGCTTTTCTATTTGCCCTCGTATCTTTATTACAAAAGCGATAATTTTGTGTGACTCAGCAAAATAGATAAGGTTTAACTTTTATGTATGTTATTTTAGGTGTACTTTTAGGTAGACATCTTTTTGAAGTGAAACTTCTTTAGCATCGTTGTGATTTGAAACTCGATGAAACGAAAAATGACATTAAAAAAAACAAATATAAAAAACTAACCATTGCTTAGTATGTACAAAAACCAATTTCAAAGACATTTTAAATGTGGCAGTAGCTGTTGAACTGTATTAATAAATTGAATTATTAAAATAAAGTTAAGATATTTACAATTTTGTTCACAATTTTTTTTTTTTTTTTTGCTATAACAACTTTGATTTAAATTTTTTTCAGTTAAGTGTTACTTTACTGCAAGTGTATTATTACTTTTTAATTAATTTCCTTTGGTTAACATTTTATGTTGTAGATAACAACTAGTGTTCTAAAAGTTTTTTAATAAACCGTAGAATTAAAAAGCTTTAAAACAAATAGAAATAAAATAAAATTAAAATTTTCATAAAAATAAAAATATAAATAAAAACCGAAAATAAAAATATTAAATAAAAATTTTATAAATGCGTCAACCCAAAGATTTAAAATTATGGCTTTCAACATTTCAGCAATTGCTTTTATATCCTTGCTGAAAGTAGAAGCAGCGACAGCAACAATCATGAATTAGGCAAAACTTGGCATCGCTTGTGCTCACAAAAGCTACAGTCAAAATCCTTTCAATATGTATACGTAGGAATGTGTGCGTGTTTTTTTTTTTATTCCGTAACTACAAAAATGAAATTATGTCAAGGTGCACGCCATCATCTTGGCAGTTTTGAGCAACAACAACAATAACAAAAAATTCTCTGCTTCGATTTATGTCAAAGTAAGCACCTAGCAATTTGCATAAATTGACTGCAACTTGAGTTGTTTGAGCAAATGAATGAAACGAAAAAAAATCTGTTTCTTCTGCTCAAAATCTTTTCCAAAATTTGTAGCGTTCTCTTCTCCCTCAGTTGTACCGATATCTTTAGTTAGGTGCTTTAAGTGCCATCCAAAAGTTCAGCACATGATTGAAAAAGAAACTGCCCGATTTTCTTTTGCCATTTGACTCTGACAAGAGTCTTATTATATGTAGGAGAGAGAGGACTGCAGGTTGCCAGCACATAACTTTTTTTATCATTAATCGTCATAAAATCAACGCTTTATTTATGTATACTTACGTTGGCAAGAAGAAGTAAAATGACACATTCTTTAGCTGGAAACCATTTGAATTCTCAAAAAATAAAAATATATTTCAGGGTAACTTTTTCGTTAATAGTTAAAGGATATATATTTTTGAAAGCATTATACAATAATCACTTGCATGACTGCTGTATCAAAGATATAAGATTGGAAAAAGTCTGGGCTTAATTAAGCACGTAAGATAAAATTATATTTTTTATTCAAGGCAGTGATTGGTAATTATAACCAAATAAACATTTTTCTTAACTAGAGGGCTCAATCTATACTTGTAATAAAATTGTAAAAAAAAAATCTGTACATTGATTATTTTTTCGAAATTTTTTTTGCACTGAACATTTTGAACGTTGTAGATTCCAAAAATGTAATTTTCAAAAATATTGTCTGTGTGAACGCGCATCACGTAAAATCAACTGAATGGATTTTCTTCAAACTTCACATGTAGGTTTCTTAAGTCCCTGGTTGTGACATTGGCTATTTTTTATCACCAAAAAAAGGACTCTCTTCAAAATAATGGTTCTTTTGTAAAATAATGAAAATTATAAACGCTGAAAAGTAAGTTGAAAATTAGAGATATGTTTGAATAAGTTATGAAAGAGTTTTTGGTAATAAGAAGGGCTACAAACACCAACTGGACAGTTTTTTTTATCTCTATTTATGTATACCCTACAAAATGCATTTTTCATCCAATATATGTTAATGTATACTAACTTTTTTAATTTTTTTAAAGATAATAAAGTAAAAGAAAAAATTCCGTTTGTTTGGCTATAATAACATTCTTATATCTTGAAAACTATAGAAAATCTTAGTTCAATGATTTTTTGTATATGGGTCATTCTTTTACAAATCGTACAGATTTGAACAAAAAATGACCGACCCATTTTTGATTTGCATGAAATTTTTTTTGCGGGTTCTATATCGAAAAAAAGAGACATGTGTTCGAGAATTTTTTTTTAAAATAGATGGCGTTAATAGTTTGAGATTTTCGTGATTTTTGCCTTGGAGACTAATTTTCAAAAATTCATAACTTCGGTTCTGTTTAAGCTAGAGACAACTTTTTTGTTTCATTTTGAAGATAACAAATATATTATTTAACCCTCTTGTGTATACCTTTTACAAATTTAAAGCAAAAAAAGGTAAATTTCGTCCAAGGAACAATATACTGAAATCTTTAGTACCTTCCTAAAATTTAATTTTTTATTCAATAAAGTTTTTATATTAAAAAGAACATGTTTTGGCCAGTTTTTATGAAAGATTTTTAAGTACTACCCCTTCGTCTTATACGAAGGTACCCTGGTACCTCCGGGTAAAATGCATACGAATTCAAACTTTTGTCGATTTTTACGTTTAGAAAATTATGTACTGATGCAATCAGGATGAAGGATTACAAAGTTAGTTTGGATTTTTTTCATTCACATCTAGTTTCTTTCATACAGATAGAGTAAAGGTACCCGGATACCTTCGTATACACGAAAGGGGAAATTTTTCGTATACACATGCTTTTTTCATTCATATATAGTATCTCTCATACAGATCGTATAAAGGTACCCGGGTACCTTCGTATGCACATGAGGGTTAAGAGAACAACGATGTGAGGCGAGAATATGAGGTTTACTTTGCAACTGGCTCGCCGATGTCAGGTACCGCGCGAGTTTATTTAATTTTTTTGCAATAGTTTTTATTATTTCTCCATCGATAAAAAAATCGTTTTCTATGTAAAATTTGACGTAAAATACGATGGTTATGTTAAAAAACACGCTAAGTGGTGGGTAAGATTGTTTAAAATTTATTTAAAAATTTAAATTGCGTGTTTTTTGAAATTTTTCACAAGTTTTCTTGAAACTTTTTTTTCTTTAAATTTACTTCGTTATCTTCAAAATGAAACAATAAAATTGTCTTTAGCTTGAACAGAACCGAAGTAATGAATTTTTGAAAATTAGTCTTGAATTCAAAAATCACGAAAATCTCAAACTTTTAACGCCCTCTATTTTAAAAAAAAAAAAAATCCTCGAACACGTGTCTCTTCTTTTTCGATATAGAACCCGTAAAAAAATTTCATGCAAATCAAAAATGTAGCGGTCAAAATGGTTTGTAAAAGAATGACCCATATAGCATCATTACCTGCAGCCAAAAAAAACTACTCCAAATTCAAAGTTTTGACTTTCGACACTAATGGCTTCTTTGTGTTTTAATATATTTCATTCAATCTTCTTTTGTCTTCAATTAAAGTTCAATTAAAGTACTTGCAAAATATTACTGCAGAAGTTCCGTAAGCTAAGAACTTATATTTTTAATATTTTTTTTAAAAAAGGTCAAAAAATACCTTTTTCTTCCAAAAAATGGTGTAAAAGTTGTTTTTGTTGTAAATATAATAAAAACAAAAAATTGCAATTTTTATACTCTTTCATATTACGTATCACTTTAATGCAAAAACTATTGCAGTTTGACACAAAATTAGTTTTTATATTTTTTTAAGAAAAATACAAGGGTACCCCCTTTAATTTTTGTAACGAAATCAATTTGTTTTTAAAAGTTGTGTTTATAATTTTTAAAAAATGCTTTGCCCTTAAGAATAATTTCTTGGAAGTGGTCATGAAAATTAGGAAATGGTCATTAACAAATTTGATTTTAAGTTAACGTGTTTATACTTTTTTTTTTTTGCGAACATGCATTCTCAAAATATTCTCAAAGTAATCACTTTTGGATTAGAAAATTTTAAACTTTTCCTTAAATTAAAAAGTAATTTATTTTTTGGTGTTCTATATGTTATCAAAAAAAATTCAAAATTTAGTCCAAGATTTTCAACCGTACACTTCTATTATGGAACTGATACCAACTGAAGAAGACTAGCACTGATGACATGAAATCAATTAAAATTATCTTTCCAAAAGTATATTATAAGAAATTTTTAATTTAAAATTTTTTAATGGTGATTTGTAAATGGTGACTGAACTAATATATACGATACTCGAAATTCTAGTAGCTCTGAAGACGGTTATAACGTTTTTGTTCATCGCCGAAATTTTGGGGGTGGAAAACGAGGTATCGAGAATGAATGACAAAATTGAACATGCAGCGGAAAAAACTGTGTGGCTCATAAAACTTACCTTGAATTGAGTCTGGGCATGGTTAAAGTAAAATTACAATCGTCACAGCAGTATTTTAATAAATCAATAACTTATTGTTGAGTAGTTAAAATTATCAATTTTAATTAATATTAATTAACCCTTAACTGGTGCTCCTAATCTGTGGGACCACAATAAAAAATAAAGAGTATATTTCTCTAATAACTCAATTCAATATTCAATTCGATTCACTTCAATTATTCAAAATAATTAAAAAACAAATATTTCTTAATAGAAAGAACAAACTTTATTTAACCCATTAATGCTCAATACCAGAATCCGTTGAGTTAAGGTTTTACAATTTTCAGCATAAATTTGTATTATTATAAGATGGAAAACTTTGAAGTTGTAAAAAAAAAGCAAAGGATTTGGGTGTGGCGAGACGTAAGGGGTCTTTAAGTAGAGAAATAAAAAAACAAAAAAAAATGATAAATTGGAAAATTTTCGTTTTGTAGCATAAGCGTTCAACTTTAACGCAATGCACTTTTTTACATTTATTTTCTTTTTTCAAACAAAACAAAAAAAAACTCCTCTCAGTAACATTTTCACTTTTTTGTTTAATACTGCATTAACAGGCGCGAACAAGTAAAAAAAAAGGATTAAAATGTCAGTTTTGTTTTTTGGAAAAAGCATACTTTTGGCTTTCTCACACTGTTGGAAGCAAAAGTTTTACAGTGGCTGAGGAATTTTTGGAAAAATGCTTTAATCGCGTATGATTATCAAACGTTGTCATTAATGGGTTAAGGCGTACTTAAAAAAAGCAACATGCATTTCTAACTAAATTTTGTGGTTTTTAAGCATTTTATTTGGTGTAGTCCCTGGGACCAGATGTACTGTTAGTGTAATTTTGTTTGAGGTGTACCAGTTAAGGGTTAAATTGAACACAACTTGATCAATTGTATGCACGTGTATTTATTTAAAAACCGTAAAAAAACGGCATAGCAACCTGCAAACCGACCTGGCAACCTGCATTTTGGAGCTTTTTTTAAATCTCTATGAAAAAAAATTGACAAATAATGATATTCTTAAAATTCGGTTTGAATTACATAAATTATATTGTCGATGGATATGTGAAATTTATGAGCACAGGACAAAAATTAATTTTTTTTTTCAATTTATCAAGACTAATAATAGTTCATTAATCTTATTTAGCAAACTCTGTGCTATTGCGTCTGTTTACTTTAGAAGTAGCTACAAAAATTACAGCTTTTCCCTTGACATCAAGTCAGCCGAAGATAAGATTATTTATTTCGAAAATTAGCTGTGTTGGCCACCTGTAAGCCATTTCCCTAGATGTTTTCAGTAGTTAGAAAAATAATGTAACATAATAGTTGGGGTGGCGACAGTTGGTGGCTCTGTGAAAGTTCGATTTTTCCAACTTGCAATTCACTTTAAAAATATGCTGTTCCATTGTTCCAGGATTTATTCATAAGATGTGCGCAGTGGCACAATTGCCACAAATGCTTGACAAAATTTTTGTTTATAGCAGCAATGCTACAACAATAATTTTTTTTTTAGTTAATTATCGATATTTACTGACATCTTTAACAGCAGCATCTGCAAAATACATCCTGCATTCTCTTACATGCTCATTGTTGTTAATGTTGTTGTTTTTGTTATTATCGGCGTTGTACAAAACAACGTCCTGTTGTCTTTCTTGCCTACCTAAATGCTTACCTTTTGACGCTGGCTACCTTCAACCAACCGATTCAGCTGCTTTTGCTACCTTTAGAGCGTCTTCGTCTGGTCTTTGTTCAACTTCAGCGCTTGTTTTACTTACTGCCTCTCAACATTTTCATCATATTTTGCGTTTTTAAGAATTTTATTTTATTTTTCTTTTTCATACAAGTATTTTTGTCTCTTTTACACGTTGGCGCGCTTAAATAATTGTCAACATATGCCCGCGCCTTGAGATATGCTCCTCTTTTTATCATTTTTTTTTATTTGGTTTATTTTTTTGATAAAATTTGTTTGTATGTGTTTTTTTTTTTTTTTTTTTTTGTTCCAGACACACGCATAATTCGGCAACTGCCTTCACTTTGCCTTGGAATTTTTTTTTTAAATCGAGGGCAGGTGGTTATGAACAACAACTGTGGTGCTAAAGGTACCTACCTATTATTTTTGAAGGGTTTTCTTTGATGTCGTTGTTGGTGTACGTTGTTGCTCTATTTAGGGAAAAAAACTTTGTTGTTAAGTCTAATTTGATTGCTAGAATGCTTGCTTTGGCAGCAGGTCTTCTAAGCTGCATACACTGCAGACAAAACAAATTTTGTTGTTAATTTACAGTGGCACAAATGCAGCATTTGTATTATAGCACCAAGTGGATAAAGTTTTTCTATATTTCTAAACACTTTGCCCACTGTTTATTCAAGCTTGTCACAAGTTTTTGCCTATCTTTTGTCTAACTTTACTTTGTCACAACTCTGACAGCTTAAAGCACTTTGAACTTATGCCGCCTACAGCTTCCACACAAAAACTACAAGAACCATATCGAAAACGTTACAACACCACGCAATCTCTCCTGCCCCATAGTTCTCTATGATTTTTTTTTATTTTTTTTCAGCCTTTTGTTTACATATATTTCCATAACATCAAACACTTTTTTCTTATTTTAAACTTTATGTCAGTTTCAAAATTTTTATTGATTTAGATATAAGCCATTTTACTGCTACATCTCTTTGATAACCATTTAAATTGCCTAAAATGACGTGTAGCTGTTATTCAATTCCATTTTGTTTTTATCATTTTAGGAAGAATGATGAAATGAATAGCCAAGCAGGCTCCTCAAGGGCTCCAGCCTTAGGGGGCCAGATTTCACCACCGGGCGGCTATAATCCAGGCGTTGATCCACAGCAGCAGCAGCAGCAGCAACAGCAGCAGCAACACGCTAGTGCTCTGCAACAGCAGCAACAGCAACAGTTTCAACAGCAGCAGCAGTTTTATCAGCAGCAACAGCAACAGTATCATCAACAGCAACAACAACAACAGCAACACCAGCAGCAACTTCATAGCGGGTTTTCGCAGCAACATTTATCACAACATCAACATCAGCAACAACATCAACATCAGCAGCATCACCAGCAACATCACGACGCATTTCTGCAATATTCATCGCAACATGCTTCCCAGAGTCATGTTGGCAACTCTTATATGAGCAGCATTGGTGCTGGTGAAAGCAGCGATAGTTTACGTACCCTAAAAAATACGTTTGGTCCAAATTCCGAATTTACTGCTGCTGAACGTAACGCTGCAAGCGGTTCTGCTGGTGTCAACTGTGGTCCTGGTGCAGGTGCAGCGCCAACAGCAGCATCAGTTGGTGGCTCTGGTGGCTACAATAATATGGTAACAGCAGCAGCAGGTGCACAACAACAATCAGCAATGGATGGAATGGGTGGTTATAATCAGGTGAGTGGTTTTTTTATTAAAAATTGGTAAACACAAAACTTTAAGCTTTTAAGTAAGAGCTTCACAGTTAAGGTACTCTGCAGAAGGATGGACCAAATTTGAAATAGTTCTATACTGAGCCGTAGCCAGGATTTACACATGGGGGGGGGGGGGTTTTGATGAAAATTTTTTTTTTATTCAAATGGAAAAAGTTCCATTTGTACCCCTCTAAAAATTAGTCTTGGTTTTTTTAAAAAGATTCCCAAAACATTTTGGCTCTAACGATAGCCGCCAGTGAGCTAAAACATTTTACAAAGACCTCATAAAATCATGTTTTTCGTAAACATATTGGCTGGTACAATAGTTGTAGAAAATATACACTGTCAAATATTGAAGGCCGGAAAAGGCTATTCAAATCTGCATTAAAAATTTCAAAGTTTTGCAATATCATTAAAGGGGCGTCCATTAATTACGTAAGGTGATTTATGCGATTTTTGACCCCCTCCCCCCTAGAGATATATCGTGAGATTTGGCTCGACACCCTCCCTTCTCCCTCTAATCACACGTGAAATTGTTCAAAATGCGTGTTTTCAGTGTAAATATATTAATATGGGCATTTCCATAGTCACGCACGTAACGTTCGTTCGCCTTTTTTGTTGTTAAAAATTAAAAAAAGCAAAGAAATATTTAAACTGTTTTAATTTTTGGATAACATTTTATTAGTACTATATTTAGTGTAAAAGGTGAAAGCGATCGAAAGTATTGTCCAAAGATATAAGCAACCAAAAGAGGACGCGTTACGATACAAAAAATGGAAGTAGTTTTTCTCTGCATTAATATAATCAAAAAATCTGGGAAGTGTGCAGATGTGCACGAGTTTTTTTATTAAAAATGTTTTAATGTTTTCTGGAATGATGTTGCTATATATTCATAATTTTTCCGTTGAAAATTATTTTTTAATTATTTTTATACAAGCCATAACATAATACGTTACGAAACAAATTTTTCCCTTCAAGGAAGTAAAATTTTTTATAGTTTTATTTACTTAATTGAACTTCAAAATCATATAAACTGTAATTCAGGTCCGTAAAAATAGAAAACTGAAAAAAATTAAATTAAACTTTGTATCATGCGAGTATTTATTATACTTATAAAATTCCTACTTTAATTAAAATTTTTCAACTTTTGTTGCCATTCATCATGTTTGTTGCCATTTTTTCAAAATTCAAGTTGAGATCAGCTCTAAGTACTCTCACAATGTAAATTTAAAAATTTTTTCTCTGTTATGAAGGTTTAAACAATTTTCGGTAACATTTTATTTTTCAGTCGCGGTAGACCTTATAGTGGAAATGCCCATATGTGCTTCATTGTATTGGATTTATTAATATAAATGTTAAATATAAATATAAATTTTGTTGTGTAAAATTTAGTCATATTTAAGTAGAGAAACACGTTTCACTCAATTAAACCAGCTATCTCATAATTCTACACTGTTTCTTGCGGATAAAAAATTACGTCATCTTTGCGAGAACCCCCCTCTGCCCCACGTGAGAGTGAGTGAGATTCGGCTTAATCCCCCGCCTCCCTAAATGCCTCACGTAATTAATGGATGACCCAAAGACAATGCTACTTTCGTGCCTTTTTTGAAATTTTTTAAAGTTTATTTTCACTAAAATTGAAATAGTTTCATTATTTCTAATGCTATCATCACTTTCAAGATATCGGTGGAAAGGCTTGCATTCATGACCAGAATTTCTAAAATTTATAAAAATTAAAGCTAACATATTGATTACAAAATAAACACCTTCTAAAAAAAATTTTTAAGAAATTCAAAAAAATTGAAACGTTATTTGAATTTTGAAAATTTTTGTATGGATTTTGCAACAAGTCCTACTCTGTAACTGTGCAATCACTGTGTATGCTAATGGATGCACATCCGTTCAAACGGATCTCGCCCATTGAATTACGGAGGTATGTTTTAAGAAATTTTAGGAATGAGAAGGATATCTCATTTATCTCAAATTAATAAAATTTTAAAGACAGAAAAACTTTTACATAAACTTCACAAATCTTTAAACCTAAAAATGGAAAAATTAATTATACAATTGTCTTAAAACTTTTCCTCGTGTCAGAATTCTGAAAAATGTAAGTCAAGATTTTATAACTCATGAGTAACTTCAAACATTCCTTCAAAAACAAAATTATTGTGTTCTATGCCGCCTTATAAAGCAATGTTCTTCTTCTACAGAAAAAAGCGACTGCATTCATTCTGCAAAGATTTGTTTATTGTGGTCTTATTATGTGATTTTCTTAAGCGTTTGGTTTTCGAAAATTGAAAAAAAAATTTGCAAAAGTGAATGAAATTTTTATTTGAAGCTGGTATCTCACCAATGGAAGCTGTAATAACGACTTTCAAGGCTGCAATTGTGAATTGCTTGTCCGTGTATACAAGAGATTTCACGTATCTTTGCAAAAAATAGTCTAGCGAAGTCAAATCGCATGATCTTTGCGGCCAATGGACTGCTCCAAAACGTCTCCAAAACTGCTCCAATTCTTCCATTTTAGGCATAAAAAGTCAGTTATCACAGCACGGTCGCTTGCTCCATTGACTGTAACGTTGCAATTTTCATTATTTTTGAAAAAGTACGGTCTAATGATGCCGCCGTCCCACAAACCGCACCAAACAGTGCATTTATCAGGGTGCATTGGCAACTCTTTTTAAACTGTCTCTGGCTGCTCTTCAGACCAAATTCGGCCATTCTGTTTGTTGACGTACCAAAAATTGAGCCAAAAAAAATCGTCGCTGAAGACACTTTTTCGAGAAAAACATTTCTCACAAAGCACGAATTTTTATAATTAAATTCAATGATTTGCAAGCACAGCTTGTTTGTTAGGCTGCAACCAGAGTGAACGCCGATTCATACTTTCAGGCAGACAGGCGATAGAAATAAAGCCAAACTGACTTTTATCGCTCTTGTTCACACAGTTTACCTGCGCCTGTCTGCCTGCATGTCTGAATCGGCGTTTACTTTGTTTGCAGCCTAAGTCTATTCATGGTGAAATGGCAAAACTTACTGAGCATTTTTGCTCAGAATCTTACGAATCACACTTGAGGTGTCAAAAAATGTACACTGAAAAAAATAGCAAAAAATCAGCCTTTATACCAAATAAACATTTATCTCAACTAGAAGGCTCAAATATATACTTTTTTTTTTTATAACCAAATATTTATTTCGCCATAAGCAAATATGCCATTTTTTAAGTATCTATGCATATCTAAAAAACCAAATCTTGATTGAAATAAACAAACTTTTTTCTCAAAGTATGAGACAAAATTAACATCAACAATGAAAATTTTATGATACAAGCAAAAGATAAACGTATCTGAACTCTTAAACCAAGGTTACCTTTAAGTTATATCATAGTTATAATATAGTCATACATAATAGTGGCGAACGTAGCCTAGTGGGTAGAGTGCGTGGCCCCTAAGCTAAAGAACCGCGGTAGCCCGGGTTCAATTCCAGCTCAGACAGAAAGTTTTTTCAATTGAATTAATTTTTCTGTTGGATCGTCAAATCTCTGCAGACAATGGCAAACCACAGAGAGTAAAAATTGCCATGTAAAGCTTCTTGAGAACATAAGCCCTTCGGAGTCGGCATAAAACACGTAGGTCCAGTTCTCGGTAATTTGTGATCAAACATTTAATAACACGCACAACACAATTTATCAATAGAAACTAGGTCAAAGTTCTTCCAAGGGCTGAAATGGCCAGTTTATTGTTATTATTATTATAGTTATAGTATCAACTTTTAATATTTTTAATTTTTAAAGTTTTTTCCCTAAATGACCTCTATGTTTATTATGTAAATAAACATAGAGGTCATTTAGGGAAAAAACTTTAATCAAATGGTAGAGCTCGACCAAACGGAAACAGCTGAAAAACAAAATCAGCAAAAATTCTAAAAACAACTTCAGTAAACATGCTTTGTTAGTGCAGAATTCCAGCAGGCTGTTGGACTACATATAATATAGGCATAGAAACTAAAGTAAAACAGAAATACAACAACAAATGTGGCATTATGAAATTAAGGAAAAAATGAGAAATTGAAGCTTCAAAATCTCATCGCCCCGATGGTGCAGTGCGTCTACGCGCTTGCACGGGCAATCACAAAGATTTCTGATGACGCGTTTAGCACGCAGAAATTGTACAATAAAATCAATTTGCTAGTGGTTTTTTTCCTTTCATATTGAAAAAACTTTGTTGTTGTTGTTGTTTCTTTAGAAAAATTCGTTAGAACAATTAATTGTTTCTAACTTTGACCTTAAGCTCGATAAACGATTTTAAACTGTCAAACAACTAGAATTTGTATTTAAAATCAAGTATGATTTAAACTATCAAACATTTAGAATTTGTATTTAAATCATATAAAGTCAACATTTTTAATTTTTATAGTAATTTTTTTATAAACAGACCTAAATCAAGTTGTTTCTTTCCAAAATCCAACCTACAAATAGCAATTTTATTCCAAAATAATATCATTTTAAAGATATTTTCATTTCATGTTGATATAATGTTTGATATCAAAGAAATAATTTATTCTCTTCTTGAATTTGTTGTATTTCACTAATCCAATCGTTTGCTGTTTTTGAAACTGATGCCAAAAATTTAAGTCCTTGTCTCAAAGAACTTTACCATGCATATTTTTAACGAAATCGATCGATCGATCGAAAACAAAATTAAAGCACACATTTTTATTTTCAATTTCTCAATTGAGAAATCAATTTGTTCGAGTTTTGGAAATGAGCAGCTCAAATAAAATATTAATTAGCCCCTAATTATAGCTATTTTGTTCAAATTGAAATTTAATATGCAATCCAACTAGTTAACCAAATTTATAGTAATTTTTAAAATACTTCGTCTCATTCACACCGATGTCTATTAAAACTTGTTGTTTCACTCTCCTTTTTCAACTATTGTCGGCCTTTGTAGTCCAGTGGAGAGTGCGCTAGACATCAATCCAGAGGTCCCTGATTCGAATCCGGGCTAGGGCATGGTTCTTTTCACTTTCTTTGTTCTTTCCTACATTTTAGAATTATGGAAAACGAAAAATCCACAGGAACAACTAAGGGCTGGAAATGCTTGCCGAAGTTAAACAATCAATTATTCTAAATAAATATATCCCTCTCCTTTCAGGTCAAAGACCAAATGTTGTTTGTATAAGGTGCATGCCTTGGTTCTTTCATCTTTAAAAAAAATAAAAATAAAAAAAATTACTGTATCAATCCTAAGTGCATTCGCATTTGACGTATTTACCGATAATATATGGTTATAAAGACAATACGATACTTTAATCTCTACAAGTAGCTCAAAGTAAAGCACTTAAAATTGAATTTTACATTCCGTTGAGGCATAGTACAACACGTTTTTTTATTGATTATGCGAAGAATATACTCCCTGTTCAAGGCCTTTACAAGTAACAATTATTGTTACATGTTGTTAAATCGTTCCATGGAATCGGTTCACATACCTTGCGTCCAGTCAGAATATTACTCAAACAAATACTTATAATAACAAGACAAGCCTCACACTTGAGGGTAGTAAGTTGTCGCTTAGATCTGACCAAGCAGCTTGTTAGCTTTGCTGCACCAAGTGAATATAACCAGTAACCTGATACCTTAAAAAATATTGAAACGCTGTCTAGCTTCAAGCAAAATTTAAAAAGTTATTTGCTGCAAAATGTTGAAGTACTTCTTGCATTTTAAACAATAAAGGCTGATATATATTATATTAAAAATTCTTATTTAATATCTTGAATTTTTTGAACTACGCGTTGTTAAGTTTATAAAGGTTAAAAATAGTTGCCTCATAGCTCTATTAAGCCTTCTTGGCGTTAAGGATTTATTGTAATTTTGTATTTATTTATATACTGAAATAAACTTAAAATTAAAAAAAAAAGTTTTGCGAAGGTATTGCCTGATGGCAACAGAACTTGCACCTTCGCATACATTTCATTGCTTTTGTAAGCTAACCAACCACAAGCTAACCGCAGATGGCTCAAACGCGCCAACAAATATGCAACAATATTTGTTTTATAATACATACCTACCTATCTACTTTTTATGTACATATCCACACATAGTAACCACTACCACTTTTACTATTAAATACTAAAATCTAAATTTTGTTATGCTTTTTTCCTTTCCTCTCCCTTTAGATGGGTAGCATGCACAGCGGCTTGCAGCAGGTTGGTCCTCAGGCACATCATCCACATCAGCAGTATATGAATGGCGGTGGTGGTGGCAGTGGAGTGGGTGGAGGCAGCAACAATTCTAGTAGCAATAGCAGCATGTCCGGCCCTGGTGGCATGAATCCAGCTGCTGCACAAGCTAACGGTGGCGCAGCTGCTGGCATGCAAATGAATCAAATGGGGGGACACATGAACAGCATGTCTGCATACAATGGTGGCGGTGGTGCAGGAGGAGCAGGTCCATCGGCTGCAGCAGCGGCGGCTGCGGCAGCGAGGCATCATCAAGTAAGTGCAAATGTATATATATGTGCATCAGGGACATTGGGCCGCACTATCTTTTTATTGTTGTTTTTAAATAAGAATACTGCATTGTTTTTTTTTTTATAAGTTTATGTTTCTTTTGTGTGAGTGTAATTTAAAATTTTATTTTTGAGATGTATCGTTGGAATTTTTGTCTCTGAATGGGCTCCAGCATAAGCATTAGGTTCTTTTTCATTTTCATATGACGACATTTCAGGTTATTATTTTTCAAAAGACTATATTGAGAAATGTTAAAACATTATTTTTAAATGTCTTTCTTTGTTCTTTGAATGTTATTGAGTTGAGAATTATTTTCTAAGGATAGACCAGGACTTGATTACTAGAATTAAACTGTGCCAAGTGCTTTGATAACAAGTCTCTTAGGGAAATCACTAAAACAAGAACGTAAGAAGCCTTAAAAATTAGAAGCAGCTCTTCGTTATAAGCGAATGGATGATTAAAACCAAGTTCCGAATGATGGATGGGAAGGCATCTTTATCAAATCAGGATTTTGCTAGTCTAAGCTCTCGTCAAATACAATATACTTATAAGAAAAAACGGGGGCAGCAGCCTACCTTAAAGTTAGGTTAGGTTAAACCGGATGCCTTTGTGAAGGCTCACATAAACCAATTCAGGTCCTTAGTGATACCGGTAGCGAACAAAAGGAACCTTTGTGTTTGTTTAAAAGTCTTTATAGATTTGCGTTGAATTCGCAAACCTTAGGAGGGATTCCAGAGGCACCTTGGCTACATCTTTAAGCGACGGGAATGTCGATGAGCCTAGGTATTTTAGTCTCGATCTAAGTAGGGCGGGGCATGTGCATAGTAGGTGCTCCAGGGTCTCCACTGTGCCCGGTTCCTTGCACTTCCTGCAGTTGTCATCCGTGGTAATGCCAAGCTTCCTCGCGTGGGCTGCCGTCATGTAGTGACCAGTGAGCATGCCCACTAGTGTCCTGCAATCTTTGTGCGGGCGTACCAAGATGAACAGAGTTCGTTTTTCGCATTGTGCATTGCACATGATTTTCGAGATTTTGCACGATGTCGTATCTCTCCATCTACGATTCACTGCTAGTGTGGCTCTTCTGTCGAGGTTCCTGTACAACTCTTGTAGCGGAGTAAGTACATGTTCTGCGAGTTTTGATTCCAGCCCGGCGCTTTCCTTTGCTAAACCATCTGCCATCTCGTTTCCCTCAATGTCCTGGTGGCTAGGGACCCAGTAGATGCGCACTCTTTTCGAAGTGCATAGTGCATCTAGTGCATCTCTGCCAGCCAAGACACTTTTGGACTTGATGCTAGCGGAGCGCATGGATTTGATCGCCGCTTGACTGTCAACGAAAATGTTGATGAAAGAGTGTTGTGTGTCCATGCTGAGGGCTATCTCAGCAGCCTTCCTTATGGCAAATATTTCCGCCTGGAAGATACAGCAGTGGTTCGGCAGTTTATATGGCTGCCTTATATTAGGCTCTGCACAATACACAGCCGCACCTACCCCCGTAGGCATTTTGGAGCCGTCTGTAAATATGTTGACCGCCTGCTGTGCTTGTTCTATACCTTTGCACCAGTCATTTGGTCCCAGAAGAGTTCGTGCTTTGGAATTGACTATCGTGCGAGGTACCATGTAGTCCGTGCTACTAAGTAGATCCTTTCCGATTGTACAATGTCCAATCATTGTCCATATTATAAATAAAAGTCTCGAAAGACTCTTAAAATAACTTTTAAAAATAAAAAGCTTTAAAGACTATGAAAAATTTTTCGGAAAGTAAAAGTCTTTGGATACTCTTCAATTTTACATTTTAGCTTAAAAGCTAAAAGTGAGGGAGAACTTTTATTTTTAAAAGTAAAAGTCAACTCTTAACCAAAAATTTTTTAAATAAAAGTTGACAGTAATTAAAAAAATTTAACTTAAAAAATTAAATTTTTAAAAGTTATTTTCAGGCTCTGATATATAGACATTTTTTTTTTAGATATATCTGTGTCGACGAGGAATAACAGCTAAAGTGTTATTTCAATGTTTCAAGAAATTTTGCTTTGAAGTTTTCGATCTCCATATAAGATGTATGAAAGGCAGTTTGCTTTTTGTTTGATAATTTTGGCTGGAATCATGCTATAATCTCCCGATTTTTTGTGTGTACGGAACTATATGCGTGGAACACATCTGCATCATTAACTCAACTTTGACTTAACTCAACTTTAGCGTTTATTCCTTGTCGATACAGATATGTTTTTTTTTTGTGGCTTGACGGCCATTTTTTAATCCAAGCCCTTCCTTCATATTACAATGTTAATATCCGCTGGTAAGAGTTTTTCGGTAATGACATTGTAATGCATAACTGTAAGCAGGATGTAACAAAACTGTTTTGCTTTGTTAAGGATCGCCAGTTTGTTTTCATTGTTAATAATTGAAGAGGTAGCCTTTATTCGCCTTTATAGCTAAATCGTGTAATTGTGAAAATCATTATTCATGTTTGTACGTGAATACAAGTTTGCTATGTATATATTATATCTTAATTTATTTATATTTTAAATCATATAAAGTCAACATAATTAATTTATTATATAAAAAAAGAAACTGTCTTTTGTTTGTTTTCACCGTGTTCTTTTTCGTTTTTGTTGTTTTTTTTTTTTTTTTGGCATAGAGGAAAATTTTGTTTAGTTTTTTGTGTCCTCTCTCCTCGCAACTTCACTTATTTTGTAAGGCAGGTGTTGGGGGTCTTGCAGCTACATCATGTTTAAGAAATAGTCACTTACGTCATGTGTTCATTTTTCACTTAGTATTCAATTTTTATTGCACACGTTCGTATTTTTTTAAATTTAACGATCTGTATGATTCAGCTTTATTGAAAAGAGGCAGCTCATTAAATTCCGTAGAGACTAAAAATGTATGTTTTTAAAAAAAAAATAATAATCTTCAAGCTGCAAAAGTGTTTACCTTGAGATCTTCTAATAATGCAACAAAATCGAAAATAACAATTTATGCAATCATTGACACCATTTTTTTATTTTTTTTCGAAATTTAATTGGAAACAAACTAAAAAGAATTAAATCATTTGTTGCTGTCATTATTTCACCTAACAACAACAACAACGAAATTAACCACAATGGAAAATGCACAACACATTGTTTCATCTTCAAATAAAATGACATCGCGACACTTTTTATAAAACCACTGCATTTGGTTTAAAAGCGCCTTCAATGATTCAATATTCTTTTTTTATTAACTATGCTAATAGCTACAAAATTAAGAAGGTTAATATTAGTTTTTTTATTTTTTTTGTTATTAAAAAAAAATAAGTGTGCACAAATTTATTGGCGCAATGTCATGCATGCAATATGAACAGCTTAAATGAACACACAGCATTATGCACATATTTATATCTATAAAATACTATATATAGCTAAAAATCTGTTGTAATGCAATGCAATCAAACGAAAAAAAGAAACAAACAAGCACCGTAAAATAAATAATCATGCAGTTATACAACATTTAAGTATGAAGAACAATTTTCACAAACGAAATGTGTTTTATTTTGTTTTGTTTTGTTTTGTTCACCACTGTGCAAAGTGCACTCAAACCGATCTGACAGCAGCTTTTGTTTCAATTACGCGCCATGTGCTATAAAGCTTCTGCATGTCTCAATTGTTGTTGTTGCTGCTGCTGTACATGTTTTTTATTGTCATATTTTCAGTATGATCGCATGTCAATTCCTTTTCCCCTGATGCCAATTTTCAATAGCATATTTAATTGTTTACACATGCCGCTTAGACTCTGCCAACGCTGCTGCCGCTGCACAGTGCACTTTTTCGAGTTTAGGATGACATTTGCACTAACTCGGAAGCAAGAATAATAGAAACAAGATTACGGCATTGACGTCACTGGAGCCAAGTGAATGTTGCCATCTCTATGTTTTTCCTTATTTGCCATCTCTTTTTAGCCAATAGGAACAGTTGGGTCCAAATTCCGTCATCTATCGGTAAAACATGCGGATGTCGTAATCTTGTTTCTATCATTATTGCTGAGAACTATAAAAGCTAGGGTCATGAAATTTAGTACAAATGGTTTTTAAATTTTAGTTTTAAATTTAGTCTTTAAAACTGCTTTCCTTTTTTTCGAACTGATGAAATAAGTTGCTTATGTAAATATGTAAAAAATAAAAAAAAACCCAAATACCCATATGAATGTTTTTTGATTTCTAGTAAAATTTATACAGTTTTTTTCATTTGCAATAGCTTTTAATATATTGAATGTACCACCAGCTCCACAAAAACGAGTTTTGGAGCGTGTTAATCAAATCGACTAACATTGGTTATAATCAGGGCTAGCATTTCCATGACATGTCATCGTTTTTCTGCTGCTTCTTACCCATTTCCTGATTATTTAGAACGAACATTTATGTTTCTCAAATTCCAAATATGACAAGTTTTTAGGTCATTTTTTGGTAATTTTTCATCGTTATTATCGGTTTCAGTTTTTAGGTCATTTTTACTAGTTACATGGCATTTTTTGTTAATTTTTTTGCGATTTTTAAATTATTTGATTGTCATTTTTAGAAATTATTCATTTTACGAGCATTTTTAACTTTTTTTTTTTGTCATTTTAGTGTAATTTTAAAAGAATTTTTCGTACTAAAATATGTAAAAATGCAAATTTTTAAGCATATTCCTTTAATATCAATCAGCAACATTACCTCTCGGAAAAGGAGAAGCTTTGTTTATAGACCTTTATTTTTATTATAGACCTTTAGTTTATAGACCTCGAAATTATCGGTTTCAGTATTCAGGTAATTTTTACTAGTTTCATGGCATTTCTTATTAATTTTTTTGCGATTTTTAAATTATTTGATAGTAATTTTTGGAAATTATTCATTTTACGAGCATTAATATTTTTTTTTTTTTTTTTTTTTTTGTTATTTTAGTGTTATTTTAAAAGAATTTTTTCGTACTAAAATATGTAAAAATGCATATTTTTAAGCATATTCCTTTAATATCAATCAACAACATTACCTCTCGGAAAAGGAGAAGCTTTGTTTATAGACCTCGATGAAAAAAAAGTCCTGCGCACTGGTAAACTGACAAAAGCGTATATAGAAAGATGAAACAAGTGTTAGACAAAATCTCAGGACATGCTCATGTTAAGGAACTCTATTTTTATGCTCTATTGCTGAAATATTAGGGGGTAAAAATTTGTATACTATGGAATAAGAAGAGTAACTTGACATATCCGATGACATATCGTCTTGTAAATATGTTCCTCTCGTCAGTGCAGAAGTAGAAAGAAGTTTTTCTGTTTACAACATTTTGCCAGTGAATCGACGTTCTTTCATTTTTAAGAACTTATAAAAGTACCTTGTTATATAATGTAACGCTATGTATAAAAAAAATATAAAATAAGTTTTAAATTTAGTAATGTTTTAGATTAAAAGCTTTATATTTGTTTATTTTTTATGTAATTGTTTGCGATTTTTAAGTCAGTTTTTAGATAATTTTTGTAATTTTTTTAGGTCATTTTTCAGTTTTTTAGGTCATCAAAATCCTAGCCCTGGCTATAACTTATTGGAAATATAATTGGTCATTCAGGGTTAAATCGGCTAAAGTTTAGATACATCTCCCATACAACTAGTTTACCAAATTAACAAAGTTTAAAAAATTAAAAAAGGGTTGTTTAAAAAAAAATTAGGTCACAACTGCTGTCACAAGCTGTGAATTTATTTTTATTTTTCTTTAAATTTAAAACTACCTACAAATTGTTAAGAAAATCAGTGCATTTTAAGGCAAAATATGACTTTAAGGGCCAATTTTTCAGTGCGAGCTTAAACGCTAGACAAATTAAACTGAAAATAGCTCACCAAAATTGGATGTTTAAACTCGGTTTAGGCAAAAAAGAAACACATTTTATAATAATTTAAGTCAATTTAACTTCAACGTATGCTAAGATATCTAGTTAAAGCGAGTTTAAACGTCCAATTTTGATAAGTTAATCTCAGTTTAATGAATAAAACTAGAGTTTAAGCTCGCACTGCCAAATTGGCCCTAAGCGTTTATTCAAATGAACACTTTTTTCTTTTACGTAAACGCAGAAATGTTTGCACACATTTAAGGTAAAAGTGCTATATTTAGTGACAATTATAGCTTTTGAGTGATTTATCTGTGTCAATAAACAATAACAACTTAAGTCTGATTTCAAAGTTTTCAAACGCCATATAAGTTATGTGAAATGGTATTTTGTTTCTGTGTCATTACTTTCGCTTAGGTCAAGCTAGAAGCTCCAGACATCAATATCTCAGTTCTGTCTTAAGTTGATTTAAGCGATTATTGCTTATCAACGCAGATATTATAATATAAACTAGATATTTTCTATTAAACTTTAGCTAAATTCAAACTTCTTCAAGAATTTTTAAGCACATTTGTAAAAAAATTTATAAATAATAAAACCTTAATAAACAAATAAAAATTTTATCAAAATATACCTTTTGCTTAAAGTTATAAATCAGTTATACCTTCATTCTTTTTTTCATCTTTGAATATGTTACTTTTTATTTGGAAAAAGCTTCAACTTTCACATATATTTTTCAAAAAAGTAATGAAAGTATAAAGTTTTTAGTATTATTTTCAATGTTGAAATAATTACCTGTCGAAAAACCTTTTTTTATGAAATTAAAAAAAAAAAAAATTTTTGTCATCCTAAAATCGAAATCTGGCACTGTGCTCTGTCGCTAACGCAAAAGTCGCACAGTGAATCGATTAGCACAAGTAAGACAAGAAAAGGCTTTTTGTGAGCCCTTATGGTCGTTTTCGGTGTTTTTCGTAGAAAAAAGTACAGCAAATGGTTTTCATAAATTTTTGATGAGGTGTGATACCTCTGAGGCGTGATACCTCCTATATAAATAGATATAGTTCTTGTTTAAAAGGGAGTAAAAGCAAAGCTATGATCCTAAATTTTATTCAAAATTGTAATATATTTATTTATCATAAAAACGTTTAAGTGTTAGCTTGATCCAAGATGAAGACGTGGCACCTCATTGATTTCTTCCTTTTTTTAAGTATAATGGGGGCATTCTACAGAAAACCTAACCATGACCTAGAAATTAAAACTTATAAAACTCTTATTATTTTATGATATTATCAGAGAGAAATACTTAAGTTTTATTAATTTAAGCAATTTATGCATAAATTCTTTTCCCATGATTATTAAATTGTCTGCTCTGTTTTACAAATGTAACTTTTCTTTTTCGTAAATGTTTAGTTAATGTTTCGTAAACATTTTTGTTTTAGTAAAAATGGAAGGCATCGGCTAAAGATAGTAAAAAAATGGTTGAGACAAAGAAATGAAATTATATTAAATTTGTTTTTTAATTACTAAATTACATAATTACTTAACTACCAAATTACTTAATTACCCAATAGAACAACAAAATTGTCAGTCTGTCAGACACGTGACATTATTTGTCTCCACATGACGATATGTAAATAAAATATTTTAAAAAACTATTGGCTTTCTTTAAAATCTTTCCACGCCGAAAGCATGTTTATGTGTAATAAAAATTTGGCTTTCAAATACCTCTACCCCATGTTAGTTACTTTCGCTAAAATTTGTAATCGAACACAACGATTTGCAATGTTACAGTAGATGTCTTTTTTTTTTTTTTCTTATATTTAATGAAATTTAAAGAAAATTTTAACGTGCAATCAAGAAACAGAATGTAATATTTTTAATTAGACAAAAGGACTTCCATTGAGTCAATTTAAAATTAGCTGTAAAATAACCTCAAGAGAATCTAGAAGGCTCTTTAACGCAGCTAAGCGCTCGAGAGCTGAGCTTGACTGGGCAGCCTATAAGGTATCCCTTAAAAATTTCAAAACTGAAACCAGAAAAGCCAAAAGATCCTCTTGGAAACGATTCTGTGAAGGAATCGAAGAAATCTCAGAGGCTTCTAGACTGCGCAAGATTCTCGCTAGCACACCATGCACACCCGGCTATCTCAAAAGGTCGAACGAAACATGGACAATGTCAGGTGAGGAGTCTCTTAACCTCCTACTAGATACGCACTTCCCTGGTAGTAGTGCGCCTCCTGGTGCACAACTGCCTAGTACTAGTCGTTCTACGCAGGACACCGAAGGCATAGTCTCCGACAGGAAACTAAAATGGGCGATAAACAGCTTCAAGCCCTATAAATCACCAGGGCCTGATGGTGTTTACCCTGTAGAAATAAAAGAAGCTTCGAAATATATTTTGCCTTGGCTTCGTATTATCTTTAATGGCTGCATAAGCCTCACTTATATTCCCAATGCTTGGAATAAGGCCAGAGTGGTCTTCATACCCAAAGCAGGGAAGACATCACATACCACCCCCAAAGATTTCAGACCTATAAGTCTAACGTCATTTCTGTTGAAGACGTTAGAACGGCTACTAGATCTATATTTACGGAGCAGTATCGACCCTGCTCTCTTATCGGCATCACAGCATGCATATAGCAAGGGAAGGTCCGTGGAAACGGCTTTACACTC
The DNA here is from genome assembly GCA_963920525.1 of Dichetophora obliterata. Lineage (NCBI taxonomy): Eukaryota > Metazoa > Arthropoda > Insecta > Diptera > Sciomyzidae > Dichetophora > Dichetophora obliterata. The sequence continues at coordinate 155,090,103 of OY986438.1, read as the reverse complement.
ATTGGTCGGTACCATTGAAAGATCCTTCCTGCATAATGAATTCACTCTAGTTGCTTTCGTAGACATAGAGGGAGCATTTAATAATGTCACGCCACAATCTATACGACTAGAGTTGCGTAGGCTAGGTGTGAACAAAAGCATTACTGATCTTATAGATGAGCTGCTCAACTGTCGAGTAATCTTATCAGACCTAGGTGCGTACAGCGCTGTAAGATCGGTGACAAGAGGTACGCCACAGGGTGGTGTGCTATCTCCACTCCTCTGGAATCTGGTAGTGAACAATGTACTGCTGTCTCTAGAGAGGGAGGGCTGTGTTGTGGCAGCATACGCCGATGACCTAGCAATCGCAGTCAGAGGCAAATTTCCCACTACCATACGCGACGTCATGCAAAGAGCTCTTTGCAAACTCGAGCAATGGGCCAAATCCTGTGGTCTTGGAGTAAATCCGGCCAAAACAGACTTGGTCCTTTTCACAAGGAAACATAGAATTCCGTCTCTCACACCAATCATGCTTAATGGGTCTCCATTGTCCGTATCGGAAAATGCAAAATATCTAGGACTCATTCTTGATAGGAAACTTAGCTGGAAACTTAATATTCTTGAGCGTACGAAGAAAGCGACAGTTGCGCTGTACACTTGCAAAAAAGCTATAGGGAAAAGATGGGGGTTTTCCCCAAATATCGTTCACTGGCTGTATAAAGGGGTCATTAGACCTATACTTCTATATGGAGCATCGATATGGTGGCCTGCTTTGGACAAGGTCACATATTTCAACCAGCTCCAAAAAGTCCAAAGAATGGCATCTATTTGCATCAGTGGTGCTCTGAGAACAACACCGACTGCGGCTTTAGAGACCTTATTACACCTTCTACCGCTTGACTTGGTTGCTAGGCAACAGGCAGCTTGTTCGGCGGTCAGACTTAGGGAAACTGGAGTATGGAAAAGCCTGGGTTCAGGACACGCATCTATACTCTACAAATTCAACTTCATTCCACCAAGGACTGATTATTGTAAACCACTGCTTTCCTTTGATGGAAACTACGGTACGCTTATTCCGCCTAGAACATACTGGAATAAAGGTGCGCCGTGGAAACCGGGGTGTCTTTATTTCTATACAGATGGGTCAAAATTAAATGGCAAGGTCGGGTATGAGGTCTACTCAAAAGAATTAGGGGTATCCTTAGTTCGTAGGCTGCCGGATCACTGTAGTGTTTACCAAGCCGAAATGATGGCGATTAAAGAAGTTGCAACCTGGCTCTCAGAGAACGTCATCTCTAAACGAGAAATACATATTTTCTCGGACAGCCAAGCAGCGATCAAATCGATTGAGCAGGTATCCATCAACTCTAAAGTAGCCAGAGAATGCCGTGCTGCATTAGGCGAAATGTCAAAGTTCTTTGACATCAGCTTAATCTGGGTACCTGGGCATAAGGGCATACGTGGAAATGAAAAAGCAGACGACCTTGCTAGGAAAGGTACATCGGGGACTCTAATGGGTCGAAACTCGCCGAGCATCCCGATGGCAACTGTCAAAATGCTACTTAATGAGTACACCACATCTAAAGCCAACTCAAGATGGGCTGAACTCTCAACATGCAGAACAACAAGGCTTATCTGGCCGACTCTAAACCCAAAGCGATCGAGAGTCCTTCTCTCGTTGGGAAGATCAGAGGTGGCTACGTTAGTGGCTGTTACCACAGGGCACTGCCTAATAGGCAGACATGCCTCCAGATTGGGAGTCATCACTAATGACTTCTGCAGAAGCTGCAGGGACGAGGAGGAGGAGGAAACTATCTCCCACCTTCTATGTTCCTGTCCCGCGCTTGCGAGAAGAAGGCATAAACATTTGGGGTCATTCTTCTTTTCGGAGCTTGACGACCTGTCGGAGACAAGCGTCAAACGTCTAACAAGCTTTATTAAGAGCTCAATGTGGTTCCACTCGGACTGAAGGCCAAGTGTGCAGCGGTATCACAACGGACCTCACTGGTCTAAGTGAGCTGTGGTACGTGCGTTTTGGTTTTAAGCACGTACAGCGGCTGCCGCCTCAACCTAACCTAACCTAAACCTCAAGAGAATAGTTTAATTTGTCTGCACGTGACCGTGGAATGCTCCGACGGGAAAAAACTTAAAACTAATTTAATTGACAATAAAAATCGCTTCCCGGAATTCATTGCATGTCTGTAAAATTTGAAAAAAGTGTATTTTTACATATTTTTTTAATATAATTCTTAATGTCAATATTCAATTCAGCACCTCAGTTGAAACTATTTAAAAAAGTTGCTAATACTTATAACAAGAGATTATACTGAACACAAATTTCACTTTTGAAGTCAAATTTCAGCAATTTTATACATAATTTTTTTTTTGTATTAGAAAGTAAAAGAGAAGCAAAAAAATTCATTCTGAGTTTTTGACATTTTGTGACAATTCTACATGCTCAGAATCATCCCAGCAGTCGTAAGTATCGATGCTTTAGAAATCAGCGATGTTTTTGCTATCAACCATTGATACCTTTTTCTATGTAGCTTCATATATTTTTTAACATTGCATGTCATACGAAAGCTGGTGATACAATAAAACTATGTAGAAAACACAAAAGTGTTGCTGTTTTTCTTCTATGGAAGGTGTGGGGGAGACAATATTGATCATTCTGAAATATAAAAAGCACATATGCTATCATCACACAACTAAAATTATCAAAATAAAATCAATTTTGCTGACACCAAGCAACCGATTAATCTAAATTTAATCATTATTGCTGCTATCAAACAACTAAAGAATAAAAAAAAATGCTTCCAAGTCGGTAAGAAAATGTCAAAATAAACACTACTGCTACCGCAATTCTTCTGCAAGAATCGGAAAATAATCAGTAAATAAATTTTCCAATGCCTTTTGAATAAGTAACTACAATTACAAAAAGGATATTTTATTTAATAATTATAATAATTCATAACATTTATAACATATTTCAATTTTATAACATTTTTTTTATAAGTTTCTCTTTCTCACTAAAGCATAGTACTATGTTCAGTTTCATGTGAAATTCCACTCAAATTTCCATACAAAAAATGACAGCTGCGAAACAAGCGTGGAATTTTTCACAACATGTTCACCAGATCAGTACTCTGTTCCGCTGCGTGAAATTATCGCAACATGTTTCTGAGCAACATTTGTTCACGACAATTTAATTGTACTGCTTATTTATTTTGAAGTGAAAAGAGAGAGATCATATGAGTTTTCTCAACTCACTCTCAGAGAAACTAAAGCAACGGAACTCCTCGCAACGAACTTTAAGTCAGAAATTTCACGCAACAAATAAAGGAATGTTGTAGGCAAAATTTCACGCAAGCAAACATAGTACATGCTTAAGCTAAAATTTGTTGAAGTATTTTCTTTGCAACATTTTTTTCAAATCTTTTTATTTGTTTGATTCTTACAAGCTTCCAAAATGTTTGAAAAAGTATCAAAAATATAAAATTCTCACCATTGATACCTCAAATCTGCATACTTTGGCAGCGATGTTAGTGTGATTTTCAAAGTAACGATATCCGTTTTTGCTGCTGGGATGGCTCAGAATATTCAAATCAAATTTTGACTTTTTGTTCTGTTCGATTCACTGTGCGTCTCTGTCCATCACTGTCAAGTGCAAGATCGGGCAACGGTGGCGATGCGGTGTGGTGCATGCGCTGTTGTAGTTGTTGTTGCTGCAGAGTTAATTGCTCTGCGTTTTGCAATAAGATAGCAGTGGCAACGGCAGAGGCCGCAACAACAACATGCAATGTGCTCAAGTTGAAGGTGAAGCGCCTGATGATGGTGGCAACAGCAGGAATTTTTAAAATAATAACAACAAATATTTTAAAGTGCCTTGCACTGGCGCAACATCCCAACATTTGAGGAAACGTTCTGATATTACGTTTGAAAATAATAAGGTTACAAAATGTTTTGTTAATGTAGTTAAAACGCATTTCCTAAACAGGGCTACCAAGATTTTTCTATTCTCCCAAATTTTTAAGAAATTTTTTAGAGAAATATCTTGACAATTTTCTTTTATATTTTAACCCTATTTTCTTTATAAGGGTATTGCTCCAATTTAAAAAAATTTTATACAAAGAAAGTAGTTTGAGAAAAAAGGGTCTTACACAAAATACTTTCAAATCATTGAAAATTTCAAATAATACAACTATATCGGCACTGTGTTACAGATTTGGAATTTTTTTAAGATAAATTCTTTCCACTTCGAATGAAATGGGTGCTTTTTGGCAAAAATTTAGTTTTATATATATTATATTAGTCTTTTGAGTTTTATTTTATTTTGTTAGTACTATAAAAAATTTTATTTATATGATTTTTAAATGCGATGTTCCAAACTGGTATAATTCCTTACTCCAATGACAAAAAGCAGTCTCAAGACTAGATATTAATATATTTTGGCTAAGCAATATACTACTATAATGTTGTTTGATTTATGCATTTGAAACTGCGATGGTCCAGTAGACGTTGCGAACGTTGGTACAACTCAGGTTGTACGAAAAATTACATTTTGATTTTTTGGCAAGTTGTAATGAGATTGTATTGTCTGTGGGGAAAAACGCCCAACTGAGTTTTACCAACGGTTGCAACATCTATTCCTTGCATTACCAAACAAAGCCTCAAATTCAATAAAATAAGAGAATTCAGAGAAAAGTCTGGAATAACAAACCACCCCATGTGGCAGCTAAGAGTTAATCTAACAGATACTTCCAAAGAATTTCTCAACAATTTGCAAGTTTACCCCTAATAAAATGTGTTGCATCTGCAAGCCATTCCATTAGTTTATTCCAAATGTAAAACGTTCACTGGGCTTATTACACAAACTTTAAGTTTATTAAATAGCTATCAATACAGTGGGATAATGTGTGATTTTTTATTTACAAAAACTTTTTCTCTTCACCTTATTCTCTTCCACACAGATGTCGCCAATGAATCAAATGCAAAACATGACGATGGGCGGCGGTGGCGGTATGCAGGCGAATTCCATGTCCGCCATGGCGGCGCATCATCAGGCGCAGCAGCAACAGCAACAACAACAGCAGCAACAACATCAACAGCAAATGAATGCCATGAATCCTATGGCAAAAATGCAGGGCATGGCTAATGCCGGCTATCCGCCACGACGCATGGCACCCTATCCGAATCCGCAGATGCATGCGGCACAAAAACGCATGTATTCATCAATGAGCGGGAATCCACAAAATGTTCCTCAACAACAAATGACTACGGGCGGCATGTCGTATGGAGCCGGTGGCGTTGGACAACAGCACCCGGGTGGCATGCATCCGCAAGCAGCTAATGGAGTGCCGGTACCAATGCAAGCTGGTGGCGCCTATGGACGAGCTGGTTCAATGGCAGCATATGGCAGAAGTGCTGCAGTAGGCATGGGTCCAGTTGGTATGGGTCCTGGTGGCATGGGTCCTGGTGGCATGGGACCCAGTGGCATGGGCCCCGGCGGTATGGGTCCAGGCGGCATGGGACCCGCTGGCATGGGTACAGGTGGCATGGGTCCAGGAGGTATGGGACCTGGAGGCATGGGCCCAGGTGGCATGGGTGGCATGCAACGCTGCATGCCACAAGGCGGTCCCATGGTCGGCTATGGCGGAAGTTCACATCATGCGCAACAGGCGCAGTTCTATCCAGGTGGTAGCGGTCCCGGCAGCATGTCTGGCATGGGTGGCAATGGCAGCGGCGGTATGTGTCCGGCTGGTCCGGGCTCCGCCCCTGGCACTGCGAATCCCTATCAAAATCAAGGGTGAGTAATAAAATTTTTAAAAAAGCCCCAAAAGACGGCATTATTTAATTATTACTTATTTTTTTTTAGTTTCCAACAAAACTATCAGCACAGTCCAGTTCCTGGCAATCCAACTCCGCCATTAACTCCTGCCTGCAGCGTACCATATGTCAGCCCAAATCCCGATGTCAAGCCGCAAATTGATAACAGTAAGTTTCTCTTTTATTCTCTCTGAAACTGCACACAAAACTGAAAGAGCGCCTATAACTGACTTTCTTGACTCTCTTCTACACATTAATAGACGAGGAGCTGAGATTAACGTTCCCAGTACGCGATGGCATCATACTTCCACCGTTCCGCTTGCTGCACAATCTATCCGTGAGCAATCATGTCTTTCATCTTAAGCAAAATGTCTACAACACGCTCATGTGTCGGTGAGTACTCTTCGAATTTCGTAAACTTCCTGGACTCCATTGCATTGTTTCAACACGTTTTCTTACTGATTTATCTCTGATTCTTACAGTTCCGATCTTGAGCTTCAACTAAAGTGTTTCCATCAGGATGATCGTCAAATGAACACTAATTGGCCGCATACGGTAACGGTGTCAGCAAATGCCACACCCCTAAATATTGAACGTTCTGATAAAACGGGACAAGCTCTGCGACCGCTGTATTTGAAGTCGGTCTGTCAGCCCGGACGCAATACACTTCAATTAACCGCTAGTTCCTGCTGTTGTGTAAGTATCTCACAAATATTAAAAGGGAAAGGGTTTACATTTCAAGAGTTCTTTCATATAAGTACATATAGGTGAAGATGTAACAAATAAAAAACATAAAGTACTAAAATAAGTTCATGAGTCCAAAACTGTCTTTAAAGCAAGCTTCACTGAGAACTATTTTAAATTCTGATCTTTTTTGACCAGTCAGTGATCTGATAAAAATTTGACTTTATTTTTTTGGTCAAATATAAAAGTAGAAATTTTACTTTTATTTTTTCGATCAAAAGTAAAAGTCATATTTTAATTCCCATATCATCTGCCTGCAGTTTCTGTTCCACTCGTTTGCGAAATAAATGAAAACAGAATTTGCAATGATAAGCAACTAAGCGTTGCAATGCAACTAAAGGGTGATTTTTTTGAGGTTATGATTTTCATGCATTAGTATTTGACAGATCACGTGGGATTTCAGACATGGTGTCAAAGAGAAAGATGCTCAGTATGCTTTGACATTTCATCATGAATAGACTTACTAACGAGCAACGCTTGCAAATCATTGAATTTTATTACCAAAATCAGTGTTCGGTTCGAAATGTGTTTCGCGCTTTACGTCCGATTTATGGTCTACATAATCGACCAAGTCAGCAAACAATTAATGCGATTGTGACCAAGTTTCGCACTCAGTTTACTTTATTGGACATTAAACCAACCACACGAATGCGTACAGTGCGTACAGAAGAGAATATTGCGTCTGTTTCTGAGAGTGTTGCTGAAGACCGTGAAATGTCGATTCGTCGCCGTTCGCAGCAATTGGGTTTGTGTTATTCGACCACATGGAAGGTTTTACGCAAAGATCTTGGTGTAAAACCGTATAAAATACAGCTCGTGCAAGAACTGAAGCCGAACGATCTGCCACAACGTCGAATTTTCAGTGAATGGGCCCTAGAAAAGTTGGCAGAAAATCCGCTTTTTTATCGACAAATTTTGTTCAGCGATGAGGCTCATTTCTGGTTGAATGGCTACGTAAATAAGCAAAATTGCCGCATTTGGAGTGAAGAGCAACCAGAAGCCGTTCAAGAACTGGCCATGCATCCCGAAAAATGCACTGTTTGGTGTGGTTTGTACGCTGGTGGAATCATTGGACCGTATTTTTTCAAAGATGCTGTTGGACGCAACGTTACGGTGAATGGCGATCGCTATCGTTCGATGCTAACAAACTTTTTGTTGCCAAAAATGGAAGAACTGAACTTGGTTGACATGTGGTTTCAACAAGATGGCGCTACATGCCACACAGCTCGCGATTATATGGCCATTTTGAGGGAAAACTTCGGAGAACAATTAATCTCAAGAAATGGACCGGTAAGTTGGCCACCAAGATCATGCGATTTGACGCCTTTAGACTATTTTTTGTGGGGCTACGTCAAGTCTAAAGTCTACAGAAATAAGCCAGCAACTATTCCAGCTTTGGAAGACAACATTTCCGAAGAAATTCGGGCTATTCCGGCCGAAATGCTCGAAAAAGTTGCCCAAAATTGGACTTTCCGAATGGACCACCTAAGACGCAGCCGCGGTCAACATTTAAATGAAATTATCTTCAAAAAGTAAATGTCATGGACCAATCTAACGTTTCAAATAAAGAACCGATGAGATTTTGCAAATTTTATGCGTTTTTTTTAAAAAAAAAATTATCAAGCTCTTAAAAGATCACCCTTTATATGAAGAGCGATAGCAATGTTTATATCAATGTGAAAAGTCAAATTTTAACTTTTATTTTTGATCAAAAAAATAAAAGTCAAATTTAACCTTTTATTTTTGATCGAAAAAATAAGTCAAATTTTAAGTGTTATTTTTGCTCGAAAATTAAAAATCAAATTGAAACTATTATTTTTGATCGAAATGAAATCAGTAACAAATAACGATTATTTGTTGACTTTTTTGAAAACAATCATAACAGTCACGGTCCCTGCAAAAAACATTGCAATTATTTTTCGCAATCTCTTACGGAAACCCTACAATATTCATTTTTTTTTTTTGTAACATGTGCAAATATATACAGTGAAACCTCTACTAACGGACACCTCTCTTAAGCGGACACTTCTCTTGAGCGGACAGTTTTTCCACGACCAAGTTTTCGTCCGCTTTTTCGAACAAATTAACCTCTCTTAAGCGGACCCTCTCTTGAGCGGACCCTCTCTTGAGCGGACGCGGACAGTATATTTTCGTCTAATTGGGCGAAAAACCTCTGTTAGGCGGACGCGAACCTCCCTCAAGCGGACACAAACGTCTGTTGAACGGACGCGAAACTCTGTTGGACGGACGCGAACCTCTCTCAAGCGGACACAAACGTCTTTTGAACGGACGCGAACCTCTCTCAAGCGGACACGAGCGAGAAAAGTAACTGACAAAATTCGTGTAAACATATAGAAATGAAATTGGGGATTTCCCTCATAAAGCGCCTCGCTTGTTTTTTTTTTCATTTGCCTTACCATCGATCGCTTCATTGAGCTATAAAACGTTGCAGTGAATAGACGTACGAAATGGCAAACCCATATGCAAAATTTTTTTTTTAAGAAAATCAAAAAACTTACGTCAATCCGCCCAAGAGAGGTTTCACTGTAATAGGATGGAGAAATTTCTTAAAAATCGTAAATTTTCAAAAATTCCCGTTATTTTGACATCAAATTTATGGCGATGTTTCGATTACTATAGCATATCTCAGTAAAATTTCTAGCACTCAAGTAAATAATAATCAACAATTCTGTATAACAAATGTTTACAATATTTAAAAAAATCAAACTGCAAGTCTAGAAATCACTGGTTCAAATAGCTGCAAAGTTAAGAATATTTTATAAATATTGATTTCATGATTTTTATAAATTAAATAATAGTCTTTTGTTTTTTTTATCTAACAAGCAAATCAACAAAATGGGGCGTCAGAAGCCCCGCTTTAAAAAATATAAATGTTCCCTAAATTTATCGAATTAGAAGAGTTTAAGCTATCTATGCACTGCAAAACCAACCCTAGAACCTAAGCTATTAGCTATCATTCGAGTAAGAGAAACTATCTAATCAACACTTTTTTTCTCACTATTTTTTCCTGCAGTCCCACTTATTTGTTCTACAACTAGTCCATCGGCCATCTGTGCGACAGGTGCTGCAAAGTCTTCACAAACGCAATTTGCTGCCTCTCGAGCACAGTGTATCCAAGATTAAGCGTAACTTTGCCATGGGTCTATGCGGAACATCCAGCTCCACAACGTCTATCTCTCCCGATGGCAGCAACAGCGCAGAACAAACAAAGCTCGTAAAGATCTCAATGAAATGCCCGATCTTAAAAACTCGAATACGTTTGCCGGCGCGAGGACATGAATGCAAACACATACAGTGCTTCGATCTGGAAGGTTATCTGATGATGAACTGCGAGCGAGGAGCGTGGCGCTGTCCCGAGTGCAAGTAAGTTTCAGCGAGTTTCTGCAGTTTGTATTTAAAAAATTTATTAAAATTTTTTGTTCGCTCTTTTCTCTCTGCCTCACCACTAACAGCAAGCCCGCTTTAACGGAGAGTCTTGAAATCGATCAGTATATCTGGGCCATACTTAATACACTCGGCAATTCCGATGTGGACGATGTGATAATCGATGCGGGCGCCAATTGGCGAGCGGTGCAAGGTCATCAGCAGGGTTGTCCGCAGACCAACAACTGTACCGGTCCCGTCAATGGCAATGGTAACGGTAATGGCAACAACAATCCCAACAACAGCGGTTGTCCCTCAACATCAACGATTGGTGGTGCGCCTCCAGGTGCGAATAATATGCCCACCATTAAGCAGGAAACGGTGGATGACATATGTAAAGCCATGTCACCGGGTTCCACACAGCTACCAACATGGGACAATTCGCAGGCGATGAGTCCGTATACATGTCATGATATGAATTCGATAGCTAATGGCAACATGATGGGTGGTGGTCAGAGGTAGGTATCGGTATTGCAAGACAACACACGCACACGCCCCTCAAAAAGGAGAAAAAAAATCAATGTGGTAATTTAAATTTTTTTTTTTGCTTACTCTTCTCTCTAGCGTTGGCCCACGCGCATCATTTGATGGAAACTTTAATGGTTGCGGACCAGGCAGCGTTGGTCATTCTTCACAATCAGAATCCAGCCAAAATGATAACTTATCACTCTGTGAGCCCGTCAATTCGCTCGATCAACTTAATGCCATGGAAAAATCATTGAATGATCAGGTAAGTGTTCGCTGAAACGATTCCCGATTTTGCTGGAATTTGAAAAATTATTTATGTCTTTCTCTTATTCGCTTATAGATGCCACACACCCCGCATACACCGCACACTCCTGGTGGCGCCAGTCATCCTATGACACCTGGTGGCCCACCTAGTGTCAGCTCAGCTCAAAATGAGCCTATCTGCGGTACGCCCAATCCAGGCAATCATTCACCACAAACACCGGGCACACCAACAGCCAATCGCTTGAGTGGTGCTAGTGATATACTGCAGCAACAGCAACAGCAGCAGCAGCAACAGCAGCAACAACAACAACAACAGCAGCAGCAAAGCCATCATTCAATCATAAACTCGCTGATGAGCTCCCAAGGCGATAACCTGGTCAATCTGAATGACACTGATCTGAATGCAGAACTTAATAATTTTGATCCAACGATCGATCATAATGACGCTGCAAATGATTTGAATGTAAGTAGCATATAGAAATACATCCTTCGTTTACGACCTTCGTAAATGAATCATTTTCAAATCATTCGATTCTTCAGGATCGATGCCAGTAAAAACGAGTTCGCAATGAAAAACAACCTTAGATCTTAAAAATAAACTTTCAAAATATCGACGACCATTTTTTTGTTTGAATATTGAAATTTTTTTAATTAAAAAAAAAAATGTGCCATTATGTGGTGAATACTTGCATTAGAAAACAAAATATTTATTCTTATGACCTGATTTTTTGAGGTGGTGCTTCTGAAGTAAAGCACATACAAAAATTAAAACAATTTGTGCATTTCTTCTACCCTGCAAACATTTTCAATCGCTTCAGAATCGCAAGCGAAGCGCTTGGAAGAGAGGGGTCTTAAACGATTCGCCGGGAAGATTCGCGAGCAAATCGCCTAAAGGGCTCTTAATGTATTCGCTAACAAAGTTATCCATCGCAAAAAAATCGCCAAGAAGAGTCTTAAGCGATTCGAGGGGAAGAAGAGTATCAAAACTAAGGGAAGTCCTTAGCGATGGCAAAGGTGTCTTAAGCGATTCGCCGACAAGAGTGTCAAACGAGTCGATTTTAAGGTTCTTCAGCAATTTGTTGCGAAGCATATTGTTAACGGTAACAATCTGTTTTATAGGGGACATTCTTTGCCAAATCGGTAACAAAAAAAATCGACCACCGCAAATCGTGCTGACATCAATATTTTCAGTTTTCATACGGCAATTCAACACAAAAACTAATTTTTTTAAATTTTTTCGATGATTTTTTTTAGTGAAGAAGTATGTAGAATAGCCTGCTTCATATTCAAACGATCGATTTTGAAAATTTTTAAAAAAGCTATCTTCCAACGATCGCCGGAATGATCGAAGGAAGATTTGTGGGTTTTTCTTGAATCGCACATTCATCGTTTGGGCGAAATCTTCCAACGATCGCCGCAATGAGCGAAAAAATTTTTAAAATTTTTCTTGAATTGCTCATTCATCGCTTGGGCGATCGAAAAGCGATCCATCTTACAACGATCGCCGGAATGAACGAGGGAGGATTATGATAATTTTGCTTGAATCGCGCATTCATCGCTTGGGCGATAGAAAACTTATCCATCTTCCAACGATCGCCGGAATGAGCAAAGGAAGATTTTGAAAATGTTTCTTGAATCGCATTTATCTTCCAACGACCACCAGAATTAATTAAGGAAGATTTTAAAAATTTTTCTTGAATCGAGCAAAGAACCCTTGGGCGAATCGCAAGTGCTTCGCAAAATCAACTTCTCTTCCAATCGTCTTCCAAACGTTTGCAGGGTATTGTTTACAAAAAGTTTTCAACAGAGCACACACATTACAATTTCTGATAAAACTCATGGTGGAGTTTTCTTATTTCATAAAAAATGCCTAATCCTAAATAAATTGAAATGCATTTTCTTTAATTATAATTTCTTAACTCATGTCTTAATCTTAATCGTTGAAGCAGGGTACATTTGTTACTGTTTTTGGTTTTGTGTACGACCGCAAGTAAAAACCTGAACTAAGCAAATAATGTTTTGTGCTCGTTTAACACAACGGTACCATTATGTTTCGAGCTCTCACTTCGGCCTGCTAGGAGTGTTTTTTGTGATTGAATCGAATAGCGATACGAGTTAAGCGGAATAAAGGTTGCGCTCTTTAAAAAATACAGAATAGGTCAAAAACGAACTGTTTGTTAACCTTTAACTGGTATACCTGGTCTGTAGAACCACAACAAAAAATAAAAGAGCATATTTCCCTTATTATTCAATTCAAAAATCAATTCAATTTAATTCAATTTTCAAAGTAATTCACAAAATTCTTTCCAAATAGGAAAAAAAAAACTTTCTTAAAAAAAAATAACATGAACTTTTAACTTAATTTGTGTTTTATTAGCAATTTATGTTGGTGTGGCCCCTGGGACCAGATGTACTGTTAGTGTAAATTTTTTGTGGTGTACCAGTTTAGGTTTAAGGTTTATTTCTATTACCTGCATAAAACTTAACGCCAAAAAGCTGAAGAAGCAGAATCTTGCTAACGTCAGCAGAAATATATCGAGAATTCTATGTCTGATTCTAAGGTTATATGCAAAGACTTTTCCAGTTTCTCTTATTGTTAATACGAACCATCAGAGAGTATTGATACTGATACGTTTGATGAATACATTCCATCTCATGTTTCAAAAAATAAGCGATCTGACCCAAAATAACCGCAAAAGATAGTGACATAGTGACGCATGTGTCGCAAGTGCTCTTGACAGAAATAAAATATTAGATCGAGAAGCCGACAAGTTGTTCTCCCATTGCTATCCAGTCCGGGTCATAGCCTACAAAATGTCTCTATTTTAAGAAGCACAATTCATTGAGATCGTCAAAATGCCAGAAAAGAGCTCGCTTCCCGTATAAAAGAGTCATTCAAAATTCAGACTTCCTTAGTTACATTGGGATAGTAAGATTTCTTTGAGCATGTCTGGACCAGGAAAGGTGGAACATTTGGCTAATTAAATCTTCTGGTAAAAATGAAACAAAGGCTGTATAAGGTTTGTTGGAAGAGTTTTGATACGACGTCTAGCAACACCGGTCGTTAATATAAAGGATCATGTATTCTTCTAAGTGCCTAGTTTTTTTTATACTGAACCAACGCTCAGGGTATGCGTTGTGAAAGCTTTGTGTTGATTCGGAAGATGGGTTATAGTTGGAGGGTAGAGAGATGGATAGATGGAGATAGATGGGTGATAGTGTTGGTGAAGATTTGTTTTAAATTTTCACAGCTCAAAACTGCCGGGAAACACTCTCGCGGGGAGACTATTCCCGTGCATTTTACCGTGCGACTAAAAAAAAATATCGCGGTAATGCGAGGTTCTGTTTGACATCGAGGCAATGGTAAAGGGGTGGGCTCAGACAGCTGCCCGAGTGGATTTGGATTTGGAATGGAATTTCGTTTTGTCTTAAGTGTGTATTATGTGTTTTGGCCCGTCTACTTCACCAGACATACCATTTTCTAAAAGTTAAAAGTTGGCTTGGGGTAGTTTGAATCTTGACAATTATAAAATCTTCAAAACCAATGTAAAAATGGAACTGTTCATAAACTCAACTTTATCATGGTTAAGTTAATATGCTGGTGCTGAAAGACGAGCCCAAATCCGAGTAAATTATATTTGCGATTTTAAACATATTTTTGGTCAGTGAGCATTCTTTTTCAGTTAAAGTAGCGAATTGAAACTTTGTGCCAATAATATTCATATAAATTCAAAAAAATATAGAACATGATAAAGTTTAAAGAGATAACTTTATTTTTTCTATAAAACGGTGAACCACACTAATGCACATACATGAAGCCTATCCAAACATGCATCGCTTTTGAGCAACTTCATGCAAATTTCCAATGTCGAAAGTGCGTTCGAATGTGAAATTGGCTACGCAGTTCTGGACTTTGGCCTAGGCCCGTGAGCACTTAAGGACTTGAGAGCAATAACGTTACTTATTTAAAAAGTAACTTTAAAGTTTCGTGTTCGAAAATGGTTCAATGATTTGAAAAGTTTTCTTCTAATATTTTAATTGCAAGAAGAGGATTAAAAAATAAGTTCTGCGCCAAAAATAAATAATATTTTGCATTGACGTGATCTTTGCGCTGTATATTTAAATGTGGAAATAGCTTTATGAATTTATTTAAGTATTCCTGTTACAACTTTCGAAGAGGACTGCATGATTGTATGGAAATGCAAATTGAACTGCGTTAAATAATTTTTATCACAACTTCAATTGAGACATCTGTTTAGCTGATAGAAATGTGAATGCCGCTCTGTCATAATACAAGAAATATTTTATTGGGTCTGCGGTCTTTCATTCCCAGCAAAGTGAGAAACATTAAACCAAAAAATCACTCGTGGCTTAATGAGAGCTGCCAGATTGCAGTCATGTCTAAAGAAAAAGACTTCCAGAACTGACTTTCAGAACACCGATAACAAAAAAATTCGCAACGCAAAAAGAAAAGTTTATGCATGAAACTTGCATTCGAGAAAAGGTTCTTCTCTGTCCCAAAGTGAGCAAAAAAGCTTGGTCATTTGTTAAAAGAGTAAACAATACGACATCGAATTTTTATCGATTCCAACTCTTTTAAAAGAAGACCAAATCTTCACTGACTCCGCTAACAAAGCGAACCTATTGACTTGATCAGCTACTGCTCTTTGTTGAGGGTGTAGATCTTCTGTAATGCAAGAGATTTACTTTCGAACGAGAGCAGTTTAAAGGCTTCTTACAAATCTCAACATAAACAAAGGTTCTGGTCCTGATGGAATACCGCCAATTGTGCTTAAAATGTGTGCTTCTTCTTTGTCTCTGCCTTTGCGCAACCTTTCCAAAATCTTCTACACAACAGGAGTATTGCCATCTTGTTAGAAGGGAAGGTTACAAATGTCTAGCCATTACCTAAAAAGGGTGATGCCTCGAACCCTATAAACTACCGACCCATTGCGATATGCTCTACGCTTTTCAAAGTTATGGAGAGCGTAATAAATTTTAATATTGGCTGCATTCAGCGGAAGGAACTTTTGCACAACTTTCGGGCTGAATGGTATGCGCTCACAGAACATATTCCCCGAGCGGTCGCATTCTTATACAGCAAAAATATTTTATGCTACTTCACTACTTGAGCACTTTTTCGGATATAATGCAGCCATTATGAACTATCTGGAGCACAACCAACTGCTCAATGATCGTCAATGTGGTTTCCGTAGGGTCTTCTGGTGACCTTATGGCGTTCTTAACCGAAAAATTAAACCATTGCGATCACTTTTTCGCAGAGAACAAGGTTGTTGCTCTGGATATTTTAAAGGCGTTTGACAGAGTGTCGCATAAAGCGCTCGTATTAAAACTAATTCCATACAGAGTTGGTGGTAACTCTGCTCTATGGACCAAGTATTTTCTCAAGGACATAACGATTCGTATCGTAATTGACTGTATTTTGTCCGAGGAGCACGCCATCAATGCAGAAGTACCGCAGGGTTCGGTTCTACCGCCAAATCTTGTTTCTGGTTCTTATCAACAACTTTGTTTCGTTGAAACATAACCTATTCCATTCGTTTTCGGACGATATTTGCCATTCATACTCATTCAAAAAACTCCCTAGTTTTATGGAGATTGAAAGGAAAAGGCAAAAAAAAAACAAAACTGTTAAGGAGAACGCCTATTTTCTACATTAAAACGAATTAAAAACTATTTACGGGCAACTATGAATGAAATGCACTTGCATTATTTAATATTAAAACAGATCTAGTACAAGAACTAAGTTATAAGGACGCAATAAATTAGTTCGCACGAGCAAATAATGAAACTTTTTTTTTTAATTATTTTGTATAGATTACTTACTCAGCCCGATTCTGAATAATTTTTCCCGGGGAATCGAAAAAGGGAGTTTTTATTTTTAAGATAGCACACGGTTAGAAATCTTGGAATAAATTTTAATACTTTTGGGGATTACATATATGACCACACCAAAATTGCATTAAAATTAAATTCTGGCCAAATATTCAATTCATTTGTATTGAAAAAATGTGTTGGAATTTAATGCTCAGTTTTTACTAATTTTCAATTCTGATTTTGTATTAAAAATTAAGTATAATAGTAAATACAGTATCAAATCGATTCCAAAGAGTATAAAATATCGTTGTTATATTTAAAATGTACTAAAATTTAATACAAAATTGTATTAAAATATTATACAGTATGTCTTAAAAATTAAATATAATATCACAATAGTATCGAATTGATTTCAAGGGTATAAAATATAATTGTAATATTGGAACTGTATTAAAAGGAAAAACAAAACTTATTTAAAAATTTTGTAATCAATTGAGTAATACTCCTCAATTAATACCCTTTGAATTAAAAATCTTTGTAATACTTTGCTTGTATTAAAATGTATTCCAAGATTTATAACCGTGCAGATAAATGCATTTCATTGTTTTTGCATGCAGTCATGAATATCTACGGTTGATGAACAAATTTGCATTAAAAATTTTCAAAATGTTCTTGAACTTCATCTTAAAAATGAAAACTCCCTTTTCCGATTCCCCGGTAAAAATTATTCTGAATCGGGATGACTATGTCATTGTGTATAAAAAATGAAAAATACAGTTTTTATTAATTTGTTCTGTTGTAAGAAAAAATTTAATATGATAGAGGCGTAGCTAATGTCGAGCCTAGGGCGGCAGAATGCCTTTATCCGCCACTGTAGCTACGATTTCTAACACGGTATCTACACGTGCAAGTTCGAAAAACTCAATACATTTAAAAATTTTTACTAACACACTCACATTTGATTCACTTGCAGCGCTTCTGGCAACGAAATTTCAGAGACAGTGGATTTTGACACTTTGACACAAAGTAAATGTCAAATAGAGGGATTAAAGTGTTGGTTTTGTTGTGCTTTTGGGGATTTTTTACGGATTTTCCGGGCTTTCCGCTATTTTACACAAGAAGCAACACTAGCAACTTGTTTACGATTACAAACAAAAATGGAAATGATGCTAAGTAAAACACAAATATAAAAGTTAATTAAATAAATATAATTAATAATTATATAATTAATTAATTTATAATTTTTTATAATTTTATAAAAATAATAATTAAATAAAACTGCAATTGCAGCGAGAATCTTCGCATGCGACGACATCTTGTTAATCAACTTGCACTTACACTTGTAGTCGCTTTACAACTTGCAGCTAATTTCGAGTTTTTTCGAATTTTTTCGAAGTCAATATGTATTTCTTCAAATTTATTTACTTCAAACTAATTTTTTTGCAGTATTTTTACTTGCAAAAAGTTGCATTTAAATTTCACTTGATTGATCCAAAGGTAGATCAGCCTATAAGGTTGAATTTGAACCAAGAATACGTTTATTAAAAAAGAAAACTTTTGTAAAGACTATAAATTTTTTATCTGTTTTTTTCTTTTCTCTTCACTTGACTAATGTTTAACACTCTATATCTCTCTCAATTTGCAGCTCCTCTCAGATGTTGATCCCATGGAAATTCTGTCCTATTTGGATCCCCAGCCAGACCTCAATACACCACCCTCAAGTGGCTCCAGCAATAACAACAATAATGATGACATTTTAGCCACATTATTTGATTAAACAACACAACTGGGCCATTAAAAAACCAACTGCAAAAAAATTAAATTACAAATATAACAGCAACAAATAAATTGATGCACATCCTTTGAGAATATTTAATTCTACACTGTAAATAAAAAAGCTTGATTTTCAAAGCAACAACTTTACTATAATAATAACTATTTAACTAAAAGGCTTCTTAATAAAACAAAGCAAATAAAAAGTAGTAAAAATTACTCTTGAATCAAATGTTTAAAATAAACAACAAAAACAAAAAATTTTCCTTATACATTTGTAAATAGTATTATTAAACTTTAATTAATTATTAATATTAAAAAGAAATTTTTAATAAAATAAAAAGCAAAATAACAAAAATTTTAAATTAGTGTAAATTTTACAAAATATTTTTAGGCAGCATAAATTTATATAAAAAAAAAAAATGCAAAATGCAAAAAGAAAACAAGCATAATAAGAAATTAAAGAAATTTTGTTAAACAAAAAAATCCCCCACACACACACAAAGACAGAATAAAACAAGCAAAGAAAAAAAACGATTTGAAACAATGAAATGTGATTTTAAAAGAATTAAAATTTATTAATATTATTAAAAGAATTTTACAAAATAAAACATGAACATAATAAAACCCAAAAAAATTAATAAACAGGCATTCAAATTTAAAATGCTATATGTGCATGTGTATCGGTCAAACAGTTTTTAAATTTTGTTACATTTTTTATATTCCCCAAATGTTTTCAAGTCAAAATTTTATCAATGTTTCAATAACATCTGCTTGTTTTTGTAAAATCAAAAATTCTTTGAATTTTATTTCATAACATTTCAATGATTTAATGTTTTCTTGTGTACAAAGTATTAAATATAACAAAAAAAAAACAACAACAAAGCAAATATTTTTTTAATTGTTGCATAATTTTAATATATTCTTCTTATTTTGCAAACTATTATTAATTATATAAACGCAAAATATATAAATATATATATATTCATATACATATATACTTATTAATATTTAAAAAGTTTATAATTTATAAACCAGCAAAATAAAAAGAAAATATTTATATAAAACAAAAAATTTTAAACCTATTACAATTTTAATATACTTGAATTTAAATAATGCAAGGTAAAAATAATAAAAATTAAAATAAATTTACACACAACAACAGCAACAACAACAACAATTGCGAAAAGTATGAAAGCTTCTACTATTAAAAAAATAGTTAAGTTATGAAATTTACACTAACGCAGGTAATGTTTAAAAGAAAATTTTTAAAAATAATTATATTGTAAATTATTAAAAATCCTTAAACTATAATAAATCCATACAAGTAAATAAATAAAAATAATAAGCAAAAACAAACAACAGTATAAACGAATTTTTCTCTTCGAACTCAGACATACAAACTCACACATGGACAAATATTACACATATACATACATATGTGCGTGCATACATACAACAAGAGGATTTAATTTTGTTCTTACATCAGTTTTTAATATGTTAATGGGAAATATTTAGACATTTTTATTTTTTCCGCTGTCATCTAAGTTCAATTCAACCTTAATTCGATCAAATTCACAAATTTTTTTCTGTTTTCCTTTTTCAGATTTTTTTTTTCTTTCTTATTTATTTCATCGAAAAACGTATAACAAATTTAATTCCGATATCTTTTCCTTTGTACTGGCTTCAAAGCCATGTGATTGTGGCTAAAGAGGAGTGAGATTTGTAAAGAGATTCGATTTCTGTTGGAAGAAAGACGATCTTTCCCTGGAAAAGTTTTTCGCATGGTCTTATTTTCCAATTGTTTCTAGAATGCATTACTTAAATGCTTATGAAAGAATGTCTTAAAATTCTTGATTCAGTTCACGGCAATGTCTTAATCAACAAAAGTTTTACTTGTTATTTATTTATCGTCTGATTTTTGGTTATTTATAAATATTAGAACAACTTAATTTTGCCAAGTGACATAATTTTCGATTATCTTCAATGATTGCATTCAATGCATTCCGTAAGCGAGAGAGTAATCAATTAGTTAAATTTTCTGCATCTGCATTCCTTTTTCGATTACATGTGTAAGTTCAAATTTTGATGTAAACTTATAAAATAATTGTTCTTGAAACATCTTTTCAGGATTTCTTTAAAATTAACCATGCCTTAAAAAAATGTTTAAAAATACATACGCTCATTTGGGAGTCATCCAGGTATCGCCAACTGTAAGCAGCTGAGGCCATAAAAGCGATTCGCATTGAAGGTTCGCGAACGAATCGCCTAAAGGATTCGTAAGCGATTTGCTGGGAAGAGTCTCAAAAGAATTGCCAAGAGAAGTCCTTCGCGATTCGTGGGAAGAGTTGCGAATCGATAAAAGGGTTCTTAAGCGATTCGCTGACTCGAGTGGCTAAAGAATCGCTGCGATTGTTGCAAAGCATTTTTGTTGAACGTTGCAAGTTGTTTTATAGGGGACATTCTTCGCCAAATCGGTTAGGAAAAAAATCGAGCACCGCAAATCGTGCTGATATTAATTTTTTAAGTTTCCATATGGCCATAATATAATAATTTTTTTTCTTATTTTTTTTATTATTGTTTTAAATATAGAAGCATATTTAAACGAACGATTTTGAAAATTTTTAAAAAGCCATCTTCCAACATCGCCGGAATGAGCGAAGGAAGATTTTAAAGAATTTTCTTGAATCGCGTATTCACCGCTTGGGCAATCGAAAAGCAAGCGATCCATCTTCCAACGATTGCCAGAATGAGCGAAGGAAGATTTTGAAGAATTTTCTTGAATCGCTTATTCGCCGCTTGGGCGATCGAAAAGCGATCCATCTTCCAACGATCGCCGGAATGAGCGAAGGAAGATTTTGAAGATTTTTCTGAATCTCGAATTCATCGCATGGGCGATCGATTTGGAAAATTTTTAAAAAAGCCATCTTCCAACGATCGCCGGAATGAGCGAAGGAAGATTTTGAAGAATTTTCTTGAAGCGCGTATTCACCGCTTGGGCATTCGAAAAGCATGCGATCTGTCTTCCAACGATCGCCGGAGTGAGCGAAGGAAGATTTTGAAGAATTTTCGTGAATCGCGTATTCACCGCTTGGGCAATCGAAAAGCAAGCGATCTATTTTCCAACGATCGCCGGAATGAGCGAAGGAAGATTTTGAAGAATTTTCTTCAATCGCTTATTCACCGCTTGGGCGATCGAAAAGCGATCCATCTTCCAACGATCGCCGGAATGAGCGAAGGAAGATTTTGAAGATTTTTCTGAATCTCGAATTCATCGCATGGGCGATCGAAAAGCGATCCATCTTCCAACGATCGCCGGCACAAACGAAGGAAGATTTTGAAAATATTTCTTGAATCGCGCTATCCTTGCTTGGCCGATCGAAAAGCGATCCATCTGCCAAAGAACCCTTAGGCGAATCGCTAGTGCCACGCAAAATCAACTTCATTCCAATCATCTTCCAAATATTTGCAGGGATGTAGCAACGATATCTCCAGCACCGCTTTTATGGCCTCAACTGCATACATTTTTTTCTATGTTTTTTATATGATAAACTGATATTCAAAAATTGCAAACTTCACTCAAAAATATAAAATTTTTTATACCGTTTGGTTTGAAAATGTTCAAGTCCAGCACTATTCATAGAATCATGATAAATTATTAAATTTTCACGTCTATTAACCAATTCTATTTGTATTAAATTAACATCGAACTAATCTTAATCCAACTAGTATAGTAGCCAAGCCCAACTTATAGTTATACTTTGACTAATAAGTCCAATAATTATTTTGCAATAATTGACAGAATTAAATTTTCCTTTAGTGGATTTCAACTACAAAAATATGAAAAGTGCATTTTTATTTAATTTTATTTATTTTGTTTTAAAAAATGGAACTCGAGACAACAAATAACTTTTTTCTTCACGACATGTTTTTAAATGTTTAATAATAAAACATATATAAAAATTTGAAAATGTTATAAAAATTATATATTTTTTCGTTGTTTAAATGATGTAAGCAAAAAAGGGATTGCAAATAATTTTATTTATCTGCTTTATTCCTACAGCATTTTATTAAAAATAATAGGGCAATTCACAATCTTGTGCATATGAGATTTCAAATTTGTGCAAATGTAAAAATTTCCTATCAATTGTGAACGGTGTCTTCCGGTTTACTTTGCAACACTTGTTGCAAAACATGCAATTCACAGCTGAATGATGAAAAGTAAAATTCTTTTCTTAACCCTCGAATGGACTATGTCGTCTGGCCAGACGAAATATTTTTCTTTTTGAATAAATTTGTTTCTATGTAGTTGCCTGATTAGCATACACTCTCGTGATTTTTCGAACATATTTTCACTCTTTATGGCAAGTATGGAAAGGCTAACTTTTGTCACAAAGTCAAAATCTTCCTGGTTGAACTATGTCGTCTGGCCAGAAGAAATGTTCTAGTGGTTGGATTGACAAATGCCACCTTGAGTTTTCGAGTAAGTTTTCTTTCTATATGAAAAGTATAAAATCGAAAAGTTCTGTATATGTTGGTAGTTGTAATTTCTGTCTCAAAGTCAAATCTGCATACATGGACAATGTCGTCTGCCCAGACAAAAATCATTTCTGAGAGATAAAAGCGTGATGTCTTGTTTAATTTCATATTCTTCTCATATTTAAGTAACAAGATAAATATTGCTCAAACATACATAGCATGCACATGCTCTGAAACATAATTCTATCGTTAGACTACCTGTCATTATGCTATACCTACGTAATAGGGAACCTACATAATACCTGATTTCGTCTAGCCTGACGACATAGTCCATTTACTGTCTATCGGAGCATTACCCATCCGAGGGTTAAATCAATTTTATGTAGAAAAAAAGCTTTATTGCACAAATATTTTTTTTTGCTTATTTTTCAATATCATCTTTTTCGCCTTTTATTTTTTTCATTATCAGCTGTCAGTTTGCAATTTAGTATTGCATAAGTATAGTAAATATAAACTTTGGCTATTAGCATTGCATATTTACAATAAAAATATACTCTACTATCTTGCAAATGCTATGATGCAAGACCATTTCCACCGTATTCTGAATAGCCCTAATATATTTATTATTATAAAGTCAAAAACAAAAAATATTTTATATCCAATTTTTTAATTAACATTATATAATTAACATTATAAAGTCAAAAACAAAAATATTTTGTATTCAAATTTTTTTTTAAAGCACTGCCTTTAACGTTGCTTATCATAAGTTCAAGGGTTAAACTCGACATGGCATAACACAAAAATGATAAATAAAACTATGTTATAAGCAAATAACGAAAAAAAAAGTTATAAAGTACAGTAAACAAGGTAATTTTTCTACCCAACAATTTTTAAAAATATGTTTTGTATAAAATCCATCAAACATAGTATTTTGTACACTTCAAATTTATTTAGTTTCAAATACTTAAATAACGACTTAAATGTTTTTCTAAATTGAAAAAATTACAAAAAAAATTTATTTTGTTTTTAATAAACTAAAGAAAACAATTTTACAGCTCTATTCTAACAAAGTCACAAAAGCCACCTCAGTACCAATTGATACAGAAGTCGCAATCGATATAAATTCGCATTCGGTAGCTCGTTTCTGCTACTCAATGGAGAACTCCTCTACTGCTGATGACGTAGTTCTCAAATTTTCCAAGAACTACTTTACCAAGTTTTTCTCAATCGTTCAGACTCTAGTGTTTCAATAACTCAAAAAAACTCACCAATATATAAATTCGTGTTGAGTTAGGAATTAATAGTGATCTGACAGTTTGGACATTTATTTTTGAGAAATGTGTATGCTACACTAAGTTGTGTAAAGCAGCAAATAATAAATAAACAATCAAAATAACAAGGTTTAGAGAGAGACAAATAAGCAAACAATTGATCATAAAATGTAAAACTAAATTACTAAGTTATTATAATAAATACTAAATAAATACTAAATACTTATAAATAATATATTAAATTACTTTAACTTAAATTTTTAGGAATATAACACATTTTTAACTAAAAACATTACTTCCGCATTCATTCTCAACTGACTGAGTCAGTTCTCAACTGCTAAGGAGAAGTAGAAAGTATCTCTACTAGTAGAGAATTGAAAACTATACTCACCACACTTACAGAAACACAGTAAAAGATAATGACGTCACTCTGACATCACATTCTCTACCACTAGAGAACTAATCGGCATAGAAAAGTTACAGAAACGAAGCACTTTAAAAAAGTTCTTTTTGTATCAACAGTGATCAAAATAGTGACGTGCAGCTAATGATATGTTCACACTGAGAGCTAAATTTGCATTTACGAAATCCACATTTACGAACGGCCCTTTACTCGTTGTAGGAGTAACAGGGACAAATATATATAGTAAATGCTCTAAATGCGCATTTAGCTCTCAGTGTGAGCATATCATAAGCAGTAGCTCGTTTGTAACTCTTCTCAAATGATTTTCTCGTAAGCTTTTCTCAAACTGACGTCACAATGACTTAATTCTCGACTACTCTGTTTCTGCAAGAGTGGTGAACTCAGAATCTGCCATCTGCCAATCAAGCTTATTCTCACTTGCAAAAACTCGAGAAACGATTGGTTCTACGAATTCCAATTGGTTTTAGTAACTTTTATAGCAATGATGTAAATTAATATATAAATGATTTTCTCGCCTGGTGAGTTTTTTTTAGTTGCAGAAACATTATTACTCGATCGTACGAGTTCGACGATTCGAGAATGACTGACGTCATTTTCATTCGAGTACTTTTTACAAATGAGTATATAACCAAAATAAGGATAGTTTCTAAAACTTATATTAATTTGAAGGAATCTGGAGCATAGAATTGACTAATTTAATAAGCTAAAAAGTTATTTCGCTACGTTTAATCGCTTAACAAACCTGATTGCAGTAACTTATGTCGCCGTCACCGTCCGCGAGTGTGATAGTGACATAAGTAATAGTAAGAAGCATGCAAGTGACTTACCTTTTTCTCCAATTTCCACTTTTTTTTAACTAAAATCTTTTAAAACTTTCTAATTCGCCAACTACTCGCCAAATATTTCTATTCGTCTGTTTTTGACGCTTAAGTCGAATCACATTTGTGAAGTTTGTGAACGGTGATACCATCTTGGCTAGTTTTACTTATTTTCTATTAGATTCGCGGACGGTGAGAAGGCTATTAATTGAGAATTCAAGACACATGGGCATTTCCGCGACTGAAAAATCAAATGTTACTTTAAATTCTCTTAAACCTCCATAATAGAGAAAAAATGTTTAAATTTATATTGTAAGAGTACTGAGAGCTAATCTCAATTTGAATTGTAAGATTTTCGATTGTTACGCTCCTGAATTACACTTTATATGTTTTTCTAGTTTAAATAAACAAAACTATAAGATATGTTTACTTCTTTGAAGGGAAAATCTGTCACGTAACGTATATCACGTAACGTATCATATTATTGTATGTAAAAAAATAATTAAAAAATATTTTGCCAGATTATATTAAAACAACTTTCATAAAAAACTCATGCACACTTCGCAGATTTCTTTGTTTATGCAAGTGACAAAATCCACTTCTATTTTTTGTCACGTAACGTATCATTTTTAGTGGCTTCTATCTAAGAGCCGAACTTTTGACAACTCTTAGCTTTTGCACCTTGCATGATGCGCTTAATGAACTATTGAAAAATCAAAATAAGAAAACTTTAAGTGTAATTTTTCTTTGTTTTTCCACTCAATAAAGTTGTTCGTAGTCACGGAAATGCCCGTATAAAAATACTATTGAATACATGAACAAAGCCAGTGCTACATAACATCGTTTTAACATTTAGGCAGCACCTGTCCAACCGCACGTGCAGACCGTGCAAGGCACGAGGCGCGAGCTACACACAGGTGCGATAAAAAATTTTATTTAAAAATACTAGAGTTACCCAGTAGTTCGCGGCATCGTTGACGAACTTTTCGTGATGATTTCTTGAAGGAAGTTTATGCAAGAGCTGCTGGACTTAAAAAAAAATCATACAAAATATAATGCAAAGCAGCGGTTGTCAGCGCCTAACTTTTTCCATTCTATTACAACAACTTGAAGATATTCATGATTGTTGTAATTCGACGAATCGTTCAGAGGCTAAACTGCAACAATACAGCGTTTTCAATTCTTCAACGTTTCGGTATAACATTCCTGCACGAGTTTTATTACACGTTTCGATTTTAATTCCTTGACGAATTTTCTTTACATTTCTGTCTACTTTTCGTTAAGGAAACTTCCTCAAAATTACAATATTGGGTTCGTGCATGATAAATCCCGACGTTTCTGTATTGCTTCTTGCACGAATTTGGAACATTTATATGTACTTTTCGTCAATGGAATGTACAGTATTGTTCGTAAACTAAGCAACCGTTTCATGGTATAAATTCAAAGTCTCATGATAGTTTTGTTTACAAAGTTTTTAAACTTCAATTATTTTTTTATTATTTTATTATAAGTATGGTTTATAAGGAAAATAAAAACAATTAATTTTCAATAGTATTAAGGAAAAAATATTTACAAAAAGACTTAAAACTCTATATTCAGCTGTTCGTAATCTAAGCAACTTTTTAATATTTGGTGTTATATCCCTTGTTTTTTATAACTTCTCGACATCGTTTTGGCATAGACTCAATTAACCGTTTAAGTGTAGTTTTACTAATACGGAACCATTCTTTTTTAAGGCCCAAAAGTAGTTCATTTTTATTTTTAAATCGACAGCTGCCGATCTTCCTTTTGAGTATTCCAAATAAATTCTCAATTGGGTTTAAATCTGGCGATTGGGCCGGCCACTTCATGACTTGGACCCCCTTTGTTGTAAACCACTCTTTTACAAGCTTTGAGGTGTGTTTAGGGTCGTTGTCGTGCTGAAACTCCCAACGCAGCGGCATTTCCCATTCGGCGTATGGGAGCATATGGCTTTCTAAAATGTTCCGGTAAACAAATCGATCCATTTTTGTATCGATCTCGATGAAGGGCCCTACTGCTGTACCAGAAAAACAAGTCCACACCATTACATTACCACCGCCATGCTTTACTGTACCACGACAGTAAGGGGGATGTAACCGCTTTCCTCTGGGTCTTCGGACGTGACATATGCCATCGGAATTAAACAAGTTAAATTTAGACTCATCGCTAAATAATACTGAATTCCATTTTTCGGGTGTCCAATTGAGATGTTGTGTTGGAAACTCAAGCCTAAAATTACGGCAAAGTTTAAAATTCGTTACAGGGTGTAGGAATTTCAAAACTTACCTTTTTTTTAAATGTTTCTTGGTTAAAATTGGTTTCTTGGATGGTCTGTAGCTTCTTAGGCCATTTTCTAAGGCACGTTTCCTTACTGTGCTAGAACTTATATTTAAGTTAAGATCCTGAACAATTTTTTTTGATGACACAAAAGAATTTTTTTTAATAAAACGAACGATTTTTTTGTCCTCTCTGTAATGAGTTTTTCGTGGTCGACCTTTTGAATAAATTGTATTTACCGACCCAGTCGCTTTATATTTTTTTATAAGTCGAGAAATTATTGACTTATTAATATTAAATCTTTTGGCAATCGACTCACCATTTTTAAAAAAATTTATAATTTTCTCTTTTAGATCTTGTTTATATTGTACACGGGGCATCGTAAAAAAACCAGATCACGAGATGACGATCGAAAAGCAACTAAAATATTTAATGATTTACACTTGAAAAATAGAAAAATGTTGAAAAGAAAGTGAAAAAATACCCTTAGACCTCTTATTTTGAAGGTCACTTAGCAGCGACGGAAAAAGTTGCTTACATTACGAACAGCTTTTTATGGAGTATATTCGTTTGACTATTTGTAATATTCTATTTTTAGACTAGAGCATAATTTTGTTATTGTTGGCTTATAGGTGGCTCATCAAGTAATTACAAAAATATGGGCCATTCCACATAAAATCATATACAAAGGCGTAATTAAAACTTGAATGCAATTAAAAAATCGGTTGCTTAGTTTACGAACAATACTGTATGGCCAAATCAGCATGTTTCGTGAAGGATCAAGAAAAATCGTACATGATTCATTTAAGATTTCTTCAAGACTGGAACTACTGGGTATTTGCAGACATTTTATAAATGTTTACGAAGTATTGAGAACCTGTAAGAACATATTATTTAAAGTTATGCATAGAGAGTTGTCAGAATTTTTCTTAATTAAATAATTAAATAAATTTTGTTATCAATTTAAAAAGCGCTCAAGAAATGAAAAATTGTTCTTTTTATTATTTAAAAAAAAGTTAAAAATAAAGTTGAATGAATACATATAAAATATGTATTCATAAATGATTTCTTTCATTATATTTCTAAAGGCGCGCACAAATCATGATGAACAAAAAGACTCATCTCATGTGCATATATTTGATTAATTTCACTAATTAATCTAAATATTTAAAAAAAAAACTAATTTCAGTGTCACGCATTGCACAGCTGCATGGTTTGTTCTACTAAGAAAATTTCTTCTAAGAAGAATTGGTGAAAAGTCGTAATTTTGTTTGAGTCATCGATGTTCATAGAGTCTTTAAAGCCAACGGTATGGAGAATTTGCTGCCAAATGCTGTAGTTCCATTAACAAGTTCTGTAACAGTTGCATCAGCCAAACAAAGTTTTTCTAAGTTAATACTAATTAAGAACTATCTTTGAAATTCGATAAACAAGAGCTGTTAAATGGGTTAGACACAATATCGGTTGAATATTACATTGCGAATTCAATTCAGTATGATAAAATCATATAATAACTTGCATCTTGAAAGCACAAAAAGGGTCCTTCTACCGAATAATTTTAAATATTGCAACATTTGAAATGCCACAAATAAAAATATAAGTGGGCGAACAGCGGTCGAACATGGGACGAACGGCCGAACATGGCCTAAAAATAATCTAAAAAGCCTAGCAGTTGAAATTTGGATCGAATAACGGCCGTATAAGGCCTAAATTAAGTTGTATGGCCGTTGTATTCCCGTTGTATGCTACCAAATTTTTCAAAGCTCTTATTTAAAAGCAAACATTTGGGCAGCACCAAAAGCAAGACTCTCTCGGCGATGCCGCTGTTGGTAGTATCGCTACTTTTGTGTGGCGAAAAAGAATTTTTTTTTGTTTTCATTTGTTAAAAAAGCTGCTTTTTCACTATAGAATAATCTCCGTTCAGCAGATGTACGGTTACTGTACGCTCGTTGTACAGTCAAGAATATTTCTAAGCGGCCTCTGTACGGCCGCTGTTTGACCAAAAAGTCCAGCAAACGACCCTTTTACGACCCTGGTAAGGACGAGAAATTTTTTAAGTAAGGTCTTGTTCGCCCGCTGTTTGGCTTAGCTAAAAACGATTTTATTTTTAATTGGGAAACAAACTTAGTATATAAAATTTTCATTTTGCATAATTATTAATTTGCAAAATAAGAAATTAATTTTTACTTTTTAATAAACTGAAGGGATAACAATTTTTGGGATGCATGATTTAACTTGAACGGGGGCGCTTTAAGTCCTTGGTCAGGCTCTGCATTTAGGCACAAACAGAACTACTTCAAGCACACAGCTGTACATTTGACTGAGCTGCGTACAATCAGCATACATTTCTGTATGCAAATCTATGCTCGTTGCATTGAACAACTGACAAAAACTCTGCACCTAGCTGTGGAGAGGTAAGAAAGCTTTTAGTGTATTTGCAAACTTACAAGTTTAAAGTGTAAAAGATATACCAAACGATGCATTTTTACACGAAAATTTTATGGTAAAAGTACCCCTAAATATTTTTAACAATTGTTTTTTTCTAATAAGTACTAATACTTACAGCTTTACAAAGCAGTAAATTTTTCCAATATACCAGGATTAAAAAATACAAAAAAAATTTACGAAGATTTTGCTCAAAAGGTCAGATAGGTCTGTTTCTTCCAAGTACTCACAGTCTAGCGAAAATTCAGTCACATCAAATTTCTGAAGAGGCGAATACTTGTATAAAAAATATTAGGGCTGTTCTCAGAAGAAACCAGGCCTCGGTCATGCCTTAATTCGAGCCTACTACCAGGCAATATTGTTTCTGAATTAGCACTCTTAAAAGAAAATACGGTATTGCTTCCCAAACAAATGAGTTCAAACTGTTTGTTTGTTTTTCAATATGCATTACAAAATTTTTTTTATTATTGGCACGCGCCAGCACATGCTTATGCTTTTGGTAGTACTACGACATGTGCGAGATGCATGTACTTAAAAATTCATAACTTCTAAAGCATGGCGAATCCTATTATGAAACTCCTATATAATCTATATATAATCTATATTCTTTCGCTTTTACAATAGTTGTTTACATTTTCATGGATTTCGTGAAGCCTTTAAGGTTTGTCTGCGAAATATAATCTACATATTTCAGGCTTCAATTCAAAAATGTTAAAAATTCTAAAAAACGATAATATTCTTCGAATTTTGATTACAACTTCGAATTTCCGAATTGGAAATGGTTTCAATGGAAAGGCTTCAACTTAAAA
Organism: Dichetophora obliterata; assembly: GCA_963920525.1. NCBI lineage: Eukaryota > Metazoa > Arthropoda > Insecta > Diptera > Sciomyzidae > Dichetophora > Dichetophora obliterata. The sequence continues at coordinate 155,059,223 of OY986438.1, read as the reverse complement.
AATGTTAAAAAAGTCCTAAAATATGTGCAATTCTTCGAATTTTGACTACAACTTCGAACTTCCGGTTTCGATATGGAAAACATTTTTGAATTTTGAATTTGATTCCGGAATTACAAAAATATTTTTTTAAAAAATCATGTTGTTTCAAAATTTGACATACATAATTTTTTTTTATGGTCCCCTACAAGTAAAATGCGCCATTGTCAAAAATATTAACTATTTCTAAATGTAATGCAATACCCAAAAATACGAATTTGACATTCAGAAGAGATCAATTGAAAATCTAAATTCATTTGAATTTCAGAAAACATCATATGTATTTGATGAATTACATTTGTAGTCTAGAACGAACACATAAATAAATTTACATAGATTCCTGACAAAACTGAGCAATTTACCGTTAACTTACAAGAAAGTTTTTACCTCCAAACTTTTCAGATTATCAGATGCACGTATTTTTAATTTACCCATGAATCCTGAAAAATTGCTGGGCAAACATTTTAACTCTTATGCGTTGGAAGCTTGGACCTTAAGGAAGCTTTAGATTTCAAAAGTATTACTATTGATTTGATCTTTTTATTTTTTGTGAATTTAAAAATTTAACACCATCAACGCACTCACACACATACAATGACAAAAACTACATACATATACAGGTTTTTGTAGTTGCTATTTACATTTCATATTTAACTTTTTACTAATCAAATTCAGCGTTTTGTCAAATCAAATTCAATAACTAACACTTCAAATTCAACTTTTTATTTAATGTTCCGGGCATGTATAATTTTTAATATTAAGAGTATTATTATTATTGAATTTAATGTTTAAAAAGTTAAATTCGAAATAGTTGAATTTGAGCTTAAAATCCTGTAAAATGCAGAAATTTTTCATTTCCAACTAAAGCAAACTTTCAAAATGGACCAATTTTAAACAGCTAAAATAAAAGCAAAATTATCCACACTGGAAAATATTAAAAAAACCACTTAAGCATTTCAACAAAATAATATTAAAAAACAAAAATTTAATCTATTCTAGACAAAACATTACTTCAACACTAGCATGTAGAATAAATTTCCATAGCTTATGTTAGGCCTAAAACCTTAAAAAAAACTAAAGCTAATATGTAGCTAAAGAAATCTAACTAGAAACTGGATAAATAGCCTACAAAATTATAAAAAATACAAAAATACAAACTGTGTGTAGCAAATACTTATAATAGACAAGGTTAAAACTTTAGCATTTATATTGCTGGATTTTTCAAAATTCTTTGCTTATAAAACTTTTTTTTAAGCTTTTAATATAACATAAGCTTAACTCTTTCAAAAGCTTAAATGTAGATAAATGAATCTCAATCTCATATGAGTACATATTAAAATCGTTTCGTTGTAAGAAAAACTATAAATAAATTAAAACAAAAAAAAGATTTAGTAGTGGTTTCATTGTAAAATAATAAATGTATAAGCAGTGTTAAAAAAAATAAACAAAATTAACAAAAAAAAAAACTGCAATTTACTTCCGCTTCTTGAAAATACTTCTACAATTCATAGCAAATGTGATTTTATTTAAAATAAATTCACTTAGAGTTTAAGTTGGAAAGGAATACTCTAAACAAAAAGTACTGTAAATACTGAATAATGCAAGTATTAATCATTATGATATATTGTAAGCCACAAAAGAAACAAAAACATGAACATAATTAAAATGAAGAATGAATAAAAAACAACAATACAAATGATTATGAAAAAATTATTAGTTTATATCTGGTTTCAGCTTTCCTTCCTCATGCAAGCTGTGATGCTGTGGATAAGCTCATAAAGTAAGTAAACTTTACATATTCTGAGCTTTTGTGTGAGGTACCTTTTTATAAGCTTTTATTTAACTTGTTTAGTTCGTATGTATGTATGTTTTTTTTTTAATTTTTGTACGATTTTTACGCACTAAACCTACATGGTACCTCGCGGTATCATAACCTCCGCATTAAATCTTCGACCCTATAGGACCCCGCGGGACCGCCGTAAAGCATAACTTCGCGGGGCTTGGGAACAGCACTAGGCTGGAAACTGTTTGGCTACTGCCGGGATCTACTGTGGGATGGTCGTCGGGTCAACAACCTTTACCGCATCTATCTTGCGCGCGCTCAACTCTTCGCAGCTCTTCGGTTATTTTTCTAGCCAGGGTGCTAACCATCGACCAGTTCTCTTCGCTCTTTAGCATAAGAGAAACCATATTTTGCTGTGTTAACGTTTCGCCGAGACAGGCCAAGGCCTCAAGTCTGGCGTTATGGAACATGGGGCACGCAAAAAGAACGTGCGCCGCGTCTTGCAGCGTGTTTCCTGTGCAATTAGTGCAGTAAGGATCGATCGCGTGTTTATACTTGTGAAGGTATGCCCTGAAGCAACCATGTCCGTTCAGTATCTGTGTAAGGTAGAAGTTCACTGAGCCGTGGCTTCTGCCATACCACTCGGTTAGGCTAGGGATGAGCTGGTACGTCCACCGACCCTTCTCTGAACTATCCCAGCGGTCTTGCCATTTTTGCAAGCTTCTCTCTCTAGCGAGTTTTTTATTAGCTGTTGTGCTTTCACTACCAGCTGTGAGAAGCGCTTCTTCCACGAGAAGGTCAATAGGGATCGCTCTAGCTAGAACCAGTGCTGCATCTCCGGATCGTATGTATGTATCCGATTAAGCTGACATTTAGCATCCCTCCAGGAAAAATCGGAAGGCTTCCATCTTAAAGTGATAAAAAAACATTCCCCACCGTATCTTTTGAAAGCTTAAGGGTAGTTTTGTATTTATATTGTTTCCCCACCGCATCTTTTGGAAGCTTAAGGGTAGTTTTGTATTTATGTTGTTTCCAAACCGCTTCTTTAAGAATGCATGTGGAAACTTTTATTTATTGTCAAGCAATGACAATAGAAAATATTAATATCATTGTTTTCTAGTCACTTATTTTAGAATTCGATAGTCTAGTGGTAGCGCGCTCGACTCTCGCTCAGGTGTCCCGTGTTCGAATCCTGGCCGAATCCATTTTCATAACAAGGGAGAGGAATGTTTCCACATTAATTCTTAAAACAGGGGAGAGGACTGCTTCCAATTCACTTTTGAGGACAGCGGAGAGAAATGTTTCCACATGACTTTTTAACACAGCGGGGAGGAATGTTTCCCTCTAATGACATGCTATGTTAAAAAAAGCAATGGAGTGTGCAACAAAGGGGAATGCTTCCTACATTCCATGGAATGTTTCCTGGTAACATCCGGGAATGCTCACATTTCCTGGTGGGATACATATGAGCTGTTCAGAGCACAAGTGGCGTAAGTCCATTTTTGGTAGTTTTGAGAAAATTTAACTTTTAGAAAAATTCTTATAATAAATTCCAAGTATAAAGAACTCAGTTTTACTTATAAGCCAGGTCAAAAGCATAAATGGAGCTATCCATATCGTACAAAATAAACTAAATAATACACAAAAATGATGCAGAATATTGCATATTAGTAAAAAAACATGTGGACTTGCGCTACTGAAATTTTTTTTAAATTTCTCGTTTCCGCTGCAGAAATCTAATAGGAGATATTTTTCAAGAATTTTTTATGAGGAATGACAGCATTTTTACATAGAAGTTGGACAAAACTACCCATTAGCGATTATCTTCATTATTAAGGGAGATATAAAATGAATGGACTTAAGCCACTTCTCCTCTGAAAATTTTAAAAAATTAATCGCTAAAAATAAGTTAATCGCTAATGGGTAGTTTTGACCGACTTCTATGTAAAAATTGTGTCATTCCTCATCAAAAAAATTCTTAAAAATATTTTCCATTACATTTTTACAGAGGAAAGGAGAAATTTTTAAAAATTTTCATAGGGCAAGTGGCGTAAGTCCATTCATTTTATATCTCCTTTAATAATGATGATAATCGCTAAGGGGTGGTTTTGTCTCACTTGTAGGTAAAAATGCTGCCATTCCTCATCAAAAAATTCTTAAAAATATTTTTCATTACATTTTTACAGCGGAGAGGAGAAATTTTTAAAAGTTTTCAGAGGACAAGTGGCGTAAGTCCATTCATTTTTTATCTTTCTTAATAATGCATATAATCGCTAATGGATAGTTTTGCCAATTTATATGTAAAAATGCTGTCATTCATCATCAAAAAATTCTTAAAATATTTTCCATTGCATGTTTATGTCATTATCAAAGAAATTATATAATGTAATTTTTAATGTAAATGTTTTGTTTTTGTTAAAATATAAATGTTTGCTTAATCATTATCAAATGTATTTTTAATTTTAATAGGCCCTTGAATGTGTGGTTTAATTGAAAAATGTTACATATTTTTCAAAATTAAGTAGATGCTTTTATGAAATTTATGCACTTTTTTTAATATAAAAAAAACATTTTTTAGGGTCCACTTGGGGTCCCTTGAATGTGTGGTTTAATTGAAAAATGTTACATATTTTTCAAAATTAGGTAGATGCTTTTATGAAATTTATGCACTTTTTTAAATATAAAAAAAAAACATTTTTTAGGGTCCACCTTAGTTTTAAAAACCTTTGAAATTCTTAAATCAGATTTTAAATCAGTGACCCCTAAATACTGGCAGAACATCTATCATTTTTGACATGGTTTTAGACACAGGCTGAGGTTAAGTTCAGCCGCTCCAGGATTCTGTGAAAAATTCAGTAACTCTAAAAATTATTTAATATGTATTATGTCTCTATTAAAAAATGTGTTCTTATGATAGTATTTAATGTATGCAGCGTTAAATAACCGGGGCGTGGGTTAATCGTGCTGTCGCTTTTCCGCCTGTTCAATCTGTTCTTTTGTTCTCGTAGCCGCTTTAGTAATCGGTATTCAGTTAAGTAATAACTTGGTAATCACTTCAATAATCAGTCTTTGGTTATGTTATCACTTTGTAATCAGTATTCAGCTAAGTAATCACTTCAATAATCAGTCTTCAGTTATGTTATCGTTTAGTAGTCAGTATTCAGCTAAGTATTTGGTTATATTATCGCTTATTAACTGGTATTCGGCTAAGTAATCACTTGGTAATCATTTCAGTTATCAATCTTCGGTTATGTAATCGCTTATTAATCAGTATTTAGATAAGTAATCGCTTGGTAATCACTTCAGTAATCAGTATATGGTAATATAATTGCTTAGCTACCGGTATTCAGCTAAGTAATAACTTGGTAATCACTTCAGTAATCAGTTTTCAGTTATGTAATCGCTTAGTAATCAGTACTCAGCTAAGTAATCACTTCAGTAATCAGTCTTCGGTTATGTTATCGCTTAGTAATTGGTAATCAGCTATGTAATCGCATGCGAATCGCTTTAGTAATTAGTCTTCAGTTATGAAATCGCTTAGTAATCAGTATTCAGCTAGGTAATCGCTTGTTTATTACTTCAGTTATCAGTCTTTGGTTATGTAATCACTTTGTAATCAGTATTCAGCTAAGTAATTACTTCAATAATCAGTCTTCAGTTATGTAATCTTTTAGTAGTCAGTATTCAGCTAAGTAATCGCTTGGTAATCACTTTAGTAATCAGTATTTGGTTATATTGTCGCTTAGTAACTGGTATTCAGCTAAGTAATCACTTGGTAATCATTTCAGTTATCAATCTTCGGTTATGCAATCGCTTGGTAATCACTTCAGTAATCGGTATGTGGTAATGTAATTGCTTAGTTACCGGTATTCAGCTAAGTAATAAATTGGTAATCACTTCAGTAATCAGTTTTCAGTTATGTAATTGCTTAGTAATCAGTACTCAGCTAATCACTTCAGTAATCAGTCTTCGGTTATGTAATCGCTTACTAATTGGTAATCAGCTAAGTAATCGCTTGCGAATCGCTTTAGTAATCAGTCTTCAGTTATGAAATCGCTTAGTAATCAGTATTCAGCTAGGTAATCGCTTGTTAATTACTTCAGTAATCAGTCTTCGAATATGTAATCACTTAGTAATCGGTATTTGGCTCAGTAATCGCTTGGTAATCGTTTATTTTTTTATAACACGTGCAATAACAATAGAGTTCAGCTACTACAGCTTTTTCGCACTTTCTCCGCATTAGATCATCTTAAGAACCAGCCCAAATAACATTAAAATATCTCAATGATATCGATAAGAGTGGTCCAAAACAATCTTAAGTGAGAAAAATTTACCCACCATAATATGGGTTGGGCTCAGGGACAACACAAGACATAACAACTAACCATTCGTTTACATAGATCTAATCATACATTAGGTTTCGTCCATAAACTACGTTACCAATTTAGGGGGGAGGGGTTTTGAAATGCACAACGATAAGTAACGGTAGGGGAGGGACGTGTTTAGATATTGTAACGTTACCAAAAATTAAAAAAATCGACGAAAAACCACTAATTAATAACACAATCATTTCAAAAATTTTAACCTTACATGTTTATGTTTGATCATCTAAATTGATGGTTAACTTTTGTTTCAACGATTTCTTCCACCACCTTTTCCCTCGACACAGGAACCTTTTGGTATTCCTTCACCATCTCAGCACACGTCTGAAAAATTTGGGTCTTTGCTTTTGCGACAGACTTTGACGTTAAGGCCTGAATGTTCTTGATCAAAGGTGATACCGTATGACACGTACTGTCCTTCTCAGAAAGAAGAAATCGGTTCAAGGTCGTGTCCTACCTGCGGCTTGTATTTCGTTTTTAAAACTTCTATGAATTGCCATAAGTTTGTATTATATCGATTACAATAAATCGGAATAAAAAATACTATTTAAATAAATCAAAACAAAAACACAGAACTTGGTGCAGCTCGGGTGAAGCCTTTAAGCATTGGCGTCGGAAGCGGGGGGGGGCAAGGTGGGCAGTTGCCCCCCACTTTTTTAGCTAGATAAACAATTTAAAAGGAAAAGTTATTCAAAATATCAGTTTTTTTACAACGATAATATTTTTGTATTATATATTTTCCTCTTCTTTCTCTCTTCTTCATGTTTCATGTGAAGAAATTTTGGTGAACTTTTTTTGCACCACCATTTGTACTGCCCCCCCCATTTGTACTACCCCCCCAGATGAAATTCGCTTCCGACGCGCTTGCCTTTAAGGGTACTCTGTCAAAGACCTGATTCACCTGAATGGGTCGACATAGAATCCGATGAAAAATTCTATTCTGAAGAATCCTCAACAAAGCTACCAGCTTCTTCTATCCCAGTGATTGAGAGCATCGAATCTTGGATCGCAGATGGAATAGCTTTTACAGATGATATTAATTATTGATTTTTTTCCAATTGTTCCTTTAATGTATCTAGTCATACTAGTCACTAATACTAGTAAAAATTGTCAGAGCTAGTCAAAAAATATATAATCATTCGAATGAATTAATTTCATATGTCACGTTACTTTATGGGGGGAGGGGTTTTGAAAAGCACTACGAAAAGTAACGCAGGGGGAAAATCAGTAACGTAGTTTATAGACGACCCCTTAGTTCTCAATTTACTTTTGAGTTGAACTTTCGATAAGTTAACATCAAAAAAGCTACAGTTGCTAACAAAGGTACTCATGCGATGTAAAGGAGCAGTAGCCATATAATTTGTTCTACTAAAAGGTAAGTAAATTAAATTGTTAGCATTTCTACTGCTTCTACGGTTAGTGTTAAAATTTATAAGAGTTAGGAGTTCTGGTGAATCGAATACACCAAAACATCGAATACACGTGTGTTTTTATATTTAACTTTATGCTCTTTTAAATTTTAGAATTTAAAAATTATATTATTAAAAAACAACTATTAAATTATCAAATCTATAAAACTGCGCAAAACCTTCGCTTCTCTCGTGTGTTCAACGACCCACCTGTTTTTTTTACATATCTCTTCGTTTAGAGAACTTTTCTTCATATTTACTTAATTTAACGAAAATATATTTAATTTTTTATTTTAATGTACATTTTTAGATTTGCAGGCTACTTGGAAATTTTTAAAATTTAGGTGTTAATTTCCGGTGTTAATTTCTATTTTCTGTTTAGACCAATTCTAGCCAATTGTAGAACTAATAGAAACTAGTACAATTTAATTAACTTACTTTTTTAAGTAAGATTTTTTTGAATCGGAAAAGAGCCTTAGTTAACACCTGGAGCGTTTTTGATGTTAACTTGACGAAAAGCCAACTCAAAATTAGATTTTAAAAAATGTATGTTCACGCATGGTTACTTACTATGTCTTGAGTTGATCCTGAGCAGAACCTATGCTATGGTGGAAAAATTTTTCTAACTTTTGGTCCATTTTATCCATATCGTTGAAAGATTTCGTTGATATTTGGTTTGTATTCTTTAAATAATTTAATGCTGTAAGCTAATCTTAGCTAAAACTAAAATATCACCACCCAAAAAAAACATTTTTTCCATACTCGTATCACATACAAGTAATAGCGCTCATTGGGAACAACGCAACAAAATTGCTTTTCATTAGTATTAATTTTCCTTAATCCGTAAATTTATAAGAGTTAGGAGTTCTGGTGAATCGAATACACCAGTTATGAGTTGGTGTAAATAGACGATATCTGCAGACTTCCTTCTCTCATTCAAAGATTGCATTTTTAATAGTTTTAAACGATCCTCATAAGGAGGAAGGTTTAAAGTGTCAGTTCCACTTAAGCCCCTTACAGCAAACCGAACAAAACGTTTTTGGATTCTCTCTATGCGTTCAACATGTACATTGTAAGTCTGCGGACAGAGTAAACGCTGAAGCAGGCTGGCAGGTTTGCTTACTTGTCCCAATGCGAGAAAACTCGCTTCATACGATTTCATATAAACCTGCTCGAAGTGTGCAGAGTGGAAGCAGGCAGATCAGATCAGGTTGTTGCGAGAAACCAGGCTGGCGCAGGTTTCTCGCAACTGAATTTGTTCTTTTTGTGTTGTTTTTTGTAATTTTTCAAGGAAACTGCGTTTTTTATTATCTTTAGAATACAAGACCAATTACAACAAAAACATTCAACAACAACAACGCGTTGAACGAAACAAACATCAACAGCAGCGACCGCGCACATGTTTATGTGAGTGTGAGGGTTGTTTTTGGTGGGTGTTGACAAATTTGGTTAACGTCGATTAAGATTGTGTTGTTGTTGGTGATAAGTTGTGCACGCGTAAATGATAGATTGCTCGAATGATCAATTGTTGGGCATGTAAGAAACAAAAAAATGCATATAAAACAAATAAAACAATAAAAAATTAAATTGCTTGCTTTTGCAATTTTTTTAATATTTTGAACAGTAAAACCAGGGTCTAATATGATGGCAGCCCTCATATTCCAAAATTCTTGTAATACAAAAATCAAAAATATTTAAAAAGCATTAATTTTAAAGTCATTCTAAATGAGATATAACGTTTTTATGATTTTTCTATGATTTTTTTTTATGTTCAAAATGCCAGAAACAGGCACTTTGCGGATTTTTGAAAAAAAATCAAGTTTCACCAGCTATAACTTTTTTCTTAGAATTTTGGTTTTTTTAATTTTGTGAATCAAAATAGTGCAAGACCTTGCTTTAAGCATTATTGTTGTTATTGGTTAACTTTTTGCATTTTTGGATTTTTGAGAATTTTTTTCGTAAAAGTACTCAAACTCGACTTTTTCAAAAGGGTACACTTCTAGTAAAAAATTCAATAACGACCAAGTTATTCAAATTAATGGCACAATTTTTTGTATTTGTAGCAAATGTTGTTTCAGAAAATTGTTTAACAACATTCTATTGCAATTTTTGTAAATTTGGATTTTTACGATTTTTTTTTATTACAACAAGAAAGAAAATAGAAAAGTAAAATATTACAACTCCGGTAGTTTTTATCCGATTTTTCTCACCGATGACACGTTGTAAAGGTATTTGAATCTGCTTTTGATTAAAAGTAAAAAAATTTAATCAGTTTACAGAATTTTAATATACATTTTCGCTCTTTATACCAATGTAATAAGATAAACTCGTAATGAGCCTTACTTTATCGGTGTCCGATTTGGATAAAATTTCTGGAGAGTTATCTTATCGGCCGTAATGGGACGTTTCTTGCCACCGAAGGAAACGCTAATTTTAGTTTGAAATTCTCAGTGCAATTCTGGCCTAGTGGCACAACATATCGCACACTCTCTTCAAAAGAGTCACAACTCAAAATGTTTACATGCATACTTTTTCGTGTAAGACTATTTGTGATCATATACATCGGCTATCTTAATTTTATACTTATATTCTTAGTCTTTAATTAAAAAAAAAATAATTTTCTCTTTTTTTTAATGGAGTCCCTTGAAGAAGTAAATTGTTTTTTGCTCTTAACGGAAATTAAATTTTTTGAGTTGTAGCTCTTTTGAAGAGAGTGTGCTATTTATGTATAGAAAATAAAAATGTTTCATAAACGCCATTAGCGGAGGATGCAAAGTAGAAAGCAATAGAGACGATTACGATTTCCGTGGCCCCAAGATCTGAATATGCAGTTTTGAAGAGCTCATTGAGAAAATAAGACTCACCGAAGGATTTATCGATATATCGATTAGTTATCCAGTTATCGATATTTCAAAAAATTTTACTAAAAGAAGTCTTAATGTAAATTCGACTATATCTATGCTAATATTTGGCCGATCGAGATGGTTTGGGTATCATTAAAAAAAAACAAATAATTGTGCAATTTATAAAAAGCAGAGCCACTTTTTTTATAAAAATTAGGAAAAATATCAATATGTACTTCAGAATACAACAAACAATTTTTGATAAAAGTCTATCTGGCTCCTTTTACAGAAAAAGTACATTTTGTAAAAGGCACAACCATATTTTTTTTCGTTCCATATTAAAAACATTTTAAATATCTTTCAAATAATACCTAAATCATTCAGATCGGACAAATATTAGCAAAAATATAACCGAATTTAAATATTGGTTCCGTTGAGTAAACATTCTTTTGAAAAATCTATATCTCGATAACTAAATGACTTATTGATAAATCCTTCGGCGAATCTTATTTTCTCGCATCAGCTTTTACTCTGTCCGCAGACTAACTTGGGGACCAAACTTGACTTGCATACTCTAAGTGAGGTCGCACAATTGCATAATACAGCGTTGTAATTGTGATCATACTATTAAATTCTTTGGCCCAGCGTTTCATAAACCCGAGCATAGAAGATGCTTTTTTACAAATGTAATCAATATGAACGTTAAACGATAGCTTAGAATCCATGCATATACCAAGATCTTTGACAGCATCTACAGCTGCAGTAATTTGAATTCGGTTAGGTAATCAGTCGTCGGTAATCGATGTGGTAACCGGTTTCTCTGGGAAACTGGTTTAAAAAGGGAAGCGAATATGAAAACACCGTTGTTTTAGGGTCCACCATGGTGTCAAAAAACTTTTTGAAATTCTAACATCACGACGATGACGTTAGATGATCACCCCATATCGACCACGGCTAAGAGGTGTGAGTTAAAAAAGAAAAAGATCATCTTTTTTCTTGATTTTTGACACTAATAACCGAAAACATTCATTTCAGAAAATAACTGTTATGAGCCAACCTAAAAAATTATTCCTCAAAAATAAAAGTTATCCGGCAACCAAAAAACATTTTTCTTGCAAATAAAAGTTATTCATAACTGAAATGTATATTAGCCCATTTTAATAATTAATTTTAACCAATTCCAAAAAAGTTGCATAACAGTTATGTCCCTGTTTAAAATACCAATTCAATGGTAAATTTGGAACTGGAAAATATTCTCATTGTGAACAATGATGATGAAAAAACAAAACCGGTTCCACTATAGACAACTACCCCTCGTATAAAACAAAGTGGCAAAAAGCGTCTGTTTCTTGCTCCCCGTAATTTTGCACCTATTTAGTTATTTTTTTATAGGCAAAATAAAATTTGTCAAACCCCTTTTTACCGCTAAAAAATCAATAAAAAAGTTTTACCTATATCAGACGGTTTTAGTCGCATTACGAACTTAAATTTGGTAATTTCGTTTGTATGGTTACTGCCAGTAAATGTACCAGAAATAGACGTAGTTGAACTATACCTACGCCAACTTTTTTGTAGATTTTTCTAATACGAGATGGATTATGAAGAAAATGTTGCCACACCCTATTGTATTCTGCAACCAAGCGTTACCGGTGAATATTGTTACCGTCTCTGTAGGTGATAACAAGCAAAACAGCTGGCATTTGTATAGCTTGCCAGTGATAAAGAGATGGGAAACTATATTAGAGAGGAACAATATTATATCTGATTGTAGTCCAATTTTAGTCAATACTATCACAAAATGTATAACTGTGGTAGTAAAATCTCGAGGAAAGTTACCACTCCGGCGATATTTCATATGTTAACTCACCACTCCGCCGATATTTTTGTGGTTCAGAAATTCTCATCAGAGGGGGTGTGCCAATCGAAAACTTTTCACTCGTGGTAGAATAGAAAATTGCGAATTGAAGAAAAGTTATATCTGTTGAAATGGAATTGTCTTTTTTGCTGTGCCAAATGGAGCATGAAAGGTTTATTCAGAAATTTTGACGTCTTCTTAGCGAATAAGCCTCCAGTTGCCATAATATCATACTTTTTCATAAAACGAGATCTCTTAAAACCCATTTGACTAATATCTTTTCTACGTATTTTGTTATTAAATACTATATTATGAGTTTTAACGAAATTTAACTGTTTTTCGTTATAAACATTATAAAAACCAAAATTGTGTAAACATTATTAACTTGCAAAAAAAAATTAATACTTTTTATTCATGATCGATTGTAATACGAAAGAAAATATTGGCTCATGCTCAGTAGATCAATCAGCCAACCATTAAACATCTTTGAACACGATTTAACCCTTTATTAGCCATATTTTAAAATATTCAAAAAGTATATGTAAGGCATTTGTGGGTTAAGTTTTGCAATAAAAGAACCTATTTTGTAACTTTTTTTAACAGTTTTTAATTAGAAGGTTAACATCATGAAAAGGTCAAAAAAGTATCCAAAAGTTTCCACTTTTGAAAAAAAGTATCCACAAAAGTATTTAGACGGATGACGACCTGGTAGGGAATCTGTTCCAATGCAACTAGAGACTTGATTTTGGTGTCAAAAAATTCTTAAAATACCCACTTTACGGCTATATAGATGTCATATCTGTAGAAAACTCCTGGAATGCGTGAGAGCACCAACGACGATTTTTATTTAAATGGATTATGACCTGGTAGTGAATCTTTTTCAATGTAGCTAAAGAGTAGGGCTTGGTGTCAAAAGATTCTTAAAAACATCCACTTTGCTATTGCATAGGTGTCATGTGTGGAGAAAACTCCTGGAATGCGTAAGAGCACCAGCGACGATTTTTATATAAGTGGATGACGACCTGGCAGGGAACCTGTTCCAATGCAGCTAGAGAGTTAATTTAGTGTCAAACATTTTTAAAAATTACCAGCTTTATGACTGATATAGGTGTCATATGTGCAGACCGTTTAACCGCAGAGCGTTTTGGACCTCTTTTTTTTATGCAAATATTAAAGAAACCAAAAGGGATAAAATCATTATTTTGTTTTTAAAATGTTGCTTATATGTTTACTATTGATTTCTGATACTTTTTTTATATATGTCTTATTTTATAAAATAAAGAGTTTTACTATGTTGATTTTTTATAATTTAAATACAAATTCTAAATGTTTGATAGTTTAAATCATACTTGATTTTAAATACAAATTCTAGTTGTTTGATAGTTTAAAATCGTTTATTGAGCTTAAGGTCAAAGTTAGAACAATTAATTGTTCTAACGAATCTTTCCAAAGAAACAACAACAACAACAAAGTTTTTCAATATGAAAAGGAAAAAATCACCAGCTGATTTTATTGTAATTTCAGCCCTGCTAAAGGCTTCATCAAATAGCAATAAAATCAGCTAGTGATTTTTTCCTTTTCATATTGAAAAACGTTGTTGTTGTTGTTGTTGTTGTTGTTTCTTTGGAAAGATTCGTTAAAACAATTAATTGTTCTAACTTTGACCTAAAGCTCAATAAACGAAAATTGTAAATTATCCAAATATATATTTTTATATATATACTTTGTATAAAAATCCTTAATAAAAAGTTTTTTAATTTACAATATTGCAAGTTTACGAAATAAGTTGCAAGTACAATAAAATATGTCGCAAATTGAATAACATGCAAATTAAACAAAATATTTGCGCTAAAACACGACCGAAATGTGAAGCGTCAGAATTTGTAACTGTCAAAATTTCATCGTCCATTTGACACAGCAAAAATTACAATTTTATTTCAACACACACAAATTTTATTCAACTTGATATTTTCTATCCTACCACGACTGAAAAGTTTCTTTTTGACACACACCGTATGAGGTGAACTCACACAATACATGAGTTTCACCAAAGTACATAAAAAATGGAAAAAATTCATGCAACCATATGTTTTGACGTCACAAAATGTAAGTTTCCCATCTCTTTATCCCTGTAGCTTGCAGCAGCTCAGGGGGGTTGCGAAAAAAATTAACATAAAACTGCAGCTGTGCTTTTTTATTTCCTGCTAAGAAAAGCAAATATTGTTTTAATGTTAACAAAATTCGATTAATTCTTTGTACTTACTTACATATCTTTTTTTATTTTTTTTTCACCACACTATCACACAGAACTGCGAGTGCTTTATTTCAATGAGGTGAGTTTACAACAATTTATACAGCGTTACCAAGTGCACAGAATACCGATTGCTAAGACCAGTAATGAATTTCGGTAACAAGATTACTATTACTGGTAACACACAGAATCGATCTGTAAATCGGGGAAACCCAAAAAAGCTTTATTGTACGGACATTTTTTATTTTATGTGGGAAATTTCGCACATCTCTGAAAGTTCTTCACTGATTTCTTTGAAATTTAGCAGAGAGGCATACTAGTACCAGTGGCGGATCCAGAAACTCCATTTGGGGGGATATCGATCCATAACATACTCAGGCCAATTCTGAATGATTTTTCCCGGGGAATTGGAAAAGAGAGTATTCATTTTTAATACAGCAGATAAAGATGTGACATTTTTTTACACCTAAGAATATTGACGGTTGATGAACAAATTGGCAATAAAAATTTCCAAAATATTTAAACAAACTTACATTTTGTTACTGAAATACGTTTTAGCATAGGAATTTTTTGCCAATTTAATTTTAAAAAAATTCTGTTATTTTCACACAAAAAACATTTACATAGCTTCAAAATTGAGGAAATTTTTAGTGCAACAACTTTTTCATAAAACATCGTTTCTTAAGAATAAAAAAAAAACTAAATGAAAATCAAAGTTTTGACTTTCGATGCAAATTATGTTTTTTTCTAAACCGGATTGGATTTTCTTCAATTAAAAATTGATTAAAAATTCAAAATCGATTTATTTTCACATTGGCGGTTTTGGCATAAAGTGAACGATAGGAACCGATTGTTTTTTAATTTAAATATATGTGTATAAGACTCCAAATCAGATTTCTGGAATTAGAATTTTATTTTGTTTTTTATACCCCCACGTTAAAAAACGTAACTTTATCACTACGTTTGTAACATCCATAAAAGTATATATATTCCTGATAAGCATCACCTCCTGAGTAGATTTAGCCATGTCCGTCTGTCTGTGATCACGATAGCAGACGTAATTTTAAAGCTATCGTAAAATTCAATATATAGCTTTTTATTAAAAAAGGGAGGTTAAGTTTAAAAATAAGCCAAATCGGATGAAAACCACGCCTACCTCTTATACAAAGAGACTTAACCAAAACAATAAAATCTCTTTAAATTCCACAAAAATTAATCTGACTTGAAATTTTGCACATTAGCTTTAACCTTTAATATGAACTTTGAGTATGAAATTTGGAAAAATCGGATGAAAACACCACCTTCCTCCCATACAAAGTGACTTTACCAAAACGGTAAATCTCTTTCATTTCCGAAAAAATTAATCTCATAACTTTAAATTTTCCACATAAGCTTTAACAATTAATATGCTCTTTAAGTATGAAATTTGGAAAAATCGAATGAAAACCACGGCCACCTCCCATACAAAGTGACTTTATGAAATCAGTAAATTCCCCTTAAATTCCACAAAAACTACTAAAATGGCTTAAATTTTTTCAAATTAGTTTGAATCTTAACTATCCACTCGATGTTTGTAATTTTAAAGAAAAACATCTGAAAATTCTGCTACCTTCCATACAAATGACGTAATCATAATAGTAAAACCTTAAGAAATTCCAAAAAAATTAATGTTTGAACTTGATGTTGTACACAAAAGCTTTAATAAATAAAAAGAACTCTGAGTTTCAAATGTTATGTATTTGGAAAAAAATAGCGATCAATATAAATGACGTCATCAAAATAATACAGCATTCAAGACTTTTAAAATACGGAAACTATTTAAAAAACGGAAGTTAAAAAATTAACTTCGTTCTAGTCGAAGATAATTCCTTGCTAGTTTTGTTTAAATTTGAAATTGGTCTGCGCAGATCTTTTAGTCAACATAAGGTTAATAATAATCCATAATATTAATTGAAAACATTTACAAAAATAATTTTATATGAATGTAAAAAAATTCACTGGTAAGAATATTAACGTGTGTTTTTATATTTAACTTTATGCTCTTTTAAATTTTAGAATTTAAAAATTATATTATTAAAAAACAACTATCAAATTATCAAATCTATAAAACTGCGCAAAACCTTCGCTTCTCTCGTGTGTTCAACGACCCACCTGTTTTTTTTACATATCTCTTCGTTTAGAGAACTTTTCTTCATATTTACTTAATTTAACGAAAATATATTTAATTTTTTATTTTAATGTACATTTTTAGATTTGCAGGCTACTTGGAAATTTTTAAAATTTAGGTGTTAATTTCCGGTGTTAATTTCTATTTTCTGTTTAGACCAATTCTAGCCAATTGTAGAACTAATAGAAACTAGTACAATTTAATTAACTTACTTTTTTAAGTAAGATTTTTTTGAATCGGAAAAGAGCCTTAGTTAACACCTGGAGCGTTTTTGATGTTAACTTGACGAAAAGCCAACTCAAAATTAGATTTTAAAAAATGTATGTTCACGCATGGTTACTTACTATGTCTTGAGTTGATCCTGAGCAGAACCTATGCTATGGTGGATAAATTTTTCTAACTTTTGGGCCATTTTATCCATATCGTTGAAAGATTTCGATGATATTTGGTTTGTATTCTTTAAATAATTTAATGCTGTAAGCTAATCTTAGCTAAAACTAAAATATCACCACCAAAAAAAAAACATTTTTTCCACACTCGTATCATATACAAGTAATAGCACTCATTGGGAACAACGCAACAGAAATGCTTTTCTTTAGTATTAATTTTCCTTAATCCGTATTGTGCAAATTTTAGTCATTTTCAGTTTGACGTTTATTTATTTTAATTTTTTACAATTAAATATAGACTTAAATTGAAGAAATTTCAGCAGTTTTCTTTCTTCAATAACTAGCTTTGATAAGTTTACTAAAACCAAAATGGTGCAGTTAAGTCCGTATCATTAAGGGCCAGTTTTTCAGTACGAGTTTAAACTTTAGTCAAATTAAACTTAGCTTAAATAACCAAAATTGGAAGTTTCAACTCGGTTTAACTAGATATTTAAGTATTCGTTGAAGTCAAATTGACTTAATTGATCACATAAGGTGTTTATTTTTTGCCTAAACCGAGTTTTAACGTCCAATTTTGGTGAGTTAACTCGGTCTAATTTGACTACACTTTAAATTCGTACTGAAAAACTGGCACTAAGAGTTATAGAGTGAAAGAGCTGCTGTACATTCTGCAATGTAAAATTGTAGCAAGTCTACTAAAAACTTTAGTGTGAACATGTGAACGCATTGAAAAATTTAATAATTAGTTACACTTCGTAATAAATGTTAATGTTAAGTAAGATTTTTGAACCAAATCAATTCCAGCGACTTTTCTTTGCCTTTCCGCGGCCACCGTCAGCAGCATCTGATGAGCCAAAGCCGCCACGCGAACCATTTCTAGACGGTGGCGCTCCAATAGAGGGTGGTGGCGGTGGTGGTGGTGCAGCAAACACTCCCGCCTCAGGTAATGTTTGCTCCCAAGTGCGATCACTTGAGGCGCGAAACTGTGAACTATACTGGGCGCGAAAAGCCTCGCGCATGGCTGAATAGCGATCCGTGGCAGGTCCAGCATTTGACAGGGATTTGCTGGTGGAAGCATACGAGGAAGCTGCAGGTGTTGTTGTTGCAGAATTAGCACTAATGCTGTGGCTACTTTTGACAACACCGCCAGGTGGACGCTCGCGATAGCCCAGGCCAGTGCCGCCGACACTCAAATTTTTGCCTTTGCCCTGCTTGAAGCGTGAGTTTCTAAACCACGCACTTTTGAGGGCCAGTTCCATGAGGTCGTTGGGTACCTCCTGGTCGGCACCTTCCAGATTGCGCACCAAGTGGCCAGCAAACTCTTTGTCCTTGTCAGTGACTAGTGTGTAAGCATTGCCCTTTTCACCGGCGCGACCTGTGCGTCCTATGCGATGTGTGTGGGTGTCTATGTCGCGCGCTATATCATAGTTGATGACATTGCGTATGTGTGGTATGTCTAGACCGCGTGCTGCCACATCAGTGGCCACCAAGATGTCGCACTCCTTCTTCTTGAATGTCGTGATAACTTTGTTACGGTCCGCTTGATCCATATCGCCGTGCAACAACAGACAGTTGAATTCCTTCACCAGCAGATTGTTAGCCACCGTTTCAGCATCGAGTTTTTTGGTCACAAATATAAGCACGCTGCCTGCGGACAAAAATTGCACTAGATGGCACAGCAGCCAATTCCATTTCTGCAAAGGATTCGGAAAGACATAGACGTATTGGGTAACATCTTGATTGGCTTCTCCCAAGTCACCTTGTATGATGCGCACCGGGTCGGTTAGTACATCACGTGCCAAACGTTCAATGCGTTTCTTAAATGTGGCAGAGTAAAGCAACGTTTGGCGATCGGGACGCACGTGATTACATATAGAACGCACCTGTGGTTCGAAGCCCATATTGAACATGCGATCTGCCTCATCCAGTACCAAAAACGTCACACGCCGTAGATTAGTGGCTTTCATTTTGACCATATCTATCATGCGACCCGGCGTGGCTACCACTATCTCAGCACCCTGCTCCAAAGCCTTGACCTGCTCCCACTTGGAGCCACCACCATAGCAGCAGACAACGTTAATGTTATAAACCTTGCCAAACTTTTTGGCTTCATTATAAATCTGTAGCGACAATTCACGAGTAGGTGCTAAAATGAGGCCAATAGGACCATCACCCTCACGTAGCTCTCGCTGATCCATGATGTGCACCAACATGGGCCACACAAAGGCTGCAGTTTTGCCAGAACCAGTCTTTGCTATGCCGATTATGTCACGTCCAGCCAATGCAGTTGGCACAGCCTGGGCTTGTATAGGTGTGGGTTGGGTGTATTCAGCCTTGCGTATAGCCTTTATAAGGCTCCCGTCCAAACCAAAATGACCAAAGCTGGACACGGGATGTGGTGGTTCAGGTCCGGAAACTTTAACACCTAAAGTCTTGCGCAAGTCACGCACCTGTTCAACGCTCAAGTTAGTGATATCATCGTGGGGTGTGTAGAAGTTCTTCTCGAATGGTTCGTATTCAATCTGAGAGTGGTAGATGGGCGGTAACGGATCAATGTCTTTTTTTTTGGGCGGCGCCAGTGGATTTCCATCTTCATCGTAATCAATTTCTATGTCTGAGCCTTCATCTCGAACTCCAGCATTCGGATTCTCCTCCATATAACGATAGTAACTCTCTTCGTTGTCCTCATCATCGATATCGGTGCGCACACCTTTTGTACTTTTTTCCAAAGCAAATGCCGCGCTGTTTGGCACGTCTGCTTTGCGCACCTTTTCCTTTTGCATCTGCTGCTCAATGCCGGCCATAAATTGATCCAGTGGATCATCTTCCGAATCGCTGTCGTTGTCCTTGCCTGACGTGGAAACTCCCGGCGATCCTGGTGCTGGTATATATGCTAGTTTTGCGGCAGCGTTAGTTGCTTCTTCATCATCGTCGAAATACTCATCCTCAGTGCAAGCTTTGCGTTTTCCGATAGCATACTGCGATGAATTTGTAAATTGGCTGATCGCCTCCAGCGTTGAGTAGCCCTGCTTGGATGTACCAGCTGTCAGTTGAGAAGTGCGTCCACCGCGCGAAGAACGCGCACTTAGCGATGATGGCGGCGGCACTGCATTCATAGATGTTCCACCACGATTGGGATTCGATTTGTAAGGAAAGCCTCCGCCACCAATGCCGCGATAGTTGCTCATATCTGTAGTTTTCCCGACAGCCTTTAATGTTGAAAATTTTATTCGCTTATGTAAAAGTTTTCTTTTTTATTTGATTTTACCGCTTTAAAATAATAATCTAAAGGAGATTTATTAATAAATATTAGCACTAAAAATTCTTAATTCTCGTTTTCGTGCTGTCAACAAAATTTTCACTCGATCGATTGTCACCAGAAAAAAATGTCATAAAAGCTGCTGCTGTGTTTAATAAAATGCCGGTTGCGTCAACTAATCAAAACTTAAAGGTTAGACCAAACTCCAGCAACGTTGACGCTTATGGCATTTTATTTTCATACAAAATTACGCATTTATTCAGCCCTTTTTGAGAATTCTGCATTTTTTTTTTCGTTCTTTTATCGAATTGCATTATCAAGATTAACAATTTTAAAATTCTGCCCTCAAATACTATCTAACTGAATAAACAAAAAAAATACATGTTGGACCCCTTTTATATTGGTCAAGACTTGAAGTCAAGTTTCAGAGTTTGTAGGCAATTCGCCGCACATCGGAAGCGACGGAAGGGAAAAAGAAACTTGAAGCTGTACCGGCAATTTTTCGTGTTTTTTCGTGTTCCTTTTGCTATTTTCGCGTTGTTGACAGTGATTTTTATTTTATTTTTCGCATATCAATGTGAGTTTGTTAGACTTCGGTTGCATTAAAATTTTTTTGCATCCAATATAATTTAATTTTGCATTAAATTTTTAAGCAAAAACGTTTTTTTAACTTCCATCGTGGTAAAAAAATAAAATTCAGTTTGCAAATTTCTATAAACTATAATTAATTTGCTTGCTACATATCTCGTCTTGTTTTTAGAAAACAAGGAAAGAAGACAAGAACTTGAATTCAAGTCTTGACCAATGTGAAAGCTTTCGTCAAGTTCAAAAGAGAACGTCAAAAAAACTTGACTTCAAGTCTTGATCAATGTAAAAGGGGTCTTAGGATAATATTAGCTGCGTTCCTTTCGCCTTAATATTATCGCGATTACAAATTTTCTCACATAAATGGCAAAAAAAAAACGACTCGCAGAGAAGAATCATGATACAATAACTATTAGGTGCCATGAGAACTTGTGTCGTTCACATCTGTTGTGAACTATTATGGTAGCGATACTTTAGTGAACGATGTTTTTCTCTGAATGTGTTTTACTCTAAACGTCAGAAAAACTTTATATTATTTATTTTAATTATTATTCTTTTGCAATCATATAAATAATTTCATTTGCAATTGTTGGATCTGCTGAATGTGGCCAATGTGTGTGACACACACTGTTTATTTTGTTTTCTTTTGTTTAACATTAAATGGTCGCAGCTCGTGAGAAAACAGGTAGCTGTCAAGGCTACTTAATAGCGATTGTATCATGCAAACAATTAATTAAAAAAATTAAATGACAGCTCATAAGTATATAGATGTGCGACACCTGTGTTTAAAATTGTTTAAAGGCTATATCACAATTTTATATGAATAGCAAAAATAATCCTATTTTTTTAGGATTATTTTTGTTTTTGCTTTGCATGTAAAAAAATAATCTTGATTATTTTGAAGCGAATGGAACGCAGATATAAAGCATTATCGCTTACATTTATTTAAGCTTGAGTTTTTGCACAGATGATAAAATAAATGAAGACATGAGTGGATGAAGGTGATATGTTGGATTTTCGATGTTCTATGCATGGATGAACGTATTGGTCTTGATCCCTCATTTATAAAAGTTTAAAAAAATTTTTTAAATAACAGAACTTTTCGGGTCGGTTCGATTGAAAGCAGTGCCCTTCAAGGAGTAGTCTTGGCTCCCCAGCTATATAACATCTTTATTTATGATTTTCTTCATATGTATAACAACTCGACTGGCATACTATATGCAGATGACTCTATTGTCCATGCTCATGACAGCACTCCTGATGAGGCTCTAAATATAGGCTAATCATATTTGGAAGAAATTAGGTTTGTTTCCGTACTTTTGTAGCAGAAATAAGCATGTTGTAAAATTTGAGAGAGTAAGCGAAAAAATGCTCTCCTTGCGTGAAAAATAGCAAAATGTACGGTAACAGGTTTTTTTGCAAAAAATTTCAGCTTTTAAAGAAAAGTCAAAAACACCTGTTTATATCTTTTTTAAAAATTTTGTAGAAATTGAATAAATGTCGGATCAAAAGTTGGTGTTGTTTTAATGACTAGTACTACAATTTGTCAAACCATGGCAGCTTGTGAGTTTCTGCTTCGCCACAACATTTGACAAAGACTGATTTACTTATTTTTGCTCTCTTTAGCGAATTTTTTGGGTATGGGAACAGGAAATACCAAAAAATAGTACGAATTCATACGAATGTTCAAGTACGGGAACATACCTATTTAGTCGTTTACGAAAACTGGGGTATCAAAATAAATGCAACCAAATCGGAAGTCACTTGCATCAGAAATCCATCTGGAAAGTGCCACAGAGCAAGTGCTTAAAAAGTACACTTAATGGACACCCTGAGTAAATTTCTTTTTAAATTTTCGGAATGACCTGTTAACGCAAATATAAAATGGTTTAAACTAAAATAAGAACATTTTAAGTGCTTGCGTTTGCGTTGCCATATGGCAACGACAGGGTGTTTCGGGTTAAGTATTTGGGAGTAACGTTTGATAAACATGTTTAATTTAACTTGCATGCAAACAATGCTTTAAGGAACTGCAAGCAAATTTTAGAAATATTCTCAACTTACTTAAAAACCAGTTCATGCCAATGAATACAAAATTACTTATTTGCAAGATAAGTTTTCATCTCATATCATGTATGGGTTTCCGGTTTGGTTTCCAATTTCACCTACATCTGCGCAAAAAAATTAAAAACTTGAACGCAAAATTCTGCAATTTTGTATTGATCATAATTATGAAACTTGTGTCAAAAGATTTTCAAATTTATTTATACACGAAAGAGCTCGCATTGTGTCTCTTTTCAATTGTTTGCTTTTCCATCTGGTCAAAATGTGTAACCACACTGCCTTTTATTGAAAACTGTTTGAGAAACTTAATTTGCAACATACAAAAATAATTTAGTTTATTTGTTTAATTGTTTTCTGAGTTATGACGTTAGTCGAGCACATGAGCGATATGTAAATATGTTACTTTTATTTGTTTTTAGCTTACTTTACTTTACTATTAGCATTTATGTGTTAGATGTTTATTTAATAGACAAAAAATATTGAATGGTTTGTACATAATAATTTCAGATGAGAATATTTTCTTGTTTCATACATTTTTGAGCGTGGTTTTTCGTATTCAGGTTTTAGTTTTTTAACTAACATTCCCTGCTAGACAGCAGTAACAAGTTTACATACACAACTAAACAAAAATTGGTGTTCACCAATACACTCTTATGTTGTCATTTCATGGAAAACAAGAAAAGTTATATGTGTTTGTATTTCTAGCTCTTTTGCGGGCAAAAAATAAACTCAACAAGAAAAAAAAACATGCAACACAAAGCGGTTCAATCAAATGGAAGTTTTTGAAAATTTATTAAAAATAGTGCATACGAAATTAAATAATTTTTCTTTTCAGATTAAGAAATTGAATAGATGTTGATGAATACTTGGGACAAATTGTTTGAAAAAACAAGCAACTGTGAAAATGTGCTATTGATGTTATGTGCTGTTCATGCTGAATTATTTTTTTATAATTGTTTGCTGGTTAAAATTTTATAATCAATGCTAAATCTATCCGGAAGGTAAATATTTTATTAAAAAATTAATGCAAAAACTTTAAATAATTGTGTTTATAATTTGTCATATAAGAGGCCAGAGCTCTAACCTGATGGCTAGGGGGCGGGTTAGACACAACGGCATAGGGAGAGGGGAGGATAGTGCACCACTGAATTTATAATTGGTGTGAGCAGTTTAGCTATATATTTTTCTCATTGTAAAAACATGTGTGGCTGAAAGGGATGCCATATCACAAGGACGAGAATCAGAGATGCAAACCTTGTGACATTTTGATCACCGCTTGAGCAATGGTCACAAGTTTTTTATGAAAAATTTTATATGGACGTAACGCAAAACGTGTGACCGCTCGTGTTATATACGCCGTATGTAACAGTTACTGTTCTAGCTGGGTTTTTATTTGAGTCATGGTTTTATTTAATAAATTTTCTAGTATTCTAGAACACCCTGTGTTACATACTGAACAGTGCCCATAATTACAGCTGCTCTGATATTGTTTTGCTTGTTTGATTTGATTTAGTTAATTTTAATTAAATTTCCATTAGTTTAATACGCAAATTATGGTAGAACGTTCGGCTGAAGACTACGCCAATATATTTAATAATGTAAATCCAGATCGTGAGGTAAAATACAGAATGTCGAAGTAAAGGCATTTTAACTCTTTGCAAGTTCCACAGATTAGTCCAATTTGCATGAACATCGAAGATATGTTGGCACGGTTAGATGAATTCGAAACGCTTCTAACGAATGTAAGTCAAAAAAACAATAAAATGCTACTTATCAAATGAATTCACAATTAAACACCAGGTGAAGGCAGAGACGAATGGTATCTTGGAAGATCATATAAGCAGCATAAATACCTTTCAGTCCAACTTTGAAGCGTTACGCAAGCGCATCGATAATTTGGACCAATTTATTGATGTTGCTAATGACAATGTGGCAGCGATGGAGAGCGCAATGGATATAGCGGAAGATGAGCTAAATATAACAGATTTCAGTTTAAAAGGCTTGCTGTTTAAGCCGTTGTTTGCAAAAGCCAAGAGTTTAGATGACAATGGCTTGGTAGAGATAAAAAGTAATCTGAAAGATGGTGAGTTCCAAGCACTTCCGATTTTCAAAACAAGTGAATATTTTGAGAGTTCTGTTATTAATTCAATGGAAGATGGGCAGGATAGACTGGCATGAACTTCTGAAATTTTTCTGTATTTAATAGCTGTTTAAATAAAAGTTTAGTATTTATCTATTTTTATTTTTTAAATTTAATCTCTGTCTATATGTACGTTTTAAATTGCAATTGATAAGTACTTAAATCGGAACAGCTTACAAAAAATACTTCAAGAAAGAGCCATACTCGATATTTATTTTTATTTTTTTTATTTTATTTATTTATTAAAATTAATGTTTACATGTAAGACATAGTCTTTTAAATGCAATACGAATTAAAAAAATTTCAACAAGTTATAGGATTGTCAACCGATAGTCAGATATGCTACTGTAAATTAAATTTGTCTGGAATTGTTCAAATAACTGATTCGAAAACTTAAAAACTAAAACTCATTTTAATTTCTTTATTATTATGTATTTATGGCAGTTAAAATTTTAATAAATATATACATATCAGCTGCCAATGCTATCAGCTTAATTATAAAAATAGATGCAGCCATCTCCTATAAAATTACACTTTTAGGGTTAGTGAAGCACCGCCCATTTAAATAACGCCCAAAAATTTATAATGAAATTACGCTTAAAATCGTTTATTTGTCAGCTGTCTCAGCTTCTTTTTAAAAAATGTCATATTTTTATTAAATTAACACATATTTAAATCTTTTGGAATCGAAGCTTTTAACGGCTCGTTTTGTTGATTTGCTTGCATGAACATTTAAAAACCGATAGCAACATAATTGTAATTGTATAAATATCTCACCGCTATCGAGATTTGAACTCACTACCTCTCGATCGTCAGGCGGATTTCTTACCCATTACGCCACATTGCGTTTGCTTCCTCTTGTTTTTTTTTTCCTTTTCTGATGATCAATCGAAATTGAAATCAATTGAAATTCAGAAAAGATTATCTGAAATTAAAATCGATTAATTAAAATTCATAAACTCAATTTTAAATTAAGAATAAGTCAACTGAAATTAAGAATAAATCTATGGAAATTCAGAAAAGATCCCTATTCTACGGAATTTAAACTTGAAATTCCAATATAGCTTGACCGTCTGCCAGCGGTTTTGATTTCAAAAATTTAAGTATCTGGAACCCCATAATTGTGAATTGGAAGATTGTTAGATTCCAGTTTTTTTAATGCAACAGTGTTCAGATTTCGTTTCAATATTTGGGTATTTTTCACAAAAATCGCTATAAACACGAATATTATTCAGCAAGTTTAAGAAAATTTAGTATTTTTAAAAAGGACTTGATGTAATATATTGATTTATATATAAAATAAATTCAAAGTAGTGGACTTTATTTTTTTAATGTATTTTCATTGAAAAGTCTTTGAATTGAATTAAATAAGTTTTCGTGATTCAAACATATTGATTGAACTAACAATTTTTTACTTACAACCTTGTGGCCCCATATACCTTTAATTTGCACCCTACTTCGAAGAGATTTTTTCAAATCAAAACAGATGGCAGACGGTTACCCCGATTTCGATATCCTTTTGGGTTTAAGATATACTTGAATTCAGCTCCCAGAATATGAGTGTCGAAAATATTTTTTTTCGATTCACCTTAATATATCTTCTTTATATATAAAATTCTTCTGTACATGACTTTGTCACTGAAATCCTCCTAAACGGCTGGACCGATTTTGATGAAATTTGGTGTGAGTGTGCGGATGGGCTTGTAGATGGTGTAGGTCTTAAGTTTGACCCGGTCAGTGGCGCTGATGTTGCTGTGGCAGTGTATAAAGGGGTATTTGAAAAATTGTCTTGATTGATTGTCTTAAAAAAAATCTTAATTATGATATTTATAGGCTTGATTTTACGTTTTTAAAAATTTTATGATAGAAAATTTAAGCCCTACAATAAAACCTACATTTATGCATACCCTATAAAACATCATTAAAAAACCCATTTTTGGTTTTGAATATTTTTCAACATTAAATATTTCTACCAAAGTTTTTTTGCGAAATAAAGAGATTCGTTGAGTTTTTTGGAAAATTTGTTTTGGAAAATTATAAAAATTAGAAGGGAGACGAAAATAAAAAAAGATTGAAACACGATTAGACGGACAATTAATCAAAATTTTTAAAAAAATAATGCAATCTTTTGTAACATGATTATTTGATACCGAGTTATTCACTTTCAAATCCGTAGAAAACGAAATTTTTATAAAAAATACATCTAAACCAAGAATGCTACTTACCACAATGGCATGCAATTCCCAAATTCCAATAATACAACTTTGAAAATTCTTGCATGGCAGATTATTTACCTTAAACATTTAAGGTGTTTGATGAAACTGAGGAGCTTATTATGTTTGGCGATGACAAAAAGGTCAAAAATTTGGGTATAAATGGTTAAATATAAAAACGTGGCGGTATTCCAGACGGCTTGGGTAATATTAGACTAAAATTTGGTAATTTTGTTCGTGCGCTACTTACGTTTTGCTAGCTTGTACAAAAAAAAACTAATTTGCTCCTGTTCGGCACAACATTTTTTTCTTTAATCCCTTGAAGGTTCTTAATTTCTTCAGATCTTTGTTTCATAAACCCTCTTAATATTATTATTAGTAAAGCCATAAAAATATAAAAAAAACAAATTTGATTTTCGTCCGGTTGACTTTTACTCAAAAAATAGGAAAACATTTTTTTGCTTTTCTTCGACACAAAATCGAAAATCCAACTGCTTTTAATGTCAAATATCTCTCTAAATTTATTTTTACCAAGTTGGTACATCAAGAAACTGTTGCAAAATAAAAATAAAAATTACTTTCCGACGTGTCCAATATACTGGGCAAATCCTCTGAAAGGGCTAAACTTATATCAATCATTAGACATTTTCAGCACTGAAGCCATTTTGGAAATTATAAAAATATTCTACATATTAATAAATAACACATGTGCCACACTTTAAACACTTTTGGCATAAGACATAGTAGACGTTGTAGATATGATTTTTGTGGGAAGATGTTTTTTTAAAAACCAAAACTTTAGGCAGATGCAAGTAAATGTTAAATAATTTTTTTTCATCTTGTTCTTAAGTGTGGTTACTTAAATTTTAATAATAAAGTAATAAGCAAGCCAAATAAAAAAGTTAATATCTTATTCAACGCATAATCAAAAACGCTTTCAGAATCTTATAATAAATAAAGATTGTGCTTTACAAAAATCGGCAACAGAAATGTTGCTAAAGTTGAAAAATGCCCATTTGTATAAGTTTTCTTAGTTGGCTTAAATTAACCAAGCATACAAAATTGTATTACCATATGAGCACTCCTTCGTTTTTGTCCAACTTTTGTATGGGATCATCGCACTGTGCACAGTTTAATTTTATTTTGCGATCCATATTTAAAATGTATTCCTTTTTGCTCTCGTTTATTTTATTGCTTAAAAAGTGATCTACCGGCCCATAGTTCAATAGACAGACTTTAAGTTTGGGCAAATCTTCTAGTATATTCATAACTATTTCAAAATAAATAAAATTAAAGCAAACACAATAACCTTAAGATATCAGTGCAGATACGTCAATATTTGTATTGGTCCATCAGCTCTGACTGGTGTTGACTCAAACAATTAACAACAAAAGTGAATTTGATAGTCTGGAAATTTCTCTGAACTAATTTAAAAACTTGTTAAATGAAAGCATACATCATCTAAGAATTATCACATGCATTTGTCGAATGTTTTTTTTTAAACTACATAATGAATTGTTCAAAAGTTTAACAGTTACTTTTTCCATATTGTTTGTTGCGCACCTTCATTGCAATATTTGACCACATCAATGATGAGATCTGAAACAAAAATTTACAAAGTCAAAGATTTAAATAAAAATAATTGCCCACTTAACGTACTACCTGGCAAACAATTCAGCTACTGGAACTGGCCTTGTACGGAACAGCGGATGCTCGGTGGTGCTTGATGTGGACGAGGATGCGGAATCGGCAGATAAGACAACGTCAGTTCTTAGCGTTGTGCTGGCAACGTGTGGATGTTCTGGTTGGAAAGCGTGATGCTCCTGTGCGGCATGATACTCATGCTTGTTTTGATTTGGTGTTCCATGCGATTGTCCATCAGTTTGCTCTGCACGCTGGAATTGGTGATGAAGATTGTGTAACTCATGTTGTTGTTGAATATTTTTAACATCTTGTTGCTGTTTTGGGTTGACTTGATCCAACGCAATTTCAGTTTGCTTGGATGCTGGTACCGAAGAGCCGCTCAAAGCTCCTATTTGCGCGTCTTCTCTTTTCACTGGAACTTTAGAAGGGTGCTCATCTTCTTTGTGTTGCTCGTTAAGCTTTACTTCGGGTTTCTTCTTCTCGTCAGACTCTTCAGACTCTTTACTCTCCTTTGGGGATTCCTCAGGGTGTGAATGCTTTGGTACAAGTGGCACTGGAATGTCGCGTTTTGCATTAGTGTGTGTAGGATTTGATGGCCCCTGTGGTATCTGGAGCGGCACTTTGTGGTCCGAGGCTGTATTTGTGAAGATCAACGGCTTTGCAGCTGGAATAGCAGCTGGCTGGGTTGAGCTTCTTTCAACCTCACGAGATTGACGTTGGTTTGTTGGTACCTCAGTGGTTGGTCTCGACTTGCGTGGCACAAGTGTGGTACGTGGTCTGTAGGTACGTTTCGGTGTAGGACTGGAAGCAGCTTCAGTTGTGGGCTTGCTGGTTGTGCTAGTTGGCTTCTCAACTGGCTTCAGTGGTTGCACCTTTTTCGAGTCAACTAAAACTTGATCGTCCCGCTTTTGACGTTGTACACCATGATCAGGCTGTTGTGTTGTACTCGTAGAAGGGTCTACAGTGTGATCGTTGGTGGTGGATGTTGGATTAATAGGTGTTAGTGACAGAGTTGGAGCGATTTGAGCAAAGGTGGCATGATGCGTCGTTTCGACTATTTCGCGCTTATGTTTTGCCAATTCTATGGGATCAGTTATTAAAACGATCTTTTCTGCTGGCTTTGGGGGCATTGGTAAGTCGGGATTTATAGGGCTAGGACGTTCCAGTGGCACATCTGCAGGTTGTTTGGTTTCATCGCGATTCGTGACCGAAGGTGATGCTAAGCAACAAGCTGCAAAAGCAGCTAATATTATCTTTGGAGAAAAAGTATCAGTTTAGCATCGATCAAATAAATCCTAATGCGAACTTACCAATTTTTGCATTTCTCGTTTTTTTCCTTGGTACTCTGGTCAAAAAGCACTTTAATACTGCTCTTCATATACGAAAATCTTGAACTTTTATAGAGTCCCTCTTGGTCGATTTCTATGCAAAATATTTCAAAATATAATCAAATAAAATAAACAAATACATTGTACAAAAATACTCGTAAGAAATGAGTATTTCTGTTTTTGTTAACTTGTTAGTTATGCGGTGTTAATTAATCAGCTTAACTTGGCCGCTATGGTTGTGACTCTGGAAAGCGTGATGCTGCCCCTGTCTTTGAAATCATCTCAGAAAGGTTGTTGAATTAAGTTCAATTTTTATTGTACATATAAATGACTTTGAAATAAAGTAATTAAATAGTTAGGACCTTACCTTTTTTTTTAATTTTTACCAAAATTGTAGACATATCTGCACAAAGTCTTTACAAGTTTTAAAGGTTTCATTGTCATTGTTTTCTACGTGATGTAAGTATCTGCGCCCTGGTAATCATGTTTATTTTCCGTAGCATTCTACTTTTGGCACATTGTCCGCCAAACTTCTATTTGCTCGTTTAATTTGGTGTTTTTATTTATTTACAATTTGAAGTTCTATTTATTTTGAATCATCGTTTAGCGACTTAACTTCAAGTTTTTGTAAATATAATTATTTTTATATAAATTTGGCCTATTTAAGTTGTTGAAAAAAATTGTTGTTTTTTAAATTTAAAAAGTTCTTATCCAAAAAATATACTGTTTAAAATAGGTTAATCGTAGTAATATAAATTCTGAATAAATTAAACAAACAAACCTAGTATTCTCAAAGAAACGATATTTTTCTTGCTCACTATTTACTTATCACTTGAATACTTTATGATTTTTCTATATTAAGGGGGAGGTTCTCATTCAAATTTGTCAACATACATTATTTGAAAGATAAAATTGGTGGACTCTTTACAGTCCATTGATTTCGAATACAAATGGTACAACCAGGGACCGAAAATAACAGTTATTTTCGAAATTTCTATTCAAAAAGTCAAATGGAAAGCGTAAGTCTATTCGATATTGGAATATAGCACTGTGATGATGCTTGTTAGCTTAGGAATAAAAATCTTCAATGCTTTTAATTTTTCTGGTCTTTTTAAAAAAGTCAATAAATAATATATTTATTTTTTGACCAATTTTATTTCGATGAAAAATATAAGTTAAAATTGAACTTTTATTTTTTGTATTATAATACTTTGTATTATAATAGTTAATAAGAAATATATCTGTCCAATTTTTAATCTCTATTTTTGATCTTAAAAATATAAGTCAAATGTTAACTTTTATTTTTTATAAAAAAATAAAATTAAAATTTGAACTTTTTTTTATCGAAAAATAAAAGTAAAATTTTAACTGTTACTTTAGATCCAAAATGAAAAGTCAGATTTTAACATTTATTTTTAGCTCAAAAAAATATCGGGCAAACTTTACTTTTTATTTTTGCTTTAAAAAATAAAAATCAAAACATACCAGTTATTTTGCAACCAAAAAATATCGGGCAAACTTTACTTTTTACTTTTGCTTTAAAAAATAAAAATCAAAACATACCAGTTATTTTGTGCTCAAATATCGGGCCAACTTTTTATTTTTTATTTAAAAAATAAAAATTTTCGATGTCAGTTGTTCTGCATATACGACTGCTTTAATTCGTCCCCACAAATAAAAATCAAGTAGAATCAAGGGGTGATCTTGGTGGCCATCTAATTAGACCATTTCTTCCAATCCGGAGTGCTGGATAGTTTCTATTTAACTAATCTTTAACAATTCTACTGAATGGGGCGGAGCTCCATCATATTGAAAGATAATACCGCGTGTATTACGTAAAGGTACATTTTCTAATAGCTTTGGTAGGTTATCGCAAAGAAAACTTAAGTAGACTTCTGCATTTTTCTAAATAGACAAACAAGTATTAGCTTAATAAAAAATATTAGCTCAATGTGTTTTCAATTTAGTAAAATTTTTGAAGTACAACTAACTTTGTTATTTTTGAAGATATGTTAATGATTTTGATGTCGTTGAAAAGAAAATGAAATAAAACACAAATGTGATGTTAAAAAAAATTGTGAATTTTTACGCGTAATTTTGAGAAATTGTGCTCAAACTTAAAAATTTGTAGTTTCAACGGATTTATTTCAGCTTCACACGAGCACAGCTCAGTAATGGATAAGTGTGGTGGGTTCGTTGATACACCGTTAGAAAGGCCAATTTATGCTCTTTGAAATGCGCTCTTAAAATAAGTCTTCCATGAGTTCGTTTTTCTGCTAGAAACAATAGTATGAATCAAAGTCATGAAATAAAAATTAACCCAGTAACTCCTAAGGGTGTGAAAATAGATCCCCCACCCATACGATTTTTGGCTTCATTTGACCTCCTCTTTCACCTCCGTAAATATTTGCACTCTTACACGGGACACCCAGTATATGTATCTCTCCCTCTCTTTTAAATGGAAATTCCAAATTAGAGATAAAAGTTAATGCCGTTTTCCAAATTTTTATTAAACGATTTAAATAATGCATACATTTTAGGGAGGAGTTTTTTCTAAACAAAATAATAATATTAGAAAGCGTGTTATGTATTAGTAAATTTTTTTTAATGTGTTTTTGGCTTGCTCTGCTTTGCCTTTTAAATCTGATGTAACATCTTATTTTTCCTGTTCTCACCATTAATCGAGTCTTTTGATGCCATTCCATCGAAAGAATAGTAAAATAAAAGGCACAGAAACCAAAACTATACTATACTATACTATAATATACTATACTATACTATACTATACTATACTATACTATACTATACTATACTATACTATACTTTACTATACTATACTATACTATACTATACTATACTTTACTATACTATACTATACTATACTATACTATACTATACTATACTATACTATACTATACTATACTAAACTATACTATACTATACTATACTATACTATACTATACTATACTATACTATACTATACTATACTATACTATACTATACTATACTATACTATACTATACTATACTATACTATACTATACTATACTATACTATACTATACTATACTATACTATACTATACTATACTATACTATACTATACTATACTATACTATACTATACTATACTATACTATACTATACTATACTATACTATACTATACTATACTATACTATACTATACTATACTATACTATACTATACTATACTATACTATACTATACTATACTATACTATACTATACTAAACTATACTATACTATACTATATTATACTATACTATACTATACTATACAATGCTATACTATACTATACTATACTATACTATACTATACAATGCTATACTATACTATACTATACTATACTATACTATACTATACTATACTATACTATACTATACTATACTATACTATACTATACTTTACTATACTACACTATACTTTACTATACTATACTATACTATACTACACTATACTATACTATACTATACAATGCTATACTATACTATACTATACTATACTATACTATACTATACTATACTATACTATACTATACTATACTATACTATACTATACTATACTATACTATACTATACTATACTATACTATACTATACTATACTATACTATACTATACTATACTATACTATACTATACTATACTATACTATACTATACTATACTATACTATACTATACTATACTATACTATACTATACTATACTATACTATACTATACTATACTATACTATACTATACTATACTATACTATACTTTACTATACTATACTATACTATACTTTACTATACTATACTATACTATACTTTACTATACTATACTATACTATACTTTACTATACTATACTTTACTATACTTTACTATACTATACTATACTATACTATACTATACTATACTATACTATACTATACTATACTATACTATACTATACTATACTATACTATACTATACTATACTAAACTATACTATACTATACTATATTATACTATACTATACTATACTATACTATACTATACTATACTATACTATACTATACTATACTTTACTATACTATACTATACTATACTTTACTATACTATACTACACTATACTTTACTATACTATACTATACTATACTACACTATACTATACTATACTACACTATACTATACTATACTATACTACACTATACTATACTATACTACACTATACTATACTATACTACACTATACTATACTATACTACACTATACTATACTATACTATACAATGCTATACTATACTACACTATACTATACTATACTATACAATGCTATACTATACTATACTATACTATACTATACTATACTATACTATACTATACTATACTTTACTATACTATACTTTACTATACTTTACTATACTATACTATACTATACTATACTATACTATACTATACTATACTATACTATACTATACTATACTATACTATACTATACTATACTATACTATACTATACTATACTATACTATACTATACTATACTATACTATACTATACTATACTATACTATACTATACTATACTATACTATTCTATACTATACTATACTATACTATACTATTCTATACTACACTATACTTTACTATACTATACTATACTATACTATACTATACTATACTATACTATACTATACTATACTATACTATACTATACTATACTATACTATACTATACTATACTATACTATACTATACTATACTATACTATACTACACTATACTATACTATACTATACTATACTATACTATACTATACTATACTATACTATACTATACTATACTATACTATACTATACTATACTATACTATACTATACTATACTATACTATACTATACTATACTACTACATATATGAACAAAGTTATGATAAGAAGCATTACATAAATGTTAAAATTTTGGAATTGTTAAAATAAAATGCAATCCTAGAATAAAAAATATATAACTGATTTCAAAACTTAATAAGACTGATGATACACATTGAAATAATGTTTGATCCGACAACGTAAAACCTTGTCTAGACGGCCTCGGTAGTACAATTGGTAGCGCACTTGCCTGCCATTCAAAGTTTACGCTGTACATTTCTTCGAACTTACTCTTAATATAAACGATTTAATTGCATCTATGTTTTTTAATGTGCTAATTCTGAGATGTGATATTTTACCTGTTATCTTTTTATTTTTGTTTTTTTTCATGTGAACACAAGTTAAGCCGGTGTGTTAAATGTTGCCACTTTTGTACACGCCCTAAGGCATACTTTTTTAGAGTGTTATTTCGTGAACAGCTATTTTACGTGAATCCAAGCGCGTCGGAAGCTAATTTCATCTGGGGGGTGGGGGCAGTACAAATGGGGGGGCAGTACAAATGGTGATGCAAAAAAAAGTTCACCAAAATTTCTTCAAAGAAACATGAATGTGAATAAACAAATTTTTCATTTTAGTTTAAAATAAAAAATATATAAAAATATATAAAAAATATTAAAATTTCATTATTTTTAAAAGTTCTTCCAATTCAATATTAGAGATCATTCTTTAAAGGATCTTTCATATAGTAATATGAAAATATAAGAAATAATGGTTGCTTTTATAAAGCAAGACTAGGTATATCTTTACATGGTTTAAATGCAATAAGGTACAAAAAAATATATCAATTTAAATTATTCCAAAATGTTTCTTTCTGTCCTTGCGAGAAACAAACTCTTTCACCACCTCCATCGAATTCAATTCTTCGGTTTTATCTTTGTGAATGTGTATAAGTGCCGCATGAGTGAGCCGTTTCTGTTTCATAGTTGCTCGAAGATACGTTTTAAGTCGTCTTAGTGCACTAAAAGAACGCTCAGATGAAGCTGCTGATGCACAGCTGACAGTCAAAAGCACAGCAATAAGTTTTTCAACTTCATTTAATAGTTTTTTTACAGTAACCGAATTTTTCGCAAATTGGTATACAATGTCACTACAATTTCAAGGTGTTTGGCCAGGCAATTGCTTCAGCAATTTCATCTGCAAAAAAGTCATCTGCATAAAGCATTTGAGAGAAGATCTAAAATTTCGAAAATAATCTTTTCGTAGCCGATCATATAATGACTGTACTGAAGGAACCGGATTTGATGTTTCTTCAAAGCGTCGAGGTGGATTTTAATCAGCTAATTCACAGTAGGGGCTTTCGCATGGTCCAAAACATTGGACCAACATGGCAGATTGTACAACATGTAGTACCATGCGTAAGCTAAAACGATAGTCGAAATTTTTGGTTTTTTCTGCCGATTGTACAATATTGTACAACTATGTAAAATTACTGCTCAATTGTTAGGGCATCTAAAAGTTGCTTAGCTATTAGCCGGATGTGTTCTGCTTGAGAGCTTGCAATCAATGATGTTGCTTTAAAAGTTGGATCGTTCAAACGCTCAATCAAATAGTCATATTAGTTTTCCATCTAACTTATCGTACAACATGTCGTCCAATATGGAAAGCCCCTAATGCCGTGGTTATGCTAGTCAAACATGTTCGGTGTTCATTTTTGTTAATTTGTTCTCTTCGCTGAAATGTTTGTTTGGTGGTTATGCTATGATTGGTGGCACAGTTGCATTATATGTAATAGTATGTCAAAACACAAAAAAGCACAACCCTAATTGCATTTTTGTACTTAAAATTACTCTGAATTTTTATTATAATATCTTAAACAAAATGGTTTGCATATATCTGACATGCTAGCTAGCTGTTTATGTTAAGGGTTACTTGAAGACACAATCAACTTCGTTTTTTAATACTTTTACCTACTTTTTTGATGCTATTATACAAAATGACTACAGCCAACACTGGAAAGTTCGGCATGTTTGGCGTTTCAATCAGCAATCAAAATGTTCGGTCCGAGAGCGAGAAAATGAATATGAGAAAAAGTTCATTTCTTCATTTTATACGTGAAACAATAACAACAAAAAATGTTCGGCAATCATGTTTGGCTAGCATAACCACGGCATAAGAACATGTCAAATGTTTTCTTACCAGAGTTGCAAAATTAACAAGCATTAAGCTACATACTTAAGGGTGCTTTTAAACTGAAGTGGTGGGTTTGCAGTAGAAACTCTACATTTTGTTCTATCTTTTTGCAAACACAGAGAAAGAAAATGGTTATCCGCAAGCATGCTTATGAAGAAGAGAGAAAGAAGAGGAAAATATATAATACAAAAATATTATTGTTGTAAAAAAAACTGATATTTTAAATAACTTTTGAAGTTTTCCTTTTAAATTGTTTATCTAGCTAAAAAAGTGGGGGGCAACTGCCCCCCTTGTCCCCCCGCTTCCGACGCCAATGCGTGAATCAAAAAGAGTTGGCTGGAATATTAAATTGAATTGTTTAACTTGTAATAGAATCCCAAACATCTGAGCTGCATATTAAAGATTCCAGCGCTGTTTTGAAAATACATATGAATACTTTTCACTTAAGTTGTGCTCCCAATTGCCAAAAAATAGTACATTAAAACATTAGTACATTTAAACATTACAATGAACTGTGAATTGCCCAAATATTTGCAAGTTTACTTATCGAATCCATTGGTCAGCAATCATCTTTTAAAAACAAAATTAGATCACAGTTGCAATTATTCGCATTATATGCTCTGTTTACACCACAATTTTATGTCATAAGCTGCGCACGTCGGAATTAGCTTAATAAAAAGTATTAGCTCAATGTGTTTTCAATTTAGTAAAATTTTTGAAGTACAACTAACTTTGTTATTTTTGAAGATATGTTAATGATTTTGATGTCGTTGAAAAGAAAATGAAGATCTGTAAAGAAAATTTTATTAATCTTCTGTAAAAATATCGCTCTTACGCTATTAACATCACAAATACGGCGTTCATTGAATACCACTAATATTTCTTTGGTTTTTTTAATGGTAAATGGTTAGTGTAAAAGAAGTGTTAAAAATGTGTTCGCATGTTTTCCATCCCTGATATATACAAACACAAAAAACAAAACTAATATTAAATTAAAAGTTCTTAATGAATTAAAAATATTTATATATAAATATTTAGCACAAATATTTTTGAAAACTTATTATTTATTTTATTTTGTTTATTATTTATATCTGAAGTCTCTTATGTATATTATTTTATATTAGAAATAAGTCCTAAATTGTTTAAAAATCATATTGTGTTGAAATTATCTGTTTATCTCTTTACAAAGCACAAATATCATTGAAAACTAATATTTATTTTATTTTGTTTATTTTTTATTCTGAAGTACTTTTATTAATTGATATAAGAAATAAGTACCTAATTTTTTTAATTCATATTGTTTTAAAATGAATTGCTTATCACCTTACAAACAACAAAATATTTTTGAAAACAATATTTTGATTTTATTTCGTTTATTTTTTTCTGGCAAATTAACAAATTGTTAACCAGTTTTTTCAATATTTCTATGTGTTTGTTGTAATTTTTTGTTTCAAAACAAAATTTGAAGCTCAAAACTAAAAAATTTTGATAAAAATTGTCAACTGCTTTTCAGTTATTGACAATGTCATTAACAAACTTTGTTTTTTGAGCTTTAAATTTTGTATTGAAAACAACAAACACATAGAAATAGTCGAAATACTGGTTTACAACATGATACAAAGAACTACAGATAAAGTATTGCGCATGTCCGCCATCTTTGCTGTGACGTGCAAGGTGCTCCGTGGTTGAAACGTAGTCACAATTTATTTATAGGGTATAAAGATTTTAAAATGCCTGCATTTTCTTATGAAAACTTGTTTTACTGAAATGAAATAAATATTGTTATATAAAGCACATGTTCAAAATAAAGTAAATATATTTTTAGTAGTTTGTGAAGAAAAATTTGCATATTTTGTAGGGGTGCTTTTTCCCCTTTTTACCGATTTACACAAAAAGCGGCTACATTGCTTGATGTGCTTGACAGAATTTTGACTGTTTGTTCGTTTTCATTTTGCTATCTTCGTCACTTTTTTACATTTTCTTTTGAATGTATTCATCAAGTGCCACATTTGACGAGCACTAATGACGAGGTGCGCAGTAAATTCTGTTTGTTGCGCCGGGAATACTTTACCTGTAACTCTTTGTATCATGGGTTTACAATTTGTTAATTTGCCAGAATATGGCTGTAAAACATGTGATATGTGTTACAATTAACTTTATGCAAAACAATTTGTATGTTATTTATTTGTTATAGTTTTGAAACAACGACAATAAATGCAAAATTTTTAACTATGGACGTGTTTATTTATTTCTGCTTATTTAAATGCAAACATTTCTGGTATTTCTAAATATACATATGGGATTTTTCCTGGTATTTTTGAATACGTATGGGCTTTTTTGTGGGATTTTTGGTGGTATTTTTAAAACGCGTGGTATTTTTGTGGTAATTTTTAATGATCGTGGAATTTTTTGGTATTTTTTAATTACTGTGGGAATTTTTTTGTTTACCTTTACCATGGGAATTTTGGTGGTATTTAATTTATGTTACTTTGGGAAAAAGGTAATTTTCGTGGGAATTGTTCCGAATTTTGGCTGGCAACCTTGCATGTTGTAGCTTTATCAGCTGTTCAGTATCCCTACAAAAAGACTATGGGTTATTTAACTAAGCAAAAACGGTTTTTCTAAACTAAAATATCGGTTACCTCTTCATACAAAGTTTCGGTTATGCTAGGAAGAGCCTTGGGAAGAAATTGACCGAAACTCGGGTATACGTGTGATCTGGCATCCCTTTTTCACACGTATCAACTTCCAATACCATCGAAATATAGCCGTCTCGCTCTCTCTCTAGTTAGGATTAACATAAATGCAGGTTATAGGTAACCAAATCTCATCAGATAAATCTAACCGAAAACTCAGAGTTATATGTAACCGTTAGATATAACGTAAATATAAGTTTTATATAAAGTACTTATTTATTATAAAATTTTTCAACGTATCTATTACATTTATTTTTTTTATATAAATTTTGTTAAAAAATCCAACTGCTTCGTTTGTTCTCCCATATTTAACTTCAGCCACAGTTCCTTGATTTCCGTGTCCATTTGCTATTTGCTGCTCGCTGCATTACGTGCGGTGTGCGACTCTGAAGACTGTTGACAATTGTGATTGCTGTTGTTGTGATGATGTTCATGCGATCATGACGATGATGATGCTGATGATTTTATGCTTACCGCGCTAAAACACGATAAAACAAGTTGTGGTGACTAGATTTGCAACCTAGATTTTTTAATTGCCAGCGAAGCCAAGAATGGCACAAGGCCCAGTTATAATAGACGTAACGTAATGTAGTGAAATGCCACTGCAGCAGTGTGTTCTGTCACTTACTGTTTCAATCAATACTTTTCTTATACAAGTGATTATAATAGAAGTAACGTAATGTAACGGGACGTAAAGATCCGTTGGATTTCGATTTCTACGTTACTTTACATTACGTCTGTTCAAAGAACAACTAAACATTGAGGTTAGATTCGATTATTGCGCTATTTTATGTTGTTGAACTATGCTTTTTGTTGAGTTTTCGTTATTCATGTGATAGTTTTATGTATCCACAGCTATGGATGACGAAGATTTAATTGTATTTGTACAGGAACGTGCAATTATTTACGACAAACAACTGCCTGGCTACTGCCTATTATAATTGCTACAACGTTTTCTTACATTACGTCCCATCACGATGACAGTTGACAACATTACGTTACTTTACATTACGTCTATTATAACTGGGCCTACAATGTTGGATACGCAAAAATTTGATATGCTTCTTAATAATGATACCTTCTCTATCTTTCACATGTATTTGCTAAAATGTTCATGTTTTTTCCTTGTTTAACAAATTTTGACACTGAATGAGTATGAGAATGTGGTTGTAAACAGAAAAATGTATGTGCTTGTGTAGGACTTTCGGTTACCCATTTCTTGTAGGGAAGTAGCTCGCTACGCAAAAAAAAAATATGTCCACAATGGCGTAACTTCTTGTGTCAAATGTGATAAAATCGGTCCTAAAAAATGCCTAATTAAAATTGTTCGAATTGTTAATGTACATTTGCCGCTTCATTCTCTTCAATATCAACAAAAATATATAAAATGGCTAAACAGGACAAAGAAAACTTTGTGATGATGAATCATAGAAATAAAAGATAAGGAAATGGTGTTCTGCTCACACACACTATACGTGTGTAGAAGTATTTTTCGCCAATTGAGGAAGTGAGATAGAGCGTCAACTTTTGACATAAGCCCTTGCGAGCAAAACAAATGGCAAAAAAATTGTTTCCCGCCATTTAAGAGCTAGAGCTTCTGTCAAAACACAAGTTCTGCTTCATGAGCGCATTCATTATTGAGGGTGGCAAATAAGAGGGCCTAGTTTTTTTTTATGAGGATAAGTTTTATTATTTACATATATTTTACAGATTTCTTTGGATGCTTGACATGAAATTAAAATGGATTAGCGTCCTAATGTTGCAAGCTATAATTAGATACTTTTATATAAAAAACTAATGAAAAGCCGACAATTCGGAAAAATTACACAAAACTATTTCTTTTAAAGGAATTTAATTTGTTTAATTTCGTATGGATTTTAGTTGTTTAAATTTTGTGTTGTTTTCATATCAATAAAATAGTATATAAAAAACTTTTTCAAATGAATTATTAAAAAGATCATTAAAAGTACCTTTTTTCATTTTACTAATGTTTTTTTCTGTAAAAAAATCGGTAACGCACCATATTTTATAATGGTGCTATTAAAAAATTACTTAGTAAACGTACATCTAAAAAACGAAAAATAGTTTACGCCTTTCTTTTCTACATAACCGAATGCGGCCCTGTTTGAATGTTTTTGTGTTTGTGTCAACTTCATTGTGTTTGTAAAATACTTCAATTCACTTCAACTACATCGCTTCCTTATAGTTTACTTCTATGTGATGAATAAATCTTTGTAATATATGACAACTGTCAGAGGAGCGTAGTACCTAAAAGTTGAAATTAGCTCAACTTGCGCTAATACTACCGCTACGAGCCACAGACTTACTACGCATTCTGGGCAATTCTGTGCATTTGATACATTTTAACTTTTGATAGCTCACACTACGCACTATACGCTACACCATTCTGGTTTCCACTTTAAATTTAATCACGTTTGACTTTAAAAATGTAGGAGTTAAAGTAAAAATTTCTTGGCACACGCCAAAACCAATTTGTAGCTCTATGTTTTCTTAAAGCAAAAACAAACAAAATTAACACTTAGCTGTTACCAATCCGGAGATATGACAAATTCCGTTGAAGCAAATGAAAAAATACCCAACTTTATTTAACGGGTTAAAAAGAAAAACATAAGAAAAGACTCTCTAATTACATCCCTGACTTGAAAGCGAAATTAAATGGGATAAAGCATGGTAAGAAATAGAGGTGTTAGTAAGTTTGACACTTCTCTCTCAAAATGATATAATTATGTTTCCTCGTTCTTGTCAAAAACAGCTGAGGGTGAATTGCAATGAAAACGAATTTTGTTTAATTCATCTTTCTGCAAGTTTATAAGATTTTTACTGAGATTAAAGTGAGAAAAAAGTGATATGGAAAACAATAAAAAATATATGAGACGCTGTGCGTTATGAAAAAAAAGACACGATGTGATTGCAAGACAATTTGCTTGCTGGCCGAAGCTTCATTTCGGCGGCACCTTACAACGCACGTTTCTAATAAAATGGCCAAAACATTCAATGACAAACTTGGCAATTGGCGAAGGCAACTGCAATAACTTTTTGTCAACACAACACGGCACAATTAATTGCATTAAATATTTATTTTCACTTAATTCGCAAAGTAAAAACTTTAGCACATCATCTAGCAACTCAAACAAATAACACAATTTGACAACTATCAACAGTTCCGCTCTTTCGCTCACAATTTTTTGACAAAAGCGAAGAAATTCATGGCGTTGTCAAAAACTCACTAACACTTGGTTTTCTTACATCATGGGATAAAGTGCAACAGCAGCAAAAAACTTTGTTATATTTTTTCACAAACTTTGTTTTGCTAAGTTTTGCTTTAAAAATGTTATGGCTTAAGGCGAATTTACACATTTCACTCAAAACGATGACACTGAATCAATTTTTAGTTTACATTATTCAAAGAGTGAATTTGAAATTTGATGGATGGTTTGGTGTTGAATGTCAAAATATATTCGTTGGCTGATTTATTTTATTGACGTTTAAAAAAATTAAATAAATAAAAGCCGTACAAATAAATCCAGTAATCCAAATTTGGAAAATATGGAGTAGTATGATTGATGTTTAGCAATTCAATAAAAAATAGAAACTTTTTGCTTGAAGTGTTGCAATTGTGTTTCAGTACAAATGACACTTCAGTTCGATTTGCTTTTCCTTTCAAGGTGGATGACAATCTTCTTAATTTTAAAGATGAAACTCAATTTATATTTTTCAAATCAGATGATTCATCCAAAGTGAACAATGATAGTGAATCGTGTAAATTCGCCTTAAGTATATAGCGTGAGTAAATTTCTATGAAAGTGAAAAATGCGCTACACCTTGTTTATTGTACTGTGGCCTTGTGTGTGGACCCGTAATTAAGTAGTTCGCGTTGCCAATTGCTTCTTATAGAGTTTATTTTTGATCTGTCAAATTTAAGCTGTGTTTAATAGTAAAGTATATGAATTTGTTGATTTTCATTGAAAGCAGTACGTGTTGGCTATATAAAAGCCACTTGAATTGATCCATTTAAAGTTAAAATATACCTGAAAATGTGGAAATATTTATGTCTTTTAGCAGTGCTTTATTTGGTAACAATATTGAAGTCGCATTACATAAGTGTAAATAACAATATATCGTTGAATTTTGAAGCAACATGCAGTGGCTGAATTCACAGCACAGGACTGTAGAGAGTTGGGATTCATCAAAGGTCAGCTAATGTGTTCCTCGTGTGAGAAGTTGGACGACTTTGGGCTAGAAGCAATCAAGTAAGTTTGAGTTTACTGTCAAATATTGGTTCGGATTATGTTATGAATAATTTTATCGATAGACCGCATTGCAAGGAATGTTGTCAGAAGGACAAAAATCCTGATGCAGCACGACGTTATCCAAAAGCTATACTCGAGGTTTGCACTTGTAAGTTCCGTGCTTATCCTCAAATACAGGCATTCATCAAAAGTGGACGCCCAGCCAAGTTTCCCAAT
Source organism: Dichetophora obliterata (assembly GCA_963920525.1). NCBI lineage: Eukaryota > Metazoa > Arthropoda > Insecta > Diptera > Sciomyzidae > Dichetophora > Dichetophora obliterata. Next base: position 155,014,673 of record OY986438.1, on the reverse strand, counting down.
TTGCAAATTAAGTATGTTCGTGGCTTGGATCCTGTTGTTAAGCTACTTGACAAAACTGGAAATGTAAAAGAAACATTGTCGATTACCAAATGGAACACAGACACAGTTGAAGAATTCTTTGAAACTCATTTGGAAAAAGGTGTCGGAAGTGGCCAAAGTACACCAACAATAATCGATGAAGAAGATGACTTTGATGATTTTCTTATAACCAATAGAATATAAAAGTGAGATGGAATTTGTAAAACAATTTTAGCAAAAGTGTAGTTCAAAGTAATTATTTAAGATAAATACTTAATGCAAGAACATAAAACAATAATTGGCATATTTTACCTTTAGCTAAAATGAATTTTTTCACTTTTTTTTTGTGGAACATATGTATTATGGCCTTCTTAATCCAAATCTGAAAAAAATTAATGGTCGTTCTCAACTGGTTTAACAGTTAAAGGGGTCCAAAGTTGAAAAATGGGCTAAAAAATTTCCTATACTTTTGCTATATATAAACAAAACTAAGCAAAATGGATATTAAAGGAAAGATTATTCTATTACCTATTCAATAAGATATTAACCATAAAATTCCAATAATTACTTTCTAAGATTTAACTCCTTTTATGTACCAACTATTTTGCATCAAAATTTTAGATGCATTTCAGATTCAAATAACGAGAAAAATTAATTCCATGAAATCGAATGTAAAAACGACAAAAATTAATTCCATGAATTTGAATGTAAAAATTTAAGGATAATTTAAAAGACAAGAAAAATTGTTATTAAAAATCGCTGCGATTTTTCAATTTTTCGCCGGCGCCGCTTTCTTTAACCATCGTTAATGTTATTATATGTAAATATTTAACAAATTGTTATTAAAAATCGCGGCGATTTTCGCCTGCGGCGCTTTATTTATTCACCGTTTACGTAACAAGTCCTAAATATTTAAAAAATTAATATTTTATGGCTTTTAACTGTATAACTTACTCTGTAAATGTTTTACAAATTTATCGAGTGTGGCCCTTTCTTTCTCAATCGTTCATGTAACTATTTAACTTACTTCGTAAATATTCCTCCATCATATATGTTACATCGTATATGTAACTAGTTATACCTTAAGTAAGTAACGAGTTACTTAAATTGCAATTATTCCTTTTTTTATATAATTTGGACTTCCAGCTTAATAGTGTTTTGCCCTTGTACGAAAATATTTAAGTATAAAAGAAATTATATCTTAAAAAGTTATGCATGGATTTTAATGTTTCATACCTCGTTTAATAGGAGCTCATATTACCTTTCTTGATACCCATAATGCTTACTTTTCTAGGAAAATTGAAAAAATTACAGCATGTTTTTAAGGCCATTTTTCATAACTTTGGACCCCATATAACTTTTAAACGTTTTGAGAGCGACCTCTAATTTTTTCACTATTCACTTTTTTAGCTCCAAATACACATTTTAAAAAAAATTAAAAAAGTACATTTTTGATAAAGGTAAAATGTTCCCAACAATTAAAGAAGTGTTAAAATAAAAAACGAGTTGATTAACATAAAAATACTTCACACGGTAATAGGTATATAAATTGTGCTTGGCAAAGTTTTGTGAAATTTTTTTATGATTTATTAATGCTAATTAAAATTTGATTTTTTGTTCCAAAAAATTTAGTATAATTCAATGTAGTATGTTGCTTAAAAACGCTCTTCAAAATTAAATTTTATAGATTGAACATTTCTTAAAATATATACAGATGGCCGTTAAAGTTATATATTAACTGCTTCTTCCAAAGGTCATATTTTGCCAAATGGACGAAAAGAAATAGCAACAAAAATTATGAATGGCAACAAAAATTTAAAAATTATGGCCGTTCTTATGATATAATGGAAAGCTGGATAGTTGCAAATAGCCTCCGTATAAATAGTAGCAAAACCAACTAAAGTCATAATATAAAGAGAAGAAGCTATGAGAAGAAATCAATCTTTAAGTTTTTATTGGATGATGATTTAACTGAAAATGTAGAAAGGGTGAGATGCCTTGGAATAATACTTGATTCAGACATCTCTTTCAAATATCACATCAATAATGTTAGCTCGAAGATTAGTTACACTCTAAGAAAATTATTCAGCTTGAACATATATCTACCAGCTTCAATCAAATAAATATAAAATAGATCATGCCTTATTAATGGAACATATTTTATATGGCCTAGAGGTTTACTCCTGTACAACTTTGTCTAACCTTAATAATTTGCAAGTTATATTCAATGGAATCGTCTATAATCTTCATATCCGTGACCATGTGACTGAATTTGTTAGGAAGTTTATTAACTGTACATTTTTTGATTACATTAAATATAGATTAGTTACGCTATTCTATAAAGTTATGAAATCATCTCTTAATATTTTTGGATTATTTAGTATGTGTAGTTCTCAGAGAAATTCCCTGGTCGTAATACTAAGAATTTTTAAATCCATATTTGAGCGATCATTTGTTGTCAAAACTGCAAGAATTTGGAATAATTTAGCTGATGATATTAAAACATTTATTATTACATTTTTTTTCTCTTGTGCTTTGTGCTAGTTTATATGTAATAACTGAAATAGGGCTCTAATATTGCTTTTTTGAGTGTTAGTTGGATATGTTCTTGCATATTGTATGAATTAAATTTAAGGAAAATTTATATGGAATTTTTATTTACTCGCTATCAAACTTTGTAATGAGTTTTTGACCATTAACGGCTTTGAATTTCAATTGAACAAACAAAATAAAATAAACATGGTAACAAAAGTGGAAAAATACATACGAAAGTCTGAATTTTATTACTACTTATAATAAATACTCGTATGGTAGAAAGTTTAATTAGATTTTTTCAGTTTTCGATTTATTTGATACTGAATTC